>CAXKVI010000003.1:10635209-10647709 GCA_964058755.1 Campiglossa producta
ATTCCAAATGAGATTTGTATGGAAAAAAGCGCCAAATTTGGTGCGGTGTAAATGTACTATAACCACAGTAAAAATAAGCCGCAAATTCTCGCTCCCTTAATCAAGCATTTATTTTAATAGCAATTTCGTTATTCAACTTAACTTTAATTAAACCTTAATCACATCAAAGTGAATTTGATTTATCTTAATGATTATTTACACGGAAAAAAATGTATGGGTGAATAGTGGGTGGTGAGCCAAAAAAAAAATTGACAATCCTTGACGCTTATTAAAATTAAAGAAGTGAAACATTTATACACTGTAATTTCTTGATAATTTTTGGACATTTTACGAAATTTTTCGGGACCATTCTGGAATTTTCTGAGATTATTTTGAAACTTTTTAGGCACTTTTCGAGATGGTTTTTAGGGACCGTTTTGGGACTATTTCGGGACTATTTTGGAATCATTTCGGGATGGTTTTGGAACTATTTTCAGCTTATTTCGGGACCTTTTGGGATAATTTCAGTACTTTTTCGTATATGGCCCAAAACTTTTTCGGGATCATTTCCCAACTTTTTTTTAGATCATTTATGGAATATTTAGGGACCATTCCGTATAACTCTTTTCCCAAAATCGTCCCCAAAATCATTCCGTAATGATCACTAAAATCAGTACTGAAATCATACCAAAGATGTCTCGAAATGATCCGAAATGATCCCAAAAAAGTCCGCAACATATCCCGAAAAAGTACTGCATTTATCCCAAAACCGACAAGAAATGGTTCCAAAACAGTCCCGCAAATCATCCCAAAATGATCCCAACAAAGTCCAGAAATGATCCCAAAATAGTCCAGAAATGATCTCAAAATAGTCCCGAAAACCATCCCGAAATGGTCCCGAAAACCATCCCGAAATGATCCCAAAAAACTCCGCAACATATCCCGAAAAAGTACTAAAATTATCTCAAAGTAGTCTAGAAATGTTCCCAAAATATTCCCGAAAACCATGATCCCAACAAAGACCAGAAATGATCCTGAGAACCATCCCCGAAATGATCACAAAAAAGTTCAGAAATGATTGCTAAAGTACCAAAATGAACCCAAAAAATTCCGCTCTGTCTGAACCTAACCCTAAGGAAATTTGAAATGGACATCGCTAAAATATCTTAGAACTCGTTTTTTTGTTTTTGTTGTTTTGCTCTATGGGTCTGGGTCTTTAAGTCGGAGCTCTAATTATTCCGTTCTCAAAAATGCTGTGTCGCACAGTGTTACTTGGATTAACGAAACACAAACTCAGCCGCAAATGACTTTTTCTCTTATCTGATATGTGAAAAACCAGGAAAACTTTGAAGAGTTGAGATAAAATCAAAATTATTTATTAATTAAATCGCGTTGGTTTATTACCTTGTGGCATACACATACACCTACACACTAGGGATGTTCAAAGCTTCGGTTACGAATCCGAAACTTCAAGATTGATTAAGACTTCATTTTGGTTCCAACTGTTTGAAGTCGGAGATATAACGAAATTTGAACAGTACAACGAGACTGTGTCAACTGTACCAAGTACATTGGACTGAATAAACTAATTGACCAGGGAATAATCGTTAATCACATCAAATAATTTACCGATTAATAAAATTTTGATTAATTTCAATCCAATTAACTTGATTATGTAGAAAAGGAGAGTAATCAGAAATTTTTTATTTTATTCGATATCTTCCTCACATTCATGATATTTAAAAAATTTCACAAAATCAGCGATTCCGGTCCCGATAAGCTCACTTCCGTAACATCCATAGTAAGTGTGTACATTTTATGAGTTTTGCAAATGGAAAGGGTGGAATATTTAATTACCTGAGTACAAATTTTAAAAGCAAATTATAAAGTGAATATATGTTATTATTATTAAATATGCTAATATAAATACGTATTATTTCTTATCAACGAAATGTTGGTGGTAACTATTTTTTACACAGTGCGAAAAACTGACGCCTCCTTTTTCGATATCGAAAATCACATAAATTGATGTATCGCGTTAGGTGAAATGCCTAAAATTATATAATTTGTCAGGATGAACTCCCTAGTTATTCTATTATGATTTTTTGCTAAATTTTTAAAGTGGGCGTGGAACCGCCTACTTTTAATGGAGGCGTTTTCAATAAACGCGATTGGTCATAACTTTTAATATGATAACGGTAGAATCATAGAATTTGGAACAAGGTAGGTATACCTGTTGGAATTAAACGAAATCGCTTCCCGACCACGCCCAATTCGATATGAAAAAATTTGGAAAATCACATAAATTGACATAATTCGGCAAGCTAAATAGCTAAAATATTAAAATTTGGTAGGTAACTCCTCCTATTTTATTTTACTTCATTTAATTTTATTTTATTTTATTTTATTTTTAAACATACGTCGAATACAGCCTCTCGCTGTATTAATTATCATCGTTTTTGGATGTTTAGAATTATAATTGATGATTCGTCCCGATGCTATAGGTTTCTTATACCACTTTAGCTTTATCTCATTACCATGTCTTATTATAATTGAGTCCAGGTAAGGTAATTTTCCGTTATTTTCAATCTCAGTCGTAAATTTAATATGTTTACTAAAAGAATTAAACGCGTCAAGGGTGTTCTGTACCTCGTTTTCTTTTACTATCGCAAAAATGTCATCGACGTACTTTGTAAGTAGTCTAGGCTTTTGTTCAACTTTTTCAACAGTCCTTTGAAGCAATATTTCCATAATTATGTCCGCAATTACAGGAGATGTTGGTGATCCCATTGGTAATCCTCTAATCTGTGTGTAGATTTTATCCTCGTATTTAAAATATCGGTTTTCTTCGATACAAAATTTTAAAATTTCAATAAATATCTGACGACACTTACCACGAAGAAATTAAAAACGAAATTAAAATGATGTTAAAAAATAATGATTTTCCAGACAATATAATAAATTCTTTAATAAGAAAATCGGTATCAGAAAACCATAATCATGTAGTTGACGAGCCGAAGATATTTAAATCAGTAGTATATGTACCACAATTGTCAGAACGGCTTAAAAAATCGGATTGCTACAACAATCAAAGAATTAAAATAGCACACAAACCAATAAATACATTAAAACATATTTTTAATAATACTAAATCCAAAATACCAATCGCGGAAAAATGTAATGTCATATACAAAATACCTTGCAACGGTAATCTCAATGAATCTTGTAGTAAATTTTATGTAGGAACTACGAAGTCAAAATTAAAAAGTAGATTAGCGCAACACAAATCTGACTTTAAATATTGTCATCAAACACATAACCATAAAACGGCCCTAATGGCCCATTGTGCAAACAATAAACACTCGCCGAACTTCGATGAAGCTTCTGTGCTTCAGCAAGAAAAACAATACAAGAAGAGGTACACAATAGAAATGCTGCACATCATTAACACACCAATAGAAAAGAGAATAAATTACCGATCAGATATAGAGAGCGTAGCACAGGCGTACCGCCACCTGTTAGGAAATAATAGACAGTATGATACTCCACGTTAGACAGTACGAACGTGTTAATAAATGTATGTATGAAAATAATTTATTGTTAATATAATTAATTTAATTAATTGTTTTTGTATGTTGTTACCAGTTTGTCCTGAAGACGATTGCCGACGGCAATTGAAATATATTGGCAAAACGAAACACTTGTAGTTTTATTAGTTTTTGCGAGAAAAACAGAGACCTCGAGCCAGCTAAAGTGAATATTATTTTATTTTATTTTAGGTTTTTTTATTTTTTTATTTTATTTTATTTTATTTTATTTAATTGATTTTTTTTTTTTTGTTTTACTTTATTTTATTTCAGTTAATGTTGATGATGAAATATCACTAAAAAAGTAACTTTCTTTACTTTTTTTTTTAATTTTTATTTATATTTCACCGACCAGATAAAAGATTGTCGTATATCATATGGGGCTTCATATAACATACGACAGCCATTTATCCGGGCGACGTACAATTTTTACTTCACATTACTAAGATACATAGGTAAGTGTTTTTATCTTTGACAAATAAAATCCAAGGCCATATCACAGTCCTCACTATACCATTTACTCGATTTGCCCCATAACTTTACACAGTCTTTTCCCGTTGTATTAGTTGGCTCTTGCTCTGCCCAATTCGTATAACTGAACCTACTGTAATATTTCAAGTTCCAATCCCATGAATTTTGTGCATTTAAACGGCTTCCACCAGTCCAGTAATGTTTTCCTTGTATTCCTGGAAGAAAAAATGTGAAGAAAATTTCTCTCAACTGTTCCAAGTCTAGGCGTAGGGAAAAAGCTCATAAAATAGCTTACCGTAAAAACTTAAAAATCCTCTCAGTTCAGCCGCTGTACTGGCCGAGTCCAATTGCAAGAGTCGCAAATCGCCAATACTGCAATAAAAGTTTGCCTCATACCATGAAAGCTGTAAAAATGGGTTGAAACAAAATTAACGACCGAAAGAATTTTATACGCTTATCTTAACCTCACTTTCTGTCTGGCCAAAAAGAATTTTTGGTGCAGTGGCAGGGCTGATATGGTATAAACACCTTCGGAGCGTCCCTTTGCTATGGGCAAATACGGTCCTGCAATGAAGAAGCTGGCTGTAACAACCACTTTGAATACGATATCTTACAAGTATTTCTTACCACTTGACAAACTGTCATCTTCAGTGATAGCAGCGGCTAGTAAGCCTTTCCAACATACCGCTAGACACAGCGTGGTTAAAGCGAAGCAAACAATTATTTTCATTGTTCTTTTTTGTTTTTGATACAAGTTGATACTATTTGCAAAACGAGATTTCCCACAGTTTTTATAGCAAAAGCGAACTCCTCTTCAGTGGACTTTCTTTGTTAAAAAATTATCTTCTAGATAATAGTCCGGTCGAAATAGATCTGGAAAATACTGGTTAAATAACAAAAAATTCCACAGAGCCAAGTTTTTTGTCAGTACCTTACGTTCACCCCCAGGAAGAAAACTTGAAAAGTCCCTAACTTGAAAAGTGCTAAGAAAGTTATTGAGGGACAAAAGGCGCGAAAAATCCGAATTTGAGTTTTTTTTATTTCTTTCGACTTTTGACCCCGAATAACTTTTTAAGAACAAACGGGATCGATAGCGAATTTGGCAGTTTTCTTTCTAGGGATGAACCTAAGCTCTCTGTGGGAATTTTTGGTCATAAAAGATAAACTAAATTAACCGGACTAGTATTTTTTGATATATTATTTTATTAAGCTATTGCATAGATTTTATCGCAGGCCTTGGCGGTTTGAGTGAAATGAAAAAAATGTTAATGTTAAAAAAGTTCGTAACGGACTTTTTTCAATGTTAAAAGGTTGGGCGTCGTTAGCAACATAACTTGACAAAAATAAATATAAGCGTTGCCTACATTTAGGCGTATGACATTGTACTGATGTTAGCAGCAGGCCGATTACATAAAATTGAAGCTGTACATTACATTACAATAAAATTGGATCTGTAAGCGTTGCCTACATTTAGGCTATACTACTAACAGTGTGACGTTGTATATAAAATTGGAGCTGTATAGGCTATACTGTTAACAGGTTAAGGCTCTACTGCTCTAAAGTCATAAATATGCTCATTGAGTTTTCATAAATATTTTAATTGCATAAGTTGATAAAAAGTGATAGCTTTACCCCGGCAGTTGAAGTTTTCTTTTTGACGGCGAAGCTAAGCTTTCTACCAAAATTTTGCTCTGTGGGAATTATTATCACATCAAATGTTTATTTTGACCGGGCTAAAAGCATATTATCTGCTCGCTGACATTGAAATATTTTTAAATTGTTTAAAATACCAATTGACCGATAAGAGTTTTTAGTATATTTTTAAACACGCGAAATTAATTAATTGTGCAATTTAAAATAGATTTATACAACTATGTATGCCCATAAGGTTAATATGGAGGAAAGGCGCTGATATTTATGACCACTCTCTTTAGAGATCATTCTCCCGATCGATAAAAAATAATCTCTACAAAAAAAAAAATGTATGAATTTGGAAAAGTTTTGGAGATATCCCAAAAAAAATGTTAACCAGAGTAACCTTATTACGTGTTCATACCATATGGACAGTGGCGGATCCAGTATTTTGGGAAGGGGGTTAAAATTTTTTAAAATTTTTTTCATAACTTTTACTATATTTTTTGTGTAATTTTTACTATATTTTCGCGAAATTTGTAATGTATTTTTTTTTTGCATAATTTTTACAATATTTTTTGTGTAATTTTTACTTTATTTTTTGCGTAACTCTTACTATATTTTTGGTGTATTTTTCACGTAATTTTTACCATATTTTTTATGTAATTTTTACTACATTTCTTGTGTAATTTTTACTACATTTCTTGTGCAATTTTTACTATATTTTTGTGTATTTTTTTATATTTTTTACGTAATTTGTATTTTAATATTTTTGTGTGATTTCTGCTATATTTTTATGTATTTTTTTTCTATTTTTTGTGTAATTTTTACAATAATTTCTGTTTTGAATTACTGTGAAAAGTATGACTTTTTAGATCCCGAAGGGGGAGGGGGATTTGAGATTTTAACCTGATAACCATCCCCGTGGATCCGCCCCTGCATATGGGTATCAAAGGAGAGGTATTGATGAGTCTTTTAAAATGGTGGAGATGTTAGTCATACATATGTGAGACCCCGTTTTCTAGGTATTGACCAAAACATGGACCAGGTGTGGACCTAGACAGGGTTCCTACAATATGGATGTCAAATGAAAGGTGTTGTGTTGATGAGTGTTCTAACATGGTGTACATGTAAGGCACTTATGAGGCCCCTTTTTCGAGGTATTGACCAAAATGCGGACCAGGTGTGGACCTAGACGGGGTTCGTACAGTATGTACATATGTGAAATGAAAGGTGATGATGAGTTTTGTAACATGGTGGAGATGTTAGTCACATATGGCACCCCGTTTTCGAGATATTGACCAAAACATGGATCAGGTGTGGACCTAGACAGGGTGCCTACAATATGGATGTCAAATGAATTATGTTGACGAATGTTTTAACATGGTGTAGAAGTAAGGCACTTATGAGGCCCCTTTTTCGAGGTATTGACCAAAATATGGACTAGTTGTGGACCTAAATGGGGTTCTACAATATGGATGTCAAATGAAAGAGGTTGACGAGTACTTTAACATGGTGTAGTTATTAGTCCTATATCAGAACGCGTTTTCGAGGTATTGACCAAAATGTGGACCAGGTGTGGACCTAGACGGCGTTCCTACAATATGGATGTCAAATGAAAGGTGTTGACGAGTGCTTTAACATGGTGTATTTATAAGTCCCATATCAGAACGAGTTTTCGAGGTAATGACCAAAATGTCTACCCGGAGGTGCCCCAGATTGTGCTAATGGGATATGGGTACCAAATGAAAAGTGATGAGTGTTTTAATAATAGGGATAGCGATAAATAACTTTCCTCAAGTAAATTTTAATTAGTAAAATTATCTAAATTGTCTTAATTTCGCGTGTGCAAAAATATATATTAAAAACTCTTATCGGTCAATTAGTATGCTAAGCAATATTGAAACAATTCAATGTCATCGAATAGATAATATACCTAGAAGATAATTTCGTAACAAAGAAAATCCACTGAAGAGGAGTTCGCCTTTGCTATAAAAGCTGTGGGAAATCTCGTTTTGCGAATAGTATCAACTTGTATCAAAAACAAAAAAGAACCATGAAAATAATTCTTTGCTTCGCTTTAACCACGCTGTCTCTAGCGGTATGTTGGAAAGGCTTACTAGCCGCTGCCATCACTGAAGATGACAGTTTGTCAAGTGGTAAGAAATAACTTTTAACATTACTTTGGATTTAAAATCGTTTGCTATTTAAGCATCAATTCTTTCAATGTACCTAGGACCGTATTTGCCAATTAAAAAAGGACGTTCGGAAGGTATTTACACCATATCAACACTGCCAATGCATCAAAAATTCTTTTTGAGCAGAGAAAAGGTGGCTATTTCGTAAAGATTTCAGAAGTGTGGAAATGAAATTTTTGATAATTAATTTTGCTTCAATAAATTTTTGTGTAGCTTTCATGGTTCGAGGCAAACTTTTATTGCAGCATTGGCAACTTGAAACTTTTGGAATTGGATTCGCGAAGCTTATCGGCTGAACTGAGAGGTTTTCTTAACTTTTATGGTAAGATTTGTTACGTGTTTTTTTTTTTTTTAACTTTTTTCACTTTCTTCAATTTTAAAGGGCTACAAGGAAAATATTACTGGACTGCTGGCAGCCGTTTATATGACCAAGATGCATGGGATTGGAGCTTGAAATATTATAGGAAGTTCAGTTATACGAATTGGGCAGAGCAAGAGCCAACTAATACAACGGGAAAAGACTGTGTAAAGTTATGGGGCAAATCGAGTAAATGGTATAGTGAGGACTGTGATATGGCCTTGGATTTTATTTGTCAAAGATAAAAACACTGATCTATGTAATGTGTATCTTAGTACCTAATGTGAAGTCAAAAGTTGGAAACATAAATAAAAACACATAAAATGTAGAGAAAAGTTACTCTTTTTGTTATATTGCACAAAAAAAAAAATAAAAAATAAAAAAGTAATAAAAAAAAAATAAAATAAAAAAAGGTAAAATAAAACAAGTGAAATGAAATAAAAAAAAGAAACACAAAAATTTAACTTAAAACCAAGTATAATAAGACTTAATAAAAAAAAATTAATTGAAGTGAAATAAAAATGTAAAATAAAATAAAATAAAATAAAATAAAGTAAAATAAAACCAAATAAAGTAAAATAAAATAAAATAAAGTAAAATAAAATAAAATAAAATAAAATAAAATAAAATAAAATAAAATAAAATAAAATAAAATAAAATAAAATAAAATAAAATAAAATAAAATAAAATAAAATAAAATAAAATAAAATAAAATAAAATAAAATAAAATAAAATAAAATAAAATAAAATAAAATAAAATAAAATAAAATAAAATAAAATAAAATAAAATAAAATAAAATAAAATAAAATAAAATAAAATAAAATAAAATAATATTAAAAAAAATAAAATAAAATAAAATAAAATAAAATAAAATAAAATAAAATAAAAAAGTGAAATGAAATAAAAAGAAACAAAATAACGTTAAACCAAATAAAATAAAACTTAATAAAAAAAAACAAAAAAATAAAATAAATTAAAGTGAAATAAAAAAAGAGAAATAAATTAAAATAAAAAAAATAAAAAAAAATAGAATACAATAAAATAAAAGAGAATAAAAAAAATAAAAATATCAAATTAAAAAAATATTAAAAAAAAAAAAAAAATTAAATAAGATAAAATAAAATAAAAAAAATAAAGTAAAAAAATAAAAAAAATAAAGAAATACAAATTTTAAATGAAATATAACAAAGTAAAATAAAGTTAAATAAAAAATAAGTTTTTTGAGAAAAATTTACCCACGCGCTCCAGGAACCAGACAAGCCGACATATGTTTCGATGATACTGGAATTACATCTCTTCATAGACTTTTCTTCCCGGCATTGTGAGAGTCGAAGAAGTTCTAACACCTTAGGCCACTACCCAGCTTGAAGGAAACCTCTCTCAGTGTCCGTTTAAAACTAGAAAAAAAAAAATTAAAAAAAAAAAACTAAAAAAAAAATTAAAAAAAGTAATAAAAACAAAACGAAAAAAAAATTAAAAAAAAAAAGAAATGTAACAAAGCAAAATAAAATAAATTAATGATTGCTGCCAGAATTTTTTCAGCGATTCGGCTAGATCGAGAAAAAACGGCTGAAAAAATGATTTTGTCGTAAAAAATTATGATTTTGGCAGGAAAACGGCTAAAAATTTTAATTCACAGTTTTATTCGTTTAAAAAAAAAAACGCTGAAAAACACGTTGAAAAGTATAGGCGGAGGTATCAAAACACTCGCCTCAGGATTATTGAGGCCAAAGGGCATCTTAGAAACAAATACAATTAAATGAACTAAAGACGAACTACATGAACTAGTTGATTTTGTTGAGCTAGTTCGAAAATTGATAAGAAAAGGTCTGCGGCTAGATTCAAATTTTTCCGTCAAAACAAAAAAAAACGGCTAGATCTAGCCGGAAAACTGTTAAAATGGCAACACTGGTTGTCACATATCTGAAATTCGTTTTTTTTAATGATCTTTTGAAGGTCAAAGGGCATATGCAATTTAATCAGACAATCATTATCAACATATCAAATGTGACACACAATTTAACTTTGTGATGGAATTTTCTGTTCAACTAACATTCATCATGGTGATTATTTCGTACATATATATGTAGTTATATGGATGCGTGTTCGTGTAAATATGTCTTTGTATGGGGTCAACAAATAGTATCATTCATAGCTAAATATAAACCACAAAATCGCCATTCAATACGAAATTTGAACGGATTAACTTGACAAAGATTAACTAGCATACAAAAGCAATGATGAAAGCATTTACAAAACTAACAGCAACATTGGAAACAATTGAATTTGGAACTAGAACATAAATGAAACACATTCAAAACGATACACAACTAACCACAAAATACTACCAAAATCGTATATAAAGCTCGAGAAACAAAATTGATGACAGATTCTAGACTCAATCTACAATTGCCACATTAATAGACTTAATGGATATATCAAATTGCGTATGGGGAACTTATCCAACAAAAAAAAAATGTTGTGCTACTAATTTTTACAGAGAGTGGACTGAATAGATGCCAACTAGTCCTCATAAATATATATTTGCAAACTAAAATTTCTGTAGCATACTTTTAGGGACAAAAAGTATCTCTCTCCGACAGAGCCCGCAAGGGAACAAAACTTACCTGACCGGGTTCAAATATTGTCTTTATACAACATTCTGAAACAAATTGGACAATTTTAAACCATACAAAGAAAACAAAACTTTCATCCTCGCTTCATCCTAAACTTATGTAACGCATTTTTAATAGGGATCTATTGACTCGCATATTTATAGAACATACATTGCTTGTTGCTTCATGTTAATGTATCAATTGTTAGACCAGCTGTCAGCCGGTTGTTCGCCTATGCTTCGAGCATTCTTCTCCCAAAGTCAAATCGCCGAAAGGACCTTAGCACATAAATATAAACATAAACTGCAATACGATTGATTTAGGCGATTTGTATAAATTTGGTTCAACTTCGTACATGTTAATGTCATTGGCTTAAAATTCTATCATCACCCACTCTAGCCACCTTTTTGGCCTTCAAGTAGCTCATACCTCATTTGTCTAACAAACAATCGCTTAACATTTATCATGTTGTCAATGTAATGACAACTCACTGTTGAGGCGCCTTTGATGCATATTGCATGAAGCTAAGTGTGGACCCTGTAGGAAAAAGATGAATTTCGAATGAGGTTGTGCAAGTTAAGGATAAGTACTTGGGTGGCCGAGCTTATTCGGTGCTATCAATTAAGCGCTAACTATACTTACCCAAAATTATCCCAAAGTTACCCTAAAATAATCCTAAAATGATCCTAAAATGATCCCAAAACGATACCAAAAAGACCCTTAGGTGTTCCCAAAATGATCCAAAATTGAACCCAAAATGACCCAAAAATTATCCCAAAATGATTCCAAAAAAGACCCTAAAATGATCCCAAAATGGAGCCAAAATGACTCCAAAAGGTTCCAAAATTGAACCCAAAATGATCCCAAAATACCCTCAAAACTATACCAAAGTAACCCCTAAATGATCCCAAAATGATTTTAAAATAACCAAATATGATCCCAAAATCACCCCAAAATATACAAATATAATACAGTAGAATAGTAACCCTGGGCAGCAACCCTACTTGAAAATATTTTAGTTGGTATGTCGGCGAAAATACCTTTCATTTGATACCCATATTGGCATATCTTACTCCATAATTTTAAAAAATTGAGATAGGTGGCAACCCTGTAAACCCCACAAGTGGCAACGCCCAAGTGGATAGTATTAAAATACATAATACTATCTCTATGCCAAATTTCATTCCATTCCAATCGGTCAAGCGGTTCTCGCGATAGTACCGGATATACAAATAAACTTTGGTAAGGTGGCAACCCTTATTTAAAAGATTTTATTTGGTATGTTGGAGAAAATACCTTTCTTTTGATACCCATATTGGCATATCTTGCTCCATAATTAAAAAAAAATCGAGATAGGTGGCAACCCTGTAGACCTCCCAAGTGGCAATCCCCAAGTGGATAGTATTAGAATCCAAATTTCATTCCGATCGGTCAAGCGGTTCTCGCGATAGTACCGGATATACAAATATACTGTGGTAAGGTGGCAACCCTAGGTGGCATCCTTGCTTGAAAATATTTTAGTTAATATTTCGACGAAAATACCTTTCTTTTGATACCCATATTGGCATATCTTGCTCCATAATTAAAAAAAAATCGAGATATGTGGCAATCCTGTACACCGCCCCAAGTGGCAGCCCCGATGTGGATAGCCTAAGAATT
>CAXKVI010000003.1:10652709-10657709 GCA_964058755.1 Campiglossa producta
GTAATCAGTTTGAGAGTTAGGGCAGGAGAACCAAATCAGACTAACTAACCCGCGTATAGAACAAGTTCTTTACCCATCTACGCCCATGACAATGCTTATGCATGCTTTTATAAGTAAATTCAAGCAAGTTAGTTGATTCGTATAGCATCCAAGTATTTAGTATTTAAAGTCACGTTCCACGAATGAATTTACTCTAGTTAGTAATAGTAGTGTATCTGCGCTTCGTCCTTTGTATGAGTGTGTGTGACTTTTGATTACCCAGTTACGAGCGCAGCTGCAGTTTCCACTCAGTTTGGTTGTTCAGGTGTTTTGCGCTGCATTTGCTTTGCATTTATGCAGAACTATGTACCTATGTACATACATATGTGTGCGCGTGTGTGAGTGTATCTACTAATACAAAAACTTTTTCTAGTTGCCGCATAGTAGTGCTCACGTCCAATTGCTTTAACTCTACACTACACAATTATACCGTTATTTATATGTACCCATATACACTCCCACACTCCCACACACCCACACAATTTTGTTCATGCAAATAATTTTACAGCAAAAACTTGCAGTCTCTTTTGCATACAAAGTATTTATTGCGTGAATTCACCTCTTTGTGGCATATCCTCTAACGTTTGTATGTATTTGTGTTGAAATAGTAAATTTTAACAAGCAAATCCCTTTGGATATGCAACCCAGTTACGGGTTAGCTTACTTTTTTAGTCAAATAAGCATTTTTTGTTTACTATGAAATTTTAAGCAAAAAAAAGTTCGTTTGAGTGAGAGGATATTTGTTGAGTAGTTTGATTGCTAAAGGATGTGGGAAAGTAATTCAGGAAAATCAGCTAAAATTGTAACCATATTAAAGCTTCTGGTTTGGGATTGATTGTTGTGTAAACCGCGTTCTATTGCGGCTCTTGTGTACTCTATAGTCTAGCTTGGACCGATGGTGCACGAGGAAATTAACAAGATCGATGATTTTCTAAGGTATAATTACACTATACGACAAAATCATTTATTTTTTTGGGTAGGTATGGTACCTAACAGCAGCCGGCTGGGTATGGGACCAAACCAACCTTTTTAAAGAGATTAAGACATAAATAAAAAATTGCGTTACCCGTTTTTCGAAGTTAGCCTCCAAAAATTAGTTACGGACTTTCGAAGTTGGATGTTCGAAAGTGGTTTTCTAATTGTTTTCTTTAAAAAATTTAAAAAGGCAAAATGTGGGCGTATCCTTCTTGCTCCTCTTACTTGTTGCTGTACTTTTTATGATTTGAAAATATATGTATAAAGAAATTTTATATATCTAGAAATAAACGACTTTTGATTTTTTCGAAGATCTCACTTTGGCCCTGTATAGCACTTCTACATATACTTTTAATTAGAAAAAGGACACCAATCAATCAAGAGAGGCAAGCAGGCCACGCCCACATTTTGCTTTTTTCAATTTTTTGAACAAAACAATTAGAAAACCAATTTCGAACATGGAACTTCGAAAGCGCCGAACTAAATTTTGGAGGCTAACTTCGAAAAACTGGGAATGCCATTTTTTTACTTAAGTATTAATCTGTTTAACAAAGTTGGTTTGGTCCCATACCCAGCCGGCTGCTGTACAGTGTTACGATTACGACAGAGCGAATAATCGAGCAATCTAAGGTTTAAGTATCTCCGCTTAGGTCTGGCGAAATTCCAACCCGTTTGGCATGGAATAAGTTATCCTCGATGCAACTCCAGCTAGCGTGTACTCCAATTGAGATATGGATTCAGTACATCCAAAAGCTTCAGAAACCGTTAAAAAATCTGGTGCGATTTAAAAAAACTTCAATTTTGTTGCACTGTGTAATCTGTGTGATTTTGGTTCTCATATTTTCGGATAATTGTCCCAATAGGTGCCTATGCCTGATCTAGATGATGCTTATTCTGATAGTGGGAAGTAATTGAGAGTAAGAGAGGGCACTCTTGGAACAGCTTTGACGACAGCACTTCAGAGCCGTAGTGCCATGTTATGCCAAGGCCTCAATCCTCCATTGCAGTGACTAGGTTTGGAAGGCCATACAACCACGAGGCAGCTTAAGCTTTCGACTTCCATCAAGCCTCGACAGAAATATCTGACTCCCATGCCTTTTTACCAGTCCACTGTTACCAAAATAGCCCCTTGTCACATTTATCTCCTGCTGGAATAACTTATTTTTAAACTATCGAGGGTGCAGTTTAGAACAGAAGAGCCCTGAACCAACTTAAGTACGCTCTGAAGTAAGCCTATCTCTTCGCTTTGCGCACCACTACAACGCTGTTTCTCCTACGCCCTTGTGTTCGAATATGTTTTTTCATTCGTAGGACAGCAGCGACGGTCGAGTAGAGTTCCTACTTTACGGTAATTCGATGCCTATCTTAGATCAGGAACGCACACTCTCACGACACCTTGGCGGAGAATTGCAACTAGGTAGTCGAGTATGACATGGGAAAGCTTTGCGATACCTTCCTTGGTCGATAGCGAACTCGTCCGTTTATGGTGAGGAGAGGAAGAGTTCGGGTAAATTTGGTTGACGATACACAGGGGCCGTGTCTGGTTATCGGTTAACAATGACTCAGTTAATGGTGGAAGTGTTTGGTGATTCTAGGACTGGTATCTGATACAGGCGTTACCGGTGAATGGTGATGGGATTGGCTCAAAGTTGTGAATAGAATGAGAGGACGATGGGCTAGAGCTAAATATAACCGGTACCAGGTGTATTAGAGCGTACCAAAAAAGTATGGAAACAAGTTTTCGTTCGGAATTTGATATGCGTGAACGCTATATTGGTGCATTTAAGCCTTAATGGATAATGACAACACATGCGAATTTTTTGTTAAAGATTTAGCTAGCAGACTATACAAAGTTCGCCTCGGAAATAACATGATTTTAATATATTGCCCATATATAAAGAATTGTGTAACAAATCTCCAACTTTGAATTTTTTTAAGGACAACAGGATTCTTTGAAAGAATATTGAAAAAAAAGAAACGTATTCACGAGAAAATGGACATTGGAATTTCAAAATTAGTTTAGTAGATTGCGTAACAATATGTTTATCAGCAAAAATAATTGGGTACATCTTCAAACTTTGCAATTATAGCGCACTTTGTTTATGTCATACACGGCGTATGAGTAACATTTAGTTATACAAGTAGTTAAATTTATCTGAAATTGTATTTATGTTTTGGTTGATATCTCCGAAATGGATTGAGATCTCGAAATAAAGCGTACACTACTTTCAGGCTCACAGGAACGCCTTTCATTCGATACCCATGTTGTAAGCTTTCAACAAAAATTTGTTTTTAAAACTGAAATTTTAGCACAAATATTTTTTTAGCTTCATGTACCTACTACAAACTCCGATTCGATCCGTTCAACTTATTTCATATATTTATTTTCTTTTTAGCCAAACGTATAAACCCAGCGCTTCACTTAAACAGATCCACTCTACATAACTGCCACAACAAATATTTGCATATTTTCTTTGCTCTACTCCACTGCCTTTATTGGAGTACTTAAATATTTGCATATTGCACTGATAAGAGAAACTACAGAAATGGATAAAAAAAGGACAAAAGTGGCGCAAAAATCCAACGCCTGCATCCTACTTACTCTATGGCAAGGATAAACACACATACATACTCCCAAGCTATGTATGTATGTGTGCATTTATTCCCCAATTGCATATTGCCCTTTTAACCGTCAAAACGCTTAAAAGCTTAGAAAAATTTATGCAAAAGATGAATGATTTATCTAACTTATGGACTTATCGTTTTGTCATAAATTTTCCAAGTGACCTCTTTTACTTGCACAATGACAATTTTGTGGAATGTTGTAACGGAATTCATTTTTTTTCTAGTTTAAGTTTGAAACTGATAAAAAATAATAAAATTTTGAAAAGTTTAAAATGTGAAATTTAAAAAATGCTATCAATAATAGAGTGGAAGTGGAAATAAAGGATTGTTGATAGGGAGTTGTGGGAATTTGAGTGTTCTTTAAATATTTTACTTTAATTACGGTGACCATCTGAATCCAAAAAGTTATTATTTTATATGCATAAAATATAATAAAAAAAAAAAATAAAAAATGGAAAAAAAAAAATAAAAAAAATTTATTGAAGATATAGTTGAATGAAAATAGAAAAAAAGTTGAAAAGTTGAATGAAAATAAAAAAAAATTAAAAAAATTTAAGAAAAAAAAAAAAAAAAAAAAAAATAAAACAACAAAAAGAAAAAAAAATTAAATAAAAAAGAAACTGAAATTGAATAAATCAACATAAAAAATAAATATAAAATCGTATCGTACGATTAAAAATTAACCAAAATAAAGCAATAAAAATTAAAATAAAGAATTACAAAAAAAATGCAACAAAAAAAAATAAATAAAAAGAAATTTATTAAAAAGAAAAAAAAAATAAATAAAAAATAAAAAAAAAAAAAATTTCAAAAAAAAAAAAAAAAGGAAACTGAAATTGAATAAATCAACATAAAAAAGAAATAAAGAAATATAAAATCGTATCGTACGATTAAAAATTAACCAAAATAGGGCAATAAAAATTAAAATAAAAAATTACAAAAAAAAATGCAACAAAAAAAAATAAATAAAAAGAAATTTATTAAAAAGAAAAAAAAATTAAATAAAAAATAAAAGAAAAAAAATTTCAAAAAAAAAAATTAAAAAATAAAAATAAATGATTAAAAAGAAAGAAAAAAGTGAAATAAAAAAATAAAAGAAAAAAAATTTTCAAAAAAAAAAATTTTAAAAATATTAAAAATTAAGTAAAATATATCAAAAGAAAAAAAATAAAGAAATATAAAATCAAGTAGGATAAGATAAAAATTAATCAAAATAAAATAAGGCAATGAAAATTAAAATAAAAACTTAAAAAAAGTAATAAAAAATATAATAAAGGATAAAAACTTAAAAAAGTAATAAAAAATGTAATAAAGTATTATCGGCTTAAAGTTTTGGGATTATTACGGTGACCATATGAAGC
>CAXKVI010000003.1:10662709-10667709 GCA_964058755.1 Campiglossa producta
AGCCCAGATACATATATAATTTTTTTTTCGAAAAAAAAGTCCGACCCTTTTTTTTTGTTATTTTTATAACAAGATGTGCCGATAATAGCTTCTATTTTTTTTTTGTTGAAAAAAAAATTAATGAAAAAGTTATATAAAATGAGCCAAAGTTGAAAAAAAATTTTTTTTTTCAATCAAAAATAAAAAGAAGATATCTGCACATTTGGTGATATAAATGAGCCAAGTTTAAAAAAAAAAATTTTCAAAAAAAAAAAAAAAAAAAAAAAAATAGGAGCGATTGTCGGCTCATCTTGTTATTAGCGGAGCTTATTGCTGAATTAGTTGGAGTTTTTAAAAAAAATATAAAAAAGGGTCTGACTTTTTTTTTCGAAAAAAAAAAATTATATATCTGGGCTTTTAAAACATTTTTTTATTTTTTTTTTTCGAAAACTACATTTAAAAACAAAAATTTAAATAAAATGATCCCAAAAGGTCGATTTTTGAAAAAGTTACAGCATTTAAAAAAAAAAACGTTTTCTTTAAAAGTCCATAACTTTTTTGATTTGGGGAAAAAAATTTAAAAAAATTCTGAAAAATGTCTTTCGGGGGGTTGAAAAAAATAGCAAATTTTTAGCGAAATCACAGGGGGATCAGGTAAAAGATTTGTCGATTTGGCATGGAATGACCCATATGTACGTAGTGGTATAAAAAAAAATTTTGAAAAATAATTTGAAAAATTTCTATCAGGGAGAAATTTTGAATTTGCTTATGTTTTGGAACTTTTTTTCTGAATTTGCATAGAATTTTGGTTTATGATAAAAGGAAACTCCCGTCCACACATTAACAAGTTGATTCCAACAATATGACGATTTGACAATAAATGGATGGAATGACTCATAACATAAAATTTTATAGTGAAGGTTTGTACATATGCGTCTGTCCTAGCTGAAGCACCCACAACATACAATATTAAATTTTTTTTTATATTATTCTGTATTCCTTTAGCAATTGATACTGCAGTGTTTCCTTAATGTTTCACAATTTTTGTGTAGATTTTTTTGTCGCCGACAACGTTCAAATTTTATGTGCAATGCTTTAGTTTTTTATAGTTTGTTTCAATAATAATTATAATTTTGCGCAATCTAGCTTTGAGGAAGCCAGCACTCTACCCACTATAACATACTATTCATAGTACCCCTTGAAATATGCTACTGCAGAATGCTGAGGATGGATTTACTATTTGTGGTCAGCGATATGAATGAATTACCATACCTGCAAAGTGGGTAGTTTCATGCGGAGAGGTTGACTTTTTTATTAAGCAAGTAACTGCTTGTTCGTCTTAATGTGAGACCTGAAGAGCTGCATACTTTTAGGCGATTGTGGAGAAAAAATTTCTAATGGTAGGTAGGTGGTTAAACTGCCGATATAACAGTAGTCCTATAAAAGGAGCTCCTAAAACTGATCGAACCACAATAATAATCGACCTAGATGAGTGAATTTCCCACCTTATAGAAGGCCTGGCGGTGATATACCAACAATCAATCATAACCTCTAACGAAATTTTTGCAAGCTTCTGTTCCAACTTGTAAATTTTTATTAAACAAGAATTTGTTTATTCGTGTACATGTCAGACTTGAAGGGCTGCATACTTTTAGGCGATTGTGGAGAAAAAATGTGTAATGGTAGGTAGGGGTGTAAACTGGCTGCTACTCAGGTCGTCCGTATAAGAGTAGTCATGTAAAAGGAGCTCACAAAACTGATCGAACCACAATGATATTCGACTTAAATGAGCTGATTTCCGACCTTATAGAATACCATTAAGCTCAGCATCGGAGCAAAAAAACAATAAAAGCGGCGATATACCAACAGGTTATCATTAACCACTAACGAGATTTTTGCGAGTTTCTCTTCCAACTTGTGGTGTACTGATTTTGAGTTGTTTCCTACAAGTTCGCGAGATCTACCGACTCCGAACGGTACTTGTATATCAAATGAGGTTTTGTTCTTATGGCAGAAATACACCCGGAGTAAACTAATCTACTACCGAGGTGTAGTAGGCGCGACACACTACCGCCACACCACGGCGGCCGTTGTCGGAGCAAGCAGCTATAATATGTACCAACGGATGTCCCCGTTTATCAGCTTTCTAAGGGCTCCAGCGAATGACTAGAGCATTTCGGTGAGGCTCTACACTTCTAACCATTTTGTGTGGGTTCGGTCAGTAGGATAGGTCCTTCGACAATTACATGTTCGGCTATTTTCTCAAGATTGTGGTACCTTCTTCTGAGGGACAAGGGCAAGTCGGGGAATTAATGTATATCAATAGATAGTGGGTCTTATATTTCTCTCTAGGGAAAATCCGAACTCCTTTGAAGTAGTTTACTTTGTCTAATTATTTCCTGTGTGCAATTAGTTCCCCGGAGTGCTCTGTCACGACAATAACCACGGGCAAATGAGGACTAAGTGACCTAACGACCTCCCTGGGCTAGGACCATCGCACTAGTCTGTAAGAGATCTGGCCAGGGCTCGCTCCGCTGTGACAAAGTTTTGTAAAGCCTTTAAGTCTGGCTTACAAGAACTCAAATGGGGGCAGGAGCTGAGCACGATTGCTTCCCGTCGAATTGGGTTTTTTTGTACTACAGAGGTAGAGCCAAACTCAGGCATATAAGATCCCAAAGAACTACACAACTCAATGATTTCATAGAATTAGAAACGATTTAATGGTCCCATCGAACCCTCAGTGCACCACGATTGAGTTCGGAGTCTTAATAGGCCTTTGGCTGCTGTCCGAGTAAGTCTTAAGTTTCCGAACTAGCCGTAGCAGCACTGGATAGTTGCTCATCCTGGAATCTAATGTAGTACATGCCCTCAAGAAAGACCCCCTACTCATGCACCATTAGGGTGGTTCTTAGATATATAATTTAGGCGTGTCGCATGGGTGTCAAAGTTCAGATTGCCTATGAAGACTCAACAAATTCAAGTGATTTGTCTTTTTAACGATATACTCGAAATCGATAGGACTATGGTTGTTGTTGTTGTTGTAACGAGGTGTAGCCCTGCCTAAATGTCAGACAGGGTCACCCCAAGTGCATTGCTCTTAGCCGGGTCGATATTAGAAAACGGTCCGGGTCGTTTCGGCACGATGGGTACAGCACAAGTACTGGTACCATTCTCGTAGAACCGGCAATACTAGAAACTAGCCGTGTAGGCCATGTAGGTCATTTAGCGTTACCCAGGGTGCACCAACGGGGAGGCGATCTACTCTTACACTGTCGCAGGGCGTTGTCCGAACTTTAACCCCTCTTCGACACGTCTTAGAGGTTTCCGATCGGAACCAAATTTTGTATGTAATACCTCCGTCCATAGTGCTATCGATTTTGAGTATTACCTAAAAAGAAAAATCGTTTTAATTTTTTGAGTCTCCATAGGGCAATCCCTGCGAGGCGCCTTAATCGTTTCCAACAGCGACCAAAATTTGTGTGTGATATCTTCGGCCATATTACTATCGATCTAGGGGCTGAGAAAATCTGATGATGAAATTTTCTCCATACAAATAAGGACCACCCTAATGCACCATACTTATCATGACAAGGAAAAAATGGGTTTCTCACCAAAATCACACTCACAAAGCGCCCAATACGAAATAAATACAAAAAAAAAAAAAAAATCACAAACACTCCAAATTGACATTTGTTAATGTCAACGAAGTGTAAAGAAAAGTCAAACAACTTTGAAACAACTTCTGTTAAATAACAGCAAATTAACAACTTGCAAAACAGTGAAAGTAATTGATTACCCAAATTACAAAACTTCGAATTGTTAGAGTGGCAGCAACAAAGGCGAAAAAGGAGTTTGCAAGTATGGGGGTCATAGAAGAAAACTCAAATGACATATTGCTAGAGAACAAAATATTTGCACCTTTTTTGCGTACTCGAAGGTTTTTCTTGCTTCAGGCTAGGGCACACTTACGCACAGCTGCTTCTATTTGTTTGAGCATTCAATCAGCGCACAGTGACAGATTTCTCATTGACAACAGCCAGTGGTAAACTACAACAAAAATGTAAATGCCAAAACTTGCAACGATTTTTTTCTGATGCCTCGTAAACATAGCGCCGATACTAAAAAAAGAAAAAAAGTGTACAAAAAGTCAACTAAAATTGTTTTGCTTGTTCTGTTGCATACCTCGAGGCGCTCGAAATGCTACACCAGAGAACGATTTGGCTGCGCTACGAAGTAACAGTATCTGTGGCATTTCAACTTTTTTTTTTGCTTCAAATTTCGATGAAAGCTACAAAACATACCTTTGGTCTCATTTTCTGCTGTATACATTGGTTAGGTTACTGTTTGTTGTCAACAAATAAGTTGACAACTTTATTCAATCAATTCCCATTTTTTTGCATACTTGTAGGCGTAAAAAAAATGGAAGAAAATTGCTTAAATACCAAAAAAGCAAAATGCGCCCACGAGCAAAGTTAACGGTAAGAAGCGAGTTTTGCTGTAAACACTATGACAGCTGTGGTAGATGTTGTTGCTGTCAAGACGAAAGGAATGTGACGTCCTAAAATGTCTAAGTAAAAAAATGAAAATTTTAAAACAAGCCGGAAAAAATACTGCTATCAATTTTTAAAAGATTTACGTTTCCGCTGCATAGCTAATATATGCAACAGCAAGAAAGTGAATAACTGATATGGCAAAGAAACAAGTATAATTTTTAAGGGTAAGGATGCTTGGTGGTATCATAACGGGCCTTTCAAAACTGGCCTAAGTGTGTCTCTGCGGCAGCCACTTGAACCTAACCTATGCCTAAAAAAAGTCTGGAATTATATAAATTTATTTAATTTAATTTTTTTGTTCTTTTAAAATTAATTGTTTTTTGTATCTGAAGTTGATTCAATTTTTTTAATTTATATTTTTTTTTATAGTTTATTTAATTTTTTTCTTAATTTAATTTAAGTTAATTTAAGTTAATTTTATTTTATTTTGTTTTATTTTATTTTTTTATTTTATTTTATTTTATTTTA
>CAXKVI010000003.1:10675332-10707832 GCA_964058755.1 Campiglossa producta
ATAGACGAAAGGCAAGTGTTCGGCATGAGCTTTGGGGGACAGTGTGTTAGAATGATATAAGTTTCATGTAAATTTCATAAAAGAAAGTAGGCAGTAATTCTGTCAGGCAAGTAGGCTAAGGATACCGATACAATTTTTTTACCTTATGGGAGATATAAGAAGAGTTGGACTTTAATCTGAATTCAAGTTTCTTTTATGAAAGAGGCTAAGCCTAGGGTGCTGCATACAACCTTTTCCAACAGATGTTACCTTAAATAGATGCATGTTAAACCCATAAAAGCCTTTTCTTATTACTCAATAGTTCACATACATATGCCCTTACACAGAAGAGTTCGTCCTTAGAACCTCTGGTATATGAATAATCTTTCTCTTAAGCAGGAAACATACCACTGTTCCACATTGTATTGACCACTTTGTGATCCTGCGGTGTTGTCATCACAATGTTTATGCGTGTTACTTCAAATTCGATTTCGCTTAGTACAAAAACACTAAAACAAACATTCCGACATATGTATGCATTTTTACCGTTTACAGAACACAGCAATCAAAGGTGAATTGAATCCACGGGAAAAAGACAAAAGGCAATACATTGTACGGTTGAGTTGGAGACACTGAAACAACAACGGCGAACTTCAATGTACTAAATGTGAATATGAAAATATGATGCATAAGTATGTGTGAGTATAGGATACAGTAGCTCGCTGTGAAAATGGGTCAGTCCAAAAAAAATGAATTTTATAAATTTTATTTTACTTTATTTTATTTTTATTTTTTCAATTTAATTTATTTTTTATTATATTTTGTTTATTTTATTTTATGTTTTATTTTATTTAATTTTTTTTAATTTTATTTTTTTGGTATTTATATTACTTTTATATATTGAAATTGAACCCAAAAATGATCCCAAAATGCTCTTTACTTAACAAAATGATCCCAAAATGACCCTAAAATAATCCCATAACTATCCCAAAATAGTCCCAAAACGACCGCAAAAAGACCCTCAATTGTTCCCCAAATGATCCAAAATTGAACCCAATATCATAACAAAATGATCCAAAAATAACAACAAAACTATACGAAAATGACACCAAAAATGCGCAAAATTAATGCAAAATTCAACCCAAAATGATCTCAAAATAGCCCCAAAATATCCCAAAGTGACCCGTAAGTGATCCCAGAATGATCATAAAATAATCCAAATATGATCCCAAAAATATACACTACGGTAAATGGTAACCCTTGTCGGCAACACTACTTGAAAATATTTTAGTTGGCATGTCGGCGAAAATGCCTTTCCTTTGATAGCCATATTGGCATATCTCACTCCGAAATTAAAAAAAAAATTATATAGGTGGCAACCATGTACACCTCCCATGTGGTAACCAATCATATTACGTATAAGCCAAATTTCGTCCAAATCGGTGAAGCTGTTCCCGAGGTAGTACCGGATATACAAATATACAAAGATAAGCCGGTAAGGTGGCAACCCTAGGTGGCAACCCTACTTGAAAATATTTTAATTGGCATGTCGCTGAAAATACCTTTCATTTGATACCCATGGTGGTATATTTTGAATTGAAATTAAAAAAAAAAATATAATAGGTGGCAACCCTATAGAATCAATCCCACTCTCTATAATCACAATTTTATCGCTTAGCTCGTCTTAAGTTATTCGATTTTATTTTATTTTATTTTATCTTATTTTATCTTATTTTATTTTATTTTATTTTATCTTATTTTATTTTATTTTATTTTATTTTATTTTATTTTATTTCATTTTATTTTATTTTATTTTATTTTAATTTTTTTTTATTTTATTTTATTTTAATTTATTTTATTTTATTTTATTTTATTTTATTTTATCTTATTTTATCTTATTTTATTTTATTTTATTTTATTTTATTTTATTTTATTTTATTTTATTTTATCTTATTTTATTTTATTTTATTTTATTTTATTTTATTTTATTTTATTTTATTTTATTTTATTTTATTTTATTTTATTTTATTTTATTTTATTTTATTTTATTTTATTTTACTTTATTTTATTTTATTTTATTTTATTTTATTTTATTTTATTTTATTTTATTTTATTTTATTTTATTTTATTTTATTTTATTTTATTTTATTTTATTTTATTTTATTTTATTTTATTTTATTTTATTTTATTTTATTTTATTTTATTTTATTTTATTTTATTTTATTTTATTTTATCTTATTTTATTTTATTTTATTTTATTTTATTTTATTTTATTTTATTTTATTTTATTTTATTTTATTTTATTTTATTTTATTTTATTTTATTTTATTTTATTTTATTTTATTTTATTTTATTTTATTTTATTTTATTTTATTTTATTTTATTTTATTTTATTTTATTTTATTTTATTTTATTTTATTTTATTTTATTTTATTTTATTTTATTTTATTTTATTTTATTTTATTTTATTTTATTATATTATATTTTATTTTATTTTATTTTATTTTATTTTATTTTATTTTATTTTATTTTATTATATTTTATTTTATTTTATTTTATTTTATTTTATTTTATTTTATTTTATTTTATTTTATTTTATTTTATTTTATTTTATTTTATTTTATTTTATTTTATTTTATTTTATTTTATTTTATTTTATTTTATTTTATTTTATTTTATTTTATTTTATTTTATTTTATTTTATTTTATTTTATTTTATTTTATTTTATTTTATTTTATTTTATTTTATTTTATTTTATTTTATTTTATTTTATTTTATTTTATTTTATTTTATTTTATTTTATTTTATTTTATTTTATTTTATTTTATTTTATTTTATTTTATTTTATTTTATTTTATTTTATTTTATTTTATTTTATTTTATTTTATTTTATTTTATTTTATTTTATTTTATTTTATTTTATTTTATTTTATTTTATTTTAATTTATTTTATTTTATTTTAATTTATTTTATTTTATTTTATTTTATTTTATTTTATTTTAATTTATTTTATTTTATTTTATTTTATTTTATTTTATTTTACTTTATTTTGTTTTGTTTTATTTTATTTTATTTTATTTTATTTTATTTTGTTTTATTTTATTTATTTTTTCTAATATTTTTTTTTATTTTAAATAAGTTAATATACTTTCCCATTTAATCACTAGCGACTGTATGCTTTCGTTCATGCATAACAGGAGTTTTTCTGTTTGCTTAATAGAATGATTGAATGTATCTCACACAGATAACTCACATACAAATACATACATAATCAATTTATGGATGGGAGTGTGTGAAAGTGTCAATGTGTTGCACGCGTAAGGCAAAAGCTGTGGGCAGCCCAAGGGTATGTGGAGCATTCACAGCAGCTATCAAACCAAATGTATGCGGTTTGTTTAACAGTTAGGTGTGAGGTCAATTCACTTGTCTCCCTCTCGCACACACTACCCCCCACATTCTGCTCTTGTGCCCTTGTCAAAACAATAATAAACAGCACACTGATAGATGTTGTACCTGGCAATGGCGGAGACATCATTTTTCAATCACCAGAGACTGACTGCACCGGGACATTTCATCTTTACTGCCATTCTATCAAAGCTAAATCATTTATTTTCTTATGTTACGGAGAAAAAAGTGGGTTTAGGGAATAGGTTCTTTGTTTTTCAACAGGCGGTTATTTATCTTCTTTTTTTCGAGCTAAATAAAAGTTTGTGTGGCGGGTCGAGCGCTTTGGGCAGCAATCAACGGAAATTGAATTCGCAAAAATTAGAAATGGGATCTAAACAAACAAAGTTGCGGGTGGGAGGTAGGGCACATCTGTAGGTGTGACGCGTGCCTTGCAATAAAAAAAATCTCAAAATGAACAAAGAAATGTCAGCTATTCCCTGTAGTACAGCTTCTTGTGCGTATCCTTGTAGCATACTGTTAGGCGTGCCCGCCTGCTCTCTCGCTTATCTCTAATGCCAGCGCTCAACTAGTAGCCAACTTCTAAGAAATATGTAAATAATTTTAATTTGTTGGGAAATTTGCAAAGTTTTTTTTTCTAGCAAAATTTACATTTGTCACTTTGATGAGGGTAAGTAAATGTGGGCATAAACACAATTTATTTAAGTTGTCAATTGTTTTATGTCAAACTTTTTTTATTGACATGTCAAATTGCTGTTGGATAAAAATGACCACATCTGTGATTATTTGATTATATGAGTTGGCTATCAGTGTGAGGTGGGAGATTGAAATTAAAGGCAGTTGAAAATGCCTAACTTTTTATAAATTTGTTTTTTTTTTTTTTTTGTTGGACTCTTAAGGTCAAGTTCGAAGTTCTTATGGCAAATATACCTACCTGATTTTCCTAGGGTCTATTAGATTAGACTAAATTATATAACACTAGGTTGGAGTAGATAGAATTAGATTAGACTTGCAGTTTCCTGCGACTTTGTTTTGAAACTAAAATAAAGGAACCATAATTACGGTTTTTTTCAATATATCGACTCTCCGAGTGTGGGACTCCCTTCTTGTCTTAAGGTATACCGCACTACAACCTACTAACCTACTGATTATATACCATCCGGCATTTTCGGAGGTCATCTTTCGAATGACACTGCCCGGAGATAGCTCGCCAATTGTCTCTTCCACCCGCCTTTACGTCATTACGTACCTCTGCACGAGTGTCATACATTATTTTTCTTTCCTCAGCGAGGAGATATATCGGTATGGTCTCCGCAATGACCAGAACAGCATCTGCGGAAACCGTGCGGTATGCCGAGGCGATTCACAGGGCCCCTCTGCGTTGAGCCGCGGTGATAGCGGCCTGGTGCTTCCGAAATTTCATTGCACACACCCAGACTTCTGCACCGTACAACAATATAGAATCTGGGGCGGACGCTAGAAGCTTTCTTATGCATGGCTTTGTACCACCTGTGTTTGCCATTAGCCGACTCAGACTTGCGATGGTTTTCGCAGCCTTCTCGCAGGAGCTTCTTAAATGCGCCGAGGTCAGCTTGTTGTCCAACTTTACCCCTAGATATTTCGTAGAGCGAAGCGTTTCTATCTGATGATCCCTAACAGCCATGTTAATGATTGTGGGAATCCTTCTTTTAGTTATGATCACGATCTCTGTCTTGGCTGTAGTCCAACTGGCCGTGATCATTCATCCACTCCAAAGGTCAGGGCCGAGCACCGACCCTTGTGCTGTCGGCCTGTTAGCTTCACCTTTATTCGGCCTTGCGTCGTTTCATAAATTATCCAGCGGTTTCTTAAGTAGTCCCTCAATATATCTAACAAGTATATCGGGACCTTGAAGGATCGCTCTAATGCATCAAGCATGTCTTCCCACCTGGCAGAGGTGAAAGCATTTTTAACATCAAACGTCACCATTAGTACCACCGGCCTTGCTTGGTGGCTTGCCGTCTCGGCCTTCCGGACTGCATCTATTGTTGAGTGCCCTCTCCGAAAGCCATGTTGCCGATGGGAGAGTCCACCCTGTTGTTGTTGTTGTTGTTGTTGTTAACAGCAAAAAACACTCTCCGATGGGTTTTGGCGAGTAATGCCGAAATTGACAGTCCTTGGTCGGATATGAACCCGCTACGCTGCGGTACTCCCTGGCGGTACTGCCCGACTGTCGTGGTAGCGTTTTGATATGACCAGTGGAACCTTTTAGGTCATGTCATCCCTCCATCCGTGTAGAAGGAGAAGATGGGTAGAGAGAGGTGAGAGGCATCATATCCGCAGATCAACCATCGAGTTAGCACATCATTACCTATGTGCATATTAGTGGCCTCTTACGACCGAGGTATGCCTACCTCGGGCATACTCTAAACTCCTAACCCGCAGGGGCCATCTTCTATGGCTGCTGTTATGATAATATTTGAGATTAGTTTATACTAGATTAACATAGATTAGATTAGACTGCATAGATTGAATTAAATTAGTTTTAATCAAATTCGATTTCATTTGACCAAATTATATTTCATATTTATTGCTATTCAATCTATGTTTCAAGGAATAACATAGTTTTTTCTCTTTTAATTTTTTTTCCCATGTAGTATTCCACCTCGGAACTCAATTTTCTTACACTCATGCCTACAAAAATATTCGATTTTCTTTTAGGTAATTCAATAATTTCCTGTCACGTAGAATCATTACGTTACTGTTATTGTATTAATTTTCTTTGAACTTGATTCGCATTGGTAATTACAATCTTGTTATATTCGTATTCAGCTACAACTACAAACTAGTTAACGCGTAATAGGTGGTCGTTGTTCTTGTCAACTTTGTTGCTGTTCAATGGTTATGGAGCGACGTGATTTGGTCATTAAAATTGAATGGTGTTAATTAAATTCACAATTAGCCATAACCGCCCACCCGATCAAATCTAAACTCAAAACACTTAAGTTGCGCTGGGTTGATCTATTTGTTATTGCCGCTTGTGTCACAGTTTGTGATTTTCTTATAACCGATACGACACTCTTGTTGGGTTATTATGTCTCAACGCTCATTTCACGCTTGTACAACTCGTGCGATTTGTGTATGGAATAAGTAATTTTATTTGTATTTGCATATTTCTCAAAAGTCCATTTAAGTTTGGTTTTTTATTAGGACGGTGAGATTTAAATCGTTTGTAGTTTTATTACTAGCAAAATAAACCAATTTGGTGAATAAAAGGAAGAACAAAATTTATTATTCTTGGCCTCGAGATCATTTATATGCATGAATATTTAAAATGAATTAAAAGAAAAAAAAAATAAAAAAAAAAAAATAAAAAAAAAAAAAAAAATTATTATAAAACAAAAAAAAACAATAAAACAAAATTGAATAAAAATCAATTAAAAAAAAGAAGAAAAAAAATAGAAAAAAAAAAAAATAAAAAAAAATTTAAAAAAAAAATAAAAAATAAAAAAAGGACGTGCGGCAGTCGTGGACTGCCGCGGTAAAGCTATTGCATATTATCAACTTATGCCAGGCCTGTACATAGCGGGGGGGGTTTTGAATTTCAAAATCCTCCCCTATGCACGTCCCTGTATCTAATAATTATCAGTTACGGTATTTTTTTGATTCTGTCGCCACGGTCAAAGCCCGCGATAAAATCTATGCAATAGCTCACAATTTTTTAAAATTTTTAACTTCAACTTTATCTTTAACTTTAACTTCAACTTCAACTTCAACTTCAACTTCAACTTCAACTTCAACTTCAACTTCAATTTCAACTTCAACTTCAACTTCAACTTCAACTTCAACTTCAACTTCATCCTCAACTTCAATTTCAACTTCAACTTCAACTTCAACTTTAACTTCAACTTCAATTTCAACTTCAACTTCAACGTCAATTTCTACTTCAACTCCAACTTCAACTTCAAAGTTAAAGTTAAAGTCAAAGTCAAAGTCAAAGTCAAAGTTGAAGTCAAAGTCAAAGTTAAAGTTAAAGTCAAAGTTAAAGTTAATGTTAAAGTTAAGGTTAATTTTAACATTAACTTTATGATAGAGATCGAATTTTATGTATTCGGCTTGTTGCTAACACCTTTCGAAACTTTTCGAACCTTTTCGAAGCTTTTCGGACCTTTTCGAACCTTTACGAACCTTTTTCACAAATGTCTGTTCCGTTTTTTTTTTGATTTAGGGGTCAAGCCCGCGATAAAATCTATGCAATAGCTTTAAAATAAAATAAAATAAAATAAAACAAAATAAAAAAAAATAAAATAAAATAAAATAAAATAAAATAAAATAAAAAAAAAATAAAAAAAAAAATAAAATAAAAAAAAATAAAAAAAAATAAAATAAAATAAAATAAAATAAAATAAATAAAATAAAATAAAATAAAATAAAATAAAACAAAATAAAGAAAAATAAAATAAAATAAAACAAAATAAAATAAAATAAAATAAAATAAAATAAAATAAAATAAAATAAAATAAAATAAAATAAAATAAAATAAAATAAAATAAAATAAAATAAAATAAAATAAAATAAAATAAAATAAAATAAAATTAAATTAAATAAAAAGAAATCGCCCAAATCTGAGAGAAAGACAAATTTCAAAAAGTTTCCTGTGACGACATCGTCAGAAATATTTTAGAATCTATGAAGTGCAGCCATTCTTTGCTTTAAAATAAATCCCAAGAAGTCTTTCATGCAGTAGCTGCACAGCTTCTATGTAAGTTTGTGAGTGCCCCTAACTTTGCATGCCCCAAAACTGCATGTCTACTTGGGCGGCGTGTGGCATGCGACATTCGGCGGCGTGGCGCACATTTTACAGCCAGACAAATTGTCACAAATAATGCCAATTCGTTGAATGCGCTGCGATGTCTGTGAATTGTCATGAAATTAGCGCATTTTATGAGCAACATTTGCACAAACCATCTTGCTACTTAGGCACCTCCCTCCTAGGCGACAATTTTCATTCGAAGCCCCTCACCTTCGCAACCGCTTTATGACACTCGGCGGCGGCGGCGGTTGCACACCAAATTCAGCTGCTTACGACATAAAGTGTGCGAATATTAGGTTGACTCAAATTTTGTCTACAACAAAAACGAATAAGAATAAAAATGCATTAGACAGACAAATCATGACAGATATCTTTAAAAGTGTAAATTTGTAAAATTGTGTGTGCTGCCGCATGTTTAGCCGCTAAAAGAACAGCGGCGACAATTTGGATGATGACGATGACGACGAATTAATCTCTCGACATTTTGTTGGAATTGCATTGAAAAACATGAAAGTGTAAAGTCACACAAATAACGAGGAGCAGAAAATAGCTAAATTCGAGTGAAACGGACTTTGGCATTATTTTCAATTTGGATGTTGGCCAAGTTGGAATTATGCGCGATTTTATGCGGCACAAATGAAAGGCAAAAAGGGGTTAAAATGTGAATTGTTTGGATGCTGGTGGATTTGCATGCATGTGAAAGTGGCTTTTGTTCTATCATAAGTCAGCAAGTCCTAAATATGGAAGCAAAGTATTTTACTCATTTTAATTTAATTTAATTTTTTTTTATTATTATTTTTTCTTCCTTATCTTAATTGTTTTTTAACTCTTCTTTTTTTTCTAACTAGAGCTTGCCCAGTAGTTGAAATTCAACCACAAAACCTTATTCTAATTTACTACGTCTCTTGAAGTCTCATTCCTTTAATTTAACTATTTTAATTTGCTTTTCGATATATTTTTCCTTTCTTCACATTCTTCTTTCTTCTGCCTTTTACTTTTTACACCAGGGCCGGCCAAACAAATACTAAAACATTTGCATAAGTGTGCGTAAGTTTTGAGTGATTTTGCGTACAGTGGCTGTAAAGAAAATGCGGACTGTGAAACTATAAAATCAAAAGGATATTTTATTATTTGCTTTGAAATGGAATGAAATGAAATGAAATAAAATAAAATGGAATGAAATAAAAGAAAATAAAATAAAATAAAGTGGAATGAAATGAAATGAAATAAAATAAAATAAAATAAAATGGAATGAAATGAAATAAAATAAAATAAAATAAAATATAATATAATGTAATATAATATAATATAATATAATATAATATAATATAATATAATATAATATAAAAAAATGAAATAAAATAAAATAAAACAAATAAAATAAAAGGGAAATAATTATACATTAAATTACGCAAAGTAGTATTTATGTACGTTTTCTTTTGCGCTCACTGTTTTTCTTACTCCGCAAATTGAGTGAAACAACGACGAACCACCGAAAGCACAACTTCGTGCGTGCACATCGTTAGCGTTGGTGTTTGAGTATAAACTCAAAAGTGCACAATGTGCACGCATGGCCGGCCTTGTCAGGGCCGGCCAAACAAATACTAAAACATTTGCATAAGTGTGCGTAAGTTTTGAGTGATTTTGCGTACAGTGGCTGTAAAGAAAATGCGGACTGTGAAACTATAAAATCAAAAGGATATTTTATTATTTGCTTTGAAATGGAATGAAATGAAATGAAATAAAATAAAATGGAATGAAATAAAAGAAAATAAAATAAAATAAAGTGGAATGAAATGAAATGAAATAAAATAAAATAAAATAAAATGGAATGAAATGAAATAAAATAAAATAAAATAAAATATAATATAATGTAATATAATATAATATAATATAATATAATATAATATAATATAATATAATATAATATAAAAAAATGAAATAAAATAAAATAAAACAAATAAAATAAAAGGGAAATAATTATACATTAAATTACGCAAAGTAGTATTTATGTACGTTTTCTTTTGCGCTCACTGTTTTTCTTACTCCGCAAATTGAGTGAAACAACGACGAACCACCGAAAGCACAACTTCGTGCGTGCACATCGTTAGCGTTGGTGTTTGAGTATAAACTCAAAAGTGCACAATGTGCACGCATGGCCGGCCTTGTTTTACACCATTAAGTATGGCAGTCTAAACTTTCATTTTAGTTCAAAAAATTTTTTAGGTGTTCTTTCCTTTTGTAAGGTCTTCTTTCCTTTTTCTTCTGCGTTTTCGTTACTTTCCTTTCCTTCAATTTTCTTTCGTTTTCTTTCCTTTGCTTTCCTTTCCTATCCTCTTCTTTTCTTTCCTTTCCTTTACTTTGGCTTTTTCCTTTCCTTTCCCTTCCTTTTCTTCCCATTATTTTTTCCTTTCCTTTACTTTGGCTTTTTCCTTTCCTTTCCCTTCCTTTCCTTCCCTTTACTTTTTTCTTTCCCTTCCTATCCTTTCCATTCATCTCCTGGCACTTCTTTTCCTTTTCTTACCTTTCCTTAACTTACCTTTCCTCATTTCTTCATTCTTTTTCCTTTCCTTTCTTTTCCTTCCCTATTTTTGCATTAATTTCCTGTCATTTCCTTTTCTTGCCTTTACTTTTCTTGCCTTTTCTTTCCTTTCCTTTCCTTTCCTTTCCTTTCCTTTCCTTTGCTTTCCTTTCCTTTCCTTTATTTTCCTTTCCTTTCCTTTCCTTTCCTTTCCTTTCCTTTCCTTTCCTTTCCTTTCCTTTCCTTTCCTTTCCTTTTCTTTCCAATTCTTGCCTTTACTTTTCTTTCCTTTCCTTTCCTTTCCTTTCCTTTCCTTTCCTTTCCTTTCCTTTCCTTTCCTTTCCTTTCCTTTCCTTTCCTTTCCTTTCCTTTCCTTTCCTTTCCTTTCCTTTCCTTTCATTTCCTTTCCTTACCCTTCCTTTCTTTTCTTTCCTTTCCTTTCCTTTCCTTTGCTTCCATTTCCTTTCCTTCCCCAACCTTTTATTTTCCCTTCTTCTCCTTTTCTCTCTAATCCTTTCCTTTCCTTCCCCAACCTTTTATTTTCCTTTCTTTTCCTTTTCTCTCTAATCCTTTCCTTTCCTTTTCTTTCTTTTCGGTTCCTTTCATTTTCTTTCCAAACTCTTCCTTTTTCCTCCTGGACTATTTTATAATAAAGTTCATTATTTTATTTATATTTTTTATCTGAGTTTCTTTCATATAGCTGATTTTCCACATATATATTTCCTTTTATTTTAATTCACATTATTTTGTATTGCTTTTACCAATATATTTCGGTCACCTTCAGTAACCGTCATCAGGGCACAATTATTACACGCATTTCCTGCTTAAAGTGGAGTTGGTCACTGTGACCCTGATGATGGTTAGCCTTACTCAAAAGGTGTTTGTAATCGTGGTCACATAGGTATCATTTGGTTTAATGCCTACTTCATTCACTTAAATATAAATCATTTAATTTGAAAATGTACCCACATTCACAATACCAAAATCACAGTTATCAATTCAATACCACACAAGACCCCTTTGCGATAGGTATTTACTTAATATAATTAAAATTTCAAAGTATACATGACATACAAAAGGTGGTGATAAGGGGTGAGGAGCGGCATATGAAAACAAGCAATTCCTGGTACTTTGAATTTAGATACCATATGCCACACGTGCCACACACATAGAGCTAATGGAGCAATGTCGTAGGGATGTCAGAGGGAGCAAACGCCCACATTAAGATGTCGTAGAGCGAGTTCGCTCTCGGCACAATTTGCTGTATTCAATGTAGCCGCCAATGTCATTCAGTCACAAACACCTATATAAATAGTATGGATGTGTGTATGTATATGCCGGAAGTCCACACAAATTTCACAAGCGAAATCATGGGCTGCGGTTTTTGGAATGGCAGCTCTGACTTTAATGGTTTTTGCCCTTATACCCAGAAACAAAAAAAAAATAATAATAATAATAATAAAAAAATTATAATAAATAAAAAATAAATAAAAGTAATAAAATAAAATAAAAAAAATAAAAAAAATAAAACAAAATAAAATAAAATAAAATAAAATAAAATAAAATAAAATAAAATAAAATAAAATAAAATAAAATAAGATAAAATTAAATAAAATTAAAAAATAATAATAATTAAAAAAATAACAAAAAAACAAAAAAAAAAAACAAAATATTAAAAATAAAATTAGACAAAACTAAAAAAATAAAAAAAAAATCAGAGCAAAATTAAAAAAATTAAATAAAATAAATAAAATAAAAATAAAATAAAATATAAATTATAAAAAATAATAAAAAAAAATAAAAAAAAACAAAACAAACAAAATATAAAAAATAAAATTAGACAAAACTACAAAAATAAAATAAAAAAAACAAAGCAAGAATAAAAAATAAAATGAAATAAAAAAAATAAAAAAGTAAAAAAAAAAAAAAAAAAATAAAAAAAAACAAAAAAAAAAAAAATAATAATAAAAAAATTATAATAAATAAAAAATAAAAAAAAGTAATAAAATAAAATAAAAAAAATAAAAAAAATAAAACAAAATAAAATAAAATAAAATAAAATAAAATAAAATAAAATAAAATAAAATAAGATAAAATTAAATAAAATTAAAAAATAATAATAATTAAAAAAATAACAAAAAAACAAAAAAAAAAAACAAAATATTAAAAATAAAATTAGACAAAACTAAAAAAAATCAGAGCAAAATTAAAAAAATTAAATAAAATAAAAATAAAATAAAATATAAATTATAAAAAAATAATAAAAAAAATACAAAAAAAAAACAAAACAAACAAAATATTAAAAATAAAATTAGACAAAACTAAAAAATAAAAAATAAAATGAAATAAAAAATAAAAAAGTAAAAAAAAAAATAAAAAAAAAATAAAATAAAATATAAATTATAAAAAAAATAATAAAAAAAAAACAAACAAAATATTAAAAATAAAATTAGAGAAAACAAAAAAAAAAACTAAAAAAAAATAGAAAAATTATAAAATAAAATATAGAAATACCATAAAAAATAAAATAAAACAAAAATAAACAAAGTCGCTAGATAAAAAATAAAATCTAATATAAATTATAAAAAATAAAAATAAAACACAAAAAAAACAAAACTAAAAAAATTAGAAAAAAAAAACAAAGCAACAAAAAAAAAAACAAGTAAGGAAAGCTGTCTTCGGCTGTGCCGGAGGCTATATACCTTTCATGAATAAGCGTCACGATTTTCACTGTTTGATCCCAGTACATCCTGTGTGAATTTAACTTTAGCTCATACCGAAATTATCGGAACTAACGATTATATGAGGGCGATGTGTTATATTGGTCCAATCTCATTGATTTTTAACATCGACATTCCGCATTCTAAAAGAGCAATAGTTACGGAATTTCACGATCTTACCTATATAATTACCGGAGTTATCTACCAAAATCCGTTTATCGGAACAATCGATTGTATGGGGGCTATGTGAAATATTTATCCCATCTCAATGATTTTTAACATCGATATTGCGAATATAAAAATAGCAACTCTTACAAAATTTCACGCTCCTAACTCTTTAATTACAGGAGTTATAGCCCAAACACTGATTATCGGAACTATCGATTGTATGGGAGCTATATGTAATATCGGTCCGACCTTGATGGTTCCAACAAATGACTCCTATATTAGAAAATGGTGGTCGCGCACAAAATTTCAAGCAAATATCTCAAAAACTGAGGGACTAGTTTGCGTTCAAACAGACACACAGACAGAGGGACAGACGGACATGGCTAAATCAACTCAACTCGTCATCCTGATCATTTCGATATGCTTATTGATGGGTACATCTCTTTCTCTTCTCATACTTACAAACATCGGACCAAAGTCACACAATACGCTAGAAAGAACCTTATATGCGATATTAAGAAGACTGATTCCGCGGTAGTTGGTGCGGTTAGCGGGATCGCCTTTCTTGTGGATTGGGCAGAGCACTCGTCTGACCATATTCCGCATAAGAGTTGATGCATGCTTTTTACCAGCTCTTCGCCTCCGTGTTTGAACAGCTCGGCGGGTAGTCCATCTTTTCCAGGCGCTTTGTTGTTTTTTAGCCGGGATTTATGTAGATATCCTCACTTCATCATAGTCAGGTGGTGGGACGAATTTTCCATCGTCAGGGATTGGTGTACCGGGTTCGGCGTCTCCCTCACAATTTAGCAGTGAGGAGAAGTGCTCGCTTCATAATTTAAGTACACTCTGTACGTCAGTTACCAGGCCGCCATTATTGCCCTTACAGGAACTTGCCCAGGTCTTAAAACCATCCGCCATCCGCTGGATCTTTGCATTGAATTTTCGGGCATCATTCCTATCAGTCAGCATCTCAAGCTCCTCACACTCAAGCCTTTGGGCCTCACGTTTCTTTTTTTTGAAAAGGCGTCTCTCTTCCTTCTTTGCTTGAAGAGCAACCAAGTTCTCAAAAAAGCTCTCTTTTAACTTACTTTCTTTTTTTAGAATTATGAAAACCTACGGTTATAATAAGAATCCATCAAAAAACGCATTTTGTAAAAAATGTCGGTTACAACGTTATTTGAGGAGCGCATTGAATTGATGAGTAAAGACCTCTCTCGAAGAACAAAGATCACTCTCTATAAGTCCCCCATCATACCTGCCTTCATCTATGGCTCAGCTTCATGAACAGTGTCAAGAGAAGATAAGATGAGCCTTAGAGTAGTTGAGAGAAAGGTTTTCCGGGAGATTTATGGTTCTTTCCGCAGGTTTGCGCAGATCTGACCATAGTCCAGCGAATTAAAGCTCAAAGCTGGCTCATGTTATGCGAATGGACAATGAAGCTCCTGCGCAGAAGGTTTTCCTATCCTCACCCGAATTCGGCAGCAGAGGAAGGAAGAGGCCTCGACTGGAAACAACAGATGGAGAATGATTTGAACTGCCTTGGGGCTTCCAATAGGCGTCAGTTATCGCTAAAAAGGAATGACTGGCGTGCTTCGATAGGCAACGGCCAAATTTTTCCAAACCTCCACTGCTTTATTTTGAACTAGTTCGATACCAGTCAGAAAATTCTTGTTGTGAACTAGTGCCTTAACAGATTTAGGTGGCCCTTAACAACCGGGTATAAGTAAGTGCGTGTGTGTGTGTTTTCGCGTATACGAATTCCGACACACACAAAACCAAATATTGAACATTACTCGTATTTTAAGTAATGTTTTCGCATGGTAATGAAATTATGGTTTTGAAATTAAATATCCTTGTTAAATCTGTTGCTGCAAAGTAATGTCCGAGTGCGCTTGAGCGTAAACAACAGCAGTATGTGTATTTGTTTGTTTGTGTGGGTTGTAAATACCTACATTTCGTGTTTGTTTTATAACTCAACTTTCGTTTTGTTGTTGTTATTGTATAATCAGTAGCGTCTGCTGTATTCAATTAGTTTGATGAATGGATGTTTGTAGGGAACCACTGTGCAACAGCGTGGGGCGTGCGCCTAAAAATGAATGAGGTTTTCTGTTGCACCACTTTCACCCACTCTCCTCTTCCGCACCTCGTCCTCTTTTCTGCTCAGTAGGTACTTTGCACAGCTGTCATTCATTCATTCATTCGAGATCCTTGATGTGGTCGCCTGCGGTTTTCTGATTTGACAAAGTTGGGTAAATTAGACGATAGTCACTGCTGGCATAAAAGCTGGAATTCAAATAAAACTAAAATAACTACAAACAAGCAAATATAAATAATTTTTTCACATATGTCTGTGTGCATGTTAGCAAATATTTGTATGCTTTTATAAGCTTTAAATACCGTTGCCTTCACATTTCGACTGAATACAATAAGTCATGCAAAATTAAATTTGCTAAATGTGGCATGAAATTTTATATGTCTGGTATTTTTCACAATTAAAAGTGATTGAAATATTAAACTCACTCCAATAACTCTTTATGAAATATTTTTGGAATTTCGGAATTTTTTCACATGAAAATATTCGACCCAACTCAATTAAAGGTAAAAGGTGAAATTTCAAGTGGAATCAAAATAAATAAAATAAAATAAAATAAAATAAAATAAAATAAAATAAAATAAAATAAAATAAAATAAAATAAAATAAAATAAAATAAAATAAAATAAAATAAAATAAAATAAAATAAAATAAAATAAAATAAAATAAAATAAAATAAAATAAAATAAAATAAAATAAAATAAAATAAAATAAAATAAAATAAAATAAAATAAAATAAAATAAAATAAAATAAAATAAAATAAAATAAAATAAAATAAAATAAAAAAAATAAAATAAAATAAAATAAAATAAAAAATAAATAAAAATTAAATAAAAGAAAAAAAATGAAAAAAAAATAAAATAAAATACAATAAAAAAAAATAAAAAAATAAAAAAAAAATAAAATATAAAAAAAAAATAAAATAAGATAAAATAACATAATGAAATAAAAATAAAATATAGAAAATAAAATTAAATAAAATAAAATAAAAAATAAATAAAAATAGAATAAAACGAAAAAATAAAAAAAAATAAAATTAAATACAATAAGATAAAAAACATAAATAAAAAGATAAAATGAAATAAAAATAAAATATAAAAAATAAAATAAAATAATATAAAATAAAATAAAAAGATAAAATGAAATAAAAATAAAATAAAATGAAATAAAATAAAATCAGATATTAAAAAAAAAATAAAGTAAAAATAAAATTACATTAAAAAAATAATATAAAATAAAATAAAATAAGATAAAGTAAAAAATAATAACATAAAAAATAAAAAAAAATAAATAAAAAAATAAATAAAATAAAATAAAAGAAATAAAATGAGGGAAAAAACATAAAATTAAATTAAAAAAAAAAAAAATTTAATTAAATTAAAAAAAAAATTAAATTTATATAAAAAAACTTTGAAAATTTTTGTGGACTTTTCACCAGGCGAACAATTTTTATAAAATTATTCTTTTGAGTTTTTGGCGAAAACAAGTGGAAAAAAGCTACATACAATACCAACTACGATGATTGCAATTTCGATCTTGTTGAAGTATCTTGTCAAACCGCTTTGTATCTTTGCTTAAAAGTTTTTCATCATCTTTATTGGTCATCGAACCAAGGAGAGAAGATTGGGAATTTCTAAACCGCAGTGTGTAACACTGCTTAGTGTTAGTAGCTATATTTTTGCCTAAGTAAACACACCCAAAGCGACTTTCTGTTGCTATTTAAGTATGTCTAGGATTTGTTGTTGTACACATTAGCTAAGCCTTAGCTGGTTTTCGCCAAAAACTCAAAAGAATAATTTGATAAAAATTATTCGACTGGTCAAAAGTCCACAAAAATGTTCAAAGTTCGTAATTCAACAATAACTAAAATTAAAAAAAAAAATTGAAAACAATAAAATAAAGTGGGTACCAGCCTTGGTAGACTTTATTATCAAAGTCTCTAAGCCTTTAAAATTTTCTTGCAAATAGTTTTCTCCTATTTGCCAACAGAAAGCCGTTCCATTATAACGCCAACTAAGCTTTTGACTTTGAACACATACCCCGATACTCCAAAAAATGACAACCGAAAACAAAAATCTACATAAGAAACATTTTGAAAAGTCACGTGACACAAAGCAAAGGGCAAAAGGCTACACTCAAGGAAACATACATTTCATCGCTTATTCATAAAAGCTCATATGTATGTCTATATGGATAAGAACAACAAAAGAGGCACAACAAAGGATTAGCAACAATTACAACACCGCGCAGCTAATTTATACCCCGTGTGTTTTTTTTTTTTTTTTTGGAAATTATGTGTATTCAAATTGCGCAATGAAATAAATGCAAAACATTTAATATAGCGCCATTAAAATTAAGGAGAACAGCTTGAAGAGGGAGTGAAGGGATGATAATACAATGCATACGTTATGGAGGAAAGGGGTGCAATTTGAAGCTTATAAAGCCACGCCACATGAAGCTAAGGACGAAAGCAGAGCGGAAATGGCACTGAAAGGAAAAGTAACAAAGTGGTTGTTACAAATATTATGCTTGCTTTTCCTGCTGTTGTATTTAGATTTCTTTGTTGTTACTGTCAAAACAGCCCTTGACAAAACCGTTCACAGCGTAACAGCGCAAAGTTTAATATGGGAGACAAAAGAGACTTGCTTTTTCACACCATTATTAGGGTGATTTGGTAGAAAGCCAAAATTCATACGACCTTGTGCTGAACAGTGGGAAACATGGTATTTTAGTTTATTTATCGTATTTTATTTTATTTTATTTTATTTTATTTTATTTTATTTTATTTTATTTTATTTTATTTTATTTTATTTTATTTTATTTTATTTTATTTTATTTTATTTTATTTTATTTTATTTTATTTTATTTTATTTTATTTTATTTTATTTTATTTTATTTTATTTTATTTTATTTTAATTTATTTAATTTTATTTAATTTAATTTAATTTTATTTTATTTTATTTTATTTTATTTTATTTTATTTTATTTTATTTTATTTTATTTTATTTTATTTTATTTTATTTTATTTTATTTTATTTTATTTTATTTTATTTTATTTTATTTTATTTTATTTTATTTTATTTTATTTTATTTTATTTTATTTTATTTTATTTTATTTTATTTTATTTTATTTTATTTTATTTTATTTTATTTCATTTCATTTCATTTTATTTTATTTTTTATTTTATTTTATTTTTTTATTTTATTTTATTTTATTTTATTTTGTTTTATTTTATTTTTTTTTTTTATTTTATTTTATTTTTTTTTTTATTTTATTTTATTTTATTTTATTTTATTTTATTTTATTTTATTTTATTTTATTTTATTTTATTTTATTTTATTTTATTTTATTTTATTTTATTTTATTTTATTTTATTTTATTTTATTTTATTTTATTTTATTTTATTTTATTTTATTTTATTTTATTTTATTTTATTTTATTTTATTTTATTTTATTTTATTTTATTTTATTTTATTTTATTTTATTTTATTTTATTTTATTTTATTTTATTTTATTTTATTTTATTTTATTTTATTTTATTTTATTTTATTTTATTTTATTTTATTTTATTTTATTTTATTTTATTTTATTTTATTTTATTTTATTTTATTTTATTTTATTTTATTTTATTTTATTTTATTTTATTTTATTTTATTTTATTTTATTTTATTTTATTTTATTTCATTTCATTTCATTTTATTTTATTTTACTTTATCCTATTTTCTTTTATTTTATTTTATTTTATTTTATTTTATTTTATTTTATTTTATTATTTTATTTTATTTTATTTTATTTTATTTTATTTTATTTTATTATATTTTATTTTATTTTATTTTATTTTATTTTATTTTATTTTATTTTATTTTATTTTATTTTATTTTATTTTATTTTATTTTATTTTATTTTATTTTATTTTATTTTATTTTATTTTATTTTATTTTATTTTATTTTATTTTATTTTATTTTATTTTATTTTATTTTATTTTATTTTATTTTATTTTATTTTATTTCATTTCATTTCATTTCATTTTATTTTATTTTTTATTTTATTTTTTTATTTTATTTTATTATATTTTATTTTATTTTATTTTATTTTATTTTATTTTATTTTATTTTATTTTATTTTATTTTATTTTATTTTATTTTATTTTATTTTATTTTATTTTATTTTATTTTATTTTATTTTATTTTATTTTATTTTATTTTATTTTATTTTATTTTATTTTATTTTATTTTATTTTATTTTATTTTATTTTATTTTATTTTATTTTATTTTATTTTATTTTATTTTATTTTATTTTATTTTATTTTATTTTATTTTATTTTATTTTATTTTATTTTATTTTATTTTATTTTATTTTATTTTATTTTATTTTATTTTATTTTATTTTATTTTATTTTATTTTATTTTATTTTATTTTATTTTATTTTATTTTTTTTTTTATTTTATTTTATTTTATTTTATTTTATTTTATTTTATTTTATTTTATTTTATTTTATTTTATTTTATTTTATTTTATTTTATTTTATTTTATTTTATTTTATTTTATTTTATTTTATTTTATTTTATTTTATTTTATTTTATTTTATTTTATTTTATTTTATTTTATTTTATTTTATTTTATTTTATTTTATTTTATTTTATTTTATTTTATTTTATTTTATTTTATTTTATTTTATTTTATTTTATTTTATTTTATTTTATTTTATTTTATTTTATTTTATTTTATTTTATTTTATTTTATTTTATTTTATTTTATTTTATTTTATTTTATTTTATTTTATTTTATTTTATTTTATTTTATTTTATTTTATTTTATTTTATTTTATTTTATTTTATTTTATTTTATTTTATTTTATTTTATTTTATTTTATTTTATTTTATTTTATTTTATTTTATTTTATTTTATTTTATTTTATTTTATTTTATTTTATTTTATTTTATTTTATTTTATTTTATTTTATTTTATTTTATTTTATTTTATTTTATTTTATTTTATTTTATTTTATTTTATTTTATTTTATTTTATTTTATTTTATTTTATTTTATTTTATTTTATTTTATTTTATTTTATTTTATTTTATTTTATTTTATTTTATTTTATTTTATTTTATTTTATTTTATTTTATTTTATTTTATTTTATTTTATTTTATTTTATTTTATTTTATTTTATTTTATTTTATTTTATTTTATTTTTATTTATTTTATTTTATTTTATTTTATTTTATTTTATTTTATTTTATTTTATTTTATTTTATTTTATTTTATTTTATTTTATTTTATTTTATTTTATTTTATTTTATTTTATTTTATTTTATTTTATTTTATTTTATTTTATTTTATTTTATTTTATTTTATTTTATTTTATTTTATTTTATTTTATTTTATTTTATTTTATTTTATTTTATTTTATTTTATTTTATTTTATTTTATTTTATTTTTATTTTATTTTATTTTATTTTATTTTATTTTATTTTATTTTATTTTATTTTATTTTATTTTATTTTATTTTATTTTATTTTATTTTATTTTATTTTATTTTATTTTATTTTATTTTATTTTATTTTATTTTATTTTATTTTATTTTATTTTATTTTATTTTATTTTATTTTATTTTATTTTATTTTATTTTATTTTATTTTATTTTATTTTATTTTATTTTATTTTATTTTATTTTATTTTATTTTATTTTATTTTATTTTATTTTATTTTATTTTATTTTATTTTATTTTATTTTATTTTATTTTATTTTATTTTATTTTATTTTATTTTATTTTATTTTATTTTATTTTATTTTATTTTTTTAATTTTATTATATTTTATTTTATTTTGTTTTATTTTATTTATTTTATTTTATTTTATTTTATTTCATTCTATTAATTAACTGAGAGAACATGTTTCGGCCATTGTGCGCTGCGGAGGTACTATCCTGAAACTTTTTTCAAATCTTCCCATTTATTGGCTTTACTTGCTGACAGCTCTTCTCTTGCTACTGTTGCAAACGACTATTGTCTTGAATGTTTTTTGCATTGTTATTGTTACTATTTGTTGAAATTATTTTGCTTGAGGCGTACATCAATTTTTAAACTACACCGCCATTGTGTTTGATTTGCAGGCCTCAAGGCGCTTTTATTTAGTCTTAAGCTTAAAATCAACAACACCCATACAACTACATAATTAACCCCCTTACTGTTTACTAAACCACTGCACAGGCAGTAACAGCAACATGAAAGGTGTCATCGACACTAAGCCATAACAGCATTGCTCTCCATTAGCACCAACACTTTCGACACATTAAACAAGCAACTGCTGCGCTGACTATTTTAAATTATTGCCAGTTTCTTTTTTTTTCTTTTGTTATAACGCTAGCCACAATGCCTTGAGGCTTTTAGCTCATACTGTAAGCAATTTTTTTGTTTTCGGTTTTATTATTAGTGTTCTCCCTTTGTTGTTGTTGTTGTAAGTATTCAAGATTAACTTGCCAACTGTCACGTTATTTGATGCAGCGAACGCACAAGCGTGCCCAATTCGTCACATGTTTATTACTATTATTAGCATATTTTAAGGCGTACAACACACCCTCTCTCTGGAGAGCATTTCCAAAACCCAAAAAATTATGAGTGCTGCATGAATTTACAATTATTTTCCATTTGCTTTTGCTGCATGCGTATTTGTTGTTGTTTCCTTTGAAATGTTTTTCTATCGATTCAAAACAATTCCTCTTAGAAATCTATTGACATTTGAGTGGCATTCATAATTTATACCTTCGTTTCTTTCAATGGTTCATTCACTTTCGATTCATTTGTCTGATAAACTGCTTTCAAGTGCGTTTTGCTTAGCTCACAATTCACAACTCAGATGTCAATGCACCCTCTGTCGCCCTCATTTGTGGTACTTAGTGTTCGCAAACGTACATCTGCTTTACTTTTTCTTGTCAATTTATCTTTGTTTACCTTCATTTAGTCTCGTATTTATGATGGTAATTATGAGGATTTTAGTTGTAATCCTTTTGTGTACTTTTGACAAAATTTCTGCAACATGTTCAAATTAGTTTCTATTGCTCTTCATAGACCAAGCGAATACGAAACTTATATGTACTAAAATGTGTAGATTGGACTAAATACAATTTTCATAACTTAATGCTAGATTTGTTTGAAAATTTAATTTTTTTTTATTTTTTTATTACGTTTTAAGTCATCTATTACATTTAATTTAATTTTTAGTATTCATTTTATTATTTTTTATTTTGTATTATTTTATTTAATTTTTTTTTTTAATATTCTAAAATTTTTTTATTTTATTGTTCTTTTTACTACTTTTTATTAGTAGTTTTCAAATATTTATTTTTTCTATATTTCGACTTCAACCTGTACCCCGCTTTTGTAAAAAAGCGACAAAATACTCGATTTTAATAGCGTCACACTCGACTCGATTCAAAATTGAAAAAAACAAAAATTTTTTTTTGTCACCACATCAAAAGCAAGTGAGAAAATAAATCGACAAAAAAAAAATTTGTTTACTGAAACAAAAAAAATGAGTGTGACGTCATTATCGAAATGAGTTACAGAAACGGGGTACTGAAGTCATCATCAGGGGACAAATTCGTGTTCTATGAAGTGTTAAAATGAAATATAATTTTATACAAAATTTATCAAAAGCAACTTAAGTTCATAAACATTTTTTTTTTCAAGCTGTCATTTCATAAAACGAGAAACTCCCACCAGGAAAACATATGGACAAGTTATTTTTTTTTTAGCTTGTACTTTTTTCATTTCATTTTTATTTTAATTTTTTTTTTAATTTTTTTTGTTTTTTTTTATTTTTTTTGTTTTAATTTATTTTTTTTATTCTTTTTTTAATTTTATTAATGAAATTTTTTTAAATTACTTTATTATATTTTTTCGTTTTATTTTATTTTTATTTTTTTTATTTTTGTTTATTTAATTTTAATTAATTTTTTTTAATTGAATTTTATTTATTTTATTTAATTTGATTTTTTTTTAAATTTTTATTCTATTTTTATTTTATTCTATTTTTTCGTTTTATTTTTTTAAATTTTTTTATTTAATTTTATTTTCTTTTAATTTATTTTTTTTTTAATTGATTTTAATTTTAATTTATTTCATTTGATTTTTCAAAATTTTTTTCTATATCCCTTTAATTTAATTTTTTTAAATTTAATTTAATTTAATTTTTTTATTATATTTTATTTAATTATTTTTATTTTTTTTAAATTTTATTTAATTTTAACTTATTTTATTTTATTTCAACTATTTAATTTTTTTTTTAATTTTTACTTTATTTTTTATTTATTTTATTTTATTTTTTTTTGTTTTATTTGAATTTGTTTTATTTGATTTTTTTATTTTTTTTTAAATTTTTTTACTTAATTTAATCTATTTTGTTTTTTGCAAATTTATTTTATTTTATTTAATTTTTTTAATTTTTATTTGACTTCATTTTTTTAATTTTGTTAATTTTAATTGAATTTCTTTAATCAAATTTTTTTTACTTTGTTTTATTTTTCTTTATTTTTTTTATTTTAATTTATTTTATTTAATTTTTTTTTTTAATTTAATTGAATTAAATTTTTTTTTAATTTTCTTTTTATTTCATTTTATTTGAATTTTTTACTACAATTTTATATTTTTATTTTACTTTATTTTATTTAATTTTTTTTTATTTAATTTTTAATTTTATTTTTTTTATTACTTTATTTTATTTTATTTTACTTTATTTTATTTTATTTTTTTTATTTAATTTTTATTTTTATTTTTTTTATTTACTTCAATTTATTATATTTTATTTTAGTTTATTTTATTTTATTTTATTTTATTTTAATTTATTTTATTTTATTTTATTTTATTTTCTTTTATTTTATTTTATTTTATTTTATTTTATTTTATTTTATTTTATTTTATTTTATTTGATTTTATTTTATTTTATTTTATTTTATTTTATTTTATTTTATTTTATTTTATTTTATTTTATTTTATTTTATTTTATTTTATTTTATTTTATTTTATTTTATTTTATTTTATTTTATTTTATTTTATTTTATTTTATTTTATTTTATTTTATTTTATTTTATTTTATTTTATTTTATTTTATTTTATTTTATTTTATTTTATTTTATTTTATTTTATTTTATTTTATTTTATTTTATTTTATTTTATTTTATTTTATTTTATTTTATTTTATTTTATTTTATTTTATTTTATTTTATTTTATTTTATTTTATTTTATTTTATTTTATTTTATTTTATTTTATTTTATTTTATTTTATTTTAGTTTATTTTATTTTATTTTATTTTATTTTATTTTATTTTAATTTATTTTATTTTATTTTATTTTGGAATCAGTCTAATGTTCCTATTAACTTAAATGTTTGTATATCTAATAAGATACTTAGTTGATATTTTGCCTCTTTCTTCGTAGTTCAAAAATGCTTAAATGTTAGAGGATTATTTTTAATGGCTTATTAGTGGCATGACAAAGTTTATAGGGAACATCATATGAAAGGGTGCGGAAATTTGCAAAGAATTTAAGGGTAAAAATATTTATTGTTTGCATTTTGGGTGTTTCACTTTAATTGTTCGGCCTTATAAAACATGTCAAAACATTTTGATCTCCGGTACACTTATTTTTTTCTAGGGTTCGGAAATATTCACTCTCCTGCACTCGCACTCACGAAACTGAACATTAAAAAAAAGTAGCATACGCGTTCGTGAATAAGAACTCATAAAAAAATGCACACCGCTCATGTTCATGAAAGCATTCGCAAATCATTCACAAATGCATTCGCGAATCTACGAAGAACGTACTTAATGTACTTCAAAATATGCATTCGGTAAACGGCAGAAGAAGGCTTTTAAATGCATTCGCGAATTATTCACACAACATATGGATACGTCTATGAAAACAAACCAAAAGAAGTACGTTCTAACATAGATTCGTGAATGCATTTTTGAATGATTCGCGAATGCATTCATGAACGTGAACGGTGTGGATTTTTTTATCAGTTCTTATTCACGAACGCCAATCAAGAGGAACGAGCTCCATCAAGAAAACGTTGGCAGCGAAGAGGGACGAGCTCCACCAAGAAACCCCTGCTAGCTTCTGTGAATATGAAAGCAATCTCTACGGAATGTGTTTGTGTAAAAAGTATTGCAGTTTTAATTGTGATAAACAAACATTTATAAATTAAACAAAAAGAGAAAACAAAACACTGTGATAACCCTTTACTGTTGGCTGCTTCCCCCACTGCCGGCGTCCACTCCATCGTATCAATGCTTCAATGCGCTTCTCTCCGTGCACCGTTATTTTTACCGTTGTTTACGCAAAATTGTTGATTTACTCGCGCTTTAGATCAAAGCGAAAGTAGTGGCAGCAATGGGGACAAATAATCAACCGACCGCGAGCTATAAAGCTACATACATACATACGTATATATCTGGAAGTAAAGTTTACTTTTGTATTCGCCTCGTATTTGTATTTACACGCTGCGGCTTCCGTTTGAGTTGGTATGATGCTTCAGCGCTTTGAACGTTTGTTTGGAATTATTGGTTTTGTTTATAGCTAAGGAGAGTATGGGCAATGTGCATTAGGGTGCCAAACCGAAAGTGTCTCGTCCAACGAATAAAGCTCAAATTGATGAAGAACCATACAAAGTTGGAAAAGGGACGTAATTTTTTGTTAGCGATTTCCTTTCCCCGAGACGTTCAACTTTTTTTTATTTTCGAAAATTCTGTAAAGTGCCACCCTTGGGAGTTAAGCGGCGTGAAACATGTATATTTGGTGCATGCTAACTTGGGTCCGACGACCCCAATATGTCAAAATAACGCAATCAAAATATTTATTTATAACAAGCTAGTTTTTGCCACAATTCGTTGTCAGTGAAGGGCATAATTCACAAGTATTATTGCCCTACAAAAATTTTGCGACATGCAGCCAGTCCCCCGCCCCAAAGTCGTAAATTTGACAACAAAAACTGGAATAATTTGCCTTTTTTGACAAAATGTTTTGTATACGTTTTTTTTTTGGATAAAATTTCGGTAAAGAAAAGCCACCAGGTTTTTTTTTTTCGTACGAAGGGTTAGGCACGCTAATGTACATTGATACATTCATAGTGGCTCATACTCATACATATTCGGAAAGTTTAAGGTAGGTATATTTGTTTTTACTTTTATGTACTGCCTTCTTGCTTTGGACGGCAGTGTAGACAAAATTTAGACGAGCAATTCTCAGTCAATTCAATTACTCATCATTACTCTACCTTTATGAATGGATTTGACTAAGCTTGAATGGGCATACTTAGATTAAACTTAGGCAAAATTTGTTTGTGGCGAGCTGAAATAAAATGGAAGGAGGGTTAGCAAAAGCAACGACAAAAAACCGATTGAAATAATGTTTTAGTTTCGGTTTCGGTCATCAACATTTATTTCGGTTTCCGTTACGGTTTCGGTTTCAGTTCCGGTTTAGCTCTTTCTTACTTACTTACTTTGTTGAGCCAACTTAGCGCCAATTGCAGACACCGAGTGTTCTCAGATTTGCCTCCACTTGGTCCTGCCATAGGACCTCTACTTCCACCGGCCAGTGCCGATAGGAATACCTTCTGGGCAGGAGCATCATCGTTCGTTCGCACTACGCGTCTTAGCCAGCCGAGCCGTTGAATTTTAATTCGCTGAACTATGTCGACGTCTGCGTAAAGCTCATACAGCTTACCATTAATCTTCTTCGGTACTCGCCGACGGCAACTTTTAGGTGTCCATAAATCTTTCGAAGATTTTTTTTCTACTTTTGTTCGTCGAGAGAGGACTTTGCAAGAGTTATCCTTCGATGGAGGGTGGGACCGGATGTAGAATTACACGCAACGTGACCGCTATTCAACTGGGAATGGCCAGAGCGATTCATCTATGTGCGGTCCAAGTAGCTCACTACGTCCGCGTCGTATCCTCTGGATGACCACTGAACATGCGTTCAGTGGTGAACAGTTATGAGAACTGCGACAACTTGACAAGGCCACTGCGACATAATCGGTTTAAGGGCTAGCCAAGGGATTTCATCAGCAGCGTCTGCCATCATGAGCTGCGGCTGCAAGCGGGCCTCTGTCTTGGATCAAGCGACTCGCTATATAAATGTGTAACTTAAATCTCCAACTCCCCGAGAAACGGGTTGTGCGTGGGTTTTGGGACCCACCACATAAAACAAAATTCCAACGAGATCAAATTTGGACGGCCATCGCCTAGGCGGTTAAGAAGCAAGTAAGTAAGGGTTGCCACCTTATCGCAATATATTTGTATATCCGGCACTATCTCGAGATCCACTTGGCCGATTTCGATTAAATTTGGCATAGAGATGGTATGCGGTTTCTAAGACTATCCACTTGGGTGTTACCACTTGGGGTGGTTTACAGACTTGCCACCTATCTCATTTTTTTTTAACTATGGAGCAAAATATGCCAATATGCGTATCAAAGGAAAGGTATTTTCGGCGATATACCAACTAAAATATTTTCCAGTAGGGTTGCCGCCTAGATTTACCATATTACCATATGGTCATTTTAGGATCATATTTGTATGATTTTAGGATCATTTTGGGATCATTTAGGGATAATTTTGGGATAGTTTGGGGCTATTTTGGGATAATCTTGGTTTAAATTTTGGATAATTTTCGGATATTTTTAGGGTCATTTTGGGACAATTTTGTGGTCATTTTTGCATCAATTTGGGGTCATTTTGGGATCATTTTTGGGGTTATTTTGCGATCATTTAAGGGTCTTTTTGGGGTCATTTTAGGTTTATTTTAGGGTCATTTTGGGATCAATTTGAGGTAATTTTGGGATAATTTTAGGACCATTTTGGGTTCATTTTGGGATTTTTTTGGGGTCATTTTGGGATCATTTTGTGGTCATTTTGGTATAATTTTGGGACCATTTCGGGGTTATATTGGGATTAATTATGGGTCTTTTTGGTATCATTTTGGGATTATTTTAGAGTCATTTTGGGATCAAAATGGGGTCAATTTGAGAAAAATTTGGGACCATTTTGGGATCATTTTTAGTAATTTTAGGGCCATTTTGGTATAACTTTGACATTTTGGGATAATTGTGGTATAATTTTCAACCGCATGCCCGATCGATGAAATTTTGCACAGAGATTGTATGCTTGATTTTAAGACTGCCCACTTCGGTGTTGCCACCTGGGTAGGTTTACAGGGTTGCCAATTATCTAATTATACCTTTCATGAACATGAAATGGTATTATAACTTTGGTCCGATGTTTGTAAATATGAGAAGAAGAAGAGATAGACCCATCAATAAGTATACCGAAATGATCAGGATGACGAGATGAGTTGATTTAGCCATGTCCGTCTGTCCGTCTGTCCGTCTGTCTGTTTGAACGCAAACTAGTCCCTCAATTTTTGAGATATCTGGCTGAAATTTTGTATGTGGCCACCATTTTGTAATATAGGAATCATTTGTCGGAACTGACAAGATCGGACCAGTATAACATATAGCCCCCATACAACCGATTGTTCAGATATAAGGTTTTTTGGCCAAAACTTCTGCAATTAAAAAGTTAGAAACGTAAAATTTTGCAACTCGAGTACTTTCTATTTATGTAGTGTATATAGTGAAAATCAACCAGATCGGGCAAATGTAACATATAGCCCCCATACAACCGATTGTTCAGATATAAGGTTTTTTGGCCAAAACTTCTGCAATTAAAAAGTTAGGAACGTAAAATTTTGCAACTCGAGTACTTTCTATTTATGTAGTGTATATAGTGAAAATCAACAAGATCGGGCAAATGTAACATATAGCCCCCATACAACCGATTGTTCAGATATAAGGTTTTTTGGCCAAAACTTCTGCAATTAAAAAGTTAGGAACGTAAAATTTTGCATCTCGAGTATTTTCTATTTATGTAGTGTATATAGTGAAAATCAACCAGATCGGGCAAATGTAACATATAGCCCCCATACAACCGATTGTTCAGATATACGGTTTTTTGGCCAAAACTTCTGCAATTAAAAAGTTAGGAAAGTAAAATTTTGCAACTCGAGTACTTTCTATTTATGTAGTGTATATAGTGAAAATCAACCAGATCGGGCAAATGTAACATATAGCCCCCATACAACCGATTGTTCAGATATAAGGTTTTTTGGCCAAAACTTCTGCAATTAAAAAGTTAGGAACGTAAAATTTTGCAACTCGAGTACTTTCTATTTATGTAGTGTATATAGTGAAAATCAACCAGATCGGGCAAATGTAACATATAGCCCCCATACAACCGATTGTTCAGATATAAGGTTTTTTGGCCAAAACTTCTGCAATTAAAAAGTTAGGAACGTAAAATTTTGCATCTCGAGTATTTTCTATTTATGTAGTGTATATAGTGAAAATCAACAAGATCGGGCAAATGTAACATATAGCCCCCATACAACCGATTGTTCAGATATAAGGTTTTTTTGGCCAAAACTTCTGCAATTAAAAAGTTAGGAACGTAAAATTTTGCATCTCGAGTATTTTCTATTTATGTAGTGTATATAGTGAAAATCAACCAGATCGGGCAAATGTAACATATAGCCCCCATACAACCGATTGTTCAGATATACGGTTTTTTGGCCAAAACTTCTGCAATTAAAAAGTTAGGAAAGTAAAATTTTGCAACTCGAGTACTTTCTATTTATGTAGTGTATATAGTGAAAATCAACCAGATCGGGCAAATGTAACATATAGCCCCCATACAACCGATTGTTCAGATATAAGGTTTTTTGGCCAAAACTTCTGCAATTAAAAAGTTAGAAACGTAAAATTTTGCAACTCGAGTACTTTCTATTTATGTAGTGTATATAGTGAAAATCAACCAGATCGGGCAAATGTAACATATAGCCCCCATACAACCGATTGTTCAGATATAAGGTTTTTTGGCCAAAACTTCTGCAATTAAAAAGTTAGGAACGTAAAATTTTGCAACTCGAGTACTTTCTATTTATGTAGTGTATATAGTGAAAATCAACCAGATCGGGCAAATGTAACATATAGCCCCCATACAACCGATTGTTCAGATATAAGGTTTTTTGGCCAAAACTTCTGCAATTAAAAAGTTAGAAACGTAAAATTTTGCAACTCGAGTACTTTCTATTTATGTAGTGTATATAGTGAAAATCAACCAGATCGGGCAAATGTAACATATAGCCCCCATACAACCGATTGTTCAGATATACGGTTTTTTGGCCAAAACTTCTGCAATTAAAAAGTTAGGAAAGTAAAATTTTGCAACTCGAGTACTTTCTATTTATGTAGTGTATATAGTGAAAATCAACAAGATCGGGCAAATGTAACATATAGCCCCCATACAACCGATTGTTCAGATATAAGGTTTTTTTGGCCAAAACTTCTGCAATTAAAAAGTTAGGAACGTAAAATTTTGTATCTCGAGTATTTTCTATTTATGTAGTGTATATAGTGAAAATCAACAAGATCGGGCAAATGTAACATATAGCCCCCATACAACCGATTGTTCAGATATACGGTTTTTTGGCCAAAACTTCTGCAATTAAAAAGTTAGGAAAGTAAAATTTTGCAACTCGAGTACTTTCTATTTATGTAGTGTATATAGTGAAAATCAACAAGATCGGGCAAATGTAACATATAGCCCCCATACAACCGATTGTTCAGATATAAGGTTTTTTTGGCCAAAACTTCTGCAATTAAAAAGTTAGGAACGTAAAATTTTGCATCTCGAGTATTTTCTATTTATGTAGTGTATATAGTGAAAATCAACAAGATCGGGCAAATGTAACATATAGCCCCCATACAACCGATTGTTCAGATATAAGGTTTTTTTGGCCAAACCAAAACTTCTGCAATTAAAAAGTTAGGAACGTAAAATTTTGTATCTCGAGTATTTTCTATTTATGTAGTGTATATAGTGAAAATCAACAAGATCGGGCAAATGTAACATATAGCCCCCATACAATCGATTGTTCCGATAACTCGGATCCTATTATTTTGTAAGTTTTTTTTTAAATTATAACAAAGATGTGTAATGTGTATAGTAAATATAGTTAAATTGAAACAGGCTGTACTGGGGATCGAACAGTGAAAATCGTGACGCTTATTCATGAAAGGTATATAGCCTTCGGCACAGCCGAAGACAGCTTTCCTTACTTGTTTTTCTTTTAATATTAAGCAAGGTATGCCATATGGATATCAAATCAAAGGTACTTTTAGCAGCATACCAACCAGGATAAATTAAAAGTGAGTTGCCACCTAGGGTTGCCACCTTACTGTCTTTTATTTATTTCTTTGTCGAGCCAAATAGCGAAAAGGAAGAGGTTTATAAACAATTAATTTGGGGTTTTATGCCTAATAGGAATGAGTTAACTTCATCCTGCACAAAGAAGTTCAAAGAAGTCCCTTTTGCATAAAAAAAATTCCAATTTCTTGAAGGAGCACAACGATAATCCAAATTTTCCTTATCAAATTACTTCCACTAACCTTTAATTTGAAATCGTCCAAATTGAATTTCAGATATTCAAAATAAACAATCAAATCAGTCCAATCATTGCAATCAGTTGGGGGGATCAAAATATGAACTAATACCATGACGACAGACAGATGGAGATGCCCAATCAAGAAGAGGGCAATATTTGAAGATAACAGAAAGTGTACAAGTATGAATTGATTATAAGTACGTATTTGTGATTAAGAGCAATGAAGCTTAAAATTACCACACGCAGCATGCAACCGCAGTGACCGAATTGTATTGATTCAAAGTGAGCGAAGCCGGAGGGAGCAACAATAAGCGT
>CAXKVI010000003.1:10712832-10715332 GCA_964058755.1 Campiglossa producta
GCATCTTTTCAAACTAATTATAGACTTTCTCGGGATAGTTTTTAGAACTTTCTCGGCATCGTTTCGGGACTTTTTCAGGATCATTTCAAGAATTTTTTTTCGGTATCATTTCAAACCAATTATGGACATTTCTCGTTATCGTTTCTGGACTTATTTTTAGATGCTTTCAGGACTGTTTTCGGAATCATTTCAAATCAGTTGTGGACTTTTTCGGTATAGTTCTTAGAACTTTCTCAGCATTGTTTCGGGACTTTTTTAGGATCCTTTCAGGATTGTTTTCATCATCTCAAACCAATTACGGACTTCCTCGGGATAGTTTTTAAAACTTTCTCGGCATCTTTTCGGGACCTTTTCAGGATCATTTCAGAATTGTTTTCGGTATCATTTCAAACCAATTATGGACTTTTTCGGGTTAGTTTTTACAAATTTCTGGGCATCGTTTCGGGACTTTTTCAGGATCATTTAAAGAATTTTTTTCGGTATCATTTCAAACCAATTATGGAAATTTTCGGGATAGTTTTTAGAACTTTCTCGGCATCGTTTCGGAACTTTTTCAGGATCCTTTCAGGACTGTTTTCAAATCAGTTGTGGACTTTTTCGGTATAGTTTTTAGAACTTTCTCAGCATTGTTTTGGGACTTTTTCAGGATCCTTTCAGGACTGTTTTCGGAATCGTTTCAAACCAATTATGAACATTTTCGGGATAGTTTTTACAACTTTCTCGGCATCGTTTCGGAACTTTTTCAGGATCATTTCAAGAATTTTTTTCGGTATCATTTCAAACCAATTATGGAATTTCTCGGCATCGTTTCTGGACTTCTTTTTAGATGCTTTCAGGACTGTTTTCGGAATCATTTCAAACCAGTTGTGAACTTTTTCGGTATAGTTTTTAGAACTTTCTCAGCACTGTTTCGGGACTTTTTCAGGATCCTTTCAGGATTGTTTTCATCATCACAAACCTATTACGGACTTTTTCTGGATAATTTTTACTTTTTCGGTATCGTTTCTGAACTTTTTCAGGATCCTTTCAGAATTGTTTTCGGTATCATGTCAAACCAATTATGGACTTTCTCGGGATAGTTTTTAGAACTTTCTGGGCATCTTTTCAAACCAATTATGGACATTTTCGGGATAGTTTTTAGAACTTTCTCGGCATCGTTTCGGAACTTTTTCAGGATCATTTCTGACTTGTTTGCGGTGTCATTTCAAACCAATTATGGACATTTTCGCGATAGTTTTTAGAACTTTCTCGGCATCGTTTCGGAACCTTTTCAGGATGCTTTCAGGACTGTTTTCAAATCAGTTGTAGACTTTTTCGGTATAGTTTTTAGAACTTTTTTAGCATTGTTTCGGGACTTTTTCAGGATCCTTTCAGGACTGCTTTCGGAATCGTTTCAAACCAGTTGTGGACTTTTTCGGTATAGTTTTTAGAACTTTCGCGGCATCGTTTCGGGACATTTTTAGCATGCTCTTAGGACTTTTTTCGGAATCATTTCAAACCAATTACGGACTTTCTCGGGATAATTTTTAGAACTTTCTCGACATCGTTTCTGGACTTTTTTTAGATAGTTTCAGGACTATTTTCGGAATCATTTCAAACCAATTATAGACTTTCCCGGGATAGTTTTTAGAACTTTCTCAGCATCGTTTCGGGACTTTTTCAGGATCATTTCAGGATTGTTTTCGATACTATTTCAAATCAAGTATGGACTTTTTCGGGATAGTTTTTAGAACTTTGTCAGCATTGTTTCGGGAATTTTTTCGGGATGCTTCCAGGATTGCTTTCGGTATCAAAAATGTTTGCTGGGACAAAGTATAAATTTGTGTTATAACTTATAAGGAAAAGTTCAGCAACAATCAATAAAGCTAAAATAACTGAGTGTTTATGTTCTTAGCATGATAAAACTATTTGACTTAAAATCATTGTTGTGAAAACAGAATAGAAAATAATCTGCATAAATGTTGATAATTTAATTATATTCATTTTCTTCTAGGGCAATTGTGTCTGAAATAAGTTAAACAGAAAATCGGTAAGAAAATATATTTACATTAAGTTTGGAGAGAAATATACATAAATATCTAGGTATGAATGTGCATTACGTATAAATTCTTTGTGACTCAAAAAGTACACATTTGTTTTTCATGGAATAACAATTAAGATTTAAATTTGCTTGTTTAAAGGCAAATGAGTTGAAATGGAAAGTAAATGTCTGCAAATGCTTGTTCATGATTTCTTTGATGCATTAATTTAAATGACTTTTTAATTATATTATATAATGAAAGTTTATTTAGTTTGCTTTGATAACTTTATTTAGTTAAAAATGTATTTCATTCTCAGCAAGCTAACTTAGAATATATAACTTAAACAATAGTTGATAGCTTAACAAAAGTTGAGCAAAAAAAGTGTAATCCCTGCCATTCAAACTGAGCAAAGAGCATGGCAAATTAAAGTCTAAGCCAGGACTACTTGAAAAGTCCTTTGGACATGCATAACTGCCAGC
>CAXKVI010000003.1:10720332-10724233 GCA_964058755.1 Campiglossa producta
TATCCAGAAACATTATTGAGGCAGAGTGACCTTTGTCTCTCGGGGAGATGGCGTTCCTCTTCAGCAACAAAGGGTGCTGGTATTTGCAATACGGCATTCACTAGACAGGGACTCGACAACGGAGCCTGTCGACACCGTGTGGATGTGTGAACCTTTGGATCAAGCGGCAATATTACTAGAAGCCGGGTCTCATCACAGTGCCTATAACTAACTCCTTCGATACTGGAGGTGAAATACGACCATTTTCCGAGATCTGCGTTTCGAGATTATGAGTTTCCGACGTCATAGAGTATATAATTCGCCATGTATCTTCACATACCCAAAATCGCTTGATACTATTTAGATTGCCAAAGCTTGCGGAGATGATGAGGCTGATCTTCATCTAGAAATTGTGTACTAAGGTATCGGTTTGTGGCAATGAAACCGAAACTGCCTACTTCGTCGTTTTTCCTTTTCCCTTAGATATCTTCGGGCTCCCTGGGTAAGTGATGCTTTTTCTGGGACAACCCCGATAGCAGTCATGTGTGCCTTTTACTTTAATTTTCATGTGCTCACAAATAATGTATAAACAAATATGAATGAACACAAACAACATTCTACCCAAATTAGTTACATTGAACTCAGCGGGAGTTTATACAAAGACTGCATATGCCGCACATAGCGAGGATCTTGTTACACTTGTGCGGACGGTCAAAGACACTGCCAAAGACAGTCGCAATGCCTAACTGAGTCACAACGTCAATTTGTCAATGCGCCTGTCAACTATATGCTGACTTAGCATATTTTAGAATTATACATTTTAGTTTGTATGTATTAGTAATATATATATATATGTATACATTTTAGTTCGTAAATAACTTGTACGTATTAGTGTAAGAATTTAGTAAAAAAGAAAGTAAATTCAATAAAGAAAATCAATTCTTGATCGAACTCTAAAGCAATTATTTAGTTTAGCTATACTCGTTTTGAATAGACTCGGGGAAGACATTCGAAACGCGTGGATCATAACCTGCTGGTCGGTTGTGGGGGAGCTCTTTTGTTTTGATGTTAATATGTGGTTCATTTTTGAGGTCCAGATTGTGATATGAGCTCCTGTGGTGGGTGAGGCATTCGCGAATCATAGTCGAAAGTATTCTGGAAACTATGAATGTAGGAACGATCTTCTTGTTGTTCATCTTGAAAAACGAATGCATGTGTTGTGTAGAAAAGTACCAAAAAACAACCCCGCGAGCTCTTGGATAAAGTCCTAAAATGAACTAGAAAAATTCCAGAAAGAGTCGAGAAAACTGTAACCATTTGTGTACTATCAAGTTATGGCGTCACCACTACGCCGCTTAGTCGGCCATCTTGAATTCGAATCATACAAGTAATAAAAGTAGGGAAAGGTGGCACTCATTTGCGTAAAAACTGATGACGTCACACCCGGTGAATTCAATATCACAGTATCGCTTGGGACACTATCTTCTGTATCGTTCATTCATTGATTGTTACTGATGTGTAGAGGGTGCTTATAGCACAGAAATCACAAAGTCAGGGCTCCTGCTGGGAAAAGGAAGATGAGCTTGGAAGGTCAGATATGATCAAACATAACACTTTAGAGAACCCTTTCACTAATAAAGGTCACGATGATAGGGATCCAAAGGTAAGTGAAAACAAAGTAAAGTGCGGGCAGAAACTAATCGGTGTTTTATGTGGATATCCTCAATAACAAAAAGTCGTATCCTCTATGACCGACTAATCAGTTTTTTTTTAATGGAGCAAGATATGCCAATATGGGTATCAAATGAAAGGTATTTTCGGCGACATACCAACTAAAATATTTTCAAGTGGGGTTGCCAGCTTATCGGAGTATATTTGTATATTCGGTAGTATCTCGAAAGCCGCTGGACCGATTTGGATGAAATTTGGCAGAGAGATAGTGTGCTTGATTTTAAGACTATCCACTTTGGTGTTGCCACTTGGAGTCGGGTTTACAGGGTTGCCACCTATCTTATTGTTTTTTTTAATATTGAGTAAGATATGCCAATTTGAGTGTCAAGTGAAAGGTTTTTCCTGCGACATACAAACTTGAATATTTTGAAGTAGAATCGTAACCTAGGGTTGCCACCTTATCGCAGTATTTTTGTATATCCGGTACTATCTCGAGAACCGCTTGACGGATTTCGATGAGATTTGGTATTGGGATAGTTTGCGATTTTTAAGACTATCCACTTAGCTGTTGCCACTTGGAGTCGGGTTTACAGGGTTGCCACCTAGCTAATAATTTTTTTTTAATATTGAGTAAGATATGCCAATATGGGTGTCAAATGAAAGGTTTTTTCGGCGACATACCAACTAAAATATTTTTAAGTAAAATTGCAACCTAGGGTTGCCACCTTATCACAGTATTTTTGTATATCCGGTACTATCTCGGGAACCGCTTGACGGATTTCGATGAAATTTGGCATAGAGATAGTATGCGATTTTTAAGACTATCCACTTAGGTGTTGGGTGTTGCCACTTGGAGCGGTTTACAGGGTTGCCACCTAGCTAATAATTTTTGTTTAATATTGAGTAAGATATGCCAATATGGGTGTCAAACGAAAGGTTTTTTCGGCGACATACCAACTAAAATATTTTTAAGTAAAATTGCAACCTAGGGTTGCCACCTTATTACATTTTTTTTGTGTATCCGGTACTATCTCGGGAACCGCTTGACGGATTTCGATGAAATTTGGCATATCCACTTAGGTGTTGGGTGTTGCCACTTGAATCGGTTTACATTGTTGCCACCTATCAATTTTTTTTTAAACTTATCTAGCAAGGTATGGGTATCAAATGAAGGATATTTTCGGATTGGATCGAATTCATTTTGGATCATATTTGGTTTATTTTGTTGGGATTATTTTTGGATCATTTAGGGCTAATTTTGGGATAATTTTTAGTTAAATTTTGGATCATTTTGGGATAATTTTCGGATCATTTTGGGATCATTTAAGGGTCTTTTTGGGATCGTTTTGGTGTTATTTTTGGATCATTTTAGGATCATTTTTGGGTAATTTTGGGGTCAATTTCGGAACTTACTGCTACTTCGAAAAAAGAGAATATAAAGCCTGTGACATCACAATGCCCACTCATATAATACGAAACGCATGATTAGTAGCGCAAAGTAGAGCAAAGATATTGATTAGTCAATATTTTTCCCTTGTAATATATTAATGTAACATTTTAACGAACAAGTCAATTTGAACATAAACAACCTTATTTGCCCCTTAGCCATGCTAATTAAAATTGTTTTCTCAATTAATGAACAAAATGAAAAACCTATCAAAACATTGAACTGATCTCTCATTTATTTAAATTTGTTTCAGGTATACATTTCAGACATGCAAAATAATTGCACGCGTACTATTCCCATAAATTTGTCTACATTGACAAGCAGACAAACATCCCGACAATTGTGATTAAAGTAAACAAATTGTTGAACAAATTTGATTTCAATTACTTGCAATCACAATGAAAAGTTGTAATTTAACTTAAGGAAGAGAAACCAAAAAGGATGAGAAAAAGATGACTGGATAGCGCAACAGAAGTTGCATTTAATTAATAATTGACAAGTCAATGCCACAGCAAAAATACTAAAGGCTTCCAGCGATTAAGTTGAAAATTTGCAAACACATACACGCACCTGCGAACACACATACCCACTTACTTGTATATACTTGTTGCAACTGCAACTTGTAACTATTTTTACTGAGTGCTTGCATCAACTTGTTTCGCAAAGTCAAATAAACTTACAAATGTGCATTCCATTCATACATACATATGAGTTTGAGTTGCCACCTCCCAGCAAAAAATGGTGTTAGCGTTTATGAGGAACACATTGCGCTGCCCAAAATATTTTGCTAACTTCCCTTCTTAT
>CAXKVI010000003.1:10724433-10729433 GCA_964058755.1 Campiglossa producta
AATTGTGTAATAGGGTATCGGTTTGTGGCAATGAAACCGAAACTGCCTATTTCGTTGTTTTTCCTTTTCCCTTAGATATTTTCGGGCTCCCTGGGTAAGTGATGCTTTTTCTGGGACATCCCCGATAGCAGTCCTGTGTGCCAGAAATAATGTATAAACAAATATGAATGAACACAAACAACATTCTACCCAAATTAGTTACATTGAACTCAGCGGGAGTTTATACAAAGACTGCACATGCCGCACATAGCGAGGATCTTGTTACACTTGTGCGGATGGTCAAAGACACCGACAAAGGCAGTCGCAATGCCTAACTGAGTCACAACGGCAGTTTGTCAATGCGACTGTCATACTTAGGTATATATTTATTGCAACTATATGCTGACTTAGCATATTTTAGAATTATACATTTTAGTTTGTATGTATTAGTAATATATATGTATATATAAGTATACATTTTAGTTCGTAAATAACTTGTACGTATTAGTGTAAGAATTTAGTAAAAAAGAAATTAAATTCAATAAAGAAAATCATTTCTTGATCGAACTCTAAAGCAATTATTTAGTTTAGCTATACTGGTTTTGAATAGACTCGGGGAAGATATTCGAAATGCGTGGATCATAACCTGCTGGTCGGTTGTGGGGCAGCTCTTTTGTTTTGATGTTAATATGTGGTTCATTTTTGAGATCCTGATTGTGATATGAGCTCCTGTGGTGGGTGAGGCATTCGCGAATCATAGTCGAAAGCATTCTGGAAACTATGAATGTAGGAACGATCTTCTTGTTGTTCATCTTGAAAAACGAATGCATGTGCTGTGTAGAAAAGTACCAAAAAACAACCCCGCGATCTCTTGAATAAAGTCCTAAAATGAACTAGAAAAATTCCAGAAAGAGTCGAGAAAACTGTAACCATTTGTGCACTATCAAGTAATGACGTCACCACTACGCCGCTTAGTCGGCCATCTTGAATTCGAATCATACCAGTAATAAAAGTAGGGAAAGGTGGCGCTCATTTGCGTAAAAACTGATGACGTCACACCCGGTGAATTCAATATCACCGTATCGCTTGGGACACTATCTTCTGTATCGTTCATTCATTGATGGTTACTGATGTGTAGAGGGTGCTTATAGCACAGAAATCTCAAAGTCAGGGCTCCTTCTGGGAAAAGGAAGATGAGCTTGGAAGGTCAGATATGATCAAACATAACACTTTAGAGAACCCTTTCACTAATAAAGGTCACGATGATAGGGATCCAAAGGTAAGTGAAGACAAAGTAAAGTGCGGGCAGAAACTAATCGGTGTTTTATGTGGATATCCTCAATAAGAAAGTCGTATCCTCTATGACCGACTAATCTTTTTTTTTAATGGAGCAAGATATGCCAATATGGGTATCAAATGAAAGGTATTTTCGGCCACATACCAGCTAAAATATTTTCAAGTGGGGTTGCCAGCTTATCTGAGTACATTTGTATATTCGGTACTATCTCGAAAGCCGCTGGACCGATTTGGATGAAATTCGGCAGAGGGGTAGTGTGCTTGATTTTAAGACTATCCACTTGGGTGTTGCCACTTGGAGTCAGGTTTACAGGGTTGCCACCTATCTTATTGTTTTTTTTTAATATTGAGTAAGATATGCCAATTTGGGTGTCAAGTGAAAGGTTTTTCCTGCGACATACCAACTTAAATATTTTGAAGTAGAATTGTAACCTAGGGTTGCCACCTTATCGCAGTATTTTTGTATATCCGGTACTATCTCGAGAACCGCTTGACGGATTTCGATGAGATTTGGTATTGGGATAGTTTACGATTTTTAAGACTATCCACTTGGGTGTTGCCACTTGGAGCGGTTTACAGGGTTGCCACCTAGCTAATAATTTTTGTTTAATATTGAGTAAGATATGCCAATATGGGTGTCAAATGAAAGGTTTTTTCGGCGACATACCAACTAAAATATTTTTAAGTAAAATTGCAACCTAGGGTTGCCACCTTATCACAGTATTTTTGTATATCCGGTACTATCTCGGGAACCGCTTGACGGATTTCGATGAAATTTGGCATAGAGATAGTATGCGATTTTTAAGACTATCCACTTTGGTGTTGCCACTTGAGGTGGGGTTTACAGGGTTGCCACCTATCAAATTTTTTTAAATTATGGAGTAAGGTATGGGTATCAAATTAAGGATATTTTCGGATTGGATTGGATTCATTTTGGATCATATTTGGATTATTTTGTTGGGATCATTTAGTGGTAATTTTGGGATAATTTTTAATTCAATTTTGGATCATTTTGGGATAATTTTCGGATCATTTTGGGATCATTTAAGGGTCTTTTTGGGATCGTTTTGGTGTTATTTTCGGATCATTTTAGGATCATTTTTGGGTAATTTCGGAGTTAATTTCGGAACTTACTGCTAGTTCGAAAAAACAGAATATTAAGCCTGTGACATCACAATGCCAACTCATTAAATACGAAACGCATGATTAGTAGCGCAAAGTAGAGAAAAGATATTGATTAGCCAATATTTTTCCTTTGTTAATATATTGCTGTAACATTTTAACGAACAAGTCAATTTGAACATAAACAACCTTATTTGCCCCTCAGCCAAGCTAATTAAAATTGTTTTCTCAATTAATGAACAAAATGAAAAACCTATCAAAACATTGAACTGATCTCTCATTTATTTAAATTTGTTTCAGGTATACATTTCAGACATGCAAAATAATTGCACGCGTAATATTCCCATAAATTTGTCTACATTGACAAGCAGACAAACATAGCGACGAATGTGATTAAAGTAAACAAATTGTTGAACAAATTTGATTTCAATTAATTGCAATCACAATGAAAAGTTGTAATTTAACTTAAGGAAGAGAAACCAAAAAGGATGAGAAAAAGATGACTGGGTAGCGCAACAGAAGTTGCATTTAATTAATAATTGACAAGTCAATGCCACAGCAAAAATACTAAAGGCTTCCAGCGATTAAGTTGAAAATTTGCCAACACATACACGCACCTGTGAACACACATACCCACATACTCGTACATAGTCACTTATAGCAACTGCAACTTGTAACTATTTTTACTGAATGTTTGCATCAACTTGTTTCGCAAAGTCAAATAAACTTACAAATGTGCATTACAGTCATACATACATATGAGTTTGAGTTGCATGCTCCCAGTAAAAAATGGTGTTAGCGTTTATGAGGAACACATTGTGCTGCCCAAAATAATTTGCTAACTTCCCTTCTTATCTCATACTTTGTCTTGATTAAGTGAAATAATCGTTATGTAAGGTAAATTAATTTTTTGGCGTTGTTGTTCATATGAACTTGTCTCTTGATATCACTGTCGGTATTTTTAGGAAGAAATTCGTTTTCAGATTAATAAATGTTTCATAATTAATAGCTCGAGGATATGAACGGAGATATTCGCATTCATATTTATTGTAACTAGCTGTAAAGTTCAACTAGTCAGTCGACAGTCAGTTTTAAATGAAACTCGTGTTTGAAAACAGTCGCATGCTCTATAGGATGTCATGAGAAATTAAGTATACAAGTCTAAAACTAAATGCGATATTTTATTTTATTTTTTTTAGTTAACTTCTTAGGCGGCGATATGAAGTTTTGATTGAGAGATAATGGCTGATGATGCAACGGAAATAGTGCAACGGAAATAGAAATTGTAGCCGACCTTGAGGCGCATGTTGCAGACTTTCAGGCGTGGCAGATTTTCACCCCAATGTTTAGCTGTGCAAATCAAATAGGAAGTCAAATTCTAGGATCTAGCTAACATTGCATAAATTGTAATAGCTAAGCCGAGCAGAATTCATGGGTATTGCCACTTATGCCGGTGTATAGGGTTGCCACCTATCCCAATTTTTGTTAAAATATAGAGCTAGATATGCCAATATGAGTATCATTTGAAAGGTGTTTTCGGTCGTATTCCAAATATGACAATTTAAAGCAGGCTTGCCACTTAGGGTTGCCACCTAACCGTAATTATTTTATTTGTTTGTCTATCTCAGGAACTACTTGACCGATTTGGATAAAATTTGGCACATGGTCAACTTGATTTATTCTAAGGTTATATACGTAGGTGTTGCCATTTACGGGGGTTTACAGGGTTACCACCTATCCCAATTTTATTTAAATATAAAACTAGATATGTCAATCATCATCATCATTTATTGGCGCTTAACCGCCTAAGCGATTTTGGCCGTCGCCTATCAAAGCACGCCAGTCATTCCTTTTTAGCGATAACTGACGCCAATTGGAAACCCCAAGGGAGTTCAAGTCATCCTCCACCTGTTGTTTCCATCTCAGTCGAGGCCTCCCCCTTCCTCTGCTGCCGATTCGGGTGACGATTGGAAAACCTTCTGGGCTGGAGCTTCTTTGTCCATTCGCATGACGTGACCCAGCCAGCGGAGCCTTTGGGCTTTAATTCGCTGGACTATGGTCAGATCTGCGTAAAGCTCGTACAGCTCATCGTTAAATCTCCTTCGATACTCGCCGTCGGCATCACGGGAAGGACCATAAATCTTCCGGACAACTTTTCTCTCAAATACTCCAAGGGCCATCTCATCTTCTCTTGACATTGTCCATGAGTCTGAGCCATACATCAGGACAGGTATGATGAGAGACTTATAGAGCGCGATCTTTGTTCTTCGAGAGAGGACTTTACTTCTCAATTGCCTACTCAGTCCAAAGTAGCACTTGTTCGCAAGAGTGATTCTCCGTTGGATTTCTAGACTGATATTATTTTCGGTGTTAATGCTGGTTCCCAAATAGACGAAGTCCCTCACAGTTTCAAATTTGTAACTATCAACAGTGACGTGGCTGCCAAGGCGCAGGTGCGCCGATTCTTTCTTTGATGACAGCAAATACTTCGTCTTGTCCTCGTTGACCGCAAGACCCACTTTTTTCGCTTCTTTATCCAGTCCAGAGAAGGCAGCGCTTACGGCGCGGTTGTTAAGGCCAATGATATCAATATCATCGGCATA
>CAXKVI010000003.1:10734433-10741933 GCA_964058755.1 Campiglossa producta
TTATTTTATTTTATTTTATTTTATTTTATTTTATTTTATTTTATTTTATTTTATTTTATTTTATTTTATTTTATTTTATTTTATTTTATTTTATTTTATTTTATTTTATTTTATTTTATTTTATTTTATTTTATTTTATTTTATTTTATTTTATTTTATTTTATTTTATTTTATTTTATTTTATTTTATTTTATTTTATTTTATTTTATTTTATTTTATTTTATTTTATTTTATTTTATTTTATTTTATTTTATTTTATTTTATTTTATTTTATTTTATTTTATTTTATTTTATTTTATTTTATTTTATTTTATTTTATTTTATTTTATTTTATTTTATTTTATTTTATTTTATTTAATTTTATTTTATTTTATTTTATTTTATTTTATTTTATTTTATTTTATTTTATTTTATTTTATTTTATTTTATTTTATTCTATTTTATTTTATTTTATTTTATTTTATTTTATTTTATTTTATTTTATTTTATTTTATTTTATTTTATTTTATTTTATTTTATTTTAATTTATTTTATTTTATTTTATTTTATTTTATTTTATTTTATTTTATTTTATTTTATTTTATTTTATTTTATTTTATTTTAATTTATTTTATTTTATTTTATTTTATTTTATTTTATTTTATTTTATTTTATTTTATTTTATTTTATTTTATTTTATTTTATTTTATTTTATTTTATTTTATTTTATTTTATTTTATTTTATTTTATTTTATTTTATTTTATTTTATTTTATTTTATTTCAATTTATTTTATTTTATTTTTTTTTACTTTATTTTATTTTATTTTATTTTATTTAATTTAATTTAATTTAATTTTATTTTTTTTTATTTTTTTATTTTATTTTTTTTTTTTCTTATTCTATTTTATTTTATAAGAATTTACTAAATATTTGCGCTACATGGTATTTTTGGATGCTACACATTCACTCACGCATCTCGTTTATTTGAAATTACATTTACCTTAACGATGTCAAGCAAGGATTTTCTCCACATTCACGCTATCAATAAAATTGCCTCCAGAAGTGCTTATCCTTTTCAACATAACATTTATGCGATGAAATTATGATAATTTAATGGTACTTACATCGACATGAATGGCTAATGAAATGACGGTTTTATATTTGATTTTGAATTCTTTCATGGAATTCGCCTTTTTTTCGAGGAATTGTAAATATAGGAAATACAAAAAAAAGGCTTAACTACTGTCAATGGGTGTCTGCTCTAATGCCATATCAATTTCAATCATTTGCAAAATTCTTATGTCACTCAGTCGTGGGTTTGTATACCCTACTTACTCTGACTTTAAGGATTTAGGTCATGGGTCGGCAGATTTGTAAATGCAGGTGTATAAGTGAGAACGCTTATAAACGCGCTGTGATCTCCGAAACTATATTTTTAACATTCGCTGACCAAACAAGCGACACCCCCACGCGATGTGGTTTCGACCCTTGCCCAGCGACGACTAAATCATTTGGTAAACAAAGAGCGCAACGTGTCTGTGTGATGAATCCAACTTGTTTGACTGATCTTAAGATCTATGGGGCGCCGATGCTTGATTTAGGTACATAATGGTTTCCTAGATAACTGATTCGCAGATTTAGTATTCAAAATTCTTTTAAAGGTATAAACCATCAAAGTAGCAATCGAGGATCGAGAGGCGAGTTTCCCAGTCAAAATGTTTCTCCGAGCTCGTGAAGAATTTCTTCTGGAATATCTATGGACATATTTTTTTCTTGACGTAATTGGAAGTTCCGAAGTCAATATAACGCTAAGATATTCCCCTTTCAATTACTCTTATGTAAGTTTGTATAATGTACCCATGATATACCACCTATACCCTTTTAGTAAAGAACAACCGCGGCTTAGTTTTTGGCTTATCATAACGTCGTTAAGGCATTGTACGTAGCCATCAAACTTTGTTGTCGTCAAGAAAAATCGAAAATTTTTCACATTACTACAAGTACCACGAATTCAACTTGATATAAAGCTATGCAGCTGGTGCCTTCCACTCAACTACTTGGATACACAAATCACGTGCAACACGGCCAAAAAAAACATCGAACGACATTCCATGTTCAACAATATGGGTTGTGCATGAGTTTTCATACCAACAGGAGCCATATATGATGTGAGTGTAGAGGCGTTCGAGAGCAGTGTTGCCATGTCAAGCGCACTTCCGCCAATATTTATTTTCTTTTCATTTCAGTTTTATTAAATGATTTGGTGTAAATTTCAAGGTAAACGGCTGATGAAAGGTTTTTTCGGCTTTCATGGGATAAGGAATGGAAAGGACTCTATGCGTTTGCCCCTTGCCTCAATGTTTTACAATGTTATGGTTTGTTATAGGTACTCCTCTCGCGACTTTGTGTTTGGAAAGCGATAACATTGTTTTACGTGTTTTTATAAGAAAGTGGTGGTGATGGAAAGCCAGGAAACTGCCTGCAGGGAGCCAATTTTGTGCTGAAAAAAAAACGGATATTTCGTTTTTGTAAAACAACAAACATTGCTAGGGATGAGGAGGAAAAGATAAATTGTAATTCCAGCTCAAATTGATTCGTTTGTTGTTCACATATTGTTAAATAAAGAACCTAAAATGGCTGGGAAGGGCAAGAATATCAATATGGATGGTTATGGGCCAACCCGCGATACAAACATGCGACGAGAGAAGTGCTCTGTTTCAAAGTCTCCCATTCGCTGGAAAATAACTGGGTCGAGCTGTTGACATGGTCAGCTGAGAATCTCTTTTGATTTGCGGCTTAAATTTCCTACAGGGTTGATACTGGAGAAGAAAATTTGGGTCTCGAGGCAAGGACAAATATACGGACGGCTCAAAGCTGGAGGGTTGTGTTGAGGGGGGAGAAGGTGTTTACTGTCAGGAACTTGGAATTTGCACGAAAATTGGGCTACCTGATCATTGTAGCGTTTTTCAAGCGATTGTTGCCACCATCTAGGATGCGGTGGATGGGATGCTGTCCAGCGCATTCGCAGTCAAGGAGTTCAACATCTACTTCGATAGTCAAGCTGCAACTAGGGCGCTGAGTGCAGGCAAGGTTCGATCAAGGACAGTGAGCGACTGTCTCGAATCGCTTACGATTGCGGCCAACTACTTCGATGGATGCCGGGCCACTGTGACATTCCCGGCAACTGTCATGCGGATCTTTTGGCCAGAGCGGGTACTCGTGAAACAGATGTGACTGCCTCCAGAACACTGGGCATTCCCCTTACCACCTGTAGTCTGCTTCTGGATAGGTGGGCTTCGAAACAGTTAAGCGAGCGCGGCGCTGACGCCACCTAATACCAGGTGTCGAAGTCCTTCTGGCCAGTGGTTGACTCCAGGCGCTCATTGGAATTACTAGGGCTCTCCAAGGTACATCTTTCCATGATAATTGGGGTGTTGAGGGGGCACTGTCCGATGGGGATCCATGCGGTGTGGTTAGATATTCTTGAAACCCCCAGCTGCGTGAGCTGCATGGAGGACGACGAGGTGGAATCATCAAATCACATCATGCTTAGTTGCCCAGCGTTTGCTAGAACTAGGCGCAGGTAGATTGATTCGGATGTTTTTAGGTCTCCGGAGGACGTGTCGAGGATCGATGCGTGTCAAATTCGGAGCTATTGAGTCGCTACACAGCGATTTGCCAAGCAATCTTAAGTTAGTGTCACCGTTTAGAATGTGGTATCACAACGGACCTTTGCCTACCACCTAACCTAACCTAACCTATTTAACCTAGCCTAAAGTAAATATCTGTCTTGAGGTGAAAGGAAACAAGGCTAAGAATATGATGTCCCTAAAAAATGTATCGGGGAAATTGTGCCTTGGCAACCGTTTCGTTCGAAATCCAACGGAGAATTAATCTTTCCAACAAGTATTACTTCGAACTAAGTAGTCAATTCAGAAATAAAGTCCCCTCGCGCAAACAATTATCACGCTCTATATGTCTCTTATCATACTAGTCCTAAAATACGGCTCCGAATCATGGATAATTTCAACAGAGGATGAGATCGCCCTTGGAGTATTTGAGAGAAAAGTTCTCCGGAAGATTTATGGACCTTCCCTTGATACCGACGGCGAGTATCGAAGGAAATTTAACGATGAGCTGTACGAGCTTTACGCAGACCTGACAATAGTTCAGCAAATTAAACCCCAAAGGCTCCGCTGGCTGGGTCATGTTATGCGAATGGACAAAAAAGCTCGAGCACAGCAGAGTAAGGGGGAGGCCTCGACTGAGATGGAAACAACAGGTGGAGGATGACCTGAACTCCCTTGGTGTTTCCAATTGGCGTCAGTTGTCGCTAAAAAGGAACGACTGGCGTTCTTTGATACGAAGCGGCAAAAATCGCCTAGGCGATTAATCGTTAATAAATGATGATGATGAGGGACTTCGTCTATTTCGTAACCAGCCTTAATACCGAAAGCAGGCTCTTATCACGTAATGACAATAGAGAGTGAACAAGAATGCTCTGGTCCAGAGGAGTTTCCTATCGACACTAAAATTTGGAAAAAGAGTAATGGGACCACCGATGGAGTTGCAAAGATGATCTGCAACTGCGAGAACGCGCTTTTTAGGAGTTCAATCCTGGGTAGCCTACGTCCGATCGTGGAGCTGAGATTTTTCATATGGCGGCGTCCAGGGACTGACTTTCCTAGTGTTTGTGGTATCAAAACGGGCCTTTCAAAACTGTCCTAATTGTGCCTTTGCGGCAGCCACTTGAACATAACCTAATGGGAGGGCATCGGTTTAGCTGAAGGGAGTGGAGGGGGATTTGGCATCCTGTGGTGTTTCGGATTGGGGTCAGTTTTTGCTAAAAAGGGAAGATGGGCATCTTTTTATGATTACTACGAAGAACTAGCCGTCAAGTTTTCATAAGCCGATGGTTTAAACTTAAAGATACAAGCTTCGTGTGGGGAACAGATAAATAACTTGAGACCGTCGGGGTTTAGGTCCCGTTTCAGTCACGTTAATGATATGCTTACTCTATTGCAAGCTTTGTTGTTGTATAATGGCGTGAAACATATCTAGGTACAAACATAATTTAGGCTCTCAATTTGTCACATTGAAATGTAGCCACAATAGTTACCGCTGACAAATTTTCTATACAAATTTGAAAAAATAAATAATTCACGGCATAAAACAACTTAGCATAAATTAATTGTCAGGGTTTTAATATGTAACACCCGCAACTCTAAATGTTTGATATTTTAAATTGCATTGCGTGAATATGTCGCTCAGAAAAAAGGTAAATATTTCGAAACACATTTACCACATGTCAGACATGCAGTCTGGATCAACAATTGACTGTCACGAAATGACGCTTAGAAGACAAACTCGTATCATTTAGTAGACCTTATAAATAAAAACACAATAAAGTTCAGAGAAAGGCGTGCAAACCCATTCAATGTGGTTAAAATTGAGTTGAAATTTGACTTACCCAATATTTGTGCGCACATTACACCTTTCATCTCAGACAGGGAGCAGACAAATGCAAGCGGCTATTACCCTTTGGTAGGTATTTAAATGTGTTTTTGTAGTTCAAACCCAACCAGGTGCAAGCCTTGTAGTTAATTGAAACAAAAAGTTGATGCACTCATTGAATATAAAAGAGTCATTAGATGAGGACATTAAGTTAAAATTGGTGTGACACGAAAAGAAGAAGAAGCATTAAATTTGGTGTATGCTCACATTACTACATGCATATTAATGCAGGTGAATAAATTTAAACATAGACATTACTATAATAGCAAAATTTCCACAAAATTTTAAGTACGAGTAAAAACGAGGGATGTGCGAGAGCGCAAAGTCACCGTTAAACTACTTATGTAAAGGGATGAGCGAGCGCACAAAGTCACAGTTAAACTACTTATGTAACATTTGGCTAAGGGACTTGAAATTCCTAATTCACAGTAACAATTTACTTTTGGCTTTTTTTCTTTTGACTAATAATCGAGTGGTTAGGTCTTAGACCAGCCATAGCCATGCAGTGTTTCTTTTGGCTCGCTGTGGCTCTACTACAACATAACGTGGCTCTTTTGAAAGGAAAGGAAAGAAAAGGGAAGGAAAGGAAAGGAAGGGAAAGGGAAAGGGAAAGGGAAAGGGAAGGGAAGGTTAGGGAAGGGAAGGGAAGGGAAGGGAAGGGAAGGGAAGGGAAGGGAAGGGAAGGGAAGGGAAGGGAAGGGAAGGGAAGGGAAGGGAAGGGAAGGGAAGGGAAGGGAAGGGAAGGGAAGGGAAGGGAAGGGAAGGGAAGGGAAGGGAAGAGTAGGTCGCCTCCTCGTTGGTGCACCTTGGGTAACGCTAAATGACCTACATGGCGTACACTAGTTAGTTTTTACGTATTGCCGTACCGAAACGACCCGGGCCGTTTTTTTAAACCGACCCGGCCAAGAGCAATACCCGCGACACGACATTTGAGCAGGGCTACACCTCGTTACAACAACAAAGGAATCAAAAGAAATGGTACAGACAGGAAAGGAAAGAAAAGTAAAGAAAAGGAAAGAAAAAGAAAAAAGGAAAGAAAAGGAAAAAAATGAAAGAAAAGGATAGGAAAACAAAGGAACGGTAGGAAAACGAAAGAAAATGTAGCGATAGGAAAGGAATGTAAAAGAAAGAAGAAATTCGGAAAGAAAATTGAAAAGGGGAAAAAAAGGTAATAATTAAAGTAATTTTGAGGTCATATTGGGACGTTTTTGGGGTTATATTGGTGTCACTTTGAGGTCACATTGGAGTTGTTTTGAGAAATTGTGGGGTCATTTTGAGGTAATTTTTGGTTATTTCAGAATAATTTTGCTATCAATTTTGGATCATTTTGGGTTCATAATTGGGTCATTTTGCGATAATTTTACGGTCATATTGGGGTCGTTTTACGATTATTGTGGGGTAATTTTGAGATCATTTTGCAGTTGTATTGGGTTCATTTTGGGGCTGTATTAGGGTGATTTTGGGAACATTTTGGGGTCATATTGGGAAAATCTTGGTGGCTTCACAAAGAACAAGCTAGAATTTTTTGTCGCATTTGTTTAAAAGGAGATCTGCCTAACAATATTAATTTAATTAGACACATTACACATCAAACATCACGAGTTCTTGGTACTCGCCTCTTTTTTTCAATTGCGCTGCATGGGTACTGGTTGCCGCTACTGGTTGCGGCTGCTGTTTTTTTTTTTGTTTTAGTTTAATAATAATTCTTTGGAATTTTTTTTTTGTGAATCCAGGAAGGATGTTGCTGTAGTAAGTATGACCTAATTTTTGTATGGCTCAGTAGGTTGAAATCCCTGGCTTCCCCTTCCTTGGACCGAGTTACTAACCAAATATTATATACCCAGTTGTGTTTGCGTTGTAACTTTCCCTGATGTGGATTAGGTTTCTTGGTCAGCATTATGGACTGTCGTGATTTCACATCACTACATATAATAAAAGTATAATTTTTTGTTTGTCTGTCTTTATGTTTGTTTGCGTATCATTCGAAAACTGCTGAATGGAATTGA
>CAXKVI010000003.1:10749433-10754433 GCA_964058755.1 Campiglossa producta
TATTTAATTTTTTATTTTTTATTATTTTATTTTATTTTTTTCTTTTATATTATTTTTATTTTTTTAATTTAATATTTTTATTTTAATTTATTTTACTTAAAATTTTATTTTTTAATTTTTTTTATTTATTTATTTAATTTAATTTTTATTTTGTTTTTCTTTATTTGATTTGATTTTGTTTTTTTTATTTTATTTTTTATTTTTATTTTATTTTTTTTGAATTTATTTTTTTTCATTAATTTTTTTTATTTTATTTCAATTTAAATTTTTTTTAATGTTTTTTTGCTAAGCAATTTTATTGGTCAATTTTATTATTTAATTTTTTTTATTATTTTATTTTATTTTATTTTATTTTATTTTATTTTATTTTATTTTATTTTATTTTGTTTTATTTTATTTTATTTTATTTTATTTTATTTTATTTTATTTTATTTTATTTTATTTTATTTTATTTTATTTTATTTTATTTTATTTTATTTTATTTTGTTTTATTTTATTTTATTTTATTTTATTTTATTTTATTTTATTTTATTTTATTTTATTTTATTTTATTTTATTTTATTTTATTTTATTTTATTTTATTTTATTTTATTTTATTTTATTTTATTTTATTTTATTTTATTTTATTTTATTTTATTTTATTTTATTTTATTTTATTTTATTTTGTTTTATTTTATTTTATTTTATTTTATTTTATTTTATTTTATTTTATTTTATTTTATTTTATTTTATTTTATTTTATTTTATTTTATTTTATTTTATTTTATTTTATTTTATTTTATTTTATTTTATTTTATTTTATTTTATTTTATTTTATTTTATTTTATTTTATTTTATTTTATTTTATTTTATTTTATTTTATTTTATTTTATTTTATTTTATTTTATTTTATTTTATTTTATTTTATTTTATTTTATTTTATTTTATTTTATTTTATTTTATTTTATTTTATTTTATTTTATTTTATTTTATTTTATTTTATTTTATTTTATTTTATCTTATTTTATTTTATTTTATTTTATTTTTATTTGTTTTATTTTATTTTATAATTTGATATTTTGTTGAGCTGTAGGCCAGGGTTTGAATAAAACTTCTTTTTATGGTATCATTCAAACTTTTATTGAAACGATATTTCGACTTAAATCCGAAGTCATCATCAGGGAGACATATGGATATGTACATATGATCGAACTCAGGTGTCTACCCTGATACCATGGTGTACATATGCTTGCCGGCCTCTAGTTACAACTTTGTTCTATGACAGGAGGTAATTACGGTATCTTCTCTGTTGGATTAACTGCAAGAGTTTGTTGTTTCAACAAGAAATTTTGTTTGATCAACAAAACCTCTGTCAATTCTAATAAATTTAGTAGGATGATGGAATAAATTGAAAATGACAGCTCATTCGCTGTTGAATTGACAAGATGAAGTTGTTGTTTCAACAGAAAATTTTGTTTGATCAACAAAAATGCGGTCAGTTTTACAAAATTTGGTCCACTTCAGTATAACAGTTTGAGTTTGTTGATTTTACCAGTCTTATTTTTTTCATTTTAGATACACTAATTGACTTCATTGAAAAGGTAAACAATCTCTTAATAAAAAGTGGCTAACAAGCGAAAACAGCAACAAAAACAAATACGACAAATTATGTTTGTTAAAATATTTCAACGCAAAATAACACAACACCATAAGTATACAATCATATATAACTACTGTAACAGAGTTAATAATGAAGATTTTTTTTTTAACAATAAACCACAATCCGTTAGAGGTTTACGCTGCCCCACAAATTATGCACATTTGTAACTACAATCTCATCGTAGGCGCACACTCACTCACACCACTAACTGGTGACCACCAAAATCCATTGCCAACGACTATAAATTGGGGAACAATGCGAGGAGTGGCAAAAATAGCAGCAACAATTCACCACAACCAGTCAAGAGAACAATAGTAGAGCTTAGTGATAGCAATGAAATCAGCAGTGTGCAGCAAACGCCACATATTCAAAGCCACTGCTGCAGCAGAATAGTGCCTGACGTATGTAGTTAACCTAATCAACGGTAACCGCAACTTTGTGGTGGACGCATCGTTTCGCGCTCTCGCGCACTAATTTTCGTTGTGCTAGCCGCCGCTATAGCCCCCAATGATAAGTACTTTTAGCCTGGTCGCGTTCAATTAAGTGGTGCGCTGGCCGCAGTCTGCGGTTGCGCATGCGTAATTTGATTTGCTTTTTCTAAATTTGTATCGGGTTTATAGACAAAATTTTATTTTCATGTTTTGTTTCTATTTTTTGATTTTATAATTTGATTTGAGGCTTCACAGTATTGTTTTTTAGTTGTTGTTGTGTCGTGTGTAATGCTGGTTTTTGTATTAAAGTTCGGTTGTAGATACTTTGATAACTTGATTGATATGATTTCATAATTTATTTTGTGTGGCAGTGTGAACGTTGTGAGCACATATTTGGAGTATGTGAGAATTAATGATTAGGAAATAATTTACATCCACCACTTTTGTTTTTTTTTTTCAAGGAGTTCAAATTTACTCTACGGAGGGTTTAAAAATTTGTCTGTAGTATTTTTTTATATATTGGAATATAGGCTAAATATAACTTTTTCTTAATTATCCTCTAAGGACGTGGAAATAATGTCTCTTAAAACTATTATACTCTCTAATGAAAGGTGTAGTGTAACTTTTATTCCGATGTCTCAATCTGTTTCGGAGATATTAACAAAAAAATTAATAAAATTTATCCGAGCTTTTCTTACTTGAATAACTAAATGTAACTCATACGCCGTGTATGACCTATAAAAAGTGCACTATAATTGCAATATTTCAAGATATACACAATTATTTTTGCTCGATATCATATTTTTGCGCAATCTACTAAACAACTTTTGAAATGCCGATGTCTTTTTCTCGTGAAAACGTTTTTTTTTTCAACATTTTAGTAAAGGATCCTGTTGTCCTTATGAATATTAAAAGGTACGAATTTGTTGCACAGTCTTTTATGTATGGACGCAACATTAAAATTATGTGTTTTTCGAAGCCTTAAGGGGCTTTTTTTCTGGTCCTGTGACAGGAAAAGAGGCTTGGAATGGACAACCGATTTCTAACAAAAAACACTTTACCGAAAGAAAATTTGTTTAATGCCATTCAAACATTCACTGACCTTTGAATTCGGTTATCGTTTGGTGAGTAATTTCACCACTACATATGCATGACTCGTTGATACCCATACACATATATCTATTTGTACCTGTATAAATATGTAGATAACTTACCTTACAGCATTCAATTTGGTGGCATTATTAATTTTGCATTAATCCTTTTATCGGACGATTAGTAACCGGCTGCTCATTGTGTGGCATAAGCTTTTGTTTTCAAAAGCAGGTACATATGTGAATTATACATATATACCTAACGGTAATCAGTGATGCAGCTGAAAAAAAATTCTCATTGGAAATGCGGACATTGGCATGAACTAAAATAGAATTAAAAAAAAAAAAAAAAATAAAACAAAAAAAAGATAAAAAAATTAAATAAAATAAAATAAAACGAAATTGTTAAAAAAAAATAAAAAAAAAAAATAAATAAAAAAAATAAATAAAAAGAAAATAAAAAATTAAATTGAATAAAATAAAATAAAAATAATTTAGTATAAATAAAATAAAAAATAAAATAAAATAAAATAAAATAAAATAAAATAAAATAAAATAAAATTAAATGAAATAAATAAAATAAAATTAAATAAAATAAAATGGAAAAAATAATAAATAAATAAATAAAAAAAAAATAAATAAATAAACGAAATTGTTAAAAAAAAAATAAAAAAAAATAAAATGAAAAAATTAAAATAAAAAAATGAAATTGTTAAAAAAAAATAAAAAAATAAAAAAAAAGAAATAAAAAAAAATAAAAAAAATAAAAAAATAAATAAAAAAAAAATAAAAAATTAAATAAAATAAAATTAAATAAAATAAATTAAAAATAATTTAGTATAAATAAAATAAAAAATAAAATAAAATAAAATAAAATAAAATAAAATAATATAAAATAAAATAAAATAAAATAAAATAAAATAAAATAAAATAAATTAAAATAAAATAAAATAAAATAAAATAAAACAAAATAAAATAAAATAAAATAAAATAAAATAAAATAAAACAAAATAAAATAAAATCAAATCAAATAAAAGAAAATAAAATAAAACTAAAAAATAAAATAAAACAAAATAAAATAAAATAAAATAAACAAAATAATATCATTCAAATTAATAAAAAAAAATTTAAGTCAATAAAATAAAGTCAAATTAGTAATAGCGTAGGTACTCAGCGATATCCTAGTTAGCTCTGCCATCAGCAACATGTATCTCAACATCATTGCATCTCAATAATGTTTTCGTTCACGCAAAGTCAGCAAACGCACAAAAACGATAGCTCAACAATAACAAAACGCAAACAAAATCAAACACGTTCCACCACATGCCAACAGCTGAAAGAATCGCAATGCATTTGTTATTGTCAAATTACTAAACAATTTGTTTATAAACTGCCATTAATACGCGACGTGAGAGCCCAGGATGTGAAACAAAACCTGTTATTTCTACTGTGGATCGTAGGAAATGAAACTAGGAATGTGGCAGTGAAATTACCATCCACTCAAAAAACCAACAGGAATGCGTGATATGTGAAACACAGCGCAACAAATTGAAACGTTTGTGGATGGCGAGCTAGTCGGCTACACAATGTTGCTGTGGGAAGGTGGATTTGTTGGTACAAAAGTTGACGGACGATTCATGATGCGATGTATAACCCCTAGCCAAGGTGTTGAGGCACCCGCGCCGAGGGCTAAATGATCAGCGGATGGTTATTTAATATCTGACCACTTTAGGTCCTCCCAGATTCCCGCGGAAGGTTGGTTGTAATAACCAAATCTGTATCTGCCGAGGTTGACCAGCCCATTCGAGTTTACTGGTGGCATTTTTAATCTAAGCCGCT
>CAXKVI010000003.1:10765995-10768495 GCA_964058755.1 Campiglossa producta
AAATAAAATAAAATAAAATAAAATAAAATAAAATAAAATAAAATAAAATAAAATAAAATAAAATAAAATAAAATAAAATAAATAAATAAAATAAAATAAAATAAAATAAAATAAAATAAAATAAAATAAAATAAAATAAAAATAAAATAAAATAAAATAAAATAAAATAAAATAAAATAAAATAAAATAAAATAAAATAAAATAAAATAAAATAAAATAAAATAAAATAAAATAAAATAAAATAAAATAAAATAAAATAAAATAAAATAAAATAAAATAAAATAAAATAAAATAAAATAAAATAAAATAAAATAAAATAAAATAAAATAAAATAAAATAAAATAAAATAAAATAAAATAAAATAAAATAAAATAAAATTAGATAAGAAAATAAATCAAAATTAAATTAAAAAAAACTCAAAAATTATCAAATAAAATAAAATAAAGTAAAAAAATAAAAGAAAAAAAATAAAATAAAATAAAATAAAACAAAAGATAAAATAAAAAAAAATTCGAATAAAATAATAAAAACTGGAATACCTTACTGCCTGCTATGCCAAAACGCTCCACAGTAGGTATCAACCTTCATACAACAGTGGCTACAAATGAATTAAAAGAATGTACGTACTTGATGTATGTCGCGAACGATTTTGATGATCGTTGACGGTGGCACAGCCGTTAAGGTTACTTGGTTGGTCGGTTGGTGTCGGTGTCAACATCTCGATATCGCTCCATATAGCCAGCAGTGGTGATTGTATCTGTGAGCCCGTGGCAGTGGCGAGTTCAAATTCTTACTGTCGATCGCCAACAAACATTCATTCAACCGACACTTCACGCCTCTGATTACTTTAATTACAAGTTTTGCAGCAAGCTGTCGATTAAAGATAGTTGGTTCTGTTGTTGTTGCTGTTGGTGTTGCTGTGGCTGGTTGATGCGAACCAACAAATTTGGATTTTGTTTATTTACTATGCTTTAGTTAACTTTCCGTTGAATTGAGCGCTGAAGCCGAAAATTCGCAGGAACCATACGATGAGGTAACCCAAAAGAGAAGTTTGTAGGCGACTCTGTACCTACCACTATATGTAAGTGTCAGTATGTACCTACGTGGGTGTGTTTCTACAAAAGTTGGTACATAAGTAATTTACTATTTGTTGGTTGATTTGTATGTTTGCCGCAATTAAAAGTCGACTAATTGAAATTGAACCTAAATAAACAAATTAAAAACACGTGCTGACATTGACATTGCATGTCAGTTGCAACAATTGTGTACCTACTGCCATGGTGCAACATATATGAGTGGCATGCAGCAACATTTTATGCAGGTCATCATCGGTGTGTTAACGTTTAAGTTTTATGGTATTTGATTATTGAAAATGTCTTTTTCATTAGACAAATATTTACCCACAAACATACAAAATTAATGAATGCCTCCAAGTGTCATTGCTGTCATATAGACGATATTAGGGGTATTCAGGCTCAGCTGAAAATTATTGACAAAATTCGAATTCTTTGATTAGCTAACTCTGACACCAATGGAAAACAACGAGCTATATCATAGTAAAAATCTAAAAAGGAACTGCCTCGGAAAGTGAGAGGAAAATAATGACAGTGTGGTCGCAATCGTTCTCACTTCAGTCAAGCAAAGCAGCGCGAAGTACTGCTAAAAAACAACGACTTGTTCGCTTTAAGAGCCGCTTTCGATCAGGGTGACCCCCTATTCCTTCAAATACTACAATCTCAAACATTAAATCGTGAATACCCCTATCGGCAACAATGTGGTAATAGCAATACACAACGCACATGTGTCATCGCGATTGCCCAACCCATTGTGAGTGGGTTGCAAGCTGTCGCGCATTCGATATTTAGTTCAGTCATTCAGCCAGTCGCGCAGTCAATAGCAACCAGGGTTCGGAATTAATCATTTAGGAATATTCAAGTAGTTACGTTCTTTTGCATTCGCATTCTCGAACATGCACCTTAAAATAAATGTCATTCGGTTTCGAAAATAAGAACGCACCAAAACCGTTCACTTTTGTGAATGCATTCGCGAATTATTCACAAATGAATTCATGAATCTTTGTAAGAACGTTCTTCATGTCGTTCATCCTCATAAACATACTTTTTGTGTATGCATTGAGTAGAAGAACATTCTAACATGGATTCATGCATTTGATTCAATGCATTTGTGAATGATTCGCGAATGAATTTGTGAATGATTCGCGAATGCATTTGTGAATGATTCGGGAATCAATTTGTGAATGATGCGCGAATGAATTTGTGAATGATTCGCGAATGCACTTGTGAATGATTCGGGAACCAATTTGTGAATGATGCGCGAATGAATTTGTGAATGAATCGCGAACGCATTTGTGAATGATTCGCGAATGCATTCATTAATGTAAACGATATTGTTCATGTTCGTTAATGCGTGTGAACGAGACTGAATGTTTCCGAACCCTGATGGCAACATTATTACACAATTTTTACACTTTTTATTTCAC
>CAXKVI010000003.1:10773495-10800995 GCA_964058755.1 Campiglossa producta
GGCTCGAGAATCTTTGATGGAGGCTAACTTTGGAAATGATTATGTTTTTGTATTGGATAAGAATAATTGGTCCTTACTTGCTCAGCGGTAAAGTGAAAAAATGCTACTTGGTCATCTTCTATGGTTTTTTTTTTTTAATTTCCTATTTTTTTATTTATTTATTTTTTTTTTTTTTTTTGTTTTAAATTTTTTTAATTTAATTTGGTTAATTTTATTTTATTTTATATTTTTTTTGTATTTTTTTATGTTTTTTTTTATGGTTTTTTTTTTTTTTTTTGTGGTTGTTGTTGTTGTTAACAGCAAAACTCTCCCCGAAGGTTTTGGGGAGTGATGCCGAAGTTGACAGTCCTTGGCCGGATATGACCCCGGTACGCTGCGGTACTCCCTTGCGGTACTGCCCGACTGTCGTGGTAGCGATTTGGTATGATCAGTGCAACCTTCTAGGTCATGTCATCCCTCCATCCGTAAGGAAGGATAAGATGGGTAATGAGAGGTGAGAGGCATCATATCCGTAGATCAACGATCGAGTTAGGACGTCATTACCTATGTGCATATTAGTCGCCTCTTACGACCGGTATGCCTACCTCGGGCATATTCTAAACCTCTAACCCGCAGGGGCATTTTTTTATTTTCATTTAGGTTAGGTTCAAGTGGCTGCCGCAGAGGCACTATCAACACTAAGAAAGTCAATCCCGGTGCCCAGCCATATGGGAAATCTCTGAGCTGTTGGGATTCTCCACATAGCAGAATCCCGGGACAGACACTCCCAAAGCGACACCCTTACTCCTCCGCGAACCACTTAGATGACTTTATTAAGGCCATCAAGTCCTTAATACCAGCTCCGCGATCTGGCGTAGGCTATCCTTAAAGCCAGTGAGGTGCTCCACCGTTTCCTCCTCTTCATAATCTTTGCAAGTCCTACAGCATCATCGGTAGGGCACACCTAGCCTTTCTGCGTGTCTACCAATAAGGTAGTGCCCAGTTAAAACATCTATTAATATGGAGATTTCTCTCCTTCTTAGGGCGTGAATGTCTCTAGATCTTTTGTGATCCCATTTTGGTCAGGTTTGTTTGCATATCCGGCATCTTGGGGATTGTTGCCATCTTTCGTTGGCTTGTGGAGTGTGTACTCTTTCAGCATTAGCTTGCATGTGGCAAACGGCATACCTAAGCGCTCTTTATCCCAAAGAACCTGCTTGGTCGTACCCTGCCTGGCAAGTTCGTCTGCCTTACAGTTTCCCTCAATATACCTGTGTCCCGGGACCCATGTGAGTTTCACGCGGTTCTGTTGGGCCATCTCTTGAAGAGATCGTCGATAGCTGAGCGTCAGTTCAGAGTTGAACGAAGAAGAGTCGAAAAGCTTTGATGGCCGCTTGGCTATCGCTGAGAATAAAAATATACTGTCCGATAGTGTGTTGGCCTATCCAAGCCACGGCATCCAAGATTGCTGAGACTTCAGCCTGGAAGACGCTGCAATGATCAGGTAGTCTGAAGGAGAGCTCAAGTTGCAGATCCCTTGAATAAACCCCTCCTCCAACTCTGCCGTCCAACTTCGATCCTTCGGTGTATATGGAAGTGCCACCATTTGTTTCGGGACACCAATCCGTCCTCTCCCAGTCTTCTCTGCTGGGAATGTTTATTTTGAAACAGCTATCCCCGACTGTAGTGGTAGCACAGCGGTCTGTGCTTAGAGGTTTGCCTCATCCCGGAGGTTGCCTATCAACGACGAGTTGTTCCGATTAACTGCCCGATATGTCGTTGCGGGAGTCCTGCTGTCTGTAGCGTTAGATGTTAATCGCTCAGTGTTGCCTGCAACCACCATGAAGTGTGTTAGTCTTCGACGCAGAAAACTCAACCGTGCTAGTCTTCGTTGGGAACGACGATATGAGGTTGTCAAATAATAAATGTATCCAAACCTTGCTTTGAACAGTGATTAATTGTGTCTACTTTCTTTTTATACTTTTTAGTTTTCTTATTGAAACTATTTTTATTTTACTTAATCCCATCAAATATTTTAGTTTGATACTACGCAGTCCAATTAGCAGGCAATTGCTGTGACCTAGATTTTTTCCATTAAAAAGTGGGATTTCTAAAAAAAATATCCAATCTAAATGTAAAATTAATTAATAACGATTTATAGACTACATCACTTTTGTTGTTAAATTTTGTAATGCCAAAATTTATTTTAATTTCGATGCGTTGACAAATCGTGACAAAAACCATTTGGAAAATAGTCGAACAATTTTAAGTGGTTTAATGTAGGCTCCATTGCGTGATGCGATTTTAGCCACAACCAATTATAAAGTCGTATAAATATAGTGCTTTCATTTTCTAGCGCTTTAATTGCTCACGACATTTAAGTGGGTTAATATTTTCTTAAGTAGTTATCAACATAATTTGTATGCCTTTTGGATTTTATATATCCATATTTCACAGCATTTAGATGAAGCTAAGCAAATTGGTTTTTTAAAATTTTAGATGTGGTGACTTTTTTACTGGCATTTTACCCAAGCTTTTTTTTATATACTCATATTTTTCTATGTAATCAACTACTTTAATTAGCATAAATCATTCCGAGCACAATTTCCTAACGCTTTTCACTTTCTTCACACACTTGAAAAAAACTTATCGCCGCAAGTGATTTGAAAAGGCTTTAAAAATGTGGCCAAGGGAAAAAGGAAATATTAAAAAAATTTTGAAAAATAAAAAAATGTCTCACCCGCTGGCCACTAACTTGCTCGAAGTACTTAATTGTTGCTGTAATTTAATTAAAAGAACTCTCCTAAGGTTTTTATTAATGGTGCTGCGAGCGGCAATTATATCTTAGCAATTTACAGAGGCGTTTATTATCCTCGACCAAGGGGAAGCGCAGTCATTGAAGTTGGCCATAAATGAAGTTGGCTTTTTTAAAGATTTTTTCGAATCGCTCTCGAAATTTAGCTCATTTTCTACAAAATTTCGTACCCGTTCTTGAAATTAAGTTCTTTCTTTTTTCAAAATTGAGTTCGGTTTTTCGAAATTAAGCTCGGTTTTTCGAAATCAGGCTCGGTTGTTCGAAATTAAGTTGGATTTTTTTTTTTAAATAAAGTTCAGGTTCCCCAACGCTTTGGTATTGGTCTCGAAATTAAGTTCGGTTTATTGTAATGAAGTTCGGTTTTTGTAATTAAGTTCGGATTTTTGTAATTGAGTTCGGTTTGTTGTAATTAAGTTCGGTTTTTTGTAATTAAGTTCGGATTTTTGTAATTAAGTTCGGATTTTTGTAATTGAGTTCGGTTTGTTGTAATTAAGTTCGGTTTTTTGTAATTAAGTTCGGTTTTTTGTAGTTAAGTTCGGTTTTTTGTAATTAAGTTCGTGTTTTTGTAATTAAGTTCGGATTTTTGTAATTGAGTTCGGTTTGTTGTAATTAAGTTCGGTTTTTTGTAATTAAGTTCGATTTTTTGTAATTAAGTTTGGTTTTTTGTAATTAAGTTCTGTTTTTCGTAATTAAGTTCGGTTTTTTGTAATTAAGTTCGGTTTTTTGTAATTAAGTTCGGTTTTTTGTTATTAAATTTCTTTCTTTGTAATTAGGTTCGGTTTTTGTTAATTACGTTCGGTTTTTTGTAACTAAGTTCGGTTTTTTGTAATTGAGTTCGGTTTGTTGTAATTAAGTTCGTTCTTTTGTAATGAAATTCGGTTTTTTGTAATTAAGTTCGGTTTTTTGTTATTATGCAATTTATGTTCGGTTTCTGGAAATTAAGTTGGGTTTTTCATGTTAAGCTGCGGTGTCGCTCTCGAAATTGAGTTCGTTTTTTTGTAATTAAGATCGGTGTTTCCCATGTCAAATTCGGGTTTTCGAATTTTTATTCGGTTTTCGAAGTTTAGTTGGGCTTTTTATATTAAGGTTCGGTCTCCCTCTCGAGATTGTGTTCCGGTTTTTCAAAAGTTTCCCCACGCTCTCGAAATGAAGTTCGTTTTTTTCAAAATTAGGTTCGGCTTTTCAAAACTAAGCTCGGTTTTTCGAAAATAAGTTGGATTTTTTGAGATTAGCTTTGTTTCTCGAAATTAAGTTGGATTTTCTGAAATAAATTTCAGGCTCTTGAATGTTTCAGTCTCGATCTGGAAATTAAGTTCGGTGTTTCTTATATGGACGGCCGAAATCGCCTAGGATATCAAGTTCGGTTTTTCGAAGTTCTGGTTTTTTGACATAAAGTTCAGTTTTTCGAATCTAAGTAAGTTCAGGGGTTTGAAATTAAGTTAGTTCGGTTTTTCGAAATTAAGTAAGTTCGGGTTTTCGAAATTAAGTAAGTTCAGGTTTTCGAAATTAAGTTAGTTCGGTTTTTCGAAATTAAGTAAGTTCGGGTTTTCGAAATTAAGTAAGTTCGGGTTTTTGAAATTAAGTAAGTTCGGGTTTTCGAAATTAAGTTAGTTTGGTTTTTCGAAATTAAGTTAGTTTGGTTTTTCGAAATTAAGCTTGGTTTTTTCGAAATGATATTTAGGTTACTTGAACGTTTCCATCCCGATCTTGAAATTAAGCTCGACTTCCAGAAGATGTGTCGGTTTCACTGTCGAAACTGAGTTCGGTTTCTAAAAACATTTTGGCTCGCTTTTGACTTAAAGTTCGGTTTCTAAATTAATTTCGGTTTTTACAAAGTTTCGGCCTAGTTCGCGAAAGCAAGATGACTTAAATTCGGTTTCGTTTTCTTATCGAAAGCTAGAAAATTATAGCAAGACTTACGGTGGCAACTATACCCCCTGGTACCCCCTTGTGCATACCCAAGCCTCTGTAAATGAAAAGAAAATGGGAAATCAAAACGGGCATATGGGCCCATATGCAAGAACAAAAAATATACCGACATAAAATAGAGGATAAAGCCACATACATATCTACAAAGTTCCAACAAAACACAGGTCATTCAACGATTTTTCTCACAAAAACCATTCAAAATACGTACTTATTGATGATATTGAGAATTCTAAAAGATAAAAGAAATGCATTCTGAATACTATTTACCAAACTCAAACAAAAAATGGCTCCAAAAGAATTTTCAAACTAAATAAAAAAAGCAAAATTAATTGTTATGATTTGGTCAAAGAAGTCGTCAATTTCGTCAAATATCCACAAAAAAGTAGAGATACGACTAAAGGTAAGAAAAGTGAAACGAAAATTGAGTAGGAGGGCAAATGCTAGCAAAGTAAAGAAAACATTTCACGCATGCGCGCAATTCTGTTTAGAATATCAAACGTGTTTGAAACTCCGCTTGGATGTGAGTAGGTATGTACCTACCAAAGGAAAACCTTTGTACGGATGTATGTACCGTGAAAGGGAGGATATGGTAGTAAAAACGTTTGAAAATGGTTATAAGTAAATGATAATAATGATACCAAAACGTAAACGAAAAGTCAGCTCAACCTTTGACACGACAAAATACAAAGTGCCGGCATGAAGACAGAGTGAAGAGGAAAAGGCCAAACAAGTATCTCAGGTAGGCAGGTAGACAACGAAGATTAGGCACCAAAGAACAATACAAAGTATTGCCTGGATATTTATGTATGTAGTGGTATGTGAGTAGCTGTTTACAGTCGCCGAGGCAGGTGTGTTTTTGCTAATGCGGCGAGAGATTGTCTTGATGAAGTGAAATAATTTTCTTCCGTAGGTAGGTATATTATTTTCACATATCCGTCACTGCATTGGATTCGAACTATTTCGTTTTGTTTTCTTTTATTTTAAGATTGAAATGGCTATAACACCTCGCACACCTATTAGGAGCTCTCTAATATGCGAGAAGAAATTGTTTGGCTTGTTAGAAAACGAGCCGGGTAGGTAAATAGTTCAACCAATCGACTCGGTATATTATCCTAGGTAATGATGCAATAGCTGACAATTCTAGAACTCGACTTGATTCGTTCTTAAAAGTTTCGGTCCCTTTTTCGAAATTGTGTCCGATTTCTAGTCACTTTTGATCTCGTTCCCAAACTTAGTTCAGTTTCTTTCTTGACATTGAATTCGGTTTCTAAAAAATGTTGGTCCCCTTGTCGAAATTCTTTCTGGTTTCTGATACTTCCGGCCGCTCTCGAGATTCATTGCAGTTTATAAGTTCGGGTTCTTAAAAGTTTCCATCTCGTCTCAAAACTCCTTAAGAGTTTCGGCCTCGTTCTCAAAATTGAGTTCATATTCTAAAATGTTTCAATCTCTGTAAAAAAAATCCGGTTTTTCGAAACTGAGTTCGAATTGATAAAATATTTGATATCAGTCGAACTTTCGATCTCTTTAAAAAAAAATCCGGTTTTTCGAAACTGAGTTCGGATTGATAAAATATTTGCAGTCGAACCTTCGACTTGATGTTCGGCTTCTAAAAAGTATCGATCTCTTTTTTTTTAATGAAATTCGATTCTCGAAACTGAGCTCAGATTGATAAAATACATATTTTAATCAGTCGACTTCATGTTCGGTTTCTAAAAAGTTTCGATCTCTTTTTTAAAATAAAATTCGGGTTTTCGAAACTGAGCTCGCATTGTTAAAATATCTATTTGATATTAGTCGAACTTTCGACTTCATTTTCGGTTTCTAAAAAGTTCCGATTTTGTTTTTGAAATTAAGTTCTTGTCTTCGAAGTTAAGTTCGAATTCATAAAACTCTCGAACTCGCTTTCGAAATAAAGTTCGATTTCTTGAAAGTGTAAACCTCGTTTTCGAAACCAAATCGGCCTATCGAAACTAAGATCGATTTCTTAAGAATTTCGGTATGGGTATCAAAATTGAGTGCGGTTTCTAAAATGTTTTGATGTCGTTTTCGAAATTAAGTCCTGTTGCTTAAAACTTTCCATCTCGTTTTCAAAGTTAAGTTCAAGTTCATAAAATTTTCGATCTCGCTTTCGAAAATAAGTTCGATTTCTTGAAAGTTGAATCTGCTTTCGAATCTAAGATCGATTTAAAAAAAAAATTTGTTTTGGGTCTTGAAATTGAGTATGGGTTCTAAAAAGTTTTAATGTCCTTCTAGAAATTTAATTCGGTTTTTCGAAATTCAGTTAACTTTTTCAAAAGGCTAGAACTCGTTTTCAAAATTTACCCCGTTCTCCGAAAAGTTTGCAAAAGTTTTGTACTCGGTCTTAAATAAATAATAAAAAAGTGAAAAATTATTGGCTCAGCCTAATGTTTACCTAGTTTCATTTTAATCAAGATTCTCCTCACGTATGTAGGTTAAAGATTGAAAATTGGATTTAATAGATCATGAGTTTCTTTGATAAGCCACTGATAATCGAGTTCTAATACTTTCGTATATACTTTATAAATATTCCTAGAGGTCATTTATACATTTCACATAAAATTTCCTATTGACCTCTTTGTACAACCACGTTCAACTTCGTAGAACTCCTCAGCTGCTTGAACGAACGCGAATATCAACAAAGCTCACACAATATTTCGCACACAGCGACTTGATTGAGCAGGTTCATAAATATGTACATTGTACATACATACATACATACGTATTAGGGTGGAACAATAATGATGGATCGTTTTTCTAATATTGTATATCTCGGGAACCGCTTGACCGAATTGGATGAAATTTGGAATAAAGATAATATGATTGATTCTAAGACTATCAACTTCGGGGTTGGCACTTGGGAAGGTTTACAGGGCTGCCACCTATTTAAATTTTTTTTTATTTATGGAGCTAGATATGGCAATATGGGTATCAAATGAAAGGTATTTTCGCTGAAATACCAACTAAAATATTTTCAAGTAGGGTTGTCACCTAGAGTTGCCACTTTACCGGAGTATATTTGTATATTTGTAGGTCCGGCACTATCTCGAGAACCGCTTGACCGAATGGGATGAAATTTGGCACATAGATAGTGTGATTGATTCTAAGACTATACTTTTTGGGGTTGCCACTTGGAGTGGTTTACAGGTTTGCCACCTATTTAATTTTTTTTTCATTTATGGAGCTAGATATGCCAATATGGGTATCAAATGAAAGGGATTTTTGCCGACATAGCAACTAAAATATTTTCAAGTAGGATTGCCACCTAGGGTTGCCACCCCACATATTTGTATATCCGGTACTATCTCGAGAACCGCTAGACCGATTGGGATGAAATTTGGCATAGAGATAGTATTATTAACTCTAAGACTATCCCGTTGGGGGTCGCCACTTGGGAGTTTACATGGTGGCCACCTATATCAATTTCTTAATTTTGGAGCAAGATATGCCAATGTGGGTACCGTATATTGGCATGTTTGCCAATATACCAACTAAAATATTTTCAAGTAGGGTTGCCGCCCAGGGATACCATTTTACCTTGTTGTAGTTGTCCATTTTGAGGTTATTTTAGGATCATATTGGGATAATTTAGGGGTTACTTTAAGATAATTTTGGAGCTATTTTGAGATCATTTTGGGTTAAATTTGGATCATTTTGGCACAATTTTGGGGTCATTTTCGGATCGTTTTGGGATCATTTTTTGGATCATTTTAGTGTCATTTTGGGGTAATTGCGGGGTTATTATTTGATTGGGTTGGCACCATTTTCGGGTCATTTTTGGTTCAATTTTGGGAGCATTTTAGGGTCGTTTTGGGATCATTTTAGGATTATTTTGGAATTTTTTCGGGGTATTTTTCGTATCAAATTGGGTACATTTTTGGGCCATTTTGGGAATCATTTTTGGGCCATTTTGGGATTATATTGGGATCAATTTTGGGTCGTTTTGGGTTAACTTTTGGATCATTTTGAAAACATTTAAGGGTCTTTATGGGATCATTTTAGGTTTTTTTTTGGGTTATTTTAGGGTAATTTTGTGATCTTTTTGGGTAAGTAAATTTAGCGCTAAAAAAAAAGTTTAAAGATACATACATAAGCATAAAGATCTGCATAAAACGTCTAATAAATCTAGCAAGTTCATAGAAATTTTCCAAAAAAAAAATATATTACAAAATTGCAACACCCTAATGTGGTACTTTCATATGAAGTAGGTATCTCAACATTTGTTGCTCAAAGTACGTCTCAGCAACAAAGTTTACAAAAGCAAAAATTAGAAACAAGTGTGTAAACAAAAATGAAAGCCCGACGAGAAAAGAAAGAAAACAAAACTCGAAATCCAGTAAACAAAAACAATACAATCCACCACATGCGCGTTCCATTCCCAAACCCAATAAAGAAAACAAATACAAAATTGAGTGCGCCTCACTGAATTTCCAATTGTTGAGATGCAACAAGCGTTTTTACACCGCCTCGCAGAGCGCTACCACCGCCACCAAAAGCAAACCCGAAATCCCAAAGATACAAATACAATCCACAAATCCTCCGAATAACCCTGTAAACGAATTGAAAAACGAAACATTCTCCAAGTGTGGATTATATTCGACAGATACGCCAACGAAATGTATCGCTGTGCTTCGTATTTGCTTTGTGCTGTTTTCCTACATACTCGTTCATCATTGTATCGGCTGGTTTGCTTGCCTTGCTGCTTTGAATGCAGTGTCCGATGAATGCTCGATTCAGTTGCTAAACGTTTGCCGGCCTTTTTGGATGTCGAATTTTCTAATGTAACGGTGCGTACGGTTGCGCTCGTTCTCAACTCGTCGTTACGTGCGGTCGCTTGAAATATATTCTCGACTACCTACCTGAATTTGGTGTTGTATGTAGTACAGAATAGTGAAAGAAAAGTGTGTTTTGAAGGTTCGCTAAAGAAAAGCGGAAATTAAGCCTGAATGCTTGATGCATCCTAATAGGGTAGTTGAGCGTGTGTTTCTGTCAAAATGCACACAGTGAAAGATTTTTAATAAAAACACATTTTAATGGATATTTAGCGCGTTGTACGGGTACTTTTCGAAGAAGTGAAAATTTTTGAAGAAAATAAGTGATGCGTGAAAAATCTATAGTGTAAGTTGAATCGCTATATATCGAGTAAGATACAAAAAAGGTTAATTGGTGTGAAGATGTGATTATTTGGAAAATGTTGAATCAAAGGAATGCTGGTTTCAACTTTTTGTTGAGGATTTTTGAGGAGAATGGAATAAAAGAATTTTTGTGATTTCGGATTACTAAAGTGATATACTACCTATAAGACGTCCCCAGTGATTTTAAAACCAATTTTACTGTTAAAAAATGTGTAAAATAAGTTCTAGTAAATTTTGAAAAAAAAAAACAATTTTAGTTAAAGTGAAAACCAAAATTAATGAAATCAATTCAAATTTCGTTGTGATACCACCAAAATTAGGAAAGTCAGTCCCGGGACCCGGCCATATGGAGAATCTCTTAGTTGTTGGGATTCACCACATACCAGAATCCCGAGACTGACACTCCTAAACCGACACCGTTACTCCTCCTCGAACCACTTAGATGACTTTATGACGGCCATCTAGTCCTTTACATATGTCCAGCTTCGCGATCTGGCTTAGGCTATCCGCTTAAAGCCGGGCAGTTGCAGATGATAAGCTCCACCGTTTCCTCCTCCTCATCGACTTTGCAACTCCTACAGCATCGTCGGTAGGGCACACCTAGCCTTTCTATGTACTTAAAAAAATAAAAAAGTTGAGAAAAAATATTTGCGAAGATGTTCTCAACATAGACTTCCACTTCCAACTTAATAGATAATGAAGTAGACCCCTGCGTGCTAGGGCTTTAGAATATGGCCTAGGTAGACATACCGGTCGTGAGAGGCGACTAGTTTGTACATAGGTAATGACGTGTTAACTCGATGGTTGATATACCGATATGATGCCTCTCACCTCTCATTACCCATCTTATCTTATCGTATCTACCAATAGGATGCCTCTCAGCTCTTATAAGCCATCTTCTCCTATCTGATCTACATGCCTCTCACCCTTATTAGCCATCTTCTCCTTTCTTGCGAACGGAGGGAATACAGGACACAGAAGGTTCCACCGGTCATATGTACCAAATCGCTATCACGACAGTCGGGCACTACCTTAAGGGACCAAAACCTTCTCGGAGTGTTTTTGTCGTTACAACAACAACAACAACAAGACCTTTAAAATATCTTTAAAAGGCTTTCTAACAGATTTACATTACTTCTGCGAATAAAACCAAAGCTATTTTCTCTTTGGTAAAGTCCTATTTCGGACGCATTGGACGACCATGCTTCGGCCCAGAAGGAGTTTTTATCAACACCCACCTTTGGGCAGAATAGGTTCCCATCCTCCACTTAGTTGGGTATATTACGGGCATGTGATATATGGGCTTTTTCTACTAAAACTGCTAGGTTTTTCCCCTGTTGGTAGGATAGTAGGATGATTTGAATTTTTGGTAGGTTTTACCCTTCTTTTAAACGTCAAATTCTTCACGGTAAAGTCTCATCGTTCTTGTGCGAAGAAGAAGGGGTTTGAATAGCAAAGATGGCCCTTGGAGTATTTAGGAAAAAAATTTTGTCCTGAAGATTTATGGTCCTTCCCGTAATGCCAATGGCGAGTGTCGAAGGAGATTTAACCATTTTCTGTACGAGCTTTACTATGGAATGAACAAAGAAGCTCCAGCCCAAAAGGTTTTCCAATCGTAACCCGAATTTGGCATCAGAGGAAGCGAGAGTCTTTGACTGGGATCGAGAAAACAGTTGGAAGTTGGCTTGACCTCCTTTGGGGTTTCCAATGGGCGCCAGTTATCGCTAAAAAGGGATGACTGGTGTGTCTTGGTAGGCAACGGCCAAAATCGACTAGACGGTAAAGCGGCCGTTGGACCTTTGACAGTCGGGCAGTACCGGGTTCATATTCGGCCATGGAACTAGTTATGTAAAATGCTGGGAGTCATTGAGCTACAGTCACTCACATTCTCATTGATCACGTCCCTGAGTTAATTCAAACTCTAGAGAAGTTTGGCACAAAAATCTCTTTAGCAGTTATAAGGAAACATCTTTTTAAACACTTTGGGTATTCATAGAGCTATGGTTGCCCACTTATATAGTTAAAGTTTTAGCTCAGCTCTCAAAACCCATATACGATATGATTTATGATAGTCATTTTTTAGCTATATAACTTGAGAAACAGGCTGATTTGAATACCCCAAATGTTTCTCGCTTAAATATCGTCCCCTTTTCGGGAAATTATCGTTAGCGACAAAAATAAGATTTTTACAGGAGAGCATTTTTTTTATCACTATACTAGCTGAAACGGTAGACGTTTTTCTGCTACCAAAAATTTATTTGCCTGCATGTACCTATCCCTATCCCTATTCCTTACGCTAGCCCTCTCCCTAGTTTCAACCACAACCCAAGAACGTGCTTTATATTTACATCAGGATTCACCATCACTTTCTTAAGGGCAATATGAAAAAACTGATGGGTGCTGTCATTCATGTCTAGCATTGTTTTAATTTAAAAAAAAGGTTGTCGGTGTGCTATTGTGTCCGGATTATGATATTTTAAAATTTGAATGAAAAAAATCGGTCCAGTGGATCGGCTGTTTAGCTTTTACAAAATTTTGAGTTAGAATTTTATTTATACTAGAGTTCGCCCAGTGGTTGAAATTCAACCACAAAACCTTATTTTATCTTCCTACCTTTTTGCTATTTCTTAAATTCTTTTCCAGATTTTGTATATTTTTGGTTTCTATACATTCCTATTATTTTGCCTTTTCCTCCCTCTTTACACCATTCAGTAATATAGTTTCAATGTTGATAATTATTTATTCTTCTTAGGTCGTCTTCATACGTATTTCTTTCCTTTACTTTCCTTAGCATTCATTTGCTTTTATATCCTTTCCTTTCCTCTCCTTTTCCCTTCCTTTTTTTCCTTTTCTCTTCTTTCATTTCATTTTATTTCCCTTCTTTCTTTCTTTCTTTTCTGTTTTTTTCTTTTATTTTTCTTTCTTTTCGTTTCTTTTATATTCTTACCTGATCCTTCTTTCCATTTCCATTACATTCCTTTTTCCTTTTATTTTCTTTTTCTTTCCTTTCCTTTCGTTTCCGTTGCTTTAGTTTCCTTCCATTTTATTCATTTTTTTTTCATTTCATTTCTTTTCTTTTATTTTTTTCTTACCTATATTTTCTTTTACTTTTTTTCTTAAATTTCCCTTCCTGTCATTTCGTTTCCTTACCTTTCCTTTTCTTACCTTTCCTTTCCTACCGTTTCCTTATTTTCTTTTGTTCCTTTCCGCAACTCCTTTGCTTTTCTTTTTCTTTCATTCATTTCCTTAATTTATTTTTTTTAGCTTTTCATTACCTTTCTTTCCTTTATTTTTCTTTCTTTTTATTTTCATTTATTTTCCATACCTTCTTCCTCGCTACCTTTTCTTTCCCTTCTTTTTTCCTTCTTTCCTTTCTTTGTTTTTCTCCTTTTGCTTCTCTTTTCCACTGCTTTACCTACATTACATGTCCTTTCTTCCCTTCCTTTTTTCTTTTCAATTCCTTTCCTTTCCCTTTGATTTTTCTGTCATATTTTCCGTTCGTTACCTTATCTTACCTTTATTTTCCTTATATCCATTCCTTTCCTTTCCTATTATTTTCTTAATTTAATACTTTTATTTATTTCATTTTGTTTCATTTTTATTTATTTTATATTATTCCCTTTCCTTTCATTTCCAACAAATTTTATTTTTTTACTTTAAATCACTTTTCTATTTCTGATTTTACTTTTTTTTTTAATTTGATCAATTTTCCATTTTATTTTATTTCACTAAGTCTAGCCACGAAGGGCCTTGTGCATGATCTAGCTTATTTGTGCTTTTTTTCAAAAGCATTTGCTTCTATGAATCCCCACGCACAGATTTTGTTTTTGTAAACACTGTTTGTACCTAAGCTCAATAAAGTTGACGCGCTGGCTCATGTTATCTTATGGCTGCCAACAAAACAACTCACCCTACTGCAATGAATGCAAACACAACAATGCAAGTGGTCATACCTACATACCCCCATAACAGCGGCTCTATAAAGCGAATGCGTGTATAGCACTTGTAGTGGTGTGATTTTTAAATCATATTATAATTATTTTTTTTTAATTTTTGGTTTGTTATCGGCCACCCTGCTCGGCGAGACATATCGATACATACCAAATTTTATATACCTTAGAATTGTGGTTATTGCAAAAAAGGGAGGAACCAGTTATGTTTGCGCATTTATATATAATAGATACTTAGTATATTTATATACTTAGTATGGATGAATTGCATGGAATACGATAAAAAAGAAATGCGAATTTTGGCACAACTATAAGACTGTCAGCTGCTATAATTTAGGAGATGATGCGCTGAGGAATTTAAAACAAATTTGCATCAAAAAGTAAATTTCGAAAAAATGGTCGTTACGATAATTTCGCGAAAAGGGGTCGATATATAAAATTTATTTCGAAAATATTTATTTTAGGTTTACCAGTTATCAGCGCTAAAAATAATTGTTAAATTGGAAAAATTAGTAAATATATTAGAAAAAAATAATAACGGGAAATCAATAATAAAACGTCAAACTAAAAAAAAATTATAGAACATATGGAAAACTACCAGCAAAAAAAGATTAAACAAAATTAAAATTAATGCAACTAAAGTTGCATAGTGGCACAATGGTTCTCGAACCACATTTGCAACAAATCAACAAAAACTAGAAAGTGAAATTCTAAACGCTGAAATTCGCAGTAAAGCAAAATGAGAATATGAAATAAATTAAAAAAATAATTGACAAACAACAAGTGTTTTATGATGCAGCTTAAATCGATACTCGTGCATTAAAAATACAAGGAAAAAATAAAACAAAAAAATATTAAAAATTAAAAACAAATTTTTAAAAGCAAAAAAAAATATAACACAAAAATTTGTTTTGAAAATTTTTGAAAAAGAAAAAAAGAAGAATTGAAAACAAAGTAACAGTAAAAAAAATATATTTCAAAAACAACTTTCACATATCCCGTGAATTTGAAAAAATCATCTCTAAAAATGCAAGAAAGTGCCGCCGGCAGTACACATATGCTTGTTGGTGGCATGTGGAAACGCATGAGGCAGCCAACTGTCGCCAGAGCAACGCCACTAAAAATAAATCTCAATGCTTCGTCATTGCTGTTGCGTGGCGGATTGCTGTTGTTGTTGCTGCTAATGCTTGACGATTGCGGATTAACTGGATTTCAACATGTTGCAGCACTTAAGGGTAAGTTTTTCACAAAAAAAAAAAGTATTAGAAAATAATAAAAATATAAATCTCACGGAAAAGAAAGAAAAAAATCGAAACAAAAAAATATAAAAAAATCTGAAAAGGAAATAAGGCTATATACAATGACTTGAAATAAAAACTACAAACTAGAGATGATTGTTTATAGAGAAATTCAAATCCGATCTCGTCTGATCCTTTAGTCAGAATTTAAGCCCAGCCCGCCGAGCTGTTCAAACATGGAGGCGAAGAGCTGATAGAAAGCATGCGTCAGATCTTAAGCAGAATACATTCGGACGAGTGCATGCCTCCTGATTGGAACCTTTAGTGTGCTCTGCCCAATCCACAAGAAAGGCGATCCCGCAAACCGCAGCAACTACCGCACCAACTATCAGTCTTCTTAATATCGCATATAAGGTTCTTTCTAGCGTATTGTGTGAAAGACTGAAGCCCACCGTCGATAAACTGATTGGACCTTATCAGTGCGGCTTTAGACCTGGCAAGTCTACCATCGACCAGATCTTCACGACGCACCAAATTCCGGAGAAGATCTGTGACAGGGGAATCGACACGCACCATCTCTTTGTCGATTTCAAAGCCGCTTTTGACAGTGCGAAAAGAAGTGACCTATATGCCGCCATGTCTGAATTTGGCTTCCCTTCAAAGCTTATACGGCTTTGCCAAATGACGTTGAGTAATACCAAGAGCTCCGTCAGAATCGGGAAGGACCTCACCGTGCCATTTGAAACTTAACGAGGCTTCAGACAGGGCAACTCTCTTACGTGTGATTTCTTTAACATGATGTTGGAGAAGATAATTCGAGCAGCAGAGCTTAATCGCAATGGCACACTCTTTTACAAGAGCGTGCAATTGTCTAGAAATCCAAGGGAGAATCACTCTTGCCAACAAGTGTTACTTTGGACTTAGTAGGCAATTGAGAAGTAAAGTCCTCTCTCGACAAACAAAGATCACACTCTATAAGTCTCTCATCATAGCAGTCCTGATGTACGGCTCGGAAACATGGACAGTGTCAAGTGAAGATGAGATAGCCTTTGGAGTATTTGAGAGAAAAGTTCTCCGGAAGACTTCTGGAAGGAAATTTAACAATGAGCTGTACGAGCTTTACGCAGACCTGCCCATAGTTCAGCGAATTAAAGCCTTAAGGCTTCGCTAACTTTGTCATGTTATGCAATGACACAGGCCAAGATTAGATTAGAAACATGCCCAGTACATACCCGAATCTTCAACAGATCCCATCCCGCCTCAGTGCTGGTTTTACAAATGTCCTATGTGTTTGAACAAAAATGTAAATTGTTTTAACTAGTCTTCGTTGTTGTTATTAAAGTCAAGTATTACAAAACTTAACCTGTTCTCAGGTAAGAGTAAATCGAAGGTCTGCCAGACTAAAACGGCTTTCTTGGAAGTTTATGTTTCTGGTGATTAGGCTCCACTTATGATTGGTTCTATTTCCTGTTTTGTTATCCGTACCGTAATTCCCACTCCCATCTCTATTTCCAAAAACTACTTGCAACATATCATAAGGCCAAATGGCAGGTGTAGTGGCACGCTCTTTGTCTTCTCAATGCAGCATCATTTCTATACAACGCACTTTCCGCTAGATGCAATCGGGCCGCACTCTAAAAACTGTCGCAACTAATTTAGATGGCGGCGGGTAGGCGTGGCAGATGTCTCTAAGTCAGTAGACTTATTTTTTGAAAGACTTGCATCTAATTTCGTTTTCCGTTCTGTTTTGCTCGTTTTTTCTGTGTTGTCTTTGGTGTGCGCTATCAGTCAGATTCTTAAATACAACAAACATATCTGTAATTGTCTGAGATTTTGTGGGATATGTGTGCACGGTCGGTGGTATATAGCTATTGCGCTGATTGTTATATTCCTGTTGTTTTTTCAAGAACTTTCATCCACAGTTCATCAACTATTTTTAAATATCTTCCTTGATTGGATAACACTAATATTCTCAGGTGCTTGATTTTGAATTCGTAACATGTGGAGTAATGAAGATTTTGTTTAGTTTTTCATTCCTAAGAATTCGGATTAATGCGGTGTTCTGACAAGACTCTTAGATAGAACTTTTGTAGTAGCAGTTCCTTATTTATTATACAACCACATTACTCAGAATAAGTGGACCTGCCTTGGTCCAATCCTAGGACATCGCCATGTTAATGGGAGCACAATTTTTATACGGAAAAGGATTACATTTGGAGTACTCTGATACTCCAATTGTAGTATTCTTTAGACATCAAACTCCATACTCTCGATTTTTGCAGGGAGGGCGTTTGTCAAACTCATTCTAAGATAGGACGCCCTTCAAGCGAATTTTTAAATAGAGCGTCTTTGAAAAAATATCTGAAATAGAGCGTTTTTCGAGCAAATTCTAAGATAAGGAGCTTTTGAAAAATATTTTGAAACATGATCAGCAGGCAGTCGAGTAGGAATTACGTGGAATTTTTTAATTAAGATGTGGGAAACTGAGGGAATTTTTTTCCCATTTTTGTGGAAATTTAGCGGAGATCATCTGACATCACTGATCGCTAAGGGATTGAGAGTCACACTATCTAGGTAGCAAACTCCCCTTCTTGCTAACGCAATGCATTCGCAAAGAATATGAACCGGCGCTTCATCGTCAAGTTCGCAAAATCGACAGATTGTTGTATCGGACAGTTTTGTCTTACTCAGGTGATAACGAAGACTGCAATGTCCCGTATAATACCCAGTTAGAGTTCTTAAATTCTCCCTTCTTAAATTAAAAAGCCTGTCCTACGCTCTTTGTGAGAGTTCTATAAAGAGTTTGGCCTGCCTCTGTCCTAGGCTGCCAAGCCAATGTTTCTTTTCCCAGTTGCTTATGATCTCGCTTACGTGAGCCTTGGTGAGCCCACAGAAGGGTTCCGGCTACCAAGCAAGGTGATCTGCTTTTTCGTTGTCGTCATGTCCGGGACATAACCTAACAATCGCCCAAGGGATCAAGATAAAATACCTTGCCGAAGGAAGCATACCTCTAAAACGAGTTCTGATGTGCCGATTTCGTACTTTTGAGCGTCAAAGTTTCAAAAATCCTTCATTGACACGTTTATAGTACATTTACACTGCACCAAATTTTGCGAATTCAAATGAGTCATTTCGTTTCCGTTTACATCAGCAAATTTGCATTTAGCTTCACCTTCGCTGCAAGAATCCTCTGCTAGCCATCTAAAAAAAATACACAACCGTGATGTTTTAAACACCAGGGTGCACCAACGGGGAAGCGACCTACTCTTACACCCCTATCATACTAGCTGCCGGGGCCTGCTTTAGAGTAAAATAATAGAATTTAAAAAAAAAAAAAAAAAACTAGTTGAATTGGTTATTTACAGCGTAGCTGGATGAACTCAGGATAAATATGTTCGACAAATTTGGTCAAATGTGATGAAATTCCAAATATGAAAAATGAGATTTTATAGCGAAGAGCGCCAAGTTTTGAATTTTTGAGCCTAAAATGTTTCACTCTAGATAAATATAATGAAGAATACCTGATTTGCGATCAAAACTCTAACCTACACAATTTTCTTAAAACAATCTCATGACAATTCGCAGAAAAATTTTAATTACTTGAGGTACGAGAAATGGCTTTCAGCACAATTTCTACGTGCTCTGATGGCGCGAGCATCTGTGTGAACGTACCAAAGATGTTTTCAATTTTCCAAATCCCCAAAGAGTGCGTGTTTCGTAGTAATCGCCAGTTAAACGCTTATTAAATGCCTTTTTATAAAAATATGATAAGAGATCGGCGACAGCTACACAGAGACATGGGGTTAAATGAAATGTGAGTGCAACAACAACAACAACAATGAATGCAACAGCAAGCAAAAACATAAAATGCATTAAAAAAAAAAGAAATTGAAAAAAACTTTTACAAACAAAATCAAAATTTGTACAGAAACTGAATTCAAGAACGTCTTCTTGCCACAGATTGGGTGTTGGAAGTGGCGCGTAGCAGCCCAAACCGACGTTGCATGCACGCAATGCCCTATTGTTGTTGTTGTAAGATAGTATGAAACCGATACTAAAACAACAACAACAACACAGCGTTATAGCGTTTTATGTATGATGAGCGTGACAACGTTTGCTGTTGCTACTTGTTGTTGTTGTTGTTGCTTTTTTGTTTTGCTTGCTCACATTTCTCAACAGATTGTTGTCATTTGCTTGCAAGAACATGCTTTGCGAGCGTTTGCTGTGCGCTGTGTGTACCAATGGACAACGTTTATTATATTTTGTTGTTGTTGCCTTAGCTATTTCAGCTGTTTTGCGATATTGATTCAATGTTTGTTTAAACGCTTCTATCGCACGTGATCGCCTTTTAGTTTTCGTTGACTGTTGTTGCTTTTGCTATATGTTGTTGTTGCTGTTCTTAATGTTGCCTGCGTGTTGTTGTTGGTCATCGCACGCCTTCTGTCGCTCGTACGTTAAATTCTTAACAGGCGTTGACGTGCGCCAAGTGTGACACGCAATCCAATAAATCGCACATAATTTTCCATGCAAACACTTTTACGTACAACATACAGCAGGCGCATTGTGGATAAAGGCGATTAATAGCTAGTAGGAATTGAACAATTCTAATTGCCATAGCAAATAAATTAATTTCTATTTTTTTTTTTATTTTATTTAATTTTTTAATTTTTTTTAATCTTTTTTTATATGATTTCATTTTATATTATTTTATTTTGTTTTGTTTTATTTTATTTTTTTTATTTTTTTTTTTTTATTTTTTTTTAATAATTTTTCTTTTTTTTCTTTTTCATTTTATTTTTTTATTTATTTTATTTTTTTTTTGTATTTTATTTATTTTTTATTTTATTTTATTTTATTTTACTTTATTTTATTTTATTTTATTTTATTTTGTTGAATTTTTTTTATTTTTTATTTTTTTTTTAATTTAATTTTATTTTTTTTTATATTTCATTTTTTTTTTTTTTATTTAATTCAATCTAATATTATCATATTTTATTTTATTTTTTTTTTTTTTTGTATTTTATTTCATTTTGCTTTCATTTTATTTTATTTTATTTTATTTTATTTTTTTTTTATTTTACTTTATTTCTTTTTTCTTTATTTTATTTTATCTTATTTTATTTAATTTAATTTAATTTTATGTTATTTTATTTTAATTTATTTCGTTTTTCTTTATTTTATTTAATTTAATTTAATTTAATTTTATTTTATTTTTTTTTTTAATTTTATTTTTTTTTATTTTATTTTATTTCACTTTATTTTATATTATTTTATTTTATTTTTTTAATTTTATTTCATTTAATTTAATTTTATTTTATTTTATTTTACTTTAATTTATTTTTTTTATTGTATTTTTTATATTTTTTTAATATTTTTTTAATTTATTTTTGTTTTGTTTTATTTTAATTTTTTTGTATTTGACATATTTAATTTTTTGTTAATTTATTTATTTTTTTATTTTATTTTAATTTACTTTATTTAATTTTTCTTTATTTTATTTTATTTTTATTTTATTTTATTTTATTTTATTTTATTTTATTTTATTTTATTTTATTTTATTTTATTTTATTTTATTTTATTTTATTTTATTTTATTTTATTTTATTTTATTTTATTTTATTTTATTTTATTTTATTTTATTTTATTTTATTTTATTTTATTTTATTTTATTTTATTTTATTTTATTTTATTTTATTTTATTTTATTTTATTTTTTTTATTTTATTTTATTTTATTTTATTTTATTTTACTTAATTTAATTTTTTTTATTGTATTTTTTATTTTTTTTAATTTAATATTTTTTTAATATTATTTTAATTTATTTTTGTTTTGTTCTATTTAAATTTTTTTTTGTATTTGATATACATATTTTATTTTATTTGTTTATTTATTTTTTTAATTTTTTATTTTTTTTTTAATTTTCCTTTTATTTTTTTTATTATTATTTTTTAATTCAATTTGTTATTATTATTTTAACTTATTTTATTTTATATTTTTTTTAATTTTTTGGTTATTTGAAAAAATTCTGCTTAGAAACTTTACTTCAGTTTTCCAACCGGGCACACATTCAACTCCTTACAATCCACCACCATCCTTTCGTTTCGCCTTTACGCTGCTCAGATAGCAAGTGCGCGATGCTTCTAGCCAAGTGAAAAAAAAAAATAAACATAAAAACTATTAAATCCCTGTACGCGCTGGGCAATAATAAAAATTATCTAGCACTAAACGACACGCATGTTTGAGACATTCAGCGCCCCTTCGCTATAGTACTCACGCACAGCAACGCGTTGGCGACTACATCACTCCATACTAAAGATATCACTGCAACAGCGAAGGGGCGCGCGATTTCGTCCTTGCTTGGCGTCACGAGGGAAAACTCTAGATTACAGCGAGCGAATGGCAACAACTGTTGTTGGCAGCATTAATAAACAACCACGCGATAGCGCAGCTAACTAACAACGCCTTGTGTGTGTCCTTGTTATAACAACAAAAATACAAAAAAGGGTAATGTCACCCGTGGGACCATTTGTCTTGTTGCGCGCTACTCGCAAATAAGCGTCACTACTCGCTTACTACTTGCCACACGCTGTTAAATTTTTTTTTATAATTTTTTTGTTTTTGTATCCTTCCGCCAAATGCTAGTTTGCAATTTTTAACTGCTGCAATAAGTGTAACAAGCAATTCATACTAACTATTACAAGCAACAAGCAACAACAACAACAAAAGGTTAGTGGCGCGGCAAGTGAGTAGCGTGGTATAGTTTTACTTTTGCAACCATGCAACAAATAGCTCGAGTGCGCCAGTTAGTAGTTAGTGCAACATGCGCGTATAAGCGTCGCCGGCCTCGAGAGACCTTTTCCTGATGAGTTATATGGAAGTGGCGTTGCGGCAATGTGTAACTTAACTGGGGCGCGCTGCGAAAAATGAGTTGAAAGATATGAAATATAGAAACGGCTTAGAAATTGCCACCTTCATGCGCCTTAAGCCAAATTGAGAAAAAACTGTTTTTATGGGGTGCTATTAAACGTGTTATACGCAGCTGCAAAAGCGATAAAATAGAAAATACAAAAAAAAAAAAATTAAAAAAGAAAAAATTATATTAAAAGAAAAAAAAAGAAAAAAATAAATTAAAAGAAAAAAAAATAAAAATAAAAAAATAATAATTTAACTAAAAAAAAATAAATTAAAAATTAATTAAAAAAAAAATTTTATAAAAAAAATTTAAAATTAGAATAAAATAAAAAAATTAAATAAAAAGTAGAAAATTTAAAAATTTATAAAATAAAATAAAAGAAAAAAATAATTATAAAGTAAAATCAAATAGAAAATTTTAATAAAATAAGGTAAAGCAAAATAAAATAAAAAAAGTAAACCAAAATAAAATAAAATAAAATAAAATAAAATAAAATAAAATAAAATAAAATAAAATAAAATAAAATAAAATAAAATAAAATAAAATAAAATAAAATAAAATAAAATAAAATAAAATAAAATAAAATAAAATAAAATAAAATAAAATAAAATAAAATAAAATAAAATAAAATAAAATAAAATAAAATAAAATAAAATAAAATAAAATAAAATAAAATAAAATAAAAAAACTAAATAAAAAACTAAAATAAATAAAATAAAAAAAAAATAAAAAAAAAAAATAATAAAAAAATAAAAATATAAAATAAAATAAAATAAAATAAGATAAAATAAATAAGCAAAAAATAAAATAAAATAAAATAAAAAAACTAAATAAAAAATAAAATAAAAAAAAAATAAAAAATAAAATAAAATAAATTTAAATCAAATAAAGTAAATAAAATGAAATAAAAAAAAATAAAACTAGAAAATAAATAAAATTAAAAAAATAAAATAAAATGAAATAAATTAAAATAAAATAAAGTAAAATAAATATATTCAAATAAAAAAAATAAAAGAAATAAAATAAAATAAAATAAAATAAAATTAAATAAAATAAAATAAAATAAAATAAAATAAAATAAAATAAAATAAATAAAAAAAAAATAAAATTAAATAAAATAAAATAAACTAAAATAAAATAAAATAAAATAAAGAAAAAAATTAAAAAAGAAAAATGTAATAAAAAAATTAAATTAAAAAAATAAAATAAATAAAATAAAAAAAAGAAGTAAAAAAAATAAAATAAAACTAACAAATAAATAAAATAAAAAAATAAAATAAAATAAAATAAAATAAAAAAAATTTAAAAAAATAAAGAATAAAATTAAAAAAGAAAAATGAAATAAAAAAATAAAATTAAAAAAATAACATTAAAAATAAAATTAAAAAAAAAATAAAATAAAGTAAAATAAAAGAAAATAAAAAAAATAAAAAAGTAAAATATAATAAAATAAAAAAAAATAAAAAAAAAAAATAAAATAAATTAAAATAAAATAAAGTAAAATAAAATAAAAAGTAAAATCAAATAAAAAAAAATAAAATTAAAAAAATAAAATAACATTAAAAAAATATAATCAAATAAAATAGAATAAAATAAAATAATCAAATAAAATAAAATAAAATAAAATAAAATAAAATAAAAAAATAAATCAAAGAATAAAATGAAAAAAAAAAAATGAAATAAAAAAATAAATTAAAAAAAGATAACATTAAAAAATTAAATAAAAAAAAAAATAAAATAAAATAAAATAAAATAAAGTAAAATAACATAAAATATTTATTTATTTATTTTATTTTATGTTATTTTACTTTATTTTATTTTATTTTATTTTTTTTAAATTTAATTTTTTAATGTTATCTTTTTTTTTAATTTATTTTTTTATTTCTTTTCTTTTTTCATTTTATTCTTTGATTTATTTTTTTATTTTATTTTATTTTATTTTATTTTATTTTATTTTATTTTATTTTATTTTATTTTAATTTATTTTATTTTATTTAATTTAATTTTATTTTATTTTATTTAATTTTAATTTATTTTATTTTATTTTATTTTATTTTATTTTATTTTATTTTATTTTAATTTATTTTATTTTATTTAATTTTATTTTATTTTATTTTAATTTATTTTATTTTATTTTATTTTATTTTACTTTATTTTAAATGAAACAAAATAAATTAAGATGAAATAAAAACAAATAAAATAAAAAATAATTAAACAAAAAAAAAAAAAAAAAAAAAATCCACAGCATTGTCACTTTCTACAGTTGGCTATAAAAAAACGCCACACAAACCAACTTCACGCCCAAACACCTTTGCCACCGCCTCAAGGCTGCCTGTCGAGTGGGTCGTGTAACATAGCAAAATTGGTCAAAGCTCTTTTGTTGCTGTTGTTCGTCGCAGGTCAGCAGCATAGCACCCAAAGAGGTTTGTTATATCTGTTGCTTTGTTCTTATTGTTGTTATTGTTGCTACTCTAAGCTATCATGTAGTACATTATTTTTCTGCACACACAAAACAAATTTTAGTTAGCTATTTATTATAAACAAAAGTACTGAGGGTATGTTACTTTGTAGCATTTCTGCGAATTTCTTCAAATTTTTTTATTTTCCTGTTGCAACGCCAAATTTAATACTTTTTCCTTATACTGATTCTGCTCAAAAAAATGTTTTGTTGTTTTCCGCCCCACGGTACATCTGCTGCTACCTTGCATATCTCATCATAACAGCTCGTATGCACGCCAAATTACGCCTGAAAGTAGGTCATTTTTGTAGGCAATTTTCTTGAATTTTCTTTTTATTTGCCACCACAACCTTATTTTATTTGTTTCTATATATTTGTTTGTATATGTGCGTCATACAAGAATACCTACTTGTAGTACAACTAATCTTCTATGCGAATCTGAGAAAGCAATTTGTGCAAAACAAATTGTTTTAGACTGCATTCGTCGGCAAACTAAATTGCATTGTGGGTACGTACGGACATAGGTGTAGGTGCTTATATTCATATACATACATATATGTATTTGAGTTCATATGTATTTATGTAGGTAATTGCAACTTTTAAGTGCATAATTTTGTATGCTGATCGCATATGGAATTCAATTTTGTTGCATATAATTGTTTAGTCATAAAAAAGATTAGTTGGTTTTTTGCCATTATTTTCGGATTTTTTTGTTTATTTATCTAAACAGTAGATACGATTTTCGTTTAAAAGTTTTCTGTTGAATTCAGCTTAAAAAAAGCATAAACAGTTCTCGAAATTAAAAAGATTCGCCAAAAGAGTATTTTGGACAGCCAATAAGCAGGAAATTTCGAGACTAATATCGACCCACTTCAGAATTTTATAACCTCTTATTTCGTCATTTTGTTCCTTGGATACGTCCTCTCAGCATAGGATATATTTTTCACCGCTAGATGGCGCTGGAGTAGCTATATTCAAAAACTCTGTATTTATGTCCCCACTGGGGGGTTCTCCGTAGAAACATTAAATAAAAACACATTATTTGGCCCTTCACATAAAACCCTCCAAAAAAATATGAACATTTCGCTAATTTTTTAATATAAAGTGACAAAAATTGTGATTTTTTTTTTAAATATTAAACCCCCAAGGGCATTTCAGGGCTGTGCCACTGGCATGAGTCCATAGTTCTGCGCTTTTCCCCATAAAAATCTCAATTTCGAAGTCTGCAATTTCATCGCATTTGACCAAATTTGTCGAACAAATTCATCCCGAGTCCATCCAAGTAGCAAACCGTGGGGTGTTTCGCATTTAGAATTACCCAGCAAGAACCTTAATGGTTATGTCGACGTGTCATACGAAAACTAACACTTTTTGAATTTTGTTTGGGAAAACTAACACTTTTAAAATTCTGGAAGAAAACTAACACTTTAATTTCGTGTCTGTCGAAAACTAACACTTTTAGGTAGTACATTTTCGTCAGACAAAAAGTGAAAGTGCTAGTTTTCGTCGTGAATTTCTGTTGTTAGTTTTCGCATGGCACGCCGATATGATTTTTTAAATATCCCGGCAATAGCGCCAACTAGCGAATATTTTTTAGAAATACTTTAAATAACAATTTCAAATAGTTTTTTTTAAGAAAATTGGCCAATTCTACCAGAACAAGATATAACCCCTTCTTTACTCTTCTATTGTTTTAACTCTAAAGGTGTTAAAAACATCACGGTTGTGCATTTTCTCTCGATGGCTTTTTGTCCTGGCAGAGGTTTCTTGCAAGGAAGGTAAATTTGCCAATGTAAACGAGGTTGAAATGACTCATTTGAATTAGGCTAATTTGGTGTAGTGTAAATGTCTTTGTTGGTCTTAAGGGTCAAATACATAAAGCTTTGTTAACCTCGCCTGACATTTGTAATCCTCAAAACTTTGCGCTCAACTTCAGAGGTATACTACAATGAACGCTTTGACGCTTCTCTTTTATACATTTGTTTTTGTTATTTATTTCTTTGCATTCAGAGTGTTGTGGTTAATTTATTAATTTAATAGAGAAAAGATGAATTAATTATTATTTCCTCCAACTTTTTATTCTTAAATTAAAGCAAAGTCATCAACATTTGATTGTCAAAGTAAGCAAAGCAAGCAAAATTTGAGAGTAAATTTTAACCTTGCTTCAACTTTGAGGTCCTATATTTGCCATGCTTCGTTTAAATACGTATACTGAACTTTTCTGTCAAGTTTTATGTAATTGACCCTTTAGAGTCTTTGCTCTCATGAAAATCGCAATGCAAGATTCTAAACTATCGTCTCAAAGGTATATCCAATCTTTTAAACATATATGAGCTAGAGAGAGTCGTAAGAGAGAGAGAGAGTGAAAGAGTAGCGAGAGGGATAGCAGTAGGCAGAAGAAAGAGAGGTATATCTTGAGGTATTATTAGAGGAAGACGATTCTCGGGTAGTACAACCTTATCGCAAGCCTTCTTATCTCTCGTACATACATTTTCCGCTACTTAATGTCGTAATCTAATGAGCGATATCTCAAGATTTCACAACAGCAACCGACCTCCTTTTTCCACCTACAGTTTCATTTTTTCAATTCGAAGCGTTACCTTCAAAGTAGATGATTTTTTTCTGAGAAAAAGAATAGAAATTTTTATGTTACATAGAGTAGAACTAAGAAGCTCAGATTAAATATCTCGACCCCAACGCCACCTAGTGGCAACATTTTTTTTGGAATTGTTTTAAATATGAGCCGAATTGGACCTTGAATGCGTATTTTCTAAATATCGCGACAAAAGCGCCATCTATCGGAAACTTTTTCGTGAATGAATTAATTTCTCGCTTGAGTGCATACTTTTAGGCGAGCATTTCTTTATATGTATTTTTAATTAAATATACAGCAGTTAAACGTGAACTTAACGACTAGTCATTGCAGATTGATTAACCCTTAAAAAAAAAAAATAAAAAATTAATTGAAATGCATTCACACATAAAAGCCATAGCAAGATGAAGAATTTGTTAAAAATACGCAATAAAAAAAAGAAAATAAAATAAAATTTGAAATCGAAAAAAGACT
>CAXKVI010000003.1:10813495-10850995 GCA_964058755.1 Campiglossa producta
TCAACAACTGATAAAAAAATATATAAAAAAGGGTACCCTTTTTGTGTGTAAACAAATTAGGTAGGCGCTCAACATAAAAAAGGGGTAACAGCGGCATGCTGCACAAACATGAATGCATTATTTTTAGTTTTTTTCTTTTAGTTAAGTCAACAGAATTAAAAAAAAAAAATACACCGAAAAAAAATTGTTTAAAAAAATGCAAACAAATATTATTTTAAGCTATTTTTTCTGCGCGCCCACACACGTCTACGAACACACACTCACATAGGCACTTGAAGTTCTACAAAAAACGGCCTTTTCTTTTATGGGAAAATTCAATTTCTTCTTTAATTTGTGTAATTTGAGCTGTTGAAAGGTGCGCATGCGCGCCGCCACAAATGAGTCATTCGCGCTAATGCGACTTTTTCTGGCATTGATTAGCATAACGAATTGTTTTTAATTAGCATAAAAGTGCTGTGCACCTCTTTGCGTTCAACAACGAAAAGTAATTATATTTTCAAAACAAAAAAAAATAACCATAAACATGAAAAAAAATGCCGCCAAAATAATTAGCACAATTTCACGCAGACGTAATGGATTTGAGCACGTTTAGTTAATAGATTTTAGGTTTTTGTTTTTTCAATTTTGAACAATTTCACGTCAAGTTTTGACCGAAAGCTTTCTAGAGTTGATAAGAAAACAGATCCAACACACGCTGTGCTCTATAATGGAATACACCTTTATTGAAGAAAAAAAATTAAGAAATTAAGTAAACAGCTGTAAAAAGCTTGAAAGCTTTTAAAAACCTTAAAGAACTTTTTCAAAAGCTCTTAAATTCGTTATAAATATTGCTAATTAGCTTTTATTGTAAGATTTGTAATCTTATAATGAGTTTCAAAAAAAATATTCTTATAGGCAGTATCCGTTTAAAGATACAGCTAAAAGCTTCCCAAAAGCTCCGATAAAAAAAAGCTCTGCCTCTTTTGTGTTTAGTTTTATAATGACAATGCTTCTTTCCAAATACAGATTTACGACTAGATATAACTATGCGCAACGGTAAGCATTCGCTGCTAAGTACTCTTAGGTTAATCACAAATGTAGCACGAATATGAGGAAAAAGCTATTCGAAAGCTTTTGATAAAAAACAAAGCAGGAATTTTGGTGGCATAATATGTTTAAATTGTGCTAGTCTACTAAGCATTTAAAAGTGAAAGACAAAGAACTCAACGCCAAATTGCAGTGTCAAAACTTTTTCGCGAGCTTTTATAAAAAGTTCTGAAATTTTTTAAATGATTTTTTTTTTTAAATATTTTGCTAAAGAATTCATAAAAAGAATTCCGCTACTAGCTGAACATACATCTCAAAACATTTTATTTTACTAAGGCAGTATTTAAATGTTCATCAAAAACTTTTAGTAGGAATACAGAAGGTCTTCGCAAAGCTTTTTTGAATTCTGTAAAAAGCTTAAACTTAAGCGTTCAAAGTTTGTATAATAAAGATAGTGAGAAATGATATATAAAAAAATAAAACATTTCTGCAGACGATGACGAACAAAAGCTTAGTTTGTTTTTTAGGACTTAAAGCTCACCAGTTCAAGTTACTTAAAATCTATTGAAAAAGCTTTTTGAAATTTTTTTCAAACTACCAATAATTGTGTACTTTCAAGACAGCTAGAATTACCCAAGTATTATTTATTAAATAAAAAAAATTAGAAGAGCTTTTACTTAGAAGAAACGTCAAAAAAGCTTTGTAGAGTTTAACTTAGGTAAAAATTAATATGTAAGCTTTAAACTCAGAAGTGTGACTCTAATCAATTAAAGTCAGTGAAAAAATTTTATAATTTGTTCAACAACCGAAAGCCAGCTAAATAAAAAGCCCCAGCGCTTTTGAGCTTTCACGAATTTTTTACGATTTTTTAAAGTTGATACTAGTAAAACAAACAATAGTAAAAATGTAACCTTTAAAAATAAAAGGACTTAAATCTCAAAAAAGTTCGTCGCAAAGTTGACGAAAAAAGATTTTTATGATGATAAAAACATATTGGAAAAAAGCTCTTTGGAAAAAGCTCCAAAAGCGCTGCTGAAAGCTTTCCCTCCAATCAAAAGAAATAACTCTCTAGTATAGACACAATCACATAAAAATATAAAATTGAATATTCCAGAGAACTTATTTATTGCCGCTCTTTAATAAAATTTGACGCCCAAAATATTCTGCCCACGCATTCAATGTGTCAAAATTCAAGTCAGTTAGTTAGCTGATCAATATCTGAGCGCATACCAGGGTCGCAGCTAGTTGATTGTCTCCACCGCTATACATATATGTACGTCCTAGTGTCATAAAAAAATGAAATAAATGCTCAATTGAGGCCTGCTGTGCCTCCGTTGCAATAAAATACACTATGAACAATAAATGCATGTTTATATGTCATACAACTATGTAGGTATGTACAGTATATTTGTCTCAAACAGGAAGCCATTGAGTCAACAATAGACAAAACATAAGAAACATCAATTGGAAGCGGTGACGATCGCATAGATGAAGAGTGATTTGTTGTAAAAGATCCAGAAATAGAAGAACAAGAATCTTCATAGTTTTGCTGCATTTTCTTACTCAAACTGCCACGTATTTTGAAGTAGAATTTTTATTTTTTTTTTCGCTTTTTTCTGCTGCTTGTTAAAAGAATATTTTTGTGCGTCTACATTCTTTCATATGGACACACCTTTCAACTCCATCGTGCTAAAGAATTCTTAGAAATATGGTTGATACATAGCCCTTTTTGGTGTTACACGTCCAATGCGTGTATATAATTTTTCGTCAAGTCATTATGGCATTGTTAGGGTTGTAGATACTCGTATGTTGCTTATGTTTACGCGCTCTTGTGGAGCACAAGCTAGCCGGCAACAAAAAAATATGTATTCTTTTGAAGTCCCTTATGGTGGCTAACCTCTGTCTTCTATGTGTGTAGCCCAAGACACTAAGTTGTGCATTCATATGTGGGTACAATATCATATGTATCCATGTAGGTATGAAGTTCAAAGGTACTTACCTCATGTGGGGCATTCCATGACAAACGAAATATAAAATAAAATACAATAAAAAAAAAAAATAAATAAAAAAAAAAATTGAATAAAAGAAAACAAAACAAAATCAAATAATAAACTAAATAAAAAAAAATAAAAAAATAAAAAAAAAAAATTAATAAAACAAAAAAAAAAAAATAAAAAAAACAGAAAAATACAATAAAAATGTTAAAAAAAATAAAAGAAAAAAAGGAAAAAAAAAAATAAAATAAAAAAGTAAAATAAAACAATAGTAAAAATAAAAAAAAAAACAGGAAAAAACAAACAAAGATAAAATAAAATAAAACAAAAAAAAAAACACACTAAAATAAAATAAAGAAAAAAATATAATAAAAAAAGAGAAAACAAAAAGTAAATAATAAAAAAAAATTTAATTAAATTAAACAGAATAAAATATAAAAAAAAAAAACAAAGCAAAAAAAAAAAATTAAACTAAATAAAGGAAAAATAAAATAAATTTACTTAAACGAAATAAAAAAAAAATAAATACAATTGAAAAAAAAAAATAAATAAAACAAAAAAAAAATAAAAAGTAGAAAAAAAATAGACAAAGAAAAATAAAAACAAAGATAAAACAAAATAAAATAAAAAAAAAAACAAAATAAAATAATAAACTAAATTAAAAAAAAATAAAAGAAAAAAAGGAAAAAATAAAAATAAAATAAAAAAGTAAAATAAAACAAAATAGAAATAGTAAAAAAAAAAAAAAACTAAATAAAATAAAGGAAAAAAGAAAAAAAAAAATAAAGGAAAAAAGAAAAAAAAAATAAAAAAATAAATGAATTAAAAAAAAAAAACAAATTTTAAATAAAATAAATTGAATTAAACTAAAATAAATAAATAAAAAACCTAAAAAAAAAAATAAAAAAAATAAAGGAAAAAAACAAAGATAAAATAAAAAAAAAAAACAAAAAAAAAAAACATTAAAATAAAATAAAGAAAAAAAATATAATAAAAAAGATAAAATAAAAAAATAATATAAAAAAATTAAAAAAAATTAAATTAAATTAAACAGAATAAAATAAAAAAAAAAAAAATAAAAAAACAAAACAAAGAAAAAAAAATTAAACTAAATAAAGGAAAAATAAGTAAAATTTACTTAAATTTACTTAAACTAAATAAAAAAAAATAAATACACTTGAAAAAAAAATAAAAATAAAACAAAAAAATAAAAAGTAGAAGAAAAAAATAGACAAAGAAAAATAAAAACAAAGATAAAACAAAATAAAATAAAACAAAACAAAATAAAATAATAAACTAAATAAAAAAAAAAAAATAAAAGAAAAAAAGGAAAAAAAAAATAAAATAAAAAAGTAAAAGAAAACAAAATAGAATAGTAAAAATAAAAAAAAAAAATAACTAAAATAAAGGAAAAAGAAAAAACCTAAATGAAATAAAGGAAAAAAGAAAAAAAAAGAAAATAAAGGAAAAAAGAAAAAAAAAGAAAATAAAGGAAAAAAGAAAAAAAATATAAAAAAATAAATGAATGAAAATAAAAAAAAACAAAATTTTAAATAAAATATATTGAATTAAACTAAATAAGAAAAAAAAAATAAAAAAAAAATTAAAAATAAAAAAACTAAAAAAAAATATAAAAAAATAAAGGAAAAAAAACAAAGTCAAAATAAAAAAAAAAAACATTAAAATAAAATAAAGAAAAAAATATAATAAAAAAGATAAAACAAAAAAAAAAATAATATAAAAAAAATTAAAAAAATTAAATTAAATTAAACAGAATAAAATAAAAAAAAAAACAAAACAAACAAAAAAATAAAAATAAAAAAATTAAGCTAAATAAAGGAAAATTAAGAAAAATAAAATAAATTTACTTAAACTAAATAAAAAAAAAATAAATAAAACAAAAAAAATAAAAAGTAGAAGAAAAAAATAGACAAAAAAATAAAAAAACAAAGATAAAACGAAATAAAATAAAACAAAACAAAAATAACAAAAAATAAATAAATAAAACAAAATAGAATAAAATAAAATAAAACAAATAACCCAAATTAAAAAAAAAGAAAAAAAAGTAAAAAAAAAAAAAATAAAAAATAAAAAAATAAATAAACTATTTAAGGAAAAAGAAAAAAAAATTAAAATAAAATAAAAATAAAAAAAATTAAACTAAACAAATTAAAAAAATTAAAAATAAAATAAATAAAAAAAACTATTAACATGACATAACTCATAACGATTTAACAAAGTATTTTTTTTGTTTTGTTTGTTTAAGTGCTATATACTACTTAAGAGCTACATACATGAAACATCGCTAGCTGTGGGTGCCACATCTTTCTTTTTTATAATTTTTTTTTCCAAATTTCGTAAGCAGTCTCAATGCACTGTTCCTCTTCGTTTTAGGCTTACTCGATTTTTTTTTTCATTTTCCCTCGCCTTTTTTTTAGTTTTTTTCTCTCGTTGTAGTTACCTCTGCGTATACGTGTAAAAGTGATGAGTTGATCTTTCTCGATTCTTATGTTGACTTGATTACTAATTGATTCAGCATGATTTGCTATAAATTAAGTTGACTTGAAGTAGACGCAAGAGCGCTTCACCCTGACGTGCTGTGACTCTTCAAAAAAAAAAAAAAAAAATTAAACTCAAAAGCCAATAGTTGGAGGACAAAGCAAATGTGTTTTTAAAAATTAAAATATTTTTTTTTTTTTTTGCTGTTAATTTTTTCCCTCACCTAAAGCTACATGTCCATCACAATTGAATGTTTTTTTTTTTATTTGCCTGCCTCACAAAATCGTGGTCTAAGAATTATTATTAGGCGAAAGGTAATATCACTTAATTAGAAATTCATTTTATATTTCAAGCGGCACACTTGAGTGCGTGCGTGTGTGTGTGTGTGTGGTGACGTGTGTGCGTGCAAGTTTGATGAGTGCCTATGCTTTTTTCTTTGGGCACAATTAAGTTGATTGTTATTTTGAATTTTTACATAAATGCATGTATTTATTTTTATTTTTTAGACATTTATTCACACTTTTGACGCCTTTTTTTTAAGTTGTTATTGCTATGATGTGCCTAGGTATATTATTTAGACACATTTTAAGAAACATTTGATGGGTAGGCGTTTCGATTGTTTAATTGAGTTGTGCTATTGATTAAGCGGTGTTTATTTTATGTTTTATTTAAATTTTTTTTTTCTAAATGACACTTAGTTTGTTTACTAATTTGTTTTTAATTTGTGTTTAATAATTATGGAAATACTTTTAACACGCTTACAATCATCACCCGTCACGCATAGAATTAAAATGTTTGTTTTTGAGGGTTGGTATTATATGTTTGGAAATCAATTAAAATAAATTTAAAAAAATAGTAAAAAAAATAAATAAAAATAAAATAAAAATAAAATAAAAATAACATAAAAAAAATTCAACAAAAAATAAAAAAAAAATTAAAAAAGTTAAAAAAATTAAGGTAAATTAGTTGAATTAATAAACAAAAAAAAATATAAATATTAAAAAAAAAAAAAAACAAAAAAAAAAAAAAATAAACAATTATAAAAAAAAATGCAAATTGTTGCTATGCTTTATTGACTAAGTTTGATGGCGTCCATATAGCAAAAGTTTCGAAAAAAGCCTTTTTTGTGTAAAAAATGTTAAAGAAATGAACGTCAGAAAAAAGTTTTTGAAAAGATGTACTTCCAGTAAGATCGAAACGTATGTCGGCTTGTCTGCTCCTACAGTGCGTGGGTAAATTTTTCTCAAAAAATACATTTCATGAAAAAAAAAAAAAAAAAAAAAAAAAAAAAAAATAAAAAAAAAATATAAAAAAAAAATAAAAAAAAAAATTAAAAAAAATACAAAAAACCAAAAAACAGGGATGTGAGTACCAAGTGCTCGTGATGTTTGAAACGAAAAGAATTCAAAAAGACTCAAAAATAAAAACAATATGACCTCAAACAGATCCCAAATTTACCCCAATATAACCCAAATTTATCCCAAAATTATCACAAATTTACCTGAAAATTATCACAAATTTACCCGAAAATTATCACAAATTTACCCGAAACTTACACCAAATTGTCACAAAATAGTTTCAAAATAAACCAAAAATTATTCCAAAATTACCCCAAATTGAATTCAGAACTATCATTAAACCGCCCGAAAATTACGCCAAAACTATTCCAATATGATCTAAAAAATTTTCCCCAATTGACCCTATTATGACCCCAAAATTAGCCCAAAATGATGCCATAATTATCCCAAATTCACCCCCAAATTGACCAAAAAATAATCCCAAATTGAGCCCAAATTGAACTTAAAATTATCCAAAACTGACTCCAATCTGATCCCAAAATGATCTCAATATGACACCAAAGCGATCCCAATATGAACCCAAAAATACTCCAAACTGACCACAAAATAACCCCAAATTAATCTCAATATGACCTCAAAATGTTCCAAAAATTATCCCAAACTAACTACAAAATGATACAACACTCTTCCACTTACATTTTACACGTTACATCTTACAGGTTACATATTACACGTTACATCTTACTCGTTACATCTTACACGTTAAATCTTACACGTTACATATTACACGTTACATCTTACTCGTTACATCTTAAACGTTACATCTTACACGTTACATCTTACTCGTTACATCTTACACGTTACATCTTACACGTTACATATTACACGTTACATCTTAGTCGCTACATCTTAAACGTTACATCTTACAGCTTATATCTCACATCTTACATCTTACATCTTACATATTACATCTTACGCGTTAATCTTACATATTACATCTTACACGTTACATTTCACACCTTAAATCTCACATCTTACATCTTACATCTTACACCACAGCTTACATGTTACATCTTACATCTTGCTCCCTACATCATATACCATACATTTGATATCTTACATCTTACATCTTATCAACATCTTACATCTAAGAGTTACATCTTGCACTTTACACCTTACATATTTCACCTTACACCTTACATCTTACACCTTACACCTTACACCTTACAACGTGCATCTTACACCTTACACCCTACATCTAACATCTTACACCTTACACCTTACATCTTACAACTTACAACCTAAATCTTAGATCTTACATCTTACGGCTTACATATTACATCTTACATCTTGCACCTTACACCCTACATCTTACATCTTATACTTACAAGAAGCGTAATCTTGGATGACCCCCCGCGCAAAAATGTTAACACATAAAAAAAAAAATTAAAAAAATTAAAAAAAAAAAATTACAAATCCTGGCAAATCCACATATGCTTCAGGACTTACTCACTAGACTTAGAAAAGGCAGTGCTTATGAAATTGCTTTCAGCGATCACTGAGCTATGAATTGGGTAAAAGTTTAGTACTAAATTAAGTAATTCGTCGCATTCAAAGAAATTCCCCGATGTATCAATCAATAAAATTGAACACTTAAGTCATTAAGAACTATTTCTTTCATACGATTGGTCTGGGTGCAAATGACAGAAATGGGCAACTGGGTGCAACTAATCGAAATGTGGTTTGAGTAGTTTTATTTTTGGTATAAAAAAATTTGCTTGTTTCAAGGAACATGCCTACATAAACTTAGCACGCCTCCCCCGTATGGACGCCTCCCCGAGCACACATTAGTTTATGGATGTAAGCTTTTGCTTTCCTTGAACTTGCTGAACGTCATTAATGTTAATAAATACAACCAATTACGATCATAAGTCAACTGTGCGGATACTTGAGTTAATTAATCACTTATAGCTGCCGCTGTTGCTGCTCTGGCTGTGGACTAAAGCTTTCGGCAGAATCAGTCCGTCACGTACGTGCCGGAAAAGGAAGAAACTGACAGCCGAGTAGGATGTGTGTATTTTGCATGTAAAACGCTACATTGACAAAGTATCAGTCAACGGATCCGGTATCCTTCGCCAATTTTCTACCTTGACGGAACGTCAGCTGCGTGACAAATGTCAAAATCAATTTTACCGCCAATTTGACAACGGGATTGTGAAAATTGTGACTATAACAAGTATTACTTGAATATTTTTCATGTTTTTAACCGAAATTTTGCTTTTGTTATGTTTTTTTTTTAATAATTTTCGTTTTGCGCCAATTACTTTGTTGACATATCTGTGTACTTCAACATGACGTACGTCAATCGCTATGTGCCATCCCTGTACGGCACGTACGTTTTGTCACGTCGTACGTCACGTACGTGACGTATTGACGGACTGATTCTGCCGAAAGCTTTAAAGGCAGCTGCCATATACTAAGTTGTAGTCACTGCTGTAGTGAGTGGCTGCTGGCAATGCACGCAGAATACTTCCTCGAATCGAGCGCCTCAATGTGGTATGTGGATGCCTAGCGGTGCAGGAAGGCATCAATAAAGCATTCGGGTAGCAAAAATTTTAAAAACAAATTGAAATGAGTGTGAGTGGAGCACAGATGCGAGGAGGGGAGCGTGTTCTAAGCAAAGTAATAAAGGAATGAACTTACAAGCGCGACGAAATAGTAAAATGCTCAGGCGACACGCATGCGCAATGGAATATTTGCATATTTAAAATATGCATTACAAAGTGACTACATAGGTACTTGAGTAACTATGAGAGGCAAATGGGAACCAAAAAAAAAAAAAACAAGGAAATAAAAAATGTTGAAAAAATTGTGAAAAATTATGCACAGTCAATAAGTGGTTGGCATAAATGGAGTAAAAGTAAAGTGCGTCCAATCGGACGACGAGTCAAGTCAAGCCAGCCGTCCATCAACGTACATCGATACTACAAAAACAAACGAAAGATGAGACGACGATGAGCGGACAGACAGACCTTGCTAATGGACAGACGTTTGCAAGTATCGAGGGACACACACACACACCGAAACGAGGCACAGAGGCGGCTGTCGGCTGAGTGATCATTTGCGCGTAGTTCTCATGCAAGCGCGGATGATTGATACATTTGCGTTGAGATGCAGTTGAACGCATGTGTTGGTCACATGCGGCGCAGCCGACAGCCAACAAAGGAGGCAGCAGTTAGACGACGTTAAATTTGAAAAAAAAAAAAAACGACAAAATGAGTAGAAAAAGATAGTCTCACGAGGCAGTGTGATGAACCACTAAAGTAATCATACAAAGAATATTAAATTGAAATTCAAGTGCTTGAGCTAGCGGCGGCGTCGGTGTAGTCAAGTTATTGGGCGATCCGCGTCGCTTGAACAAACGCATGGCATGCATGATCATCAATAAACTGCTGTGATGCTGTCAATAAAAATCAATGCAGAGCAACATAATATGGAGAAAAGCCAAGGAGTAAGATACACGATGAAGAAAAAAAAGCTAATAAGCGCCAAGTAAAGAAAGAAAATTTGTTTTTGGTCTATGAAATTTTAGATGCATCATTTATAACTAGAAAAGCTGCTACAGTGCTGAGTTCATGCAGAGTGTGTATGCAAATAAGTTGAAAGCTTAAGAGTTTTTAAGTTGAAAACTCAAGAGCTTGTTATATATAGATTTTGAAACTAATACGAAATTCGAAGTTGAAACAAAGAATCAATTGCCCACATAACTACAAAGTACCTGGGTGACCAAGCTTGCTCGGTGCTATCAATTTACCGCTAACCTAACTAGCCCAAAATGATTCCAAAATTACCCTAAAATAATCCCAAAATAGTCCCAAAAAGACCCTTAATTGTTTCCAAAATGATCGAAATTGAACCGGAAACGACCGAAAAATGATCCCAAAATGATCCAAAAATTATTCCAAAATCGCTCCAAAATTATTCCAAAACGACCCCAAAAAGACCCTTAAATGTACCCAAAATGATCCGAAAATTATCCCAAAATGACCCTAAATCAATCCCAAAATAATACATAATAAAATAATCCCAAAACGAACCCAAAATGACCCAAAAACTATCCCAAAATGATCCTAAAAAAAAAAAAAAACTAATGGCGGCGATATACCTACAGGTTATCATCATAACCTCTAACGAGATTTTTAGCCGAGCTTCTCTTTCCAACTTGTGGTGTGTTGCTTTTTGAGTTTTTCCTACAAGTTGGCGGGACCTACAGTTTTTTGCCGACTCCGAACGGCACTTGCAAAGCAAATGAATTTTTTGCTGAGAAGCTTCTCATGGCAGAAATACACCCGGAGAGTTTGCCAAACTACTGCCGAGGGGCGACCCCGTTTTAGAAAAATTCTTTTTCTAAATAATTTTTGATGTTACTTTTGCCGGGCATCGAACCGCCACGACTTGGTGTAGAAGGCCGAACACTTAACCGCTACACCACGGCGGCCGTGTTCCAAAAATGATCCCAAAAAGATCTCAAAATACTCAAAAGTGGTCCGAAAATGACCCCAAAATTGTTCCAAATTAATCCGAAATTGAACTCAAAATGATCTCACAGTAGCCTCAAAATTATGCTAAAGTGACCCCTAAATGATCTTAAAATAATCCAAATACGATCCCAAAAATATACCAAACAAATACAATATGCCAAAATGGTAACCCTGGGGGGGCAACCCTACTTGAAAATATTTTAGTTGGTATGTCTGGTGGATAGTCTTAGCATCAATAATACTATCTCTATGCCAAATGCATCCCAATCCGTCAAGCGGTGCTCGAGATAGTACCGGATATACCAATATACTGCGGTAAGGTGGCAACCCTACTTGAAAATATTTTAGTTGGCATGTCGCTGAAAATATAGATGATCACAGAGGAGTTGCCATACGGTTCATAATATAACCATACACACCTACACCTACAATTACAGCTAGTGCAAACTTCCTCTTATGATACTTATGCCTTTTTGGCCATTAATTCCCTCTACCATCCAGCATCCAGTGTTTATACTTTGAACTCCCATTTATTAAGTGATTACAGTTTGGCAGTGCAATAATAAAAAAACAAAATAATAAATTTACTTAGCTGCAAGCATTTTAAAAGCTTTTTCACTTAAACGTATGCACATATGTCACGACCCCCTATGGTGTTGATAATTTGTTGTAAACAACAAGTGCAGCACCAACAGTTGGTAACAACAATAAAGCACCCAACTGCTGCTGACTTTGTTTTTGCAACTCGTTCATCTCGATATGAAGCTAAGTAGGTATATAAAAATGATGCTTGCTGTTCGATAATGAGAAAATTGTCTTATACAAGTGAGTGATTTATGAGAAAGAAATATTTTATATTAAGCTTAGATATTCAAGTTGATTGAGCTTTAAAGCTTTTGCCAACTACTTTACATATTTCAATTTGTATCAAGCTTTTATCTGAAAAAAAAAAAGTTGTAGTGCATTTGCATTTTCGCAAAAAGTTGACAATATTTATATTTTAATTTTCATTTTTACAAATTTTGATAATTTTGAATGTTATTCTAACAATTGGTTTTTTTCTTTCTATTTTCAGGTAAGCATTCAAACAATTCGTAAGCCTAAATATACAGTTCTTTATCTATAATTTCGAGGTATTGTGAACGCCGAACGGTGAAATCTCCGCTATAACCAAACATTTTTAAAAGCTCAAATATCTAATACGCGTAAGCTTTTTCAACAAAAATTTGAAAAAAGCTTTTAAAGCTTTAATGCGCTTAGCTTTGCGAATCACTTAACATGTCTCAATGTATTAAAAACAAGTAAAACATTTTAGAATTGATTTTTTTGAGCTTTTTTCTAACTAAAACCTTTATAAGAGAAGAAAGCTTTTTACAAAATTAGCTATGCTGTTTTGTAGTCTCTAAGGCTCTGCAGGATCTCAAACGTATGGTGTAAAATTATGTAAATATTCAAAATTTTATAAAAGCTCTTGAGCTTTTCTTCTTTGATGATTGTTTTAAAAGCTTCTAAATAAGCTCACCCGTTTTTTATTTATTTTTTTTGGATTTCGTGGGCGTAATAGCACTGTAGAACTTCAACTTACGGTGTAAAATTATATAAATGCTCAAAACTTTATCATCTTATTGAGCTTTTTTTACAACTTTGTTCCAAGTTTCCAAAGAGTTACGAGATTTTACATATATTATTTACTTTTTTTTAATGTCAGGACACTGTTGGTTCTCAACTTTCGACTTAATTTTTTTAAATGCCTAAAATATTGTGAAAGCTCCTATTGAGCTTTTTTCTTTTATATTTTTTCCGAAAGCTTTTCAAGAGGTTTACGAGCTTTTAAATTTGTTTCGCAAAACTAATTCAAGCTTTCCTTACTGCTGTCATGATCTTATTTATTTTTTAAAGCTTTATAAAATACATCATAGCACATGACAAAGTAAATATTGCTCATTTAATGCACAAAATAAAAAAATTGCAAGCCTCGCAAAAATAACATCAAAAATATATGTAACTTGCTCACATCAAAAGGAGTCCTACAAAAAGGTGCACTCGCTAAGCGTTAAACGTTTATCAAGAATAAAAGCTCATTGTTTCAATCATAAAAAATGCATGCTGCATATGTTCTACACAAATTTGTGTGTGTGTGTTTTTGTGTAAGTCGTTTAATGTTAACAACTCTAAAAAAAGTTGTACAAAAATTGCGAATAACAAAAATGTGATTGTTACCAATTTAGTTAGAATAAACTTTGCTTGTTTCAACAGCCAAACCTTTAGTGATTGCTCGACTTGCTTTTGGTTATGTCTATAAGCCATGCAGCAGTCAAGCCCAACCAGTTATGCAGGCTGTCTTGGAGCTGACTGCCTGTCTGCCTTGCTATCCATCCATCCATCCATCCAGCGAACGTTTCAGCGATCCATCCGTTTGTCATCATGTGTCATCATTATGTTGCAAGAGTAAAGCGAGCACACTTGTTGTTGTCGTCATCGAGCTGTGCAATTTTTTTTTTTTTTTTTTGTAATATGTGCTCTATTATGCCCTTTACAATAGTAGGTGTGTTCGCATACTCATCGTCTAGCCATTTTGGGTAGAAATTTATGCAAACTTTAATGCTGTGGCGTTCGCATACGAAAAAATGTGCAAATTGGTGGAACGCAAAAGGACGAAAATAACAGCTGATTTACCAACTTTTTTCAGGATATTTTTATTTGTGCTTGTAAGAAATAGTTAACAAGAATAGAAAGGGTCCAAAAAACCTAAACTTCTTCCCGTTTTGGCAAACTTTATGCAAAGGAGTTGATCGAGAATTTCGGGAATTTTTCGGATTTTTTTATGGTATGCATTGGAACAGAGCTAAATACATTTTTCTTAGTAACAGGCATACTTTTATAACTAACTACGTAGTACATTTATATATAACACCAAATAAGCTAGTAAACAATGTGGTTCGTTGTTGCCACTGTTGCTGTTGCAAATAAGGTAAGCATATGCGTCATGAAAGGTACTCAGCGAGGGCAGTCGATTTTCGATAGAAGGGCTTTTATGTGCATATTTTTTTAGTCGAGCTGTATTATTTCAATTTTTTTTTGTCACTCTGTCATGATTTAAGATTTTTTTCGATATTAATTTCATTTTTTATACCCAGTAGCAACTATTTTCTTTGGTAATTTTTATTCGAAACATAATGCAGGGTATATAATATTGGGTTAAACCCAAACTTGGACTTCTTACCAATACTACGGTCTTCCCTTTTTCACTTTTTATTATTTATGGAATTGTTTATGTAAACGCGAAAAATCGCAGCCCTTCTACTGTGGGGTATTTTAAAGAAACCTCATCACAAAAAAAAAATTTAACAAAATATAAAAACAAAATCACTAAAAATAAAACAAAATAAAATAAAATAAAATAAAATAAAAAAATAAAATAAAATAAAAAAATAAAATAAAATAAAATAAAATAAAATAAAATAAAATAAAATAAAATAAAATAAAATAAAATAAAATAAAATAAAATAACATAAAATAAAATAAAATAAAATAAAATAAAATAAAATAAAATAAAATAAAATAAAATAAAATAAAATAAAATAAAATAAAATAAAATAAAATAAAATAAAATAAAATAAAATAAAAAAAATTAAATAAAATAAAAAAAATAAAATAAAATAAAATAAAATAAACCAAAATAAAATCACTGAAAATTAAAATTAAAATTAAAATTAAAATTAAAATTAAAATTAAAATTAAAATTAAAATTAAAATTAAAATTAAAATTAAAATTAAAATTAAAATTAAAATTAAAATTAAAATTAAAATTAAAATTAAAATTAAAATTAAAATTAAAATTAAAATTAAAATTAAAATTAAAATTAAAATTAAAATTAAAATTAAAATTAAAATTAAAATTAAAATTAAAATTAAAATTAAAATTAAAATTAAAATTAAAATTAAAATTAAAATTAAAATTAAAATTAAAATTAAAATTAAAATTAAAATTAAAATTAAAATTAAAATTAAAATTAAAATTAAAATTAAAATTAAAATTAAAATTAAAATTAAAATTAAAATTAAAATTAAAATTAAAATTAAAATTAAAATTAAAATTAAAATTAAAATTAAAATTAAAATTAAAATTAAAATTAAAATTAAAATTAAAATTAAAAATAAAATTAAAATTAAAATTAAAATTAAAATTAAAATTAAAATTAAAATTAAAATTAAAATTAAAATTAAAATTAAAATTAAAATTAAAATTAAAATTAAAATTAAAATTAAAATTAAAATTAAAATTAAAATTAAAATTAAAATTAAAATTAAAATTAAAATTAAAATTAAAATTAAAATTAAAATTAAAATTAAAATTAAAATTAAAATTAAAATTAAAATTAAAATTAAAATTAAAATTAAAATTAAAATTAAAATTAAAATTAAAATTAAAATTAAAATTAAAATTAAAATTAAAATTAAAATTAAAATTAAAATTAAAATTAAAATTAAAATTAAAATTAAAATTAAAATTAAAATTAAAATTAAAATTAAAATTAAAATTAAAATTAAAATTAAAATTAAAATTAAAATTAAAATTAAAATTAAAATTAAAATTAAAATTAAAATTAAAATTAAAATTAAAATTAAAATTAAAATTAAAATTAAAATTAAAATTAAAATTAAAATTAAAATTAAAATTAAAATTAAAATTAAAATTAAAATTAAAATTAAAATTAAAATTAAAATTAAAATTAAAATTAAAATTAAAATTAAAATTAAAATTAAAATTAAAATTAAAATTAAAATTAAAATTAAAATTAAAATTAAAATTAAAATTAAAATTAAAATTAAAATTAAAATTAAAATTAAAATTAAAATTAAAATTAAAATTAAAATTAAAATTAAAATTAAAATTAAAATTAAAATTAAAATTAAAATTAAAATTAAAATTAAAATTAAAATTAAAATTAAAATTAAAATTAAAATTAAAATTAAAATTAAAATTAAAATTAAAATTAAAATTAAAATTAAAATTAAAATTAAAATTAAAATTAAAATTAAAATTAAAATTAAAATTAAAATTAAAATTAAAATTAAAATTAAAATTAAAATTAAAATTAAAATTAAAATTAAAATTAAAATTAAAATTAAAATTAAAATTAAAATTAAAATTAAAATTAAAATTAAAATTAAAATTAAAATTAAAATTAAAATTAAAATTAAAATTAAAATTAAAATTAAAATAAATTTAAACATTTAAACTTTTTTAATTAAAGCAATTTGAATTAAATTGAATTGAATGAAATTAAAAAGCTAAATTGTGCCAAACTGCCCCACAGTGCGTTGCCGTTCCTCGCAGATTTGCTCGTTTTCATAAATGTCTCGCTGTCTGTCGTGCAAAATTTTTGATTGAGTTTTGTATACATTATGTCATCCGTTTTGTCGGCAGATTGTTTTTCATTTTTTCAAGCTGTTTTTCGCTATATTCTGTTGTTGTTTAGCGGTTGCTCCTTTATTTAGTTGCGCGTTTTATGCGACCAGCGTACACTTCCCTTTGTGTTGCAAGGATCTGTTTCACATCATATTGAGTATGGCATCATTTATGCAACAAAACAGCAACACTTTACATGTTTATTGTCAACATTTTGTTGAATTGATTTTGCTGTAGCAGAGGCTGCCGCGAAGGGAAATATAAAAATAAATTAAAAATAAATAAATGAAAAACTGCTTTACTTTCCTATAAATTGTTTGCTTCTCCACTCCGCAACCACGCCTTGCGCGCATAACGATACTCTCAAGGTTAAATTGCCGCAAAGACAAAATCAATTTGGTTTTTTTTTAGCTTTTACTTGATACATTGCGTCCGTCATTTTGTTTTTACCAGTTTAATATTCGACACTTTTGTCATAAATTTCGATTTTGTCTGGTTATTAAATTTAATTGGATGGATGTTTTTTTTTTTGTTTTTTTTTTTCGTTTTTCTTTTTTTTTTTTTTTCTTTTTTTCGTGAACTTGTGAAAATTGTTGTGTGCTCACAAAAAGTGGTTGATCTTGTTTTGCTGCATTTGCTTGTTGTTGTTGTTGTTTATTTTATGAGTTGTTATCTCGTTTTATCTGTTTGTTGTGTTCGTTGCTTGTTGATTTCGTGGCTGCTGATGGACATGGGTCAGCTTGTTGTTTCCTTTCGATTTTCGATTTTTTGAGGGTGCATTACAATTAGTGCATTTAGTTCAATTTGATCTATTTTTTCTTGTTCTTGTGTTGGTATGTATGTATATGCCTCGCTTTGTTCGTTAATGCTTCTAAATACTTTGAATGTTTTTGTTGTTGTTGCATACCTAAATCATAAAAGATGAGTATTTCATATTTAATTTATGGTTAAACCATTTTGTCGATAAAAAAATGATATGATCTCAAGAAGGAATAAATGCATTCGAAAGTGGCTTGATAAATTATGGATTATGTATGTATGTATCTTATATATAAAATCAAAATGCGTAACGCTTGAACTGTTATAGAAGTTTAAATAAAAACAGCAAGAATGATTCAAGGTTAGAGATAAAAAGACGTTTTTATTTAATTTAATCTTTTTATTATTTTTAAGCTATTGCATAGATTTTATCGCAGGCCTTGGTGGTGGGAGTGAAATGAAAAAAATGTTAATGTTAAAAAAGTTCGTAACGGAGTTTTTTTAATGTTAAAAGGTTCGGCGTTAGCAACATAACTTGACAAAAATAAATATAAGCGTTGCCTACATTTAGGCGTATGACGTTGTACTAATGTTAGCAGCAGCCCGATTACATAAAAATTGGAGCTGTAAATTACATTACATTAAAATTGGGTTTGTAAGCGTTGCCTACATTTACATTACTAATGTTAGCAGCAGACCGATTACATAAAAATTGGAGCTATAAATTACCTTACATTAAAATTGGATATGTAAGCGTTGCCTACATTTAGGCTATACTGCTAACAGTATGACGTTGTACTAATGTTAGGAGCAGGCCGATTACATAAAATTGGAGCTGTATAGGCTATACTGTTAACAGGTTAAGGCTGTTCTGCTCTAAAGTCATACAATTTTTTTTTTCTAAAGTTATAAATATGCTCATTGCGTTTTCATAAATATTATAATTGCATAAGTTGATAAAAAGTGATATGCAATAGCTTTACCGCGGCAGTCCCCGAATGCCACACGTCTTTTTATTTTTACTTTTTTTTTATTTTTTTTATTATTTTTTTTTTTATTTTTTTTTTAAATTTTTTTTTTCTTTTTATTCAAATTTTTTTATATTTTTTTGCTTTGGTCTTATTCATGGTTCGTTTTAGTTTATTTCATTTTATTTTGTTGTATTTTATTATATTTATTTTTTTTTTTTTACTATTACATTTTTTTTATTAAATTTAACTTAATTTAATATAAATTTATTTTATTTTTTATGTTATTTTATTTAATTTTTTTATTATATTTTTTTTTTTAATTTTTTTTAAATTTTTTTTTTTAATTTTTAAATTTTTTTTTTTTTTCTATCTTATTTTCCATTTATGGGAATATCTTGCTAAATTTCAAACTAAACAATCATTTGCTATTACTCTTCTCACATCCATAGGCTTGTTTATCCTTGACTGCAGACTGTATTGTTTTTGTTGTTGTTAATAATATTAGGTCCATCGATACGCAGCATGTCTAATGAACAATATGTTGTTGATTGTGCTTGTAACATTGACCTTGCTCTAGCACCCAACTGCTAGAAAATGTTTTTTTTTTGTTGGAAGTGTTGGAACAAAGGCAGCCATAAAGACATACATAGATACATAAGTTTATATGAGTGTCTGTACATTTTTTTTAAAAGGTTTCATATCATTATTGTTATGATTATTTGCAGACTATGAACATTAATAGCTAAACATCTTTTAACTTCAAATCGGCGGCTAATAAAAAGTAAATGAAGCAAAAATAAAAAAAGAGGAAAAAAGCATGAGAGCGAAAAGAAAAAGAACAAAGAAAAAAGTACACAAGTATGGACACTCAGCGTCATAAAAATAGGTCCTCAATTTGAAATAGTATCTGTTTTTGATGGTTTTGAAGTTTACAAGCCTTGATACTGTAACAGGCCGATGTGTGTGCGTATAAAAATGTTCTTTAGTCGATTAAATTAATTCCTTTGGTAGTTTTTGGTATTTTTGTCAATATGTTTGTCCTTGCATCATTAGAAATCACATGCATAGAAATGAAGAAATTTTTGACGGATATATTGTTCGATATCTACTGAAAGCTAAGCCCCGTTTTGAAATTGTATACAGTACTGGCAATGAAATTATGCTCAATTTTTTTTAATACATATAATTTTTTTTTTTTGAAGTTTAAGATTTCATTGTTTTTTACAGAGCCTGTTGAACAATATTTTCAAACACTCCTCCAGTGAAATAATTTTGTTTTGAATCAAGTAAACTCCGCCTTCAATATAGTACCTCTTATTTTGAACGTGAGTGTATGTACATACGTCCCTTTCTATTGTACGTAACTAAAGCGTAACTTACAAGGATGGAAACTGTTTCATTAGCAAGCAAACTCAAAATAAGCGAGACTATTGTTGGTGCATAGTTGGAGAAGCTAATAAAACCTCAACAAACATGAAAATTCATGCCGGAAAAAATGCGTAATAAAAATTTATTTTAACACTTGAATTGTTAGAACTTAAAGCGCGTTACAAATCCCAAAGGCAGTTTAGGGATTATAGAAATGAAAACAAGTGTTGTTTGAGTGAAGGCGACTGAGATGGGTGGTCCTCTAATGCTTATGAGACAGAGACAAGCGAAAGGAAACAAATAAAAATCAAATACAAAAAAAAATCACAAGAAACAGATACAGTAGAGGCAGAGTTATATTATTCTAGACGGTTAGAGGTTATACAAAAAAATCAGAGAGCCTTGAAAAATTTTACCTAATTAAAAGATATAAAAAAAATAAATTATTAAAATAGAGAAAGAAGCCAAGATCAAAAAAGCAAAGGAAGGATTATGGTCTCGGCTCCGAATCAGGGTTCGGTTAAATAAAATAAAATAAATTTGATAAAAAGAAAAGTAAAACAAAATAAAATTAAAATAAAAAAAAAAAAAATAAAAAAAAATTAAAAAAAAAAATAATAAAAAAAAACTAAATTAAATTAAATAAAAAAGTTAAAAAAAAAATTATAAAATAAAATAAAATAAAATAAATAAAAAAAAATAAAAAAAAAATAAAAAAAAAAATAAATAAATAATAAAGTACAGTAAAAAAAATAAAATAAAAAAAATAAAAAAATAAAATATAATAAAATAAAACAAAATAAAATAAAAAACATTAAGTTAAATAAAATAAATTTAAATTAAATTAAAATAAACTAATATAAAAAACAACTTAATTAAATTAAAAAAAATTAAAAAAAATAAATAAAATAAAATAAAACAAAATATTAAAATAAAAAAACTAAAATAAAATAAAACAAAAAGATTAAAATAATAAAATAAAAAAAAATAAAATTAAGTAGAATTAAAAAAAAAAAACATAAAAAAAATAAAAAAAAAAAAAAAAAATAATGGCGGCGATATACCAACAGGTTATCATAACCTCTAACGAGATTTTTAGCCGAGCTTCTCTTTCCAACTTGTGGTGTGTTGCTTTTGAGTTTTCCTACAAGTTGGCGGGACCTACAGTTTTTTGCCGACTCCGAACGGCACTTGCAAAGCAAATGAATTTTTTGCTGAGAAGCTTCTCATGGCAGAAATACACCCGGAGAGTTTGCCAAACTACTGCCGAGGGCCGACCCCGTTTAGAAAAATTGTTTTTCTAATTAAGTTTTGATGTTACTTTGCCGGGCATCGAACTGCCACGACTTGGTGTAGAAGGCCGAACACTTAACCGCTACACCACGGCGGCCGCCAAAAAAAAAAATAAAAAAATAAAAAAAAAATAAAAAAAATAAAATAAAATAAAATGAATTAAAATAAAATAAAATAAATTAAAATAAAATAAAATTAAATTAAATTCCATTAGAAAAATAAATAAATAATAAAGTACAGTAAAAAAATAAAATAAAATAAATAAAAAAATAAAATATAATAAAATAAAACAAAATAAAATAAATTTAAAATAAAATAAAACAAACTATTAAAATAAAAAAACTAAAATAAAATAAAACAAAAAGATAAAAATAATAAAATAAAAAAAAATAAAATTAAGTAGAATTAAAAAAAAAACAAAAAAAAATAAATAAAAAATAAAAAAAAATAGAAAAAAATAATATAAAATAAAATGAATTAAAATAAAATAAAATAAAATAAATTAAAATAAAATAAAATTAAATTAAATTCCATTAGATATAATAACTCAAATTAAATTAAAACAAAATAAAATAAACTAAAATAAAAAACCCTAATTTAATTAAATAAAAAAAATAAAAAAAAAAATAAAATAAAGTGAAACAAAAAAATAAAAAAATAAAAAAAAAACTAAATCGAAAAAAAAAAATTAAATAAAACAAAAAAAAAATAAAATAAAATAAAATTGAATCAAATTAAATAAAATCAAAATAAATTAAATTAAATTAAATTGAATGTTTTGAAGACAACCTTCCATCGATTGTTAATACCCGTGTGTCTGTATGTATTAGGAATTTGATACGCTGCACCAGATGTTTTCATGTCAGTAACTTGCTCATACCAAAACTTAAAAAAGTTTCAAAAGAACTAATTTTGACAAAGAACTTTAAAAATCTACCAATTTTACGCTTCATTGTAGTTCCAGTAGCCGTTTAACTTAAATTTTATTTGCAAAGTTTATGCAATCGAAAAATTTAATTTGTTTTCCCCATGTAAAAACGGAAAGGAAAACTTGCAGTTAAGCGTATAACGCCAAAAGAGTGCGTAGGACATGTGCCAAGGATGTGAAGGGAACTTTGCTAAAATTGCTGAAGCAAAGGTCAGAGAATTACAAAAAACGAGCAGCAAAGCAGCACATACGCAATAAAAACAAAAGAAAAAATTCCAACAGTCAATAAAAACAAAATAAGAAAACAAAAATATAAGCAGCTAGTGTAAGGATATGAAGGAGCAACGCAGCTGGCCTTTTAAGCCAAGCAAACCGACGAGTTGGCAAAACAAACCAAATACTCTTATACATTCGAATCAAGTGGAGTAATGCTGGACAGTGCGGGAGTATAGTTAATAGACGAAATGTATGTACTCGTATGTGTACTCGCAAAAGGGCACATAAGGTCTACTATATAGACACCCCGCCGCTTCTCTTCCTGGAAGCGTAAACGCAAAATAAATGTTTAAATTGTATTGTAAATGTGTCTGGAACAAGATATCAGTTGTAGTTACCTGAATACATACATCTGATGGCAGCTGGCCACCCTTAGCCCAATTCTACCTATAGAGAAAATAAAGAGAGGGAAATGCGAAGAAAAACAAGAAGCAGTTAGTAAACGAAAATAATATCAGATTATCCTAGCGCTCAACAAATGATTCTAATAATTTCGGTTTTTACTACCTACATATTTATTAGACTGTCGCTGTTCTGTTGTCTTTTATTCTAATTGTAATTTTTATCTGTTCTTGTTTTATACTTTTGCCCTGTGAGGATTGTATCCGGAACTCATTTTATATATGTTCAGAATCAGTTTTTAATTAATTCTAGATCATTTTGAACTAGTTTTCTTAGGCCAATTCGTTCTATGATGTGATAAATTGAAAATGATCCAGAATGGTCTCCAAGATATATGAAAAAATAGTGCTAAAAATATCAAGTACGTAATCTTGTCGAAAATATACTGAGCTGATACCGCCATAGTTCTAAGACTAGTACGGATCCCATCCGGAAGTCATGCCAAATTGATCCCGAAAAATAATAGAAGTCATAATTTTACAACTTCTGCTTCTGGCTGTAATCTATTATATATAAATGCGCAAACATAACTGGTTCCTCCCTTTTTTGCAATAACCACAATTCTAAGGTATATAAAATTTGGTATGTATCGATATGTCTCGCCGAGCAGGGTGGCCGAAAACAAACCAAAAATTAAAAAAAAACTATTTATAATATGATTTGAAAATCACACCACTACAAGTGCTATACACGCATTCGCTTTATAGAGCCGCTGTTATGGGTGTATGTAGGTATGACCACTTGCATTGTTGTGTTTCCATTCATTGCAGTAGGGTGAGTTGTTTTGTTGGCAGCAATAAGATAACATGAGCCAGCGCGTCAACTTTATTGAGCTTAGGTACAAACAGTGTTTACAAAAACAAAATCAGTGCGTGGGGATTCAGAGAAGCAAATGCTTTTGAAAAAAAGCACAAATAAGCTAGATCATGCACAAGGCCCTTCGTGGCTACACTTAGTGAAGTAAAATAAAATGGAAAATTGATAAAATTAAAAAAAAAAAATAAAATCAGAAATAGAAAAGTGGTTGAAAGTAAAAAAATAAAATTTGTTGGAAATGAAAGGAAAGGGAATATAATATAAAATAAATAAAAATGAAACAAAATGAAATAAATAAAATTATTAAATTAAGACAATAATAGGAAAGGAAAGGGATGGATAAAAGGAAAATAAAGGTAAGTTAAAGTAAGGAACCGAAAATATGACAGAAAAATTAAAGGGAAAAGAAAGAAATGGAAAAGAAAAAATGAATGGAAGAAAGGAAATGTAATGTAGGTAAAGCAGTGGAAAAGAGAAGCAAAAGGAGAAAGACAAAGAAAGGAAAGAAGAAAAAAAGAAGGGAAAGAAAATGTAGCGAGGAAGAAGGTATGGAAAATAAATGAAAATAAAAAGAAAGAAAAATAAAGGAAAGAAAGGTAATGAAAAGCTAAAAAAAAATAAGTTAAGGAAATGAATGAAAGAAAAAAAAAGCAAAGGAGTTGCGGAAAGGAACAAAAGAAAATAAGGAAACGGTAGGAAAGGAAAGGTAAGAAAAGGAAAGGTAAGGAAACGAAATGACAGGAAGGGAAATTTAAGAAAAAAAGTGAAAGAAAATAAAGGTAAGAAAAAAATAAAAGAAAAGAAATGAAATGAAAAAAAAAAAAATGAATAAAATTAAAGGAAACTAAAGCAACGGAAACGAAAGGAAAGGAAAGAAAAAGAAAATAAAAGAAAAAAAGGAATGTAATGGAAATGGAAAGAAGGATCAAGTAAGAATATAAAAGAAACGAAAAGAAAAAAAATAAAAGAAAAGAACAGAGAAGAACAGAAAAGAAAGAAAGAAAGGAAGGAAATAAAATGAAATGAAAGAAGAGAAAAGGAAAGAAAATGAAGGAAGAGAAAAGGGAAGAAAAGGAAAAGAACGGAGAAGATAAAGAAAGGAAATAAAAGGGAAGAGAAGGAAAGAAAAGCAAAAGAAATAAATTCAGATGAAAGGAGAGGAAAGGAAAGGAAATAAAAGCAAATGAATGCTAAGGAAAGGAACGGAAAGAAATACGTATGAAGACGACCTAAGAAGAATAAATAATTATCAACATTGAAACTATATTATTGAATGGTGTAAAGAGGGAGGAAAAGGCAAAATGAATAGCAAAGCATAGAAACCAAAAATATACAAAATATGGAAAAGAAAGGAAAATTTAAGAAATAGCAAAAAGGTAGGAAAATCAAATAAGGTTTTGTGGTTGAATTTCAACCACTGGGCGAACTCTAGTTATTTTGTAAACGGTTCAAAGCAGAAACTGGTCCCGAAGTTATTCGGCAAAAAAATCTTGAGGACATCACTTTCCTTCGACTTTTAGTGATTATGCAATATCATTTCAGTTATGGTGAGGGTGATTTTTTTTCTGAAAAACAACCCCCTTGTCGACTCTAACTTGATTATAATACATTTTTCACACTGTTCCCATATAATCCCGAAGTAATAAGAGTGCTATCCGGAAAATAGTCCAAAAAATGTCAAGCATTCTATAAAAGGAAAATGGCAAGCTGAAACCATGATAGTTCTTAAACTAGTGCTAAATAAATCCCGATCTCAACCCAAAATGACCCAGGCAAAAAAGGAAAAGTGAGCTTTTCGAAAGATTCTGCTCAAAGTTTCTTGGAATGGTTATACGGCTGATACATTAGCGCAAGTTCCGAATTAACTGCGCTTTTGGAAGTTAACTTGAGCATAATCTTTATTATAAACTCCCAAAAATTAAGAAGATTTGAGGCGTTTTAAAAAATTTGCACTGGCAACACTCTGTACATAAATAGACAACAACAGCAAGAAACACTAGGAAATTAAGGGTAGATGACAGATAGGCGTCGCGCTGGTTTGTAAGACCCGACTTTCGACAGCTAGATGTCGCCGAGGTAGGTAAGAATATGGTGCAATAACAACCAAAGTAGTAATTCTCAATGCTGTTGATCTTCAATTTTGTGTGTATAATGGTAAAATTTGGATCTGATTCAAGAAGAGATAATCTCCGTGTGTGTATCCATAGCATTAGATAACTATTAAAGGTATAGTGAGAGTCATTTTCTGAAAAATACTTCTCTTGTCATCTCAAACTGTTTTGTATACATGTAGTTCCAGAAGCAGTAGTTTTTATATGATTTCCGAAATATTCCATTTTTTATACTCCCTATTATGCTAATATACCTTGTACCAAATTTCATCATTCCTCCCTGAAAAGTAGGGGCGCCACGCCTACTTTTAAAACTTTATCAAAAAATCATAATAGTTTGATTTGGGGGTTCATCCTACTAAACTATTTATATCATTTTAGCCATTTCAGCTAACGAGATATGTCAACTTATGTGATTTTCAAAGTTTTCGATATCGAAAAATCGATTTCGCCCATTTTCAATAACAATCTACCTTGGCCAGAAAGTAACCTGTATACAAAATTTAATGCAAATATCTCACTTTTTACTCAAGTTATCGTGTAAACGGGCAGACGGGCAGACGGACAGAGCGACAGACCAACGGACATGCCTTAATGAACTCCTCTTTTCAACCTAAGAACTTTCATATATGGAACTCTATATCTATCTCGATTATTTTGTGCCGTTACGTAGTAGATACAGTTATGTGGACAAAATTATGATACCCTTGTACTAGTACTAGACTGAAAGAGTACAGAAAATCATTCCAAAAATCTTTAAGGAACGGTTCCGGGTTCCGGTTGGGCATCTAGAAGAAAAAAGGTAAAAGTTTTCAAAAAAAGTTGAGGTTTTTTTCTCTTTATCGGTATATGTTTTCTAGGTTTCTTACAGATCAAATCTCGACCTGTTACCGAAGTCACTCCTGAATTATCAGTAGGTTTTCACATTATATATTTATTCCAATTTTAGCACTCCAACAAAACTAGCAATCTAAACCAGGTAGTTGCCAAACTAGAACAACCTAAGCAACACAGAAAAAATATCTATCCTCCAACTCTTAAATTTTCCTTTACTCCCTATTCTACTCGATTTTCCATTTTCAAAATGCAGCCATTGAATTTTTATTGTACTAAAATATCTTTTAAATCTTCTTTAAGCCAATTGTATATTTTTTTTTTGCAACGGCATCCAATAGGTAACACACACACACACACATATGCAGCGCACTCTAACTAATCCTTAATGCTCGTAAAAATCCTATTGTGAGCGGTCGAGTGTAATTGACATAGTGGCAGGAGTGTTATGAAAAAGCAAAAACAAAAATTTTTTGAAAATAAAACAATATTAGTAACACCCCATGAGGCTCCTATAATCCTTGCGCCAACAAACACCACAGCACTGTCACATATATACAAACACACAGAAATTTGCACGCACATAAATCCATTTGCTGTCAAAAATTTCTAAGTTTTTGCGAAAAAAGTGCCAGCGTTTTTGGAAAACGAAATAAAAGCAAGAAAAAATCTTTGGAGATTGAGGATATATGTGGAAATATATACAGATGTGTGTTTGCTGTATGTATTCAGGCACGCAGCGGGATGGGAGTCCTAAAAACTGGCAATGCTCCTGTAGGGAAAAAGGAAAAACTATGATTAGTTAAAAAATCAGTACCACAGACTGTAAGAGCTACAAGTTCATTGTGAGTAGGTGCTGACCTTTGAACTAAGTCTAGTCTTGAAAAAAAAAAAAAAGTATTTTAATCACTGTGACTGGTGTGCTCCTAAAATATGTGTGTCTCGCTAAAATATTTTACAATTTGTTTGAGGAAAAGTAATCTAGAATTTATAATACCTAAACAATTCAACGCATTAGTATTTTCCTACAGGGCAATTATACCCATACACCGACAGTAATGCACGCATATTTATTTGAATTGTGCGTTTTACCTGCTTCGAGGCTTGAAAATAATAAATAATGTGCGTGTCGCTTTCATTGTTCCTAATTCGCTTCATTGTTTACTGCTGCTAGTTTTTTCGTATTTTGTCGGTTCTTTGTAACACGTCCTGTCACTATTAGGCACCATGGGGCTTATCTTTCATATTAAATTCTTTCATGCGTGGTGATTCATATTTTTAAAGCCGTTTTTAATATTTGAAAAGAAAATATTTTCAAGAATTTAAAGTTAACCCCATGTATTGGCTAAAATACTCCTCAAAGCTCCTAGGAACTGCAACAGGAGTCCTGAAAAGCGTTTAAAAGCTAGGTCCATTCCATTATGCGTGAGTTCTAAACCAAGAAATACATTTTTTGAACTTTTAATATTCTTAAAAGTTCGACTAATCATCAAAAGCTCTGCAGAGGGTCGAAAGCTTCATTCATGTTTACTTTAAAAGTAGATTTTTACTTTTTACAGCACCTTTAAAAGCTAGCTCCCTTTAATTCTGCATGAGTTCTAATCAAGAACTGAGTTTTTTGAACTTTAAATAATTTGAAAGTTCGACTTATCATCAAAAGCTCTTCAGGGTGTCGAAAGCTTCATTCATGTTTACTTTTATAAAAGTAGATTTTTACTTTTTACAGCACAAGATAGCTTTCCCGCAGCCTTTCAAGTTACTAAAAGTTCTAAAGCTTGAAAGTTTTTTTTTAAATAAAATGTTTTGATTTAAATAGAGTTTTAAACCTTTAATACCATACACAATTGCTTTAAAACTTTTATTTATTATTTGCTACAAAATCTTCAACTTTACCACCTGTTTGTGAAAACACCTCATAACAGCAATTAAAAGCTTTCATAGAAGCAAAAAGCTCAAATTATCATTAAAAGCTCGACAGAGGCTCAAAAGCTTTATTCATTTTACTTAAATAAACTGTTTCATACTTATTATAGCAAAGATAGTTTCCGAAGTATTTAAATTGCCCAAACCTCTAAAATAGGTACAAGTTGTCTGATAGAAGGTAGAAAGCTTTGATAATATTGTTTCAAAAATGTATTCAAATGGAACTTTTAAAACTGGAATATCATACGAACTTCTGTAAAACTTTCATTAATAAGCTAACAAAGCTTCCTTTAGTTTTATAAAAACTTTTTCGTGGAAGAAACCCCATAACAGCTTTTAAAATCCGTTAGAAAAAGCTATAAGCTCGAAAGCTTTTAGTGTACTTCGAAGCTAGCTCTTTAATATATGTATTCTTTTTGAAGACAAGTTTAAAAGTTATTTCAGTAAATTTTTCGCATCCCAGCTCAAAAGCTTTTTAAGAGAGCTTTTTTCAAAGCTTTTTAGCTACGCAAACTATTTATTCAAGCTGAAATACCTTTAAACCACAAGTGCGTCAAAATGTACTTTACAAAATAATGTTACCGATAGATATGTAAAGCTTTAAAGCTTTAAAAGTTAAATTCTAATAGTAAACCATTCACTGCTCAGTTTTATCATACATGTAAGCCCTTTTCATGACTTCAATGCATGTAATATGTGATTAAGCTTATGTGTCGGCGATTAAAGCTTTCACAGTCACTCAATGCATGAGCGCATATTTTTAATACGGATTAAATAAAAGTAAATATTTTTGAATGTTACAACCAAGAGATTAACTTAATGAAGTTCCAGCTGTAATTACTTTCCTATAATAATGTAAAATTTACTTATTTATATGCAACATAATTATGCATTCACACAACGCCATCAATGGCAAGCTGCTCTATAGCTTGTGAAGCTGCATATTTCACTTTCCATTTTAAAAAATATTTTGGGAAGAATTTTCTCATTTTCATGTTGAAATAATTAACGTAAAAGGGATCAGTTTTATGGTATGTGTGAGTACGGAAATGAATTTTTAATACCAACAGCAACAATAACCACCATAAAAGCTTAACTCCAAGCTTCCGGAAGGCAGTTAGCAATCAGTAAGTAGTTCGTACATAATTCGAGCTGTGTCCATGCTGAGCCAAAAGTAGACAAAATGTCATCACTGTCATCATTATCGTCATTATCAGTGTCAGCGACGACGAGCACACATACTTCCTATCTGCTTTTAAGCCTATCATTACTATCGTTCGCATGGCTTCGAGTTTTACCCCTTTCTCCGTCGTTGGTTGCAAAAATTTCATTTTAATTAAGTGTCCGCATTTTTTAACTTTTTTCACGAACAATTTTTTCGCCCACTTTTTTTGTTTTTGTTTCCATTTTTTTTTATTATTTGTTTCCATTGCTTTTACTCGTACCTCGTGCGACATTGCAGCCGCGTTTAGCACAGCTTTTTTACTTGTCATTGTTACAACAAACACACAAGCACAGCTGACAAGAGCACAACATTGAAACATCACCGCCGTTGTAAAACGAAGTCATCAACGCAACGCGAATATGAGCATGTTGTCGGTTATGGGGGCTATCATAAACGCCATCATCAACCATTGGCATTACAGCCGTCATATTGTCATTAGGTTGCCCTTGTCTAGTGTGGAACAGTGTGCCATTTTGGGTTATCAGCGGCGATCGAACTAAATTAAAATAAAGGTGAGCTTTGATAAGAAGTTCAAATGATACTGGAAAGCTTTCTTTGTCATCAAAAGATCGAAAGCGCGTTTTTTAAAAAAAGCTTTCAAAAACTTTTTTATAGAAAATGATCACAAAAGCTTTCAAAGCTCATAAGTAAAAGCTCGAAAGCTTTTAAAATCCTATATATTTAAATTATTAATTTTATTTTGAGGCGCTTGCATGAATCCCAAATTAATTCTTTAAAGCTTTCTAAACCATGTTTGTTTTAGGACGAAATTTAAAACCTGGTATCTCCTATGAGCTTTTTTAAGATCTTGTTTTTCATAAAATTTGCATTGCACAAACGGTACCCGAAATCTTCCCTTATCATCAAAAGCTCAAATTCTTGGAAGCAGTTTTTGCACAAACTATATACACAATTTTCAGGAAAGCAGCCCATAAAAGCTTTCAAAGCTCCGCAAAAGTGCTGCATGTATGAAAACTTAAAACAATTCTTTGGTTTTAAATTATTAGTTTTCTTTCTAGGGGTTTAAACTGATTAAAAAATAGTTTTTTAAAAATAGTTTTTAACATTTTTTATCTAAATCCGGTTTTGAAACCTAACGAACTTTTTAAACCTTCCTTTGGCGTTAAATGTCTTAAAATACATAATAAGCTCAAAAAAGCTCACAAGATAGATATAACTGCCCCCTATTACTGCTTCAAAGTAGTTATTGCCAGCTTTTTAAGATTGTTTTGTTGCAATATGAGCTTTAAAGAAATTTCAAAAAAGCTCGAAAGCTTTCAGATATACTTCAGGACTTCAAAGCAATTCTTGCTTGCCGTCTTATATTATTTTTGTAAGAAGATGAGCTTTGAGCCGCATAACTGCTTTCAAAGGCCTTTAAATTAGCTTGAAGCTTGAAAGCTTCTGGAAATTTGTTTAGTCTCATATTTTTTTTGCTAATGCTTTAGCTTTTTTTCAAAGGAGTTTTAAATTTGGAATATCTGATTGGATCAAATCTTCCAGCTTCCACTCAACTTTAAAAAAGGTTTTTAAAATTTTGTCCATCACCCTTTCCGTACTTCCCACTGTGCTCTGCCACCATGCATCGACAATACCGTAAAAAACGAACTTTCCTACTCTACTCATTGTTGTTTTAGTTATTGTTATTGGTTTGTTTTTATTATTTTTGTTGCATTTTGCTGTCATCATTAAGCGCTGTTGTCATCATAGCCCACAGCAATGGCACAACACAAAACTCGTTGACAACATTTCAGGCCAACCTGGCGACTGAGCTTTTGTTATTCTCTTGCTGATGGGTTGATGGTTTGCTATGCAGCCGGGTGCTGACATAGCAACTTTGGTGGCAAAAAGTGGCAACATGACATTGGCAATTGTGGAATGATTGTGCCCCTGATGATGATGATGATGTGGCGGTTGTGGTGGGCAACACGTGAAACCGCGCGCCATACTGTAGCAGCTATTTGGTTAGAAACGCGGTGTGAATCACACGCCATTTGGCCTCAAGGGATTTGCTATTGCGGTCGGTTGTTCAGTATAGAACAATATTAGTATGTTTGTATGTGCAAGTTGGTGAATTTATATTATTATCACTTTTATGTTTATTATTTTTGTTTATTGTAATTGTTTTTTTTACGTTTTTGTGTTGTTGTGTTGCGTTGCATGCGACTAAGTAGGTGTGCTCATAAATGGGCGTCATAAGCATATTTTAATTACTAAATGTTATGTGTTGCCTTTAATTGTGGGAATTTTGCTTTTGTTTATGGGTTTTTTGTTTGTAGATAGTTTGGTTGGTTGTTTGGTTGACTTCAATGTTGTGCTGTGCATTATATAATTTGTACAAATAATGTTTATTTATTTGCAGACATTTAATGGCACAAACTATATAATTTTCATTACCGCTTAATTAGAGAATTTGCGAAATCTGAGCATATTAATTTGATACACTTGACAGTGGTTAACGTGAGTGTAATGTGCGATGTGAAGTAGCGAGTAGTGTTGTGACGTCATTTGGTAGTTAGTGTTTTATTTCACTGACGCTACATATGTGCTTGTAATTCGCAGTGGGTTGATACATGTTTAGATTATTTATTTAAATTTATTGCATTTCTTTTTTCACCTTTTTTTATCTTATCAAATTTAGTTTTGAATGAATTTATACAAATTTTTTAATTTTATTTTATTTCTTTTCATCTCATTTCATTATATTTTATTTTAATTTTATTTTATTTACTTTATTTTATTTTATTTTATTATTTTATTTTATTTAATTTCAATTTATTTTTTTTATTTTATTTTATTTTTTATTTTTTTTTAATTTTATTTTATTTTTTTTTTTTTATTTTTTTTAATTTAATTTAATTTTATATTATTTTATATTTTTTTATTTTATTTTATTTTATTTTAGTTTATTATATTTTATTTGATTTTATTAGATTTTATTTTAATTTATTTTTAATTTAATTGTATTTTATTTTATTTTATTTTGTTTTATTTTATTTTATTTTATTTTATTTTATTTTATTTTATTTTATTTTATTTTATTTTATTTTATTTTATTTTATTTTATTTTATTTTATTTTATTTTATTTTAGTTTATTTTATTTTATTTTATTTTATTTTATTTTATTTTATTTTATTTTATTTTATTTTAATTTATTTTATTTTATTTTATTTTATTTTATTTTATTTTATTTTATTTTATTTTATTTTATTTTATTTTATTTTATTTTATTTTATTTTATTTTATTTTATTTTATTTTATTTTATTTTATTTTATTTTATTTTATTTTATTTTATTTTATTTTATTTATTTTATTTCTTTTCATCTCATTTCATTTTATTTTATTTTATTTTAATTTTTTTTATTTATTTTATTTTATTCTATTTTATTTTATTTTATTTTATTTTATTTTATTTTATTTTATTTTATTTTATTTTATTTTATTTTATTTTATTTTATTTTATTTTATTTTATTTTATTTTATTTTATTTTATTTTATTTTATTTTATTTTATTTTATTTTATTTTATTTTATTTTATTTTATTTTATTTTATTTTATTTTATTTTATTTTATTTTATTTTATTTTATTTTATTTTAAATCACCCTATAACAGCTTTTAAAAGCTTTTAAAGAAGCTAAAAGCTCAAAATATCATTAAAAGCTCGACAGAGGCTACATTCATATCACTTAAAGAAGCTGTTTCGTACTTAGTACAAAAAATAGTTTTCCGATGTCTTTTAATTGCTAAAACCTCAGAAATAGATACGAGGAGCTTTTAAGAAATTGTTTCAAAAGTTTATTCAAATGCAACTTTTAACACCGGAATATCATACGAACTTTTGTTAAACTTTTGTTTGCCTAGTTTATATGAAGATAACACCGAATTATTTTAAAGGCATATCTTACGACACATTTGGATTCTGCTATGTGGAAAATTCCAACAACTCAGTGATTTTCCATATGGCTGGGTCCCGGGACTGACTTCCCTTGTGTTGGTGGTATCACAACGGGCCTTTTAAAACTGGCCTAAGTGTGCCTCTGCGGCAGCCACTTGAACCTAACCTAACCTACGACACATTTCAAAATCTCTTTTCATTAAAACGCGAAAAGTTTTCAAGTCGGTTTGAAAATTCGAACTAGGTAATTGATACGCTAACAAAGTCTCCAAAACTTCTTCTAGAAAAAGGTAAAAGCTTGAAAGTTTTTAATAAATTCCATCGTAAACTATGTAATTGATAAGCTAACAAAGGCTTCAAAGCTACCTTCAGAAAAAGCTTAAAGCTCGAAAGCTCTAAAAGTCAGCTCTTTAATATATTCCTTTTCAAGACGATTTTTAAGGTAGTTAGTTTATTAAATTTGTCTCATTAGAGCCAAAAGCTTTTTAAGAGTGAGCTTTTTTAAAAGCTTTTGAGCTACGCAGAAGTCATAACTATTTATTAAAGCGGAAATAGCTTAAAACCGCAAGTACGCCAAAATGTACTTTAAAAAATAATTTTACAGATATGTAAAGCTTTAAAGCTCTCGAAAAATTTTGAAATTAATTTGACACAGCTGTTGTTTTTTTTTCTTTTTTTTTTTTGTTGGAGCTTAGTTAAATTTTGAAATAATTCGTTTTTTTAGCATACATCGTCGATGCCTATGCAGGGATGAGCGATAGCTTTTCAGCTTTAATGGATCACATCACAAGTGGCAAATACAATTTAATTAAATTTATTCATACAAACTTACTTTTTTATCTGCCGATTTGACCGACAGAAATTTGCGTCTTCTTCTTGTAAGTTCACTCCTACCACACAACTCACATCGTTTAAGCAGCTTTTAATTGCAATTGCTTTTGTCTACTTCTGGCATTTTTCGTTTTCTCAATTTTCTTTCTGTTAATGAAACCATTGCAGTGCAATAATAAAATCATATACATAAATATTTACCACAAAAAATTAAATTAATAAAAGAAAACTAAGAAATGAAGAAACGAGCAAAACAAACTGCAACTTGCTGGAAAATATTGTGGCAGCGCCGAAAGGCAGTCAGACGAAAAAAAGCAAAAATTCAATAACAACAAAGAATACTCGTTGGCTGACTGCTGAACTGCGAGCGGAGTAGCGAATTTTTTTTTAACGAAATAATTAAATGAACATAATTCACAGCAAACACCGCCTTAAGCGTTGATGGGGCGATGGTTGAGCTGCGAGAGCAGCCCCATCGTCATCGACACAGCGGTGGCTACAAGACGTCTATATATGCTGTGCTGCACTTCCGTTGGACGACGACTCAACGCTGGAGATGCCTATTTGGTTGTGTGTGTGTGCATGTAAGTAGCAGCTCGCATCCACTCGGCGAAATCCAGTGGTTTTTGCCATAGAATGACAGCAGATTTTTCGTTCGCTTGGCTTGGCAGCATCTTCCAACATGTCTTCAGCAAGCACAAACTCATGCAGCTACGTAAGCACATATGCACTGCACATACATACAAGTTGTTGCACATTCTTACATTTATTTGCCACCGCTCTCATGCTCAGCTCATTCCACAATCAGCAGTAATTAATATTTTTGTTGCCATAATTTATCTGCAATAATTTGTTGCCGATTGTTTGCCACCTCCCCGTGTGGGGTACATATATACAAATGGACTAGTGATGCGGAGGATGCAGGAGCCCAGGAGCCCAGAGAACCGAGACCAGAGCCCAATATGGTATATGCAAAAGCAATAATTGTATTGAAATAAAAAAACTTGAAGTAAAAGTAAAGAAAAAAAAAATAAAAGAAAAAAATGAAAAAAAATAAAATAAAATAAAAAAATGAAAAAAAAAATAAAATAAAAAAATGAAAAAAAAAAAAATAAAATAAAAAAATGAAAAAAAAAAATAAAATAAAAAAATGAAAAAAAAAATTAATTAAAAAAGAAACCATAAATTAAACTAAAAAAAATAAATAAATAAAAATAAAATAAAATATAAAGAAAAAAAAAATTAACAAAAAATAAAATACAATAAAAAAATTTAAAAAAATAAAGTGAAATAAAATACAATAAAACCAATCAAATAAAAGAAAGTTAAAAAAAAATTTAAAATAAACAAAATAAAAAATTAACAAAATAATACAAAAAAAAAATAAAAAAAATAAAAATAAAAATAAAATAATATACAATAAAATAAAATAACGTAAAAAAATAAAATAAACAAAATTAAAAATATATAAAAAAAAATAAATAGAAAAAAAATAAAAAATAAAAAAATTAATAAAAACTAAAATAAAGTAAAATAAAATAAAAAAATAAAATAAAACAAAATAATGTAAAAAATGAAATAAAATAAAATACATCGAATAAAACAAAAAAAAAACATAAAAAATATAAAATAAATAAAAAAATAAAATAAATAAAAAAAGATATAAACAATAAGAGAAAAAATAAAATAAAGTAAGGTATGTAAGGTAAAATAAAATAAAATAAAATCAAAATAAAATACAAAAAAATAACAAAAATAACATAAAATAAAAAAGAAATGAAATGAAATAAAAAAAAAATAAAATAAAACAAAATATAATAAAAACAAAATAAAATATGAACAACAAAAAAAAAACCTAAAAAAAAATAAATTAAAAAAATTAAAAAGAAATAAAAAATAAAAAAAATAAAAAAATACAAAAACAAATTAAAACAAAAAAATAAAAAATAAATTAACGTAAAAAATGAAATAAAATAAAATACATCAAATAAAACAAAAAAAAAACATAAAAAATATAAAATAAATTAAAAAATATATAAAATAAGAGAAAAAAAATAAAGTAAGGTGAAACCAAATAAAATGGAATAAAAAAATACAATGAAATAAAAAAAAAACAATAAAAAAAAATACGATACAACAAAAAAAAAAAATTATAAAAAATAAGAAAAAAACTACAAACTAAAAAAAATAAAAAAAATACTTAAAAAAATAAAAAATAAAATAATATAAAATAACGTAAGAAAAATGAAATAAAATAAAATACATAAAATAAAACAAAAACAAAAAAAAAAACAAAGAAAAAACATAAATTAAATAATAAAATATAAAAAATAAGAGAAAAAAAATAAAGTCAGGTAAAACCAAATAAAATGGAATAAAAAAATACAACGAAATAAAAAAAAATAAATAAGTAAAAAAAATACGATGCAATAAAAAAATAAAAATAAATTATAAAAAAAAAAAAAAATTAAATAAAAATGATATAAAATAAAATAAAAAAAACTTGCTGACCGACTAGAGGAAATCCGGTACCTTAATCTCTTAAATCCGCACATCACTAACACTTACACACTCATACACCTATCTCAGTAGGTACTCATCCGTAATATATTTATTTACTTATGCACATTCATAGCCAAATTTATGCAATAATGTGTGTTGCATGTTGTAATTCTTTTTCTTTGAAAATTCCATTTTTTAACAACTTATGCGGCATCTTTTATTTTACTTCTTGTTGAACTTTTTTTTTTATTTCTTTGGCAATGTTGCTTTATTTACCCAAGATGCTTATGTTCGACCTCGTATGTATTTGTTGCACGGTTGGTTGAAGCTATAACAAATTGTTCAAATGGAAATGTTGCCTTTTTATGTTTGTGCAAAAAAAAAAACCAACATTTATTTATTTATGCTTCAGCATAGGTATGCATGTGTTTGTTAATATATTTATGAATGTTTATTTGTAAATATGTTTTTTTTTTATGTTTGATTATATAAATGCATTTGAGCTTCTCATGGATACAAATGACTACATGGAGCACACACAAATCGATTAAGCTGTTTGCAACGTGTAGTCAGCACTGGAGGAGGGCACAAG
>CAXKVI010000003.1:10858495-10933495 GCA_964058755.1 Campiglossa producta
AGAAACCTTTTTAGTCAAAGATTCTTCTGCTGCTGGACTAACTACAATCATACACACATACATACACATAGAAGCGCTTAACTCGATTGGTAGCCGCTTGGATGGTTCGTTATCTTTCAACAATGCTGCAACGAATTTGCAATATGGGAACGAATCGCAGCAACTGATCAGCAGCATAAAATAACGAAGTAAAAATGAACGAAAAAAATAAAAATTGTATGCACAAAAAAATATTATAAAATGCAAACAAAAATTGCATAAAAATTCAATACAAACGTATATGCAACTTTGTTGCTGCTACATGCTGCCGCATATGTTGGTGACTAAGGATGGTGGGATGAGAGAAATAAAATATAACAAAATAAATTAAAATAAAATAAAATAAAATAAAATAAAATAAAATAAAATAAAATAAAATAAAATAAAATAAAATAAAATAAAATAAAATAAAATAAAATAAAATAAAATAAAATAAAATAAAATAAAATAAAATATGAAAAGAAAGTAAGATAAAAAAATAAAAAATTAAATAAAAAGAAATAAAAAAATAAATTAAAAAAATTAATAAAATTAAACAAAGTAAAATGAAAAAAAAAAAAAATTAAATAAAATAAACAAATAAATAAAAAATCAAAGTAAAAAAAAAAATAAAAACAAAAAAAAATAAAATCAAATAAAGCAAAACGTAATAAAAACATTTAATGTAACAAAAATAGAATAAAAAAAAGAAAAAATTTAAAATAATATAAATAAAACAATAAAAAATAAAATAAAATAAAAAAATAACGAAATAAAATAATATAAAATGCAATGAGATAAAAAATTACACTGTGTGCTGAGGCTTCTTCTTCTCTCGATCGCATTTCGCAGCGCGGCTAATTCGTCGATTTTTTCAGAAGCTATCCGAAAATGTTTGGCTGCCGATTGTATCCGAAAGCATCAAAGAAATAACAAAAAAAACCAAAAAAAAAAAAAAGTAAAACATAATAATGGATGCGCGCACCACAGAGTCAACTCACCGCTACATTTGCTAGCACAGCGCTGATGAGCTCAGCGTTGGAAAACAACATGTTGCGTCGCGCTACGCACATTATGCGACCAATGTTTGCTGTGTGGCTGCAACAATGCGGCTTTATATTTGGATTTTCTGTGGCTTTGGCTTTGGCTGTGGCTAAAATTGCGGCCGGCATCGGTTAACCAAATCAGATATACATTTAGATTTTTCTGTTCTGCATAATGTCGATTGTTTACCATACATAAAATGTATGCAATGAACATCAAACCATGGCAAGTACATGGAGATGTTGGATCAGCATTTGGTAACGCGCACCGACTCCGTTCGCTTTAGGTCTTCTGTTGTTGGTTTTTTGTTCGTTTTTTGGTGCGAGATTGCGTCTCTTTGTTGGCGTAGCTGGTTGACAATGTGTGTTGCTCCATTGGGCCTATTATTGGCTTTATTGTTGGTGGAATTGTTGTTTGTTGTTGTTGTTCCTTAAGTGCCTTAAAACGCTCAGTTACGCATGACTTATTTTTTACGCTGTTTAACATTGCCTACACTATTCTCGTTTTCAGTTGCAGCTCCTTTAAAAGCTCAGCTTGTTTGTTGATTGCGCTGGGACAAAGGAATTCTTGTTGCTCAATATTTGCATATTTTTGCATATTTTGAATGTTTTTATTTTGCTTAAAATTTTTATTTCGTTTCTTCTACATACATACATACATAATCCAAAAACAGTTTATATAAAAAACATTAAAGAAATATATTTTTATTTTCTCTTTAACTCTCTGTGTTAAGAAAAAAATCATCAAAAAATAAAATCCATTCACCGTGTCCGTTCATTTAAATAATGTGTGAACGAATTTAGTTTTTTTTCCGCCACAGACACGAAAAATTGCTGCAGCAAAAGTCAGTTGCTCAAGTTGTCTGTTTTTTTAACGTGTGGAACTAACACGCATTCGAATATTTCATGCTACATTTTTCTCCCAAACAATGACCATTTTGAAGACAATGCAAGTATTAAGCACTTTGACATTGAGCTTCTGAGAAGTGTCCATTTCATTGTGAGAGACTTAATTTAGGCTTAACTTTCATTTTAACACCAAACTTTTAGGCATGCAATGGAGCTTTCTTACAAGGCTGCCCAGCAATGTGCATTAGCACTGTTAATTATAATTTATTTAGACCCAACCAAGGCATTTAAAATTCACCGAAGTAGGCGACGAGCTTTTGTGAAGAGCTTTTTAAAATCGCCTCAAGCTTTAAAAACTTTATGGTGAAAATCTCTCCGTAAGTGTAAAACGCAGGTGATTATAAGAAGAGCTTTTAAGCAGAGCTTTCAAGTAAAAGCTTTTTAAATACGCATCAAGCTTTAAAGCTTTTATAAAAACGGTATTCAATTATAATTTTTAAGATACAGAAAAGGTAAAAACTTTGAGACAAGCTTTGGCCAACATACCATAGAGCTTAAATTGAAGAGCAAAATCTTTGGAACTAAGCATTAGATCAACTCTTTACTTTTATGGTAATCAATCTAAGAGCAAAAGCTTCCGAAGTAAGCAATGAATGACCTTTTAAAGAAAATTTCCGTATACCATCGAGCTTTCATTCAAGAGCAAAGCTTTATAGGGTGAGCGAAATACGGAATGAATGAACATTTAAGTTTTATGGTAGCCATATCATGGAGCTTTTAGCTTTTGACACCATACCATAGAGCTTTTATCTAATATAAAAGCTAAAGAATCAAGAAATGAATCAACTTTCAATTAAAACTTTATCACTATATCATAGAACTTTCATGCCGCAGGCGATTATAAGCAGAGATTTTGAGAAGAGCTTTCAAGTAAAAGCTTTTTAAAGTCGCATCAAGCATTCCAGGGTTTTTAAAAATGGTATTCAAATTAAAAACATGTAATTGTAATATTTAAGATACATAAAATGTAACAATTTGTAGTCAAGCTTTTAACAGTTTAACATAGAGCTTAATTTTGAAGAGCAAAATCTTTGGAAGTAAGCATTAAATCAACTCTTAACATTTATTGTAATCAATTCAGAGAGTTTTATCTAAGAGCAAAAGCTTCAGAAGTAAACAATGAATGACCTTTTAAAGAAACTTTCAACAGTATACCATCGAGTTTTCATTCAAGAGCAAAGCTTTTATCTAAACGCAAAAGCTTCCGAAGTATGCAATGAGTGAACATTAAAGTCTTATGGTAGCCATAACATGGAGCTTTTATCTAAAATGAAAGTTTAAGAATGAAGAAATAAATAAATTTTCAAGCAACTTTTATCACTATATCATAGAATTTTCATTCAAAAACGCATTTTAGAGAGCTTACGGCAAAAGCTTGTTCTTAGGAAAACTATTTTTGTGTTGCACCAAGAAAGTTAAACCTAAAAAAAAAATTTTAAATTAGATAAATAATAGTGTTTGCGGTAAACCATCCAATACGCCGCCTTTTTGTGGGGTAGCGAATAGGAATTACAAGGCACTAAGTCAAAAATAGTTATTCTGAGAATATTGGGTTTAATCTGTTCCACTGAATAATGCCTTAATGTTATACATACCAAGGTATGATACATCAAATTGTTTTTTGTCTCGAGTAGAAAGTTTCAGTCAATTGCCTTAAATCTGAGTACCGCAGTAGAAAAATGTGGCTGCAACAAAAAAGGTGACCAGAAATTTTTTCCAAAAAATTCCTTTTAAAACTTTTGAAAGTTAAAAAAAAATTGCATTCTACCTGCAAGCTGAAGCTCTTAATATGCAAATATGTGTTAAATATGCATACCGATTTTAAAGTAAAACTACAAAATACCACAAATATTTTTCCAAAAGCATGCAATATGCATTCTTCTACAAGTTATTTGACACAAAAGCATTTTTTTGCTATAAATTCAATTGCAAAAGTTTGACAAGTGAAGCTTTCATTTTAATTTGCTCAAAACTAAATGCAATGTGAATAGATACATACATATATGTTTAGAATAAAAATTGCACGTTGTGAAAGAGAAATATGCCAACGAACGTAGTCAAAAAGTATAAAAATAATAAAGTGCCTTTCGACACAGGCAAAACAAATATTTGTAAAGTCCAAAAAAAAAAAAAAAAAAACAAATTCAATGATCCAAAAAATCGTAATAGAATACCAATATATTTGTATGCATAGCTATGCACATTTATGTATATATCTACACACCAAAAAGAAGCACTTGCTACCTCAAGGCTTACAACAGTCAGCCAGCCAGCAACATGTTGCATCAAATAATAGACAGTTGTAAGCTGCCATAGCAGCAGAAGAAAATTGAAAGAAAACCAAGACAACAAAAAAAAAAAATATATCTATTGCTCACCATAAGCAAAGACCGAAAATTATAGAAGTAATAGAAGTAGATACGTATTGCAATATGGCATGCACTATAAAAGCATTACAACAACAACGATGGATGGCCTGCAGCGCAAATCTATGAGTATGCTCGCACAAATCAATGCACAATTTCTATTAGTGAGTTAGACTGATGACCAAATAAGTGCATATGTAGTACAGTCAATAGTAACAACAACAAATGTAGTCGAATGATAGCATGCCACAAACATATATGTGTATAGCATAACATTCATAGATGTGAAGAATGCATCTACGCAGGCGCAGACGTTGCTTTTCATCATCACAAGCAAATGCAGTGGTGGTAAAGAACTCAAAGCTTGCGTGCAATCAAACATTATATACACAAATGCGACTTTTTGGAAAGCCATTCACAAATTGCTTCGAAGTAGACAATTTTTTTTCGAAAGACCTTTTTTATAACTACATAGATTCAAGATCTTGATTGAAACTAAAAAAAAAGTTGAAAAGTTTCAAAACTTGAAATAAACGAAAATCTAAAAAAGTCGATTTTATATTTTATCGATAACATTTTATCAAAATCGATAAATATGACGTAACTGTTAATTATATCAAGTCATAAAATTTTGCTGAAAGTCGGTACAGAAACGAATAAAAAAAAATCGATATTTAATAAAAATCGATAAAAATATTTCGAAATCGATAAAGAGTATTTAAATCGATAGCAAAACAAAATCGATAAATATGACATACTTAACTGTTAATTATATCAAGTCGTAAAATTTTGCTGAAAGTCGGTATAGAAACGAAAAAAGAGAAATCGTTATTAAATAAAAAAATCGATAACAATCATTTAAAATCGATAGAAATGTTTTCAATACATAATTAGCGATAAGAAATTGATAGAAAAGATTTAAAATCTTTAGGGAAATATTTAAATAATAAAAGTCGGAAAAATGTTAAATCCAAAATCTAAAAAATCGATTTTATACTTTATCGATAACATTTTATCAAAATCGATAAATACGACGAAATTGTTAGTCATACCAAGACATACAACATTTTTGAAAGTCGGTATAAAAACGAATAAAAATAATCGATATATAATCGAAAAAATCGAGAACAATAATTTAAAATCGATAGATAAAACTAATTTGAAATCGATAGAAAAGTATGTAAATCGAAACGTTTAAAACAATAAAAGTCTGAAAAATCTTAAGAACTGAAAAACTTGAATGAAAAAAAAAATAATTATTTATACCTATGTTATCGATATATATGTAATCAAAATCGATAAACATCGCCTTAATCTACAGTAATTGGTAATTGGTCGAGTGATCAAAAATTAGCTGAAAGTGATTTAAAAACCCCTAGCAAATAATCGATAATTTTAAAAAATAATCGATAACAGTAAAATAAAATCGATAAAAACGATTAAATTCAGTTAGCGAAATATTTTAATAGAAAGTCTGGAAAAGTTAAAAAACTTAAGAAAGACAAAATTAAAAGTAAAAAAAAAGTTGATATATGAAAAATTAATCGATATTTTAAGAAAAATAATCGATTAAATATAAATAATATCGATTAAAAAACTTTCATTAAAATCCATAAAAAGACAATAAAAATTTAACTAGATGTATAAAAATTGATAGGAAGTGCGAGGAAAATAATCGATAACAGTAAAATAAAATCGATAAAAAACAATTGAATTTAGATAGCGAAATATTTTAGTAGAAAGTATGGAAACGATTAAGAACTAAAAAAGGACAAAACCAAAATTAAAAAAAAAAATTGATGGTAAAGAATTAATCGATACTCTCAGAAAAATAATCGTTTACAATTAAATAGTATCGATAAAAAATTTATCAAAAATCGATATGTAATAAATATCCAAGATTTGAAGAATTATATCGATAAATGTTTTATCGGCTCATATTTTTTGGAAACTTCATTTTAAAATATAAAAACAAAAAAAATTAAACAAAGTGTATGAAAATTGATTAAAATCGATAAATTTTTAAAACTATCATACGAAAAATTTTGGTGTTTGTATAATAATCGATGTTTTGAAATGGAATTAATTGTAAGTCGATAATATATAAAGACCTTGACAAATAAAAAACGATAAAAATGGCAAAAATTATCATTATTCTTAAGAATCGATAATTTTCGAAAGGTACTATAACAAAAAAATCGATAAGTTGGTTATCAACAATCGCTACAAATTTTCATTACGAGCAGAATCCCTCGATCTGAAAAAACTTTGACATAACTTTATCACAAACTCAATCGTATAGAAAAAGCTTTTCATAAAAAATTCACACAATCAATCACAGGTTGATTAAACCCGTAAAACTCGATAGAAAACTTTACAAAAAAAATCGATATATAAAAAATAATCAAAATCGATCAATCTGGAAAAATTTGATATAATTTTATTTCAAACTCAATAGTATAGAAAAAGTTTTTCATAAAAAACAAAATCGAAAACCATGCTAAAAAAACACGCTTACGCCAACTGGTTATAAAACTGCCTAACAAACCATGAAAATGTTAACATATTTCGTATGCTTTTACGCTGACCAACTAATAGCTCCATACGTATAGCTGAAACTTTAACATAACGATTGCATGGCTGACTGACTTGCCCTATGCCTGCTGGCGGAACTGGCTGACCATTGACTGCATGCTGCACGCCTCCTTGAGTTTTGCAGCTTTAATGGGCATGTTGCACTTGTAAGCACAAAACCTACTATACAATTCTATACATACAAACGTAAATACGTACATATGTGGCATGCCCCAAAGTAGGAGCAGCAGCAGCAGCGGCAGCCACCACAAAATGCAGTGCTACAGTTCATTGCAATACGAATTTTCTGGTGCTATTGTTGTTATTGCTGCTGCGATTGACTTTTATTGCTGTTGTTACTCTTCGCTTTCAATGCTTTTCTGTCTTTTGCTAATGTAATTTATATTTGGCTTTGTTGTTGTTCACATTACCAGTGCAGCGTTGAAATTATGAGACCACCTTTGAGCATATTTGCTTGTATTATTGTTATTGTTGTTGTTGTTATTGCTATTATTGTTGCTGTTACGGTTGCTCTTGGCTGTTCATTACAAGCCCTCAACATGTTGCTCTGCTGTTTCTACTGTATGCTTGTTTTTGTTGTTATTATTCTACATTCATGTTTGGACCCCCATACATCAATCGTTCGGTCGGTCGTTCGTTCGTTCATTTGTTCATTGTGCAAACAATTGTTGGTTATTTTGGCTGTAAGTAAAGAATGTTGTATGTAAAATCATTTTCTGTTTGCTTTTATTCTTTTTATTTTTTATTTTTCAATTTATTGCTTTCGAATGGCTCTTCTTAGCACTTTGCTTTTGTCATAAAGGCTTTCAGCTGTCCCGTATATGTTTGTACAGGTATGCTTTTACATTTCTATTTCATAGGGCAAAGTTTGTTTCAAAAACATTTTTTTTTATTTGTTCATATAGTTTTTTAATTGCTTCTTATATAGTGTATATGCATGTACTTTTTACAGTGTATGAATCGTGTCTGCGTCGACTCTCAATATTTTTTTTTGCTGCTGGTGGCCTAGAAAAAAGCTTTTCTCTATAAAATCACGCATACTGCCATGAACTTTTTGAACTCCGAAATTCATTACTGCAGCGATTAAAAGCCTAACTTTTTATTAGAAATTCCTACAAGCGAAAAATGTCTAGCAAAATATAAAAAACTTTATATTAAGGAGGAAAAAAATAAGAGGAAGACGGGATAGGCTGTTTGATTAAAAAAAAGTTTAGTTTGATTGTTGTATTACAGGCTTTTTCGGGCTTAAACTCAGTCATTCCGTTACGTTGATCCAGCTGCAATCCGAAGCAGAAAGCTCAAAGCTTTTAAAAAAGCTCAACAAAGACCTCAGAGCCAAAAAAAAGCTCAACGACTAGTTCAGAGCTTTTCACACAAACTCGAGTGTGATATTATTAATGAAGTATGTATATTCAAACTAAATTAAAGAAAGGGAAAGCTTATGAAAGCTCAATTAGAGGGTACTACGAAGATTTAAACGCTTGCAGTTTACTGCCGATCAAAATATTATTTTAATGCAATAAAATAAATACATAACTACATTGCATGTAGCTATTTTCAAGCACAGAAAAGCTGTTTCAATAAATCCAAAAAGTTCGAATATGAAAAGCACTTAATTAAAATGGTAACCCTTGAAAAAGTTTGCAAAAGCTAAAAAGCGCAAAAAACTTGAGATATTTGCTAACAAAGTATAAAATGTATTCAAGTTTTCCTTGCTAAAGTCGAAGTAGTTGTTTAAGTAAACAAAAATATCGAAAGCTCAGAGGTTTTTAAAAAGCTCAGCAATAATATTATATTGGTAAAATTGCAAATCTTATTAGTTCAACATAATTCAATAGAAACTCGAAGAAATACAAAAAAAAAGCGTTTAAATAGCTTGATTAAAAGCTTTGTCGAAAAAAAGCTTTTTTTTAACGAAATCTTGAAAATTTTTTAAATCTCAGAAAACCCAAAGACATGTGAAATAAGTATAATACGATTTTCTTCTAGTTTTTTTTCTTACGTAAGGAAAGTTTTTCAGGCTTAAAAAGTGGAGAGAGGGGAGATATACAAAAAGCGCGGAGATATTCGTAAAACATTCGTGAACATATTGTTGAAAAGTTTCTTCAAATTGTAGCAAGAACTCAAAAGCTAATCAGTCAACTTATTTTAGCGAAAGCTCATTTAAAACTATTATATTGAAAAAGCTTTCCTAGCTTTCCAAACAAAAAAAGGGAAAGCTTCATAAGTACATAAGTAAAAGAAATTTAAAATCATAACAACTTATTTTAAGAGCTTTTCTCTGCAAAAGCTCTTAAAGAGAGGCATATGATAAGTGAGAAATTCTTCGAAGCACCTAGCGATGCTAACCGAAGTTTGGAAATTGAAAAATTTTCTGTTTAGCTACCTATGCTTCCATAATTTTTTCTAAAAAATAGCATATTTGAGGCTCACAGTGAATATGGTTGTTCGCTGCATCAAAAATTGGGTTCCACTTAATATTTACATTCCATACAACACTCCATAAATTAATTTTTGTACATACATAAATAAAACGTTAATCCCCCTATAAAGTCATATTTAAATTAGCATTAAAATAGACAAGTTTAAAGTCGTTAAGCTAGTTTAATCGCCATTCGAAGGCATTAAATGAAACAAGAGAAGCAATTTATCAAATTCTGTATTGATATAAAACATTTATCATGATTTTCGAACAATTTTATAGGTAAATGAATAAATATTTATTTATGCAAATTTGTTTTATTATTTTTTTTTTTCAATCGTAAGAAAGTTAAGTAAATATGATATGCCAAACAAAAATTCCTTAAAATTATTATAAACAAAGCAACAAAAAGTTAACAATATAGATTATGCAAAGTCGCCAAGACATATGTACATATAGAAAGATTAATTTTATTAAGTGTTGCGGTGAAGCAGAAAAGAAATTTTTTTTAATTAAAAAATCATAAAAAGTACCAGTGAGCGCTTAAGTAAAAGCTCACAATGCACTGACAACTTTTTAAAATATTGACAATTGAAAGCAGTTTAAATAAAAAGTCTTATATATGGACAATTCATAAATTAATCATGGATGTGTCATACATGACTTACAGGCGATTCATAAATGACTTATGGATGAGTCATAGATGACTCATGTATGAGTCACAAATGACTCATGGATGATTCACCAATGACTTATGAATAAATCATAAGTGACTCTTGGGTGAGTCATATATGACTCATCCATGAGTCATTTATGACTCGTCTGTAAGTAATTTATGACACATCCATGATAAATTTATGAATCATCCATGAGTCATTTATGACTCATCCACATACATTTGGTAGCAATCAAACAAAGCGCATGCGTAAGTTGCCTACCGTAACAGTCACCTATGCGTCGAAGAAAAAAATGAAAAAAAAAGAAGAAACAAACAAATATGAATAAACTTTTTAATTAACATAACAAAGAGAAAAGAAATCTTGTGTATTGTAAATATGAATATGTATCTACGTATATGCCAACGTAACAAACCAAATAAATGAAGAATTGTAAAAGTAGGAGTCCATTGTTTGTACAAAAATCAATTTAGCTTAAAGCTAAGAATCCAAAAACGACCAAAAAACAAAACAAAACCAAATACAACAACGAAATTTATGGCAAGCAGCATTTGCTACTTTTACAGCCTGCAGGGCTAATGGAAGACACAAAAAAATAAGGAGTACCTGCTATCTTTCTTGCTACGACTTCGAGTACGTATTGATTGCATGAAACAATGCTAAGCGGCGATTGCGTTATTTGAAGCTACGCTTCATTGGTAATAAAGAAAGTATGTAAGTATGAGGTTAAGAGAATCGTGGGTGGAAGAAAAAAAAGTAGCGAGAGACTGTAGCTATTTCAGGCAAGTGCACGAAAAATATAAAGGAGTGGAGGAAAAGTGATCAATGCAGTAGAGAGGCTTGAATGAGATCGAAGAAAGCGATAGGCTAGAGAGAGTATGGACTAAGCCTTAGTGGGGCCTCGAGTCGAGGATAGGGAAGAAACGTGGAGATAGCAAATATAGTCCCCCCAGTAGTTCGCCTTCAATGTAATCAACTGGCGAATTTAATATGACAATGTTCTAGGTGGTGGAAATTGTCCCCCGCTGCATTACCCTTTCGACTATTCCGAACTGGTACAAAATTCTAACAAAAAATCCAAAACTATTTCTCTATCAAGTTATATTGTCTCCACCGAGAACCGAACTGAAAATTTTTAAAATGCTAAGCTCAGGTATCTGCCATAACGCCATCGTATCCCTGTTGGAAAAATCTCTAGTTCAGAGCTTGTTCGCTTGTAGTGCGTTCGAAACCTCTACTAGTTCGCTTTCTATCTCTTTTACATTTAATCAACTGGCGAATTTAATATGGCAATGTCCTAGGCGGTGGATTTTGTCCCCAACTGCATTACCTTTTCGACAGTTCTGAACTGGTATATTAAAATGACTATAACGATTAAAATGACTATTATGATTAAATCGACTTTAATGATTAAAATGACTTTAATGATTAAAATGACTAATGATTAAAATGACTATAATGATTAAAATGAATACAATGAAAAAATGACTATAATGATTAAAATGACTATAATGATTAAAATGACTATAATGATTAAAATGACTATAATGATTAAAATGACTATAATGATTAAAATGACTATAATGATTAAAATGACTATAATGATTAAAATGACTATAATGATTAAAATGACTATAATGATTAAAATGACTATAATGATTAAAATGACTATAATGATTAAAATGACTATAATGATTAAAATAACTATAATGATTAAAATGACTTTATTGATTAAAATGATTATAATGATTCAAATGACTATATTGATTAAAATGGATATAATGATTAAAATAACTACAATGATTAAAATGACTATAATGATTAAACTGCTATAACGATTAAAATGACTATAATGATTAAAATGATTATGATGATTAAAATGACTATGATTATTAACATGAGATTTTTTGCTGTCGGGTAGTGTAATTTGTCTGTAGCTGCGTGTTTGAATTTGACCTCCCCGGACATGATTTGACCACTGAGGTTGTGCTTTGAAGGACCACTTCGAGCCATTCGAAACCAAAAAAAACTTAAACTCTCAATTTATCAAAGTACACTTTAAAAGCTTCCCAAAGCTTTCATCCATAACAAGTTCTCCTACTAACTACATACACTACCTTTAAAGCAGATGCCACCTATATCGCCGACCAATCACAATGCTCAAATCGAGTCATTTATTTGAGTACTCGTATTAACGTCAACCGTTCACATGTAGCCACTTAATTTATTAGTGCACAACAATTTGCTTTGGTTTTGATTCCTTTTGCGCGCGCTTGCGCAACGGCTTTTGTGTTTAATAAATATCAATGTCAGAGGCTGGCGAGCGTCCAACGACAATAAGCAAAAATGTGAACAAAAAACGATGTAACTACAATGTATGTAGAGGTTCACATGTAACCCTCCTACCTAAAATTCAATGCGATTCAATTATTTCGCAAACCGCCGGAGGCGCAACAAAAAAAAGTGAATCAACTGCTTATGAAAACAATAAAAACAAAAAATAATAAAAAGAACAATCAGAAAAAAAATCAATGCAAAAATATCTGTTACAGCCTATGCATTGATTTGATATGTAGGTAATATCGACGATCGGCACACTCATGCACTCTATCACTTCGATGCAGCGCTCGACTTTGTATGAGCGCGCAACAAAAAAGTAGTTCATGCGCAGGCGCAACGTTGTAGCTGCCCTATGTATGTATGTATGTAAGCTTACAAAGCATTTTTTAACTATTTATGCGCCTTTTGCCTTTTAACATGCATATGCTTATAGTTCGATATTATTTTCATTTTTTCATATGCTTGATACTACCATTGCCAGTGTAGCGGCTGCGCATTGTACCTGGCAGGCATTCAATAACTTCTCGGCATATGTGTTTGTAAAAGGCATAGTGCTTGTTCGCGCCGCCATACCATCCTTTTGTTTTTGATGCTTAGCCGCGGCCATTAGGGTGCATTATTTTTTTGCACATGCACATTGTGTGTTGCAGCTGCTTGTTGCTGTGGAATTTCTTCATTTTTTTGTTGTTGCTTGCCCCTTCACTAGATATGACTATCTACTGTGTATTGTGTAGTAGTTGTTGTTGCTTCTTGACTACTTCATTGTATACCCAGTATGCCGAGCTGCCAAGTCAAATATTGAATACTTTTTTGGTGCAAAAATGTCTTTGTTGTTGTAGTACAAGTTCTTGCCCTGCTTAGTCGTTAGGTCCACCCCGAAACTTGGATTTATCATGGTGAAACTGGTTCAAAAGACTTTGTCAGGTTAATCCTGAGTCATTAGGTAATTTGGACCAGCTGTCAGGAGAGAGGGAAAGCTCGGAGCTTTCAAAAAAGCACCATCAAGATACTATTAAACATGTTGCAGAGCCGTAAAGCTTGTTAATCAACAATTTATTTGTGAAAGCTTAATAAGAAAGTAATAACTCATGAAAAAGAAAGCTCAGAGCTTTTAAAAAAGCTCCATTCCAAAACCTTGAAGCTTATAAAACAAACTACTATTTATGAAATCGTAAATAAAAAGTAATACGACTCTTTAAAATTATTCAATGAAAAAAGCTTTTTAGAGCTTTCATAAAAAAAGAATTAATGAACTCATAAACTCCAACATTGTTAATATGAATAACCAACATGTAGATTATTTAATGTATGAAAAATGTGTGAGAACCAAGAGGAATCTATTTTAATTTGACTTCTTACGAAAGCTCGAAAGTTTAAAAACGCAAAAGCTAAAACAACAAAATATGGACTTTCGAACGGGTATCCATAGATGAAATAAATAAATTTTTGAACTTCAAGCGAAGTTTCCAAGCTCTTTGAAAAGCGCAAACAACATACTTAGGTAGTGTGTCTTATTAGTTGAGATTTTTTTCTGTTAAAAAGTGATGCAAAACTTTGAATTGACTTGATTGAAAATAGCTTTAAAAAGTTTTTCGAAAAAAGCTTTTTTATAAGAAAGCGCGAAAGCTTTAGAAATCACAATCGGAAGCTGTTTGACAAGTGAGCAAAATTATGTTGTCAAATTTTTTTTTGGGAAAATCGGGACAGCTTTTTAAGTGAAACAATTTAAAAAAAATATATAGAGGAAGCTTACAGGTTTTTGAGAAAGCTCATAGAGCATAAGTATTGATGGCTTTTCAAGAAAAGGATTGTTTTAAAGTCATTATAAAGTAAAAATTGTGCAGCTACTCTAAAACGGGTAAGTTCTAATACAAACTTTTTCTTTAATTGGCTAAAGCTTAACATATTTTGGCAAAGTTAAATGTTAAAATAATGTTTTTCCTGCAAAAGCTCTTTAGAAAAGTAATTTAAAAGCAGTAAATAAAACAGAACCATAAAATGTTTTTGAAATTGTTAAGAAAAAATAAAACTAGCAAAAAGCTCAACATATTTTGGAGAAAGCTCAGCGCATTGAGCTATAATTTTCTTAAATTATTTGATTTAAAAAAACCTGTTACACTTTAAGTGGAAGTCTTTCCATCTTGAAGATCAGAGCTGTGTATAAAAGCTCATTTTTTAATGAAAGCTCGCTGAGGAGGAAATAGAAATTTTGAATTTACGCCTTTAGCTGTTATTTTATAAGGCTTAGGGGTGTTAAAAACACCACTTTATTTATAAAAAAGTTTAAAAAAGGTCTTCTATTTAAACAAGGTTGTGCTTTTAAAAGCTCTTTAAATTTATATGAAATACATGTAAAAAGTGGGTTATTCAAGTAGGTCTGGTATGCTACTGGGTATATAATTTTCAGTTGCATACAAACAGAGACTCTTTGGTTCTTTGCTGCTTGACTTTTTGCCCAGCTCCTGCTGCTGCGGCTGCTCCTGTTATTGTTAAGTTGATAACCATGTTCAAATAAATCACCTTTTAGCTACTTTTTGCGTTGAGCAGTGTTGCTGCTGCCGCCATCGCCACCAACAACAAGAACAACACCATTCTAGCATGTCCTTTCGACGTTGCTTTGGCAAAAATGCCGCCACTACTATTTCTTCTTCTTCATATTGCTCCTATTTTGCGCCATTGTTACTGTAACTGAGCATTGTTTTCGTTTTTAATATTGTTGTTGTTATTGTTGTCGTTTGTAGTTTGAGCGCGTTATCTTGACTTGATGCCATATTTAAATGCATACATGAGATATGCTTTTATTTATTTATATATGCATTATTTTAACATTTTAGCTTGAAGGTAAGAGGAAGCTTTTTTTTATTTGTTGTTGTTGACTCCTAAACATAATACATATTTTATTTCCTTACAATGGCGTATGTGTATGCGTGAGTGTGTTCAAGCATTTCTTAATATTTATGCATTGTTTAGTTATTATAGCCTGCCATCTTTTGTTTGTCTGTTGTTGTTGTAGCTGTTATTCCTAGATATAGCTTTTGCTCAGCTTACATTGTTAGTTGTGCTTGTAGGAGCATCCTTTCCAGGTATAAAGTTAAAATGTTGCGCTTAATTTCACATAAACATAAGTTTTGTTTAGTTGTGCCCAACCTCTTTCATAAAAGCTTTTAGTTACTAACTGTCCCTCAAGCGTATATAACAATTCGTTGCAGTTGCATGCGCTGCTCAACTACAAAAACGTCCAACAATTTCCTTTTATTTCCTCGTGTCTTATTTCATATTTCCTCATAAATAAATATGCATGTGTAACATTTTGCATTTTATTCGCATGCCTCATGCCTCACAACTTGCTTCCGTCTCATCTCATATACAACTCGTTCATATATTTATTCGTTATGCTTCAATGCAATTGTTAAATTGTCTGTCCGCCCCTATACTTTATCCGCCTTCATTGTCCATTTGTAATATCTTAAGTAATGCCTTCAGTGTTTACCTCACCATAATAAGTACTCAAGTTAACTTATTCTGATATTTTACAAATCTTCATGTCATCATGATCTGTAAATGCTCCCCGCATGAAAGCTTTCAATAGTAAATCGAATGAAATATTTGTTGCAACTATCTGATGCTGTCTTGATGTAATCTTTATACTTGATTTACGTTTAACTCAAAAAGAGGAAAGAGTATTCACTTAAATTTTGATTTTAACGTGACCGGAAACCGAAAAGCTCCACAGGAAGTGAGAAAGCTTTCACAGTGCTTTTATTATATCGGTTAAATACTTATTTCTGAAAGTTATACAAATTTCTGTGTGATCCTAATTAGCAAACGGAAAACCGTAACGTCGTAAAAAAATATGCGAAAAGCTCCGAGAATGCACAGGAAGTAAAAAAAGCTTTTACCAACATTTTTCTTAACTAATTTTTTGATGTTGAAAATTATAATAACTGCAACGCTACATACAAAATTGAAATTAAACACATGTTTGAGAAATCAAAAAACTAACAAAAAAAATATGCTGAAAGCTCCACTTATACTTAAATTTAACGAAGCTTAAATCTGAAACTTAATTATAAACCAAAGCTTTCTGATTAAAGAAAAATATAAGCAATGTTAAAGAAAAGTCGAAAGCACAGTTTATTATGAATTGAAAAAGATTAAACAAATCTCATGAAAGTTTTACTTTTTTCTAAAAGCTCTGCATTGTATAAGAAAGCTTCATACGGAACTTATGTAGTTAAAGTACTACCAAAATCTGTTTGTGAAAAAAAAAGTGCAGAAGTATCTATTAAAAACTTCATACAAAAAAACCTTTTTGTGGTAGGTACAAGAAAGCTCACTGAAAACAAAGCTGATTTTGACAGCTTCATGGGAACAGCCCTAATTTTGCAAAAGCTTCGCTAAAGGATGTTAATAAAACGGTTTGAAAATATTCGAACTGGAAAAACTTTCTAAAATATGTCATGAAAAAAATTTGAAAATTTATGAAAGCTTCAAATATTTTGATAAAAGCTTAATGGTAAACAATTATATAATACAATTGAATGTGATTACGAAATTTTTAAAGTAACTAGTAACTAATTATATATCTTCAAGACAGCTAAAATTTAAAGGCTAAGCACTGTAGAAAAGCTCAGCCTTTTAAAACGGGAAAGCTCCTAAATGTTAAACATTTGTGAAACTGTTTGAATTGCCTTTAAGCTAAATAAAATAAAAAAGAAGTGATAGAGTAACAAACAGATTTGAAAAACTCCATTGGGCATTAATATATAAGAAAAATAAATTAAAGCTCTACATATTTTCATGAAAGCTTAGTGAAAATACAGACAAACTGCGATAGGAACTTAAAAAAAATAAAATAATAACTAGAACTCCATGTTTCTAAATAAAAGAAAAATAGATAGAAGCTGAAGAAAACTGTACAAATATTGCCCTAAAGCTTAATTTAGTGAAAGTTTGAATAGTGTTAAAGTCAAAAAACAATTTGGTAGTACTAATAGTAGCAAAAACTATTGTAGAGCACAGAATCTGAATCGGCATCTATTTAACTCGAAAGCTTTTAAAATTTGTAGAGCTTTTGTGAAAGCTTAACCCTTAATAAAGCTCATAAAAAGGTATAAGTGGAAATTGGAAAATGAGCAATGGAGCATTTGCTCACAAATATTATATAAAAAGCTGTGAGAGCTTTAAAATTGTTCGAGTTTTATAAAAGCTCTAATACTCATCTATTTCTTATATTTTTATTAATTTATTTTAGCTTTGATGATTTCAACCCAAAAATTCGCAAAACTGAGGGAGTCTTGCTTCACTCCTAGAAAGCTTGTCCACTTTATGTAAATTATCCACGTCAATGCGCTGCACAACTTGACTTGTCAATATGAAGACATTACATTTCATTGCAAATTGATGTATGTAAATGTAATTCAAATGCATACTTAGTATGCTATCAAAAGCATAAATGCATGCATAATTATGGTAATGAAAAATGCCAGTGGCATAAATTGCCAATGATGATGTTGAAAATCAGCTAAACAATGCTTAGCTAGTTTGTGTAGCTTTAGCATTTATGAGAGCATTAAAAACATTAACATAGGCATTTTAGCAACTGCATCAGCTGCCCTCTACAGCAACATGTTGCACAACATGCATATCATGTAACGCATTTGTTACAAAAACAAACAACTAACAAATCTTTATCATCATAGAAACATTATTATGAGTTAATTAAGTTATCCTGATGGAAGATTTTTTTCTTTTGTTGCACTTCTTCAACCGAGAGAAAATATTAGTTTTTAGTGCAATATTATAATCAATGGTTTATGTGTTGCTTCAATGTTGCAGTACTCCTGAATATTTTTGTACTTATTTGTGTTGCATAATAAGGCGTTTTCAGCTGGTGTTGCTTTTGTTTGTTGTTATATGAATTATTTTTTTTTTCAACGCTCTTCATTGCCAGCCGCCTATTCAATTAGAGTCATTTGCTAAGGCGACCACGCAAAATATCAGCATCAGATTGATAGCATGCCTGTATGCTATATTTAATGTTAGTGTTGCAAGTCATATGCGTATAAGTATATTTTCATACCCAGTGAGCAATAAATAAATCAAAATAATTAAATAAAATAAAAAAAAAAATAAAAAAGAAAATAAAATAAAATAAAAGAAAATAAAATAAAATAAAATAAAATAAAATAAAATAAAATAAAATAAAATAAAATAAAATAAAATAAAATAAAATAAAATAAAATAAAATAAAATATAATAAAATAAAATAAAATAAAATAAAATAAAATAAAATAAAATAAAATAAAATAAAATAAAATAAAATAAAATAAAATAAAATAAAATAAAATAAAATAAAATAAAATAAAATAAAATAAAATAAAATAAAATAAAATAAAATAAAATAAAATAAAATAAAATAAAATAAAATAAAATAAAATAAAATAAAATAAAATAAAATAAAATAAAATAAAATAAAATAAAATAAAATAAAATAAAATAAAATAAAATAAAATAAAATAAAATAAAATAAAATAAAATAAAATAAAATAAAATAAAATAAAATAAAATAAAATAAAATAAAATAAAATAAAATAAAATAAAATAAAATAAAATAAAATAAAATAAAATAAAATAAAATAAAATAAAATAAAATAAAATAAAATAAAATAAAATAAAATAAAATAAAATAAAATAAAATAAAATAAAATAAAATAAAATAAAATAAAATAAAATAAAATAAAATAAAATAAAATAAAATAAAATAAAATAAAATAAAATAAAATAAAATAAAATAAAATAAAATAAAATAAAATAAAATAAAATAAAATAAAATAAAATAAAATAAAATAAAATAAAATAAAATAAAATAAAATAAAATAACAGCTGTAAGGCCTAGTTGCCACGGCTAATTGTTAGATCTAAGTTTTACACTTAAGTACCTAACTTGTAAATAAATAAATAAAATAAAATAAAATAAATTAAAATAAAATAAAATAAAATAAAATAAAAAATTAAAAAATTAAAAAATAATAAAAATGTAAAAAAATTGTTTATAGTAAATTAAAAAAAATAAAATAATAAGAATTTTGTTTGTCCAAAGTTCCGCTTAGGAACCTTGCAAACTCTCTCACTCCACACACAAGCTGACGGAGTTCACGCCTCTAGGCAACGGTGATGTTGCCACCTACAGCCGTCAGCTGCATGCCGATTACGGCTTTTATTCTACACATTGTGCTTTCAAGCCACAAAAGCTACACAAGCACGGCACAGCCCCTGGCTCCAAGACGAATTTGATTGAAGCGTCTGAAAGGTAGTGATTTTGCTTTGGCAATACGTAGCATTTAATAGCTGCTCCACATAATGAAATGCGTGTGTGGCTGTGTATGCATTTGAGATAATAATTTCTTACAATTGCTGCCCCAAACCAAAATCTAGCATTTATTGTTTAGGTACAAAAAAAAAAAAAATACAAAAAAATTTTGTTTGCAGCAAATATGAAGATAATGAAAAACGTGATCTCTTTTGGTTCATTAAAAACCCACGCAACTTCATTGGGCTGATAGATAGTATTTACAAAGCGAGAATATAGTCATTTACCGTTATGTGGCAGAACATGAGTGCACATAGGCATACGTAGGCATATATTTATCTCTACAAATAAAGCAATGATTAAATACTGAAATTGTTGCGTTTTCTTTAATTCTCTCTATCTTTAATTGTTCTCTGTTGATGAATCACTTTGACGATTAGCATATCAGCATAATTAATTTCAATCATTTGAGAATACAGAAAATAATGGTTTGAAGCAGGGGCTTCGAAAAAGAGTACTTTCGTCGGGGTCCAAAATGTTTTGGTATGACCCAACAGTATTTAGGAAGTCTTAATCAAATTTTAAAATATATCTATAAGCCGTGGTATGTACAGCACTCTTTAAAAAAGGGGCAACAAATAGCATTCATTTCTCAAAAGATATCCTCTTTTGTTCACATGTTTTAATGTATGAAAGATTGATGGTTTTTTCAAACAAAAACTGAATCACTGCATTAGTGGAAAAACGAGAAGCACGAAAGCGAAGAAAAACAACAAATGAAGCAGCAAACGATAGAAAAAATAATTTAAATAGCGTGAACAAAAAACAAGATCTATGCTATTGTGCGCCTCTTGTTAGAATATTATATAAGAACACGAGTGTGTGTATACCCAATAAACTTGTGTGTCTAATATTAATTTGAGAAGAATTTAAGAACTCACCCTAACCTTACATATCAAAAGTGAGGTCGCAATCTAAAATATAAGCCTATAGTGTATTCAAAGCACCTAGCAGGTAAATTTTTAATATGGGATCGATCATGTTATTTTAACATGAAGCTCATATTGAATAACTTCACTACGTGTTAAATTAACATGACTTCCTGTTAAATTAACATGAAGCTCATGTTGAATAACTTCACTTCGTGTTAAATTAACATGACTTCCTGTTAAATTAACATTACTTCCTGTTAAATTAACATGACTTCCTGTTAAATTAATATGACTTCCTGTTAAATTAACATGACTTCCTGTTAAATTAACATGAATTCCTGTTAAATTAACCTGACTTCCGGTTAAATTAACATGACTTCCTGTTAAACTAACATGAAGCTCATGTTGAATAACTTCACTTCGTGTTAAATTAACATAACTTCGTGTTAAATCAACTTGACTTCCTGTTAAATTAACATGACTTCCTTTTAAATTTACATTAAGTACCTGGGTGACCGTGCTTGCCCAGTATTCCTCGAAGTTATCACCAAATCCTACCTACTAAATATAAGCAGTATAAGCTTTCCAAAAGAGATTTTCAAAAAAACCAAATAGTTGGCAACCCCGTTACACATCGCAAATGGCAACACCCAGTTGGAAAAAATTTGAATGAAGCATACTAACACTGTAATAAAATTTTATCCAAATGGGTCAGTAGGCAACCGAAATAGTGGTCGAGATGAGAAAAAATAAATAAAATGCGGTTAGGTGGCAACCCTAGGCTTCAACCCTGCTTAAATATGTCAGCATTTGAAAACGGCGAAAATATCTTTCATTTGATAACCACATTGGCATATTTTGCTCAATATTTTAAAAAAAATCGTTAAAGGTGGCAACCCTGTAAACCTCTCCAAGTGACAACACTCATTTATATAATCTTAGAATGAACTAAACTATCTTTATGCCAATTTTTTTACAAATCGGTCAAGTGGCTCCCGAGATATAAGGAAAAGTAAATAAAATGCGGGTAGGTGGCAACCTTAGTTGGAAACCCTGCTTAAAATCGTCATATTTAAGTCTCACAACCGATTTCAGGTAATTATCGAAAAACCCTCTATTCAGCAAACATCAAACGTAATTTTTCAGAAAAAAACAAAACGTTCAGCTCTCAAACAACAGGCGTGACAGCAAAAATAAATCTCTAATTATGCCTTGTGCTGTCAAAAAATATATTTACTTCAAATGCCATAGGTAATTTCGTGTAAAGTGAAAAGTAAACAGCAGAATTTTTTTTTTTTTTTTTTTTCGTCGTCGTGTACAAATAGACAATAATTCATTAATTTTTCGCCAGACACCGTTGGAGCGTTGGAGCGCAGGTGACGGGCGGTGTTGTTGCTGATGAAAAACAAACAAACCATTTCTCAATGATAATGAGTTCGCGTGCACTTACCACACTTCAACTGAATGTATTAGCTCCCAACGCTCGCTCTAACGCTTCCCCAACAAAAACACACATCCACATCATTTGTAAATTTATTCGCTTTGGTCGCCAACATCACTTAGTCCAACGATGATGATGCTTTTGGTTGTGTTCTATAATGTTATGACAGCTCATCATCAAATGTCTGCTCGAATTGGCTAAATTGTCTGCACTCTAAACTATTTCACTCGTTCACAACCATCAATTTAACAAACTCACAACAGATAGTTGTATGTAGTAGATTCATTCATCTTTCAACTTTTTCCGGTACACACAAGATACCACCCCCCACCCGGTACCCCACCTCACCAAAATCACTAAATATTTAGTTAGTTAGTTAGCTTCATTTCGTTGCGTTTCGCTTCCTGCCTGTCTCCCATCATCTCGGTCTCTCACGTCTCACATCTGTCTATCTTTCTATTTGTCTCTCAGTTAATTTTCGCTTTTTCATTTGTTTGCTTTTAGTGTTGTTGTTGTTGCTGTTGTTGTTGTATTTTGCCATATGTCCATGCGTAACTGTACATCCTAATGACATTTTAGTTTTAGTTAACACGCTTACGTAAATATGAGCTCATAAATTATGTTTGTTGCTTTGGTCGCTTGATGTCTTTAGATGCTTCTGCCGTCCATCCGTCCGTCCGTCCATTCACACATTTGTCCGCACTAAAACGAAATTTTGTATAAATGATTGATATACTACTTTGAAAAAGTGCTCGACTGCCACTTGTTTAGTATAATAGCATCTCTCTAATAATTACGTTTAATGATTCGTAATACGCTATTTGATGTTGTCAAGGATCCGGACACATGAATATGATGACCATGTATGTGAAAAAATGCAGATAAGTATAAAAGAAAAAAATCTATAAATTATTTTTTGGGTGTGTGACGGGTTAATAAAAAAATGTTTGGTTTGGTCTATAACGGGTTAAAAACCTTTTCTTTTTTAAATTACATTACTAAGCAGATTTAAACAAAAAAAAATGTCAGAAAAAATTTCAAATTTTTCAAAGAAAGGGTCTAAGTGACCCAATCGATTTCGTTAAGATGCTCCACAAAATTATATTATATTTTTCAGCATATATGGCAAAATGAGTGCAGATAAAGAAAAAAAAATAAAAATTTGGGTTAATGGCGGGTTAATAAAAAAAATTTGGTCAATAACGGGTTAAAAATGTTTTTTTATGTTACATTTTTTAGGCAGTTTTAAATTAAAAATTTCAGAAAAATTTTACACTTTTTAAAAGAAGGGTGTAAGTGACCCAAAAAAAAAAATAAAAATTATATTTTTCCGGATACATGAAAATTATGACCATGTAAAGGGACAAATGTATTCAAACAAATAAAAAGAAAAAAATACAAAACTAAAAATGATATTTTCGTCGAATGACGGGTTAATAAAAAAATGCTTCGTCGATAACGTGTTAAAATTTTTTTTTTTTTTTAATTAAATTATCATGCAGTTACAATCGAAACAAAAATTTCGGAAAAATATTCAAATTTTTCAAAAGAAGGGTCCAAGTGACCCAATCTACTGGGTTAAGATGCTCCACAAAAATTTACAAGACTGAAAACTATATTTTTTTTTTTTCAGACACGTAAAAGTTCCATGCACAGGAACAAATGTATTAAGAAAAATTAATAGAAAAAATATATAAAACTAAAAATTATGGTTTGGGTGAATGACGGGTTAATGAAAAAAAATGTTGATCCGTAAGGGGTTGAACATGCTCATTATCAGAACTAAATGGAAAAATGTGTGCAGATAAAGAAAAAATAAAATAAAAATAAAAAACAAAAATTATATTTTGGGTTGAAAAAAAATGTTTGGTCTTTAACGGGTTAAAAATGTTTTTTTTTTTTTTGTAAAATACATTTTTAAGCCATTTTTATTGAAAAAAAAATATTTTCAGATTTTTTAAAAGAAGGGTCTAAGTGACCCAATCGTGTCGCAAGTAATGGGTTAAGCTGCTCCATAAAAATGTGTTGCAACCATAAAAAAATTGGAATTATCTAGAATAAGTCGGAGATAAGTTGAAAAGGAACATGTGCCACGTCTAACGATTACTGTCGGTCGAATTTCTACCCCAATGAGTATTGTAGAAAAATTAACCCATTCGGTCACAATGTTACGATTTGGAAACTTGCACAAATAACGATATTTTATCGGCCAACTATGGAACAATTGACCCATTTGCATTCCATTGCATAAAAAAAGTTGCGACCTAATGGATTAAAAAAGAACTTTACTTTAACATTGAAATCTTGCTTTAATTTGGCAACATTTATTCACTGATGCCTTACTTAATTAATAAAGCAAATCACTTTGCCAAATTTCTTTTTTCTTCTTCTTCTTATAAGTCATAAATCGGTTTATATATTTCGGGGGTATTTGAACTCATTTAGTTGTAAGCCAAAAATATTATTTGCCGACAATCACCCACTTCCCTCCTTTTGTGTCGCAGCATGCCATTTTGCCAAAAAAATATTCGTATTTATATGTCTCATGCAGCGAGACCGCTCAGCACCAGTTAGCCACTAAGCCGCTTATGGCCACAAATAAAAATTGTAGCTGAAATCGATATGATCATAAAGCCGCCTTTGATATTGGTTGTAATCAAATTGCTGGCGCTTGTAATGTCATTGAAGTCGCTATTTTAATTCTCTTTGATTTTTATTGTTGCCCATTGACTTCCTTTTGTTTTATAAAAAGTTTTTTAGTAATTTAACTGCCAAAAAAGGGATACGAAGCAAATTTAGAAACCACCGAAATATTGAAACAAATATAGGGAGAATGTATAAAAAAAAATTCTAAATATAGTCAACATAAAAATCTAAACTCATTTCAGTTGTTGCCAATTTTTAGTTCACTCTTTTCTGTGGGAATCAGAGAACTGCACGAGTTTCCTGTTTTTGCTTAGCAGGGGTGAAGCATATGTACTTAATTGACCCTCTGTTTCTTTCAGACTACCGTTAATGCTAGGAATGTTGGGGAAAAATGGCCGAAACGGGTTAAAGACCACGCCCACTTTTATATGAAATACTTTATGAAGTATCATCTAATATATACATATACATACATATAACAAAGCCTTGTCATGGTGTATGACGCATGAGTATTTTTTTACTTATCCATGAGTCATTTTTGAATCACCCATGGGTAATTTTTGACTCATCAATTAGTCATTGTTGACTAATTTTGAACTTATCTATGAGTCATTTATGACTCATCCATATTTTTTTAATGACTTATCCATGAGTCATTAATGATTCATCCATGAATCATATTATGAGTCATCCATGCGTAATTTTTGACTCATTCATAAGTAATTTTGAACCATCCATGAGTCATTTATGACTCATCCGTGAGTCTTTTTTGACTAATCCATGAGTCTTTTTTGATTAATCCATGAATCGTTTAAGAGTCATTTATGACTCATCCATGAATCATTAATGAGTCATCCATGCGCCATTTTTGACTCATCCATGAGTTATCTTTAATAAGAACTTATAAATGTTTTCAGAACTTTTATTGCAAAAGAAAACTCTGCACAAAAATGTATTCGTATCGCAAGAAGTATGTTCCAATTAGGGATGTCATCCCGGGATCCCGAAATCCCGGGATCCCGACCCTTTTTAAGCTCCCGAAAATCCCGGGATTGTGTTCCAGCAATCCCGGGATTTTCGGGATGTGAGAAAAATCCCTCTTGTATAGCAAAGAAACCACACTGAAATTTGGGTTAGCGTTTACAACACGGTTGACGTAGAAATCAGCTGGTTTCATTGTTATTTTTGCGCGCATAATTGATTGATGAATAATAAGAATAATTAAATATGACTGAAAAGCCGTCCACTTCAGGTAAATATAGATATATTTATAACTTCGGTGAAGTGGAATACCTCGCACTCATCCATTTTTATACGAAGTATTTCATTTTCATTAAATAAAGAATCACTGTAATGAAATTGAAATTTATTTCGTACAGGTTTTGTTGCACATAAAACAAAGGCGGAAGAGGAGTCTTCCGTGTGGTTCTATTTTTTAGTTGCGCGCGACAACGACGAGTCAGCTCAGTGCAAAAAATGCAGTCAAATATTATTAACGAAAGGTGGCTCAACAAAAGGGCTGCACACGCATTTGAAAAAACATAATATTGTTGTGTGCCGTAAAACAAAAGCTCCAGAAGCCAATCCTGTACCTTGTAAACAGCAAAAGTTGCATAAATTTTTTAGTAATAAAACGGAGAGGAGTATGGAAGCTGTTTTAGCTAGGATGACGGCTGTTGATGGTTTTGCTTTTTCAGCTTTCACCAAATCAGAAGATCTACGCGATGTAATGCGAGGTAATGGCTTCGATTTACCAAAATCCAGAAACACTATACAAAGTATTGTACTCAACTATTACGAAAATATTAGAGTAGGATTTTTACATGAAATTGAAAAGCTCGTAAAAGAAGGTGAAAAATTTTGCGTAGTTTTTGACGAATGGACATCTGTGTCAAACAAACATTTTATGAACGTTAATATCTTTGCGGCATCTAAATTTTGGAACTTGGGTCTTGTGCGATTCCGAAGTTCAATGACAGCTGAAATGTGTATCGAACATTTGGTGGAACGCTTGAGTGAATTCAAAATTGATATGGAAAATGATGTTATAGCTATCACAACAGACGGCGCAAGCACTATGAAGAAAGTTGGCAGGCTCATAAAGCCTCATCAGCAGTTATGCTTTGCCCACGGACTTCAACTGGCCGTCATTGATGTGTTATATAAACCCGCATTAAAACAGTCTAGCAAAAGTAAGTTATCAAAGCATTAGTGTTATCCAGATCTTTTACGGTTGTCAATAGTGACTACACAGCATTGTGTATATTAGACTGGGCCAAAAAATAAAAATTTTGTTTTTTCAAAAATTATATTGATTTTCTTTTTGAGAAAGGTGGAAAAAAATTATTATAATTTTTTCAGATTTTTAAATTAAACTCTAGAGGTCTATCATCGTTAGTTTAGATTTTACAGACTTTACCTCATACTTGGTATAAAAACGACAAACCATTGTTGTAAAACACCATTAATCTGAACATATTTTCCAAGGAAATCGAATTTCCTACAAAAGCTGCATAGACCCCAATTTTCTCAGACTAGCCGTTTTCTAGTATTATAGTCTCAAACATCGGCATGTTTTTTTTGATTTTTCGATTTTGCTTTGAAAATTTGTCAAAAATGAAAAAATCAACATGGAATAAAGCTAAATACATATTCCTTAGGGGAAATTGGCTGCCGAATCCGAATTCGATAACAGAATTCAACAACGAGGTTGGGCCCTAACCTTGCAAAAAGGATCAATATTATTTTGTGATGGTTTTGTCAGGTTAGAGAAAAACTGCAACCTGTTAGGCTTATTCTGATCACGGATTTGGATTAGGATTTGGCTCGCCAAAATACATGAAAATTAATATATTGAGTTCACAGATCCGTCAACTTTTTGTTTTTTTGTGGCTGTGCCATTTGAAGGCTGTAAAACTACACCTTCCAGAGAAAGCATATATTAAGCAAAAATATGTTTAAACGTATATGAAAAATTTATATTTTTGGTTATGAGATTGATCATATAATGATAATTAGTCATGTAGAATATTAATAAACAAAATTTAGTAAACAAATTGGATCAAAATCCTCAAAAAAAAAGACCGAAATATGATTTTTTTAACTTTGATACTAAATAAGTTTTGAAAGAGTAACTTTACATAAAAAAGTCCTTTAACAATTTTTGAAGCCCATTAAATTTCCTATTGATATTTATAGACGAAGACACCGATTCGGAAGAGGAGTCAGATGACGAAGATGAAGACGGGTTAAAAATCTGCGAGAGTGACGATTTTTCTGTGTGCACGGACAAATTTAGTTTTAACAATATAATTTCCAAAGTCAGAACGGTTGTACGAGCTTTTAGAAAATCGCCAACGAAAAACGAAGTTCTGCAACGCTATGTACTAGCTGAGCATGGTAAAGAACTCAAATTATTGTTAGACTGCAGAACGCGATGGAGCAGTCTGTTAGACATGTTACAATGATTCAGTCTTTTAAAGAATTGTATACAAAAAGCCGCAATTGATTTCAAGCTCACTTTCCTTAAAGAAAGTGAGCTTGAAATCATTGAAAGAGTTACATTTATTTTGAAACCAATTAAGGTAACGGTAGAAGCATTATGTAGCCGTGATATGGATTTGCACAAGGCCGATATTGCTTTGCATTTTATGTTGGAGGAAATTAAAACAGATGGCTCAAATTTAAGTGCTATTATGCATGACAAATTAGTAGAAAGGATAAAGCAGCGGCGCACTAGGTTTTCGGACGTTTTTAATTTTTTGACCGATCCCAGCAGTTTTTTTAAAAATAAGTACGCATTCGGTGAAAGCTTATCTATGGGCACTGTAAAAGAGGAGTTAAAGCAAATACTTTTACTAAGTCAAGCTTCCACCGATGTCGAAAATAATGAAACGGAAGAAATAATTATAAGCGAGCCCACAGATTTAAAAGCAAAATTAAATAACCTTTTAATGAAAAGTACACAAACTTGTCCCAATAAAAAAAAATATGGTATGGCTTTACAATTATCTAAAGAAATAGACTTGTTCTCTAATGGGGGAGAGAAAGGCATGTTTTTGAAAAAAGCTTATAAATATTTGTCTGCAATTCAGCCCACAAGTGTTGAGGCGGAAAGATGCTTTTCAACGGCGGGCTACATTTGCAATAAGTTCAGGTCAAGACTCGCAGACAAAACATTAAACGCTTTAATAGTTTTAAGATCATTTTTTAAAAGCAATGTTTAAAAATTAGAGGAAGAACCCAGCCAGCAAAATTATCGTAAACGATTTCGTAAATGGATGTTTTTTCGAAGAAAACTCTAATAAAATATCGCTTACGAATACTTTTTCGATTCGCATACGAATACTGTTTCGCTTTAAAATGTTTTTTGCCCTCGAGGCTTCGTAAATGTATCGAAGAAGCACTCGCTTACAGCCTAACCTAATATAAACGCACGGACTGAATTTGTCGCACGAACATGCACGACGTTTTTGCTGCTAACCGAAACAAATGTGCGTGCGTGAGTAGCTGGTTGTCACAGCTGTGCAATCAAATTGAAGAATTACATGTCAACGACGTGCGCTCTGAGAGTTTACGTCAAATCGAAATGTCACGCAAAACAAAAATTGAAAATTGAGTTAGGTTTTTTTAGGCAGTGCGTTCAAATTCGGCTACTCCCATACAAGTTGTATGTGCATGAGACATTTTTGACAGAAAACTCAGTCCGTGCGTTTATATTAGGTTAGGCTGTTATGAATCTCTATACGTCCGTTTTTTGATCATAAACGTACTTCGTATTTTCAAAATATTGAATTTGAAATTTAAATTTTTATTTTTTTTGACAAAATAAAAAAAGCTTGTGTTTTTAGTTGTTGCTGATTCGAGAATAGCTCGTAAAACGCAATGTTCGTAAAATGTAAGGTATCTTGCTGGCTGGGAAGAGGCGCGCTGAATGTACCAAATTTTTTTTTACTTTTTAATTAATACTTACCATTATTAAACTGTTTAATACATTTATATTAATGTAGGAGTTCAACTACAAAAAAAAAGAATACTTAATATGTTAATATTATTAACTGACAACCTCTTCCCACTGGTGGGGGGAAGTGGTTCAGCTTGTTGAATTAAAATCAACTTATTTGAGTGCGTTTGTAAGACGAACTAGTTTATTAAAATAGCATACTGATTATTTATAGTTATAGTTTTACATATTTATGTGTGTAGATAGGCTGATGCACCTTATCATATTTGTATGTGATAATGTTTGTATGTATACGTATATCAAAATGTTTAAGTGCATTTATACTTAAACATAATAAGTTATTTATATTTTATAACTTTCTATTGAAGTGTGTTATTTTTTTTTATTCAAATGAAATACATTAAAAGTAAATAAAAAATATAAGGGATAAATAAATTTAATTAATTTTATTTGTTATTTATTTAAAAATTGGCAGTTTCACAAACATTTTCTCCAGTCTTTTTGAAGCAAACCTGTTAGAAATAACGAATCCCTAATCCCGGGACTAATCCCGGGATCCCGGGATTTGTAAAAGCATATCCCGAAAATCCCGGGACGGCCAAAACCCGAAAAATTGACATCCCTAGTTCCAATCATATGACCATTTAACGTGGAATGGCTCATATACCCATTTCCCGATCTACTGTTGCACTTCTCTGATATGTGAGTGTTTCGTGAATTTGTACACTCTCATGCCAGCTTACATCCTCTTCATTTATTGGCATCCATCTACGACTCTTCAACCAATAACCGTTGATTAAATTGGACAGTCAGTGCGGCAGCCAACTCGAGTACAATATTCAACACTTTTTTTTTTGATACTTCTTTTTTTTCAGTTGCGCTTCGAAAATTGTCTGGCACATTGAATATGCCATTAGATACATACATATGTATGTATGCATCATGCGTTGGTTTTAGCATGAGTAACTTTATGTATACTTGGCTCAATTTTCGAGAAGCCAACTCGCGCTAATAGCCTTAATTTTCAGTCGTTCCCTAAAATTAATATGCATGTGTTTCTGCATGGCTACCGATAGGGTATCCTCTTTACTAGGAAAGGGCATGAGTCGATGTCTTTAATAACACTCTTATTTGTTGTATTTTTTTTTTTTTTGTTCTCGCTAAGCTGTTATTATTGTCGTCGATTTTGTTATTATTATTATTAGATATGATGCTTGATTTTTTTTCCATGTCTCTTTCTGGGAATTTCTATGTATTCTCGACAAAACAACAAAGTCGGGTATAATAAGAAAATTTCATAAAAATTTGAGTGTAAGTTGCTTGTAAGCATTTAAGCAGCAGATTTTGTTGCGACATACCTACAACAAGAAGAATAACAAGAAGAAAAAAATATATATTTTTTTTGCCAAGTCATTTGCGGCGACATGATGATGGTCTGTTTGAGCTCCGCTTGACTCTTGTTCTCGGTTTGTTAACTCTCCTCTTTGTACTGTTATATATTGTCATTGTTATGATTTTATGTCATTTATTTGCTCTTGACTTTGCTTTTTTTGTTGTCCTATTAGTGTGATATAATAGTACCTACTTGAGTTTCGGTGTAAACGAATGATCTTTGTTCTTAATGTGAAGGAGCGGCAAAGTTCAGTAAACGCTTAATTGACAAGTGTCCCTAATTCGTTTCGATTATGTAATTGAGAGCATTTGTGGTTTAGTTTAACTGTTTTCAGGTCTCTCCTATTTAAAGAGGAAAAGCTCTGATTTAGCTAGCGATATAGTACTATCCTAGGAAACTAGTTCATGTGCGCTATATCTCAGAAAATGGTCCCTTGTGGGATATGTATCGGGTATGTTGAGGTGTTTAGATCTTACTGTTAAGAACCCTATTGACTTTGCTATGCAAATTTTTAATAAGTCCTTTCATGCCCAGAACTTTCCACCCGTGGCCATGTCACAAACTCATTTAAACTACCTTTTGATAAAACTATATCTATTATAGTTAGTTATTATCTCACTACATATTTACAAATAGCCCTTTGTGTATATTTACCAACATCAGGGCAAGATGCACATTCAGATGTGAAACAAAAAATTATATGCTTTTGCGCAAATCTAAAATGTTTCATCTACCCTCAACTCAAATTCTATTTGTTTTATTCTCTTTCTAACTCTGCACTATACAAAACAAAAGCCAAACAAAACTCAACATACATATGAACATAAGTCCAATATGAGGGAGTTTATTTATCGTCATTCATCTCTGGCGTTTAAACTAAGCAAATGCAACTTTACTGTTGACTTGGGTTTTGTGATCGAAATCACTTTGGCATGAAATCAATCATCAGACATTGGACATTTATGAAAACATTCAAACATATGTGCGGACATATAAGTTCATATATGATTGGCAGTGTTGCAACAAATGCTGAAGAGAAGTTACGAACTTATTTCTGTTCGTATAAAACATAGCCGTGAAAAGCGGGGGTTTGCATAAAACGTATATACTATTTTTTGGTTTTTTTTTGGTATGACAAGCGTAGTTTGTGATAAAAGTCTAATATATTTTTTTTAATCGATTAATTTCTAAAAAAATCTTTTACTGTGACAGAAAAAGAATTATAAAAAAAGACGATTACTTTATGTTAGTGTCGTTTTGGTAAATTTATTTAAAAAATCGATTATTTAAAAAAAATTCGAAATTTGATTTTTGGAATCCGCTTATTTCTCAAAAATCGATTATTGTATGAAAAAAACGAATTATAAAAAAAATCGATTATTTTTGGTATCGATTTGTTTCTAAAAAAATCGATTATTGTAAAAAAACATAAGTAAAAAAATCGATAATTTTTTTAGAATCGATAAAAGTCGATTACTGTAAAAAAACTAATTATAAAAAACCCGGCTATTTTCTTCTAGTCTCGTTTTGGTAACGATTTATTTAAAAAATCGATTACTTTACAAAAAAAATTTTAATTTGAAAAAAAAAAAAATGAATTATTATCTTTTAAAATCGGTCTATCTCTCAAAAATCAATTTTTTGTATACAAAAAAAAAAAGAGAATTATAAAAAATCGATTATTTTCTTTTAGTATACATATGGAGATCTGCTTGTCGAAAGACCATTTTTCTAATAAAAAAAATCCGACTTCTGCAATGAAAAACAATAAAAAAGAAATAATTAAAAAAATCGATACATTTTTTAGAGTCGATTTATTTTAAAACAATCGATTACTCTATTAAAAATGAACTATAAAAAACCCGATAATTTCCCTTTAGTATCGTTTTGGTAACGATTTATTTAGAAAAATCGATTATCATATAAAAAATCGAAATTTGAAAAAATATCAATTATTACCTTTTAGAATCGGTCTATCTCTCAAAAATCAATTTTTTGTATACAAAAAAAAAAAAACGAATTATAAAATTATTTTCTTTTAGTATAGATCTATTTCTCGAAAGGACATTTTTCGTATAAAAAAGCGACTTTTGAAAGGAAAAACAAAACGATAATCTCTAATTGGTATCGATTTGTTTCTAAAAAACATCGACTGTTGTATAAAAAACACAATTAAAAAAATCGATAATTTTTTTAGAATCGAATTATTTCTAAAAAATCAATAAATTTATAAAAAAAGAGGTTTGAAAAATAAATCAATTTTTTACTCTCGGTATCGATTTATTTCCAAAAAAAAAAACAATTATTACATAAAAAATCAAGGTTTAAAAAAATAGATAATTTAATTTTGGTATCAATTCATTATTTCTAAAAAATCGATTATTGTGTAAAAAATAACAGGATTGAAAAATAAATGAATTATTTTCTTTGAGTATCGACTTATTTGCAAAAAACTGATTGCTTTGTCTTAGTTTCGATTTATTTCTGAAATAATCGATTTTTAGGAATTCGATTTACCCTACTAGAGCTCACATCTCTAGAGTAAATTTTTCATTGTGTTTACTGAGGTTTGTGTCCATGATTTTTCTTCTTTGGTTTCCCCTGGAAGGTATTTTGGTGTCGATTTATTCCCAAAAAAAATTAATTAATGCATAAAAAATTGAGGTTTGAAAAATAATCGACTATTTATTTTTGGCATCGATTTATTATTTCTGAAAAATCGATTATTGTATAAAAAACAGGATTGAAAAATAAATCAATTAACTTAGTATCGACTTTTTTTGTAAAAAATTGCTTTATTTCTAAAATAATCGATTATTAAGTATTCGATTATTACGACTAGAGCTTACATCTCTAGAGTAAATTTTTCATTAGTATATACGTATGGTTTGTCTCCATGATTTTTCTATTTTGGTTTTCTCTGCTCATGCTTGATTAAATAGAAATATCTAAACAAACGAGCGAAGGTAGCGAACTAGTTCACTTTTGAAAAAGGAACAACATAGTTTACTTTTAAATAACGAAGTAGTTCAGTTTCAAAAACTAAACTTTTGTGTACTTTGTTAAAACATTTTGCCTTCCTGAAAAAATACTTTTGATCTCACTAACAACATCTTTCGCGGCTATGCTTCACATACACTTTATCTGGTTTTAAGATCAGCATTTTCTTTTTTTTTCGCGTATAAACGCACAGAGACATTGGGACCTCTGCTTTTTTCCGATTCTCATTTTATTTTTTCTTGCCTTTTTGTGGCGAAGAGGGGTTCTTTGAATTTTTTGTTTATATGTGGGTTTTACAAAATACATATGAGTACAATAATCATAAATAACTGAATTGCATGGCTTAGCTACTTGCGAGATGCATGCGACTGAGTATTTTTATTGCATATGGATTTTTTTGTTGTTTTTGTTGGTTTCGCTCTTTCAAGGCTGGGTTATATGCGCGTAAGCCTTAAGGGCGTAATTTCGACTATTTAGCATGCAGTGGGTTTGCAACATAAACCCACCTACTTTGTTTTGAATCGACGTACACATATAGGGTGTTTGCTGCACTTAGAAATTGCGAATGAACATGCCTTTATTTCAGGCATGTCCACGTAGTGGCTCTTTTGGTTCACTGTGGCTCTAGAATAACATCATATTCAATTCTTGCTGGTCGAAGTATAAAAAAAAAAAAATTTTATTCAAAAAAAGTTTGCTTAGCCAGGGATTAAAAAAAAAGATGTGCTGACTATCCTTTGAGTTAAAAATATCGATGCTGCGCTCCGCCAAATCTAATCCGCAAAGAATTCCATACGAACTTATCTATGTATATATTTTTTGGCGCGCTGTACCCAACAAAAAGTTGTGTAAGCGATTATAAACTAGCTACAGACCAGTTCGACGTTTTCCTGGCTCACAAATTGCGCTCCACCTCTTCCTATATTTCACTTCCTTTTTCAAAAAATGCGAGCTGACAAGAGAGCGATATGTGATGTGTTGTTCTCTCCAGACAAAAGCTTGAATGACAAATGGTCGAGTAATGTGTAAAACTGATATAAATAAACCTAGAACTTTCATTAAAAATATTTGGAAAAAAAAATGTCACTACAAAATTACCCCTATAACCTTCTATGGCGAGAATAAATAATTTTTATAGTTGAACTAGAGTATTTTGGCTGTTTTGCTCTTACAAAAGATTTGGATTTTTTAGAAAGAAAGGTTAGTATAGATAAGGGCCCGGCAGAATTGAAGGTGAGGGTGTAGTAGTGAAAGAGCCATCATCGCACCAATCAAATTATGTAAGTGACTGAGCATAGCCAACGACATCTATTGATTGGTCAGTGAGATAATAGCGCTCTCACAAGCCCATCAAAAATTCCATTTTCGAGAGGTCGAGCAAAGTATGAAATTGGTTTTCAGATTTTCGGTCAATTATCCCATTAGGTGCCTAGCCCTGGTATAGATTATCTAGATAGTACTGTAATCTTTCTAATACAGAGTACTATCTTTTAGATAAAGAGAGTGAAAACTTATGCCTTATAGAGCCAATAAAAGGAGCATTTTAACTTCATATACTATAAGCATTTTGATCGAATAAAATAAGCCCTATATAAGGAGGAAAGACTTTGTTGTTTCGATATCTATTCTCATATCTATTTGCGTTTATTTGATTGTAAAGTATCTCAATATCTTTCAGCATCTTTTATCTACTCTTTTTTGTTTATACTTTGTTGCCCTTTGACCCTCACTTTTAACGAACATACACAATACATGCGGTTGAATATGTTTTGCCTTTGAATTTCGTGCGCTACTCATCGATATCATTCATTCAATAACATCTGTTCGCTTTTCAGAGTCACATATTAAGGTAGACTTTCGATTGATTTTTGTTTGGTGGAAGAGTATGAAGAGCAGAAGTTATTGAATTTTTATAAAAATGATGATGAACTCAGCGGGCATTATACAATTACAAATAGTAGGCAAAATATTATGAAATTTTTTGTTTGCAAATTCCATTGTTGAACATAATTTGAAATATAATTGCCACAACTTAATACACACTTCTTATTGAAAATTTTGCTAATTTTTGTATTCTTTTATTTGCAGGTAAGAATAAAACTACTAGAGAAATATATGATCAACCTATTATCATGATATATAGCGGTATGTAAAATTTATGACATTTTGACCCCTTCTCGCGAAATTATCGTAACGAACATTTTTTTCGAAATTTACTTTTTATAAATTTTTTTTAAATCCCTCAGCGCATCATCTCTAGTTGTGCCAATAGTCGGCTTTTTTTTATCGTATCCCATACAATTCATACAGTAATAAGAAACAAAAAAATGTTTTTTTGCAAAATTTTTATTTTGTCGCTTACGATAATTTCTCGAAAGATGGACGATTTAAATTAAAGACAAAACGGAAGAGGAAAATTTAAAAAAAAATCTTTCCCGTTGGAAATAAACAAGCGGGAACATAAAGCATACAACTTTTCACAATCTTCTTCTTAGAGAAATTATCCTCATACTCCCAAAATGCGCACACAATATTTAAAAAAATATCCCAAAATTCTTCCAAAACGATAACTACTGGAACCATTCAAAATGATCCCAAGCTAATTCGCAATGGTAAAATAATCCAAACTGTCTCTGAGACTAACCCAAAAGACTTTCAATACCATCCTTAAATAAGTAACACCGAAATAGTTTAAAACTAATATCATACATATTTTTGATTCGGAAGAACTAGAACCTAAAAAAATTCTAAAACTAGATGTCGCTCAAAGTATGTTTAACTTCTCAATAAATGAATTTAATGTATTGCAAATGATCCTGAAATAATTCAAAATAGTCCCGAAGTTGTCATAGAAAATTAGTCCGTAATATTTCAAAACAATAACAAATGTTCCAGAAATGTCCCCAAGATTCGTAAAAGTGTTTCTAAGTGGTCCCGAAAATATATTGTTCCGACTCAAAAACAAATGGTCGAAAAATGCTCCCAAGATTTGTAAACGTATTTCTAAATGGTGCCGGAAAAGTTTCTATACTATCCTTAAATAAGAAATACCGAACTTGTTTTAAACTAATACCATACATATTTTTGATTCGGAAGAACTAGAACCTAAAAGAATTCTAAAATAAGATGTTGCTCAAAGTATGTTTCACTTCTCAAAGAACGAATTTAATGTATTGGAAATGATCCTGAAATAATCCAAAACAGTCCAGAGGTTGTCACAAAAATGATCCTTCAATTATCCAAAACAATAATGAATGGTCCAGAAATGTTCCAAAATATGGCTGCGATTGGAAACGCATAAGGCGTTGCGCAACGAGTTTACAGTTCAGGCCACCCCCTGCGATACGCCCTATGTGATATCTCAGACCATAGTGCTATCGATATCGGGTATTAGATAAAAAGAAATATTACTTTTATTTTTTGAGTCTCCATAGAGAAATCTGAACTTTAACCCCCTGCGAAACAATATCCGATCTGTATAAAAATATTTCCTTAAAGTGAATGGTCCGAAAGACGGGAATGCAGGGTTCCAAACGTTCTCACGATTCGCTTATGTCCTCGAATGAATATAGTTCCTGAAATGCCATCAAGTTGCCAAAAATATTTGATTGAATGATTCCCAAAATAACCCAGTAATTGGTCCGACACGGTCCGTAAAGTGTACCAGAACTGGTCCGAAAAAATCTAAAAGTATTCTCAAATGTCCCTGAAAATATTTCGCAAAATAATAACAAAGTGATTAATGATTCATAAATGGAATTGAATGAGCATCAAATGTTGCCGAGATTAAAACAAGTGTTCCCAAATGGTACCAAGAATAAGTTTTGAAATATTACAAAATTTTTTCTAAAATGATTCGTAAATAGGTATTAATGGACTCTAAAATAAGCCAGAAGTAGTTCAGAAATTATACGGAAAGATGGTTGAAATTGGTCTGAAATGCCCCTAAGAGACCCAAAGGGTCTTTAGATAAACCATATTGATATAATCCTGAAAATCGCACCAAAAATTCAAGACTTCAACTGAAAATTCTACATTAAACTACCTCAAAACAAAGCCAATAAAACATAATGGCAGTAAAGTAAAACCAAGTGACTTCAGTCTCCAGCTCTCCCTCTAGCTTGTAGATATCAATCAATCGTCTACCACAAAGCAGCTAATACAAACTTATCTCAAAAGTTATAAACTTTTTTGTATGTATAAACATAATTTGCTTTGCCATTGATATATCTCTCATGCTTACTGTAATTTGATAAGCGTTTGTCTGCATTGCCACGCCACAAACCATATGCGCTGTCTAACCACGTCCACGTTCGTTCATCACAAAATCAACTTGATTACATATTTACTAGCTGCGCGCATATCAATTTGTGCAAATCGAAACACTAAAAGCATCCTTAATGTATGCTACATTTCCGTTTGTACAACACACATATACACACAGATACATATACAACAAGACTTACCACACCCACATAATTTAGCCGACGGCATGACGCGCCATTTGGCTATGAAATATTCGTATTTAACTTTGACTTAATTAGAAGCAATCAGCAAGAAGCAACGGCAGCGCAATGGTTAGGATGAAGAATGATTGAGTACGAGACAATGATAGAAAGAGATATAGAGAAAGAGAGAGAGTGAGTGCTACGAAGAAGTGGCTGCTGGCGTTATGACTCGTTGTCCATTGCAAAATTAAGTGTAGCAAGCTTTTAGGGGCAGACAAGTGTAAAGATATCACATGTCAACATAGGAATTACAGCGAAACTCTTGTGCTTTTGCGAATGTAGGATTTTTCTACTTAATTTTCTTTGTTTATTTTTTTCTCTTCTTTTTGATTCTTGCTTTTTGCTTTGTCTAACTCTGACTGACTTAAATTTAACACCTTCAGGCGATTTGCCTCATTAGCCAGTTGGCAATGCCTTAGCAAATTGTGTCCTGCATTTTGCACTTTGAGTAGGGAACACAAAAAAATAAAAGAAAAGGACGAATTTTCCTAGTAAGTTGAATTATAATTTTTGTTTTCGCTCGAAATCGCCTTGAATAATAAAAAAAACGGAGGGTGAGGCTTCTATTGAGGTTGTTGAACGTGCCAAAGCATAAATACGCCTGCAGCATGACATTGACAATGTGTTTCTCTTGAGTGCAGACAATATTCCGAGACAATCAAATGAAAGAATACAAATACACACGTGTATACTAAATACAAAGTATAAATGTAAGCAATATGAAATTGTAGAAAAATACTAAGAAAACTTCGAAGTAAGTGGGTAAATGTAGCATAGTTAGGGTGCAGCTGTAGATTATATAGCCAGTTGAACAAATTTAATAAGATAAAATAAAATTAAGAAAAAAAAAATAAAATAAAATAAATTAAAAGAAAATAAAAAAATAAAAAAAATAAAACAAAATATAAAATATAAAATATAAAAAAAAATAAAATAAAATAAAATAAAATAAAATAAAATAAAATAAAATAAAATGAAATGAAATAAAATAAAATAAAATAAAATAAAATAAAATAAAATAAAATAAAATAAAATAAAATAAAATAAAATAAAATAAAATAAAATAAAATAAAATAAAATAAAATAAAATAAAATAAAATAAAATAAAATAAAATAAAATAAAATAAAATAAAATAAAATAAAATAAAATAAAATAAAATAAAATAAAATAAAATAAAATAAAATAAAATAAAATAAAATAAAATAAAATAAAATAAAATAAAATAAAATAAAATAAAATAAAATAAAATAAAATAAAATAAAATAAAATAAAATAAAATAAAATAAAATAAAATAAAATAAAATAAAATGAAATAAAATGAAATAAATAAAAATAAAATAATATAAAATAAAATAAAATAAAATAAAATAAAATAAAATAAAATAAAATAAAATGAAATAAAATAAAATAAAATAAAATAAAATAAAATAAAATAAAATAAAATAAAATAAAATAAAATAAAGTAAAATAAAATAAAATTAACTAAAATAAAATGAAATAAATAAAAATAAAATAAAATAAAATAAAATAAAATAAAATAAAATAAAATAAAATAAAATAAAATAAAATAAAATAAAATAAAATAAAATAAAATTAAATAAAATAAAATAAAATAAAATAAAATAAAATAAAATAAAATAAAATAAAATAAAATAAAATAAAATAAAATAAAATAAAATAAAATAAAATAAAATAAAATAAAATAAAATAAAATAAAATAAAATAAAATAAAATAAAATAAAATAAAATAAAATAAAATAAAATAAAATAAAATAAAATAAAATAAAATAAAATAAAATAAAAATAAAATAAAATAAAATGAAATAAAAAAAAATAAAATAAAATAAAATAAAATAAAATAAAATAAATTAAAAAAAAATAAAAAAATAAAAAAAAATAAAATAAAATATAAAAAAAAAAATAAAAAAATAAAATAAAAAAAAAATAAAATAAAAAAAAAAAAATAAAATAAAATAAAATAAAAATAAAATAAAATAAAATAAAATAAAATAAAATAAAATAAAATAAAAGAAAATAAAATAAAATAAAATAAAATAAAATAAAGTAAAATAAAATAAAATAAAATAAAATAAAATAAAATAAAATAAACTAAAAAAAATAAAATAAAATAAAATAAAATAAAATAAAATAAAAACTGAGGGTGAAAAAAAAATTAATTAGACAATGAAATAAATTAAAATACATTAAATAAAATAAAACGAGGAAAAATTAAATCAAATAAAAAATATGAAAAAAGGTGGAAAAAGCTAACAATATTATACCTGAATTCCTGTGTTCTATACCATCTGGGTATAAAAGGAAAGTAAAAAAAAAAAAAATTAGAAACAAAAGATATATAAAATAGGGTGCGCAACTGGCCCTCAGGCGCAATGTCCTTTCCTATTCCATCGTTCTAACACAGCTGCTATTGTGTGTGTTTCTGTGTGTGCTCGTCTCTTTGGTGCTAACGAGCAATATGCTGTTGGGCATTTCTTTTGCGCAGACAATTGTCATGCTTTTACACTTCCCAATCTATGCAAGAAATTTTCCCATTGCTTTCACATTCACAACGCTCTTACCAAAACCAATTTCTTTACAATGTTCTTAGATGCCGCACAAGGATTACCAATTTGTGGTTTAAGCTTACAGTACCCTACTCCTTGTTCGTCTAATCTACATCCCCTTCATCAAAATTTTTATTTCTTTTCTGTTTTTGCTCGTTAAATAATTTCTAACATTTCATTTCCACAAACGTTTTTCATTTCGTTTGTGTAAATTTGCATAATTTATTTGATTTTTTGATTTTGGTTATCTAATATTGTTTGTTTGCATCCTTAGAGTGCGTTTGTGTGTGTGTAAAGCTGTATGTGTGTGTGTCGGCCTTTGTGCGTCAAAACATAGTAATGAAACAATAAAATTACCACAAATCATAAGCTCCCCAACGGCGATTGCTTTCCCTTTACTTATTTGATTTGTATTCATTTGATTGTCAGTTGGGAATATTTATATATAGATACATACATACATATGTGCTTATAAATATGTATATCCTGCTGTTCATTTCTCCTCCCCGCTCACATTTACATATGTCTGCCATTTGATATCCTCTTTCGTTTGCTTGTGGTTATTATTATGATTTTTGGTATGTGCCATAAACTCGTAATCCTTTTGTTTATTAAGCGATTTTTCTTTCTTTTTTTTTTGTTGTTGTATATATGTAGTTTGGGAAAATCTATCTGTATAACATATGTTAGAAAGTAGCATTTGTTTAAAGAGCATCTATTTAAATTGTGACAGCGGATGAGGTAGGGTATTTTGTTTTGATAACTCGATGTGAGTGAGTTCAATAATGCATTGTTTGTACTGGATTTTATTAGGCGTAAGAATGGAAGCATTTGCTCATACATGTTTTTTTTTATAGAGTAGAAAAAAAGGAAAACAAAAAAAAAACAAAAAAACAGAAAAAACACAATTAAAAAATACAAATAAAATAAGATAACACAAAAGAAAAGAAAAACACATTTAAAAAAATAAAAAATAAATTAGAATAAGAATAAGATAACAGAAAAGAAAAAAAAACGAAAAAAAATACAAAAAAACACAATTAAAAAAATAAAAATAAAATAGAATAAGATAAAAAAAACCAAAAAAAAAACAAAGAAAAGCACAAAAAACACATTAAAAAAAATAAAAATAAAATAGAATAAGATAACAATAGAAAACAAAAAAAAAATAAAAAAAAAAACAAAAAAAAAATAAATAAAAAAACAAAAAAAAATAAAAGAAAAATACAAAAACACATTTAAAAAAATAAAAATAAAATAGAATAAGATAAAAAAACGAAAAAAAAAACAAAAAAAAAAGAAACACAAAAAATACATTAAATAAATAAAAATAAAATAGAATAAGATAACAACAGAAAAAAAAATCCAAAAAAAAAAATTAAAAAACAAAAATAAAATAGAATAAGATAAAAGACAAAAAAACACAATAAACACAATTAAAAAAATAAAAATAAAATAAGATAACAAAAGAAAACAAAAAAGCACATTTGAAAAAATAAAAATAAAATAGAACAAGCTAACAGAAAACAAAAAAAAAAAAAAACAAACAACACATTTAAAAAAATAAAAATAGAATAAAAAAAAAAACACAATTAAAAAAATAAAAATAAAATAAGATAACAAAAGAAAACAAAAAAAAAAAAAAACAAAAAAAAACAAAAAAAAAATTAACAAAAACATACAAAAAACACAATTAAAAAAATAAAAATAGAAATAGAATTATATAAAAAAAAACACAAAAAACTTATTTAAAAAAAAATAAAAATAAAATAGAATAAGATAACAACAGAAAACAAAAAAAAAAAAAAAAAAAAAAAAAAAACATTTAAAAAAATAAAAATAAAAATAGAATAAAAAAAAAACACAATTAATAAAAATAAAATAAGATAACAAAAGAAAACAAAAAAACAAAACACAAAAAAAAAAGAAAAAAAAAAAAAAGAAAATTAAAAAAATAAAAAAAAAACTAAAAAAACCAAAAAAAAAATAAAAAAATACAAAAAACATAATTATAAAAATAAAAATAAAATAGAATAAGATCAAATAAAAAAACAAAAAAAAAAACAATTAAATAAATAAAAATAAAATAAGATACCAAGAGAAAACAAAAAAACACAAAAAAAAACACAAACAACACATTTAAAAAAATAAGATATAAAAAAGAATAAGATAACAACAGAAAACAAAAAAAAAATACAAAAAATAAAATAGAATAAGATAACAACAGAAAAAAAATACAAAAACCAAAAATAAAAAAAAATAAAAAAATAGAATAAGATAAAAAAAAAACAAAAAAAAACAAAAAAACATACAACAAATAATAATAAAATAAAATCAAATAATTAAAAAAAGAAAAAATAAATTTTTATTAAGATGTATGTACTTTCCAAGTAGTTTTATTACTCTTGAGACTTGAACTGAATTTTTATTTTCATTGTTGCCTACAGTATTGTGACATCTTTCTTCTTTAAGTAAAATATCACATCACTTTGTTGATGATTTAGTACATTTCCAAGTCATTAAATTTTATGCCAATACATTAAATATAGGGTGCATTTAATTAAATGAAAATTATTAAAAGCTATAAAAATTAATATTTCCCTTACAAGTCAAAAGGCTATCACTCAAAGAGCAGTGACAAATATATGAAGTGTTAGTAGTTCTATATGAAGGAGATAAGAAGACCTACTTAGATATGGTCAAGTAAGCAGAATAAATTTGAATGAAATTTTTAGTCGACAATTTAATAAATAAATTAAATAAATTAAGAGAACTTCAAATAGAACGCATCTGTCTTCTCGTTTATTGGTGGCCAGACATCTTAACGCTTATGACCGAGTGAAAGAGAAATCGTCACTTTCCATTGAGACAACAGATTGTTATCTGCCGTTTTTTACACCTTTTCTGAGATAGGGTTTCTTGAAACAAAATTTTGAAAAAGTTGAGCTGGGGGACGTTTTGATTTTTCACGTGAATAGGTCTCAAGTTGGAAGAATTAAAGTTTTTTCGATGTGTTTCTTGGGCTACAAGCAGTTCGCAATGATATTTCGAGACTACGTAAATAGTTGTGAGAGTGCTCCACTTAGATAGTTTGTATTGAGAAGGGTGGAGTTTTATAGGCAAAACTCAGTAGAATATCAATATGGAAAGACTTTGCGGACTTTCTGTTGCCAACGCCTTCCGGAATGGGTGAGTTCTTGTGATTGAAGACGGAAGTGTGCCTTTGATTCTAATCGATACGTTTGAACCACGACCAACAACTCTTAAATCTTCTGATTTTTTCTATCGATAGTTTGTTTCATTTTTCGATATTTTTCTGTTCGATATTTTATGTAATCCTAATTTTTGTGTAATCGATATTTTTATGAACTTGAAATTTTTGTGTTATAGATATTTTTATGAACTCGCAATTTCTGTTTAATCGATATTTTTATGCAGTCGATATTTTCGTGTTACTAATGGATATTTTTATATAATCGAAATTTTTCTGTTCAATATTTTTATGTTTTCAACATTTTTGCGTATCGACAATTTTATGTAGTCGTTATTGTTACGCAGTTTTTTGGTTATGTTATCGATATTTTATGTTATCGTATTTTTTAGTTATCGATATTTTTTGGTTATCGAAATTTTTATGTAATCAAAACGTTTAATTTATATTTTTGTGTAATCGATATATTTTCACGAATCGAAAGTTTTGTGTTATCGATATTTTTTCTGGTCGAAATTTTTATGTATTCGATTATATAAGTAATCGAAATTTTTTGTATACAATATTTTTATGCAATCGAAATTTTTGTGTATCGATAATTTTATGTAGTCGATATTATGATGTAATTTTTTTTGTTATGTAATAGATATTTTCTGTTATGGAATTGTTTACGTAATCGATACTTTTGGGTTATCGATATATTTTTTAAGTCGAAACTGTTGTGTATTCGCTATTTTTAAGTTATCGAAATTTTGTGCAATCGATATTATGAACTACTCTATATACTGTTATTTAATATATATTTTTCTGCAATCGAAATTATTATGAAATCGATATATTTTGGTTATCGATATTTTTATGTACCTAATCGAAAGTTTAAAATTTTGTGTAATCGATATATTTTTACAATTAGAAATTTTCGTGCAATCGATCATTTTTTGAAGTCGAAGATTTATGATATTTTTTGTAAAATCGATATTTTTGTGATATCGATATTTTTAGTGATAGAAATTTATGTGTAATCGAGGTTTTTCAGGAACATAATTTTTTGTGTAACCGATATTTTAATGTAATCGAAATTTTTCTGCTATCGATATGTTTATGAAATCGATATTTTCATGTAATCGAAACTTTTTGTGTAATCGACATTCTTGCGTACCTTATCGGCATTTTTGTAATATCCAAATCTTTTTATCCGGTATCATCACCTTAAAAGACCGATTTCCGATTAGTCGTTATTTTTGTTGCTTTAAAAGTTTTGTGTAATCGATATATTTTTACCATCCGAAATTTTCGTGTAATCGATATTTTTTAATTCGAAGAATTTATGTATTGTAATCGATATTTTTTGTAGGTAATCGATATATTTTGGTGATATCGATATCTTAAGTGATAGAAATTTTTGTATAATCGATGTTTTTGAGGAATATAATTTTTTCGATCGTCGATATTTTAACGTAATCGAAATTTTTTTGTTGTCGATATTTTAATGCAATAGATATTTTCATGTAGTCGACACTTTTTGTATAATCGGCATTCTAACATAGTTATCGGAATTTTTGTAAAATCCAAATCTTTTTATCTATCCGATATCATGACCTTAAAAGACCTTCATTACCGATTAGTCGTTATTTTTTTTGCTTTAAAAGTATTCTACGGGTAAAACCCAGATCTCTTGTGCCCAGACGACTCCGGTGGTCATCGAGATTTGGCCAATTGAGTTTGAAATTATTGAGCTGAAATATGAAAATTTAACTTCTTTCAAAAACGGCTTTTGTTAGATTTTAGGAACACCCTTTCCAGTGCTTTTAATCAATACAAAAAAAAAAAAAAAAAATTACAAAAATTGCCAAAAGCCACGTACCAAAGGGTACTACCCACGCAGCAGGAAGCCCAATTATCTCTCGATATGTACTAAGTGCAATGAGTGCGTGCTTTCAAACAAATTTCAAATGCAGCAATTGCAGCAACTTTTGAGCCACGAAGACTCCACCTAAGCACATCTTCATATCTTCGCATAACGAGCAAAAAATCAACAAATCACAAAAAGCACCAAAGTTATCCAAATAATAAAAATTACACCACACCCTTTGTGGCGAGTGCGTGGCTGTGTAGGAACTTTAGCTGGCAGCTGAAATGGTTTTTTTTTTTTTTTTTGCTTTTTTTTACAAAAAACATATTTCAACATTTCATATACAAGAGTACTTCCTGTTTGTGTGATAGCAGCTCTTCACTTCCTTCTCATTCTAAGCAGGCGCGCATCGCGTCTTATTCTTCTGCTTTTGTGTGGCTGCATTTTTTATAATTTTTTTTTTTTTTTTTTTTTTTTTTATATCAAAAGCAATTGCTTATTACAAGCATAAGTACAAGTAAGCGTACATTTTGTGTTGTTAAGAAAGGTAAGAGCTTTTTTTGTAAGTGTTTATTGCTGTTGTTGTACCACGCAAAACAAATATCTTTACATAAGTAAAGATAAAAGCGACAAAAGTGCCGCGGGCGTGTAAACACCGGTAGCTGCGTTGATTTATTGTTTATTTACCTGTGTGCATAGAATCACACATTTATATGCACCTACGTACCGATGTACATACATACATACATATATTTAGATGCATTAGTACTTGTGTGTATATATGGCTCTTGTCTTTTCACGCACATTCATTGTTGTCTATTGACTTAGACATGCGTTTGCTGTTCGTTTCTTATTTGTTTGTTTGTTTGCACGCGTGTTGGCCAACAAATTTTAGCCTCAATAAAATGCAAGGTGCATCTGATGGTACGTCTGATGGCTCGCCTGCTGCATTTGTTGTCGTTTTTGCTGATGGTATTGTTGCTAAAAGCACAAATCACTCAGCAAGGCTGCGCCGCCTTTGCAGTTTTTATACCCAGTAGTGCTTGAAACGCGACCAACTCTGGAGCTCACACATTTTCTAATGGGAAAAAATCCAAAAGCCTGAAAACTGAGCTTTTAAAAAGGGTCATCTTTATTATTTTTTTAACTTCACAAATGCTCCCAAATTGCGGTACAAGGTTTTCGAAAAATATATGTAAAGATAAGCTCTCCTTCCATAAGTATCTCGATGGCATTTGGGTATTGGCGATATCAGATAAATTAATCGAAGCAGCGATTGAACGCATTTGCCTTCCATATCCATTTTGTAGAGACAATTTTAACGTTTTTAACGGTATCTTTTCGACTTTTGTCGAATTTTAATCAATTTTATTAATTTGTATCGATAATTCACCAATAAGTATCGATATAAATTACCTTTTATAGACATGTATCGATTTTTTAAATATCTTTTTCTTTTGTTTCTATTTCGATAGTGTTTTCTAACATTTTTATTAACATCTTACCGTTTTTAATAGAAATTTATCGTGTTGTATAACTGTTTATCGATAAATGATCAGTAATCATCGATTTATCTAAAATTTTTTTATTTTCCAAATTACGTTGAACATTTTTCGAAGTATTGAAGTTACCAGATTAATTAAACGAAGTAGGGATTTAGATATCTCACCTATTTTTATCAATTTTTCGCGATTTATGTAAATTAACGATTCGATTTTCAAAACATTTTTCCAACTTCTTCTTATTTTGGTGCATTTTTTGACAATTTTTTTTTTAGAAATTTTACCGATTTTTCCTCGGTAACTTACTTATATCTCGACAATTTTTTTGACCGATTTTTAGACAATTTTATAGAGTTTTATTACATTTTTTCCACAACTTTTCAATAGTTATCGATTTCAAATATCTTTTATTGATACTTCTTCTTATATCATAAAAAGTTAACGATTTTAATAAATTTTTCTGTTACAATGTTATAAATACCTTAACCGATTTTTTCAATAATTTTCGATTTTTTGAATAATTATTAAATATCGATTATGGAAATATCGATTTTTTCAATAATTATCAATTTAAATATCTTTAATATCTTTTTGATCTTTATTGCTTTTTAAAATATTTTCTCAAAAATTATCGATTTTTTCACTATTGTACCTATTTTTTTTCAATAATAATCGATTTTTCAATAATTATCGATTTTTTCAATAATTATTGATTTTTTCAAAAATTATCGATTTTTTCAATTATTGTATTTTTTTTCAATAATAATCGATTTTTTCACTAATTATTGATTTTTAAATAATAATCGATTTTTTCAATAATTATTGATTTTTTTCAATAATAATCGATTTTTTCAATAATTATCGATTTTTTCAATAATTATTGATTTTTTTCAATTTTATCGATTTTTTCAGTAATTTTCGATTTAAATAATATCGTTTTGATCTTTATTGCTTTTTAAAATATTTTATAACTTTTTTAGGTTTAATCACTTTTTTTCGATAACTTACCTGTTACTATCGCTTAAGATGGGTTTGTTTCCAACTTTATAGCTTCGTTATTTATTTTTTCGAAATTCTCCCTATTTTCGATGCTATTTTCAAGATTTTTTAACGATAAACTAGCAATACTCAACAAATTCATCGAATCAATCAATAATTATCGATTTAACTAAACTTTAAGTTATATTTATCGATTTTTAATATACCTATTTTTACCTAATTTGTCCTATTTTCGGTAATACTCTTAAACATTTTTATCGATATTATGCCGATTTTAAACAAAATCGGTCGAGTTTCATCAACTGTTATCGATAACGATCGATTTTGAAAGAGCTTTATTGATTGTGTGTACCACTTGTGGACATTTTTTTATCGATATTTTACCAATTATTATCGATTAATCGTATGTGTCGATTTCTTTAAATATATTTTGTTTAATTTTAAAATCCTTTTGAATTTTTTTGACATTGTTATCGATATTATGCCGATTTTAATCAAAATCCATCGAGTTTTATCAACTATTATCGATAACGATTGTTTTTTAGCGATTTTATTAAATTTTTGTAGTTTTATGACACTGTTATCGACTTTCGTCGATTGATGATTTTTTTAATTTGAGCTAATTAATAACACTGTGCAAAAAAATTGAAATTTTTGAAAATTCCACCGGGTTTTTCAAAGGTTTCTGAAGCTTTTGGGTATACTGAATCCGAATCTAAAGTCAAATTTTTCGGTTAACTTTAGGTTTTCTCTCTATAGGGTGGTTCGTAAAGAGATTGGTAGTTGTAAACAAATTTTTTTTTCTAGTAATTTAACAATATTTGGCGGCATATAATCATAGTGCAAAAAATCAGTAAGTTATTAAAATGAAGGACGTGTGGCACTCGGGGACTGCCGCGGTAAAGCTATTGCATATCACTTTTTATCTACTTATGCAATTATAATATTTATGAAAACTCAATGAGCGTATTTATGACTTTAGAGCAGTACAGCCTTAATCTGTTAACAGTATAGCCTATACAGCTCCAGTTTTATGTAAACGGCCTGCTGCTAATACCAGTATAACCTCACACTGTTAGTAGTATAACCTAAATGTAGGCAACGCTTACAGCTCCAATTTTATGTAATCGGCCTGCTGCTAACATTAGTACAACGTCATACGCCTAAATGTAGGCAACGCTTATATTTATTTTTGTCAAGTTATGTTGCTAACGCCGAACCTTTTAACATTGAAAAAGTCCGTTACGAACTTTTTTAACATTAATATTTTTTTTTTCATTTCACTCCCACCGCCAAGGCCTGCTATAAAATCTATGCAATAGCTTAAAAATTTTGAAAAGTAAATTTTTTTTTTAACTACTACCGATTTCTGAACAAACTACCCTCTGGAATACTTTTCGCTCTTTCTTAGGTTTAATCTTTTAGGATCAAAAATATCCCACAGAAACTCATCTATATTAGCCGAAATTAAATTTTTATATCTTTGAAAAACTTTCACTTCTGGGTATATAAAGTTCAATTACATCAGATGTTAGCTTTTCTATTTATTTTTGTGTTTTCATATCTTGTTTTTCACATTGTTCCGCTTTGCGCACAGCTTGTCATCTTCATTATTGCACCTACGTGTGGGTGTCACAAATGTCTCGCATTTTACTTTTTTTTTTCTTTTTTCTAACCATCAGCGTTGGGCTCAGGTGCTATGTATATTCGCCATCACTTAAGGTGCCAACTTTGTCGCCCCTCCCAGCATGTTTGCATACTTCTTGCGCCATCATGGCTGCATTACTCACAGCTACTTATTGCCCATCTCGCAAGCAACCGTGAATACCTTTTAACACTTTGGGCTCCCTCTCTATTTACTGTCTCTATGTTGTCTGCTTTTAGCATAATTTCCTGTCTGACTTAATCTTTAAGTGTTTGTACATTTCATAAGTATATGTAGACAAAGCTTTGTACATACCTTCGTCGGTATGTGTGTGTGTGTAAATATGCGCACATCAAAAGTTTCACGCATAAATATTTTTTCACATTTAATTTAGTTGTAAAAAATGCTTTTGTTTTATCTTTTTTTTTTTGTATGTGTTTAGTTGGCGTTAAAAGAATTTAGTTTACAAATAGAAAGCTTTGGTGTTGCGGTATGTATGTAGCTATGTACTAGCTAATGTGCTCGAGGTATTTGTTTGTAATCACACATTTCCATCTACTATTAAATAGCTATGTGGCTTAGTTACTTTTGCGCTTATAAGTAAATTCTTCCGCGGCAAATACTAATGTGTGGATGAAATTTAGGTGAATTGTTTTGTAAACAGGATGCTGAATGAACTAAATAATTACGCTAATGCATTAGGAGCAATAGCGAGTTTTTTAAGCCTAAGTGGTAGTAGTGTTGATTTTACGCACGCTAAACATAAGTCCTATCGAATATTTTGCGTTTGCAAAAAAACTTCAATTCATTAGCAAATTCAAAAATTTGAAGTGGTTTTGCAAATTTTGATAAGCTAAACAATTTATAGGCCGCAGCTCGGTACTACCCAATCGAGCAGACCTTTTTTACAAACAATTTTTTTATAACCGATTAAGCAGTGGGAAGAGGGAAGTGCTGTTAAAAAAAATAATATTTCCAAAAGACCTTTAATAAAGTAAAATTTTCCCCTTCCTGTGGCAGATGTAGTTTCCGAGATAACGGAGAAAATATGAAAATTAATTTTTTTTTTTTTAGTTCTTTTGCGACCAACTGCTATACCAGCCCATTGGATTTAAGCTATCAGTACCTAACTAACTGTACCTACCCAAAATGATCCCAAAATGACTCTAAAATAGTCCCAAAATTATCCTAAATGATTCCAGAACAACCCCAAAAAGACCCTTATATGTATGTTCCCAAAATGATCCGAAATTGAACCCAAAAGTGATCCCAAAACAACAACAAAATAACGCTAAAATGATCCCAAAATGATGCAAACATGATTCCCAAATGATCCCAAAAACACCCTTAAAGAAACCCAAAATGATCCGAAAATGACCCCGAAATTATCCGAAGATGATACCAAAATGACCCTAAAATAATCTGAAAGCGTCCCTAAAAAGATCCACAAATGTTACCAAAATGACCCAAAAACTATCTCAAAATGTTCCCAAAATTATTCCAAGATGATCCGAAAATTACCCCAAAATTGTCTCAAATTAATCCAAAATTTAACCCAAAATTATCTCAAAATATCCCCAAAATTATCCCAAAGAGGGATAATAGTTCAAATATGATCCCAAAAATATACAATAAAAAATACAATTCGGTAAAATGGTAAACTTGGGCGGCAACCCTACTTGAAAATATTTTAGTTGGTATGTTGGCGAAAATACCTTTCATTTGATACCCATATTGGCATATCTTGCTGCATAATTAAAAAAAATTTAGATAGATGGCAACCCTGTACACCTCCCAAGTAGCAACCTCCACGTGGATAGTCTTGGAATCAATCATCCTATCTATATGCCAAATTTCATCCAAATCGGTCAAGAGGTTTCCGAAATAGTCCGTATGTATATCAATATACTGCGATAAGGTGGCAACCCTAGGTGGAAAATCTACTTGAAAATATTTTAGTTGCTATGTCGCCGAAAATACCTTTCATTTGATACCCATATGGGCATATCTTGCGCCATAATTAAACAAATTTAGATAGGTGGCAACCCTGTAAACCGCTCCAAGTGGTAACACCCAAGTGGACAGTCTTAGAAATCGCATACTAGCTCTACGTCAAATTTCATCCAAACCGGTCAAGCGATTCTCGAGATAAGACCGGATGTACAAATATACTGCGGTGAGGTGGCAACCCTAGGTGGAAAATCTACTTGAAAATATTTTAGTTGGTATGTTGGCGAAAATACCTTTCATTTGACACCCATATTGGCATATCTTGCTGCATAATTTAAAAAAATGGAAATAGGTTGCAACCCTGTAAACCGCCCCAAGTGGCAACCCCCAAGTGGACAGTCTTAGAATAAAGCATATTATCTCTATGTCAAAGAAACCCGATATGGGTAGATCAGGAACTCTTTCGAAAAGATCTTCAACGCTTCCCAACCAAGCCTTTAAATAGCTATTTCCCTTAGCTTTCAAGTCATTCTCTACGAGTCCGGTAGATGTCGCGCTAGCTTGCCGATAAAGTAGAATAACAACCAAAGATGTGGTGTAATAACGACCAAACAAATAATCCTATATTTTGTTAATCCTCGAAGTTTTGTGTGTCAGGGTAAAATTTGAATCTGATAAAAGATGATTAAAGCGGGATACTCTTCGTGCGCGTTTCCATAGCATTACTGAAAGAACTAGTGAACTAGTTCCTCAAACGCATTAAGTTCACTTGTTCTTTAGTTCAAAAAATACCAAACCCTAACGTAGATGAATAAACTTATTTCGTGATATTTTTGCATGAACAAATGTTAATCCGTATGAATTTATATATGTATCTACTCAACAAAAGTACCTAGTATGTAGAAATGCTTTTCAACTCCAACACGTGCCATATGAGAGCGATTTTGTGTGCAATCTAACAAACGATGTCATCTTACACCCACACACAAACTGACCAAAAGTAGGAGATGAAAAATGTAAAAAAACCAAAAAAAAAAAAATAAAGAAAAAATAAAGCTCCAAGTGCCAACTACTGTGACAGTCAGCTTGAAGTCGTCTACTTTGGCTATTGTTATTGTTAGCATGCAATTTAAATACTGTTACAATTGCTACTGTTATAAGTAGTATGTTGGCCACCTTTTGGCTTTTGTGCAGCTGCACATGCTTGGCTGCTGAGTGCAGTGCAACAATAAATGAAAAAAAAAAACAAAAACAAATAAAACATATTTGTGACAAAAGTCTCACCACAGCTTCCACTCTCTGTCCTCTTTTTTGCTTGCTTGAGCCAAGATTTGTATGCCGGCAATTGAGCGGCAAAGGCTGTGATTATATTCGCAGGTTGCAGCTGCCGACTTTCTATAGCGTCAACTCCCTCTCAATTACCCGTTTTTGTGTGCGCTTTGGGTATGTTCGTTTTTGTTGCCTTTTAGCGCATTGCTGCTCATGTATTATTATGTTTGTGTGCGCGCCAATTCAAGTGTGAGTGTCACCTGCATTGTTGTCTGCATATCAGCGCACACCTTTCGTACTTTTACTTCTTTATTGATGTTGTTGTTGTTGTTGTTTGCTCGTTTACAGCTGCATTTGTGGCTTAGCATTCTTCGTGTTCTCACGTCTTACTCGTTTACTCATTCATTCATGCATTCATATTCTGTTTCATTGCAGTAAATTGCTTGAATTTATGAGGTTTCTACTTTGCCCTCGACTTTAGCCGAAAAGCTCTACTTTTCAACACTGCAAAGCTCTCTGACATCGGGATTCGTTTTGTTGAAATTTTTGTTTGTTACAACTCTTAAGCTTTTGCATTTTCATTTTGTTTGATTTATTCGATATTAATGCAAAGCTATTACTTTTTAAAGTTTTGTATTATTGTTTTATTTATACATTTTTTCAAACTGTTTGTAAGAGTGTCCTTTTTTTGTGGTTCGAGTTTAACTTATTTTATGATAACACTGTACAACATCCAGAAAATTCTAAAGGGGTCCTCATCGGTTTCTAAAGCTTTTGGGTGGACTGAACCCGAACCTAAACTCAGGTTTATCGGATCACCCTAGGTTTTCTCTCCAGAGGGTACTTTTTCAGAGATCGGTAGTAATAAAATTTTTGAAGTTAACTTCTTAGGCGGCTATATGAAGTTTTGATTGAGAGTAATTGGCTGTTGATGCAACGGAAATTATGCAACGGAAATAGAAATTGTAGCCGACTTTCAGGCGTATTTTGCAGACTTTCACGCGTAGGCGATTTTCACCACGAAGTTTAGCTGCTCAAATCAAATAGGAGGTGAAATTCTAGGATCTAGCTCACATTGCACGAATTGTAATAGTTAGGCCAAGCAGACTTCATGGGCGCTGCCACTTATGGCGGTTTACAAAGTTGCCACCTATTCCAATATTTTTTTTTTATAAATATAGCTAGATATGCCAATATGTATAGGTATCAAATGAAAGGTATTTTCGACCGTATTTGAAATAAGATAAATTTCCAGCAGGGTTGCCACCTATCCGCAATTTATTTGTTTTTTCGTATATCTCGGGAACTGCTGGACAGATTTGGATAAAATTTGGCATATAGACAATTTAATTCATAATAAGATTATATACATGGGTGTTGCCAGTTAGGACGGCTTACAGGGTTGCCACCTATCCCCATTTTTTTTTTTTAATTTAGAGCTAGATATGCCAATATGGAAAAAAATTCAGTTTCTGGCATAACGGAAATTAAAAAAAAATTTCTTTGGAATTTTTTAAGGGATGTGCCGTAAATATTTCAAATACGATTTCGCAAAATTTTAATTTTGGCACATTCATGCTTCTGGCAAGCGAGCAACGATATGCAAAATTCCCACTCACCAAGTAGCTATATCCTTTTTGTTTTCTTGCACCAACAGTCTCAATTGTCAATGCAACATCTCGCCCTTGCGTTTTCTTTCATTAGCTCAGTCTCTCACTTTTTATTACAGCTTAATGCTTTCCGTATTGTTATTGCTCAAGTCTAAAATTCTATGCTTCTTCTTCTCGTGTTTGTTGTTAAAGTATCTATTTTGCATTGTTTTTAGCCTTGTGCATGAATAATTATTGTTTTGGGTTTTTGTGTTATTGCCTTGATTAGATGGCTAGGTAGACGAAGTCTACTCTCTTTCATCTCTGAACAAACAAAAAACATTGTGCAGTAAGTAACAGCATTTTAGCATTTTCAAACTTCAGAGGTAGTATTGCCTATTCCCTTTCTTTAACTTTTTTTGCTTTACTCCTATCAAGCTGATGCATAGTTTTAAGTGGGTGTGTGACTTCAACAAAGCATGCAGCTGCATTTTGTAAGGTTATATGTATTTATGAGAACATCATGGCTCTGTCGAGTTAAAGACTTAGATTACAACACTATCACACATTTTTTGTATATACCAAAACAAGTGCCTAAAAGTATGTAGCTTTTTTTCTGTCCTTATATATACAGTGAGAATAATTCCATCATGCTTTAAAAGTTAACAAAGTTACCCACTTTATTGAGTCGACCGACTAACTACTAATACAAATATAAAATATAATAAAACATGGACAAAAATCGAGACTAACCGTAATGTCTGTAGGGCTGCATACTTTTAGGCGCAGTCATTTTCAAATACAAAATACAAATAAATATGTATTTGTTATAGTGTTGGAGTCTAACTTATCACCTCGGCAGCGGTAGTTAGCTACTGCTGGTTGGGTTGTTTATCCAGTATGTTCATTCGCTAGCTTGTAAGTGCTATGTACATGTCTTTGCATACATTTAGGCTCATGTCTTCGCATTTATTAAATCGGATGTTGCTTCTATGAATTACTTTTGCTCACACTTACTCTTTTTTTACCTTCTGGGGCATTCCAGAACGTATTGACAGAGGTCGGTTCTAATTTCGATATCTTTAAAGTGAGTTCGAGTAGCGCTGAAATGTAGTTATGCAAAATGAGCACCTAATGAAAGGCTTGAGGTATGATTGTTTGGCAAATGTGATTTACAGCTCAACCCGAGTTGCGGTGTTGAAACAGAACATTTCCCTACAAGTTTGTTTGCATTTTTATTGAATCTTTATTTGATGATTTTCGGGTATGTTCTTTCTATATTGTTCTCTTTTCTCTGGAATGCCCCCTTTCTGCATTTCATCTCTATGACCTACACTGCGTATACGTAATGAAAGGCTTGTCACAATTTGCATTTAATACTTGTGGCTTTTGCTTAGTGTTGCTCACACACACAACTGACAACTTAATCACCACTTTCAAAATGAGAGCAGCAACATCAATACCTTTTACTCGTATAAATATTTTGTGCTCAGGGTGTTACCTTTTGTGGTGAAATTGGTTTGTTTGTTGCTTGAGACGGCTTAGCAAATGTGTGAATGTGTTTACTTTATATTGAAGAGTATGTAATTGTATCGACACATATATTTTCGTAGTATTAATTCGAATTGTCGTGTTTGTCTATGCAAATAAAATGCTATCTTTCACTATGAAATTGTTAAACAAATTTTAGGAATGTCTGCCGTTTATACACAACTGGCAATGCCTCTATGCCACTATACTGTTTCACCTCAGCTAGCCATTCATCTTTCTACGGCAGCTTACCATAGATTTTGCGTTCTTTTTTTTTTTTTCTTGAATAAGTGTGACATTTTTAATGGCAATTATTACAAGAATTTTTGTTCTGTCTGGATAGTTGTGGCTGGCTTCTATCGTCGCTCGCTTGCCAGAGTTGCCAAGTTGACCGACTAACAGCTCACACAAATATAAAATAAATGACCAAACAAATATAAAATAGTACATGGATAAAAATCGGGACTAACAGTGAGGTCTGCAGGGCTGCATACTTTTAGGCGCAGTCATGTGTAGCACATTCATATTTCTGTCCCAACGAAAATGTTTAAAAACTGAATTTTTAAATTTTCTAAAATTTTTGTTTTGTGTTGCACTTAAGGGCAGACACCATGGCGTAAAAGTAACTATTTTTCTACACATTCATGTTTCTGGCAAACCGAAAATTTAAAAAAATTTAATAGTTCAGTTTTTAAGCATTTTTGTTGCACCAGAAACATGAATATACACCACATTCGTTTTTCTGGCATAAGATATTGAACTACACAATCAGACACATAGAGAAATGAGAGGTTAATCACGTGAGCATATTAGCTCGAATCTGGAAAATTGGTACATTCATGCCTCTGACAAGTGAGCGACGATATGTTAGCCGATTTATTTGATTTTATCTGTTTCTAGGTATTAGTAAGCCTATATTCTTTATTAATGCTAGAAATCATATTCCAAAAGGTTCAGTAAGCCTGTGAGCAAATTCTTCAGAACATTTGTTACATTTTAAAATTATTAATCTGGGGCTGGTTACTAAACGTACTGATTCGGAAATAGTGAACGCATGTATGTAGGAATAAGAAATTTATGTTCAACTAATCCCGTTAAGACAAGAAAAATTCGATAGTATTAAAAAAAAGGTCGCTAATCAAACATTCAATGTTTCCCAGCGGCTTAGCAGCTGGTGATACCCTAATGACATGAGAAGCTTGCTAATGCTTTATTTACTCTTTTGAAGGCAATAAATTCTACTTAAGAGAAAATATAAAGGAGCTTTATGTTAGAGAACAAAAAAAAAAAAAGAAATTTGCTGAAGGGTAGGAAGGTTTTTTAAAGCGCTTACAGCCATGCGATGCTTATTTAAAATGTAAATGGATTTTGAAAAAAAAAAAATTGTCGACTCAGAAAACAAAAAAAAAGCTTTAAGACTCAGAAAAAAAAAATATTTTAAAAGAAGTATCAAACAGCAAAGAGCGAAAAAAGGATAGAAAGGGAAAAGAATGTAAGACAAAGATAAAAGAGAAAAAAATAAACAAAAATAAGAAAAAAAAAATCGGAAAAAAGTAAAAGGAGGTAAGAAAGTAGAAAAAGGACGTGTGGCACTCGGGGACTGCCGCGGTAAAGCTATTGCATATCACTTTTTATCAACTTATGCAATTATAATATTTATGAAAACTCAATGAGCAAATTTATGACTTTAGAGCAGTACAGCCTTAATCTGTTAACAGTATAGCCTATACAGCTCCAATTTTATGTACAACGTCGCACTGTTAGTAGTATAGCCTAAATGTAGGCAACGCTTATATTTATTTTTGTCAAGTTATGTTGCTAACGCCGAACCTTTTAACATTGATAAAAGTCCGCTACTGCGAACTTTTTTAACATTAACATTTTTTTCATTTCACTCCCACCGCCAAGGCCTGCGATAAAATCTATGCAATAGCTTAAAAATATTTTAAAAGAAGTATAAAACAGCAAAGAGCGAAAATAGGATAGAAAGGGAAAAGGATGTAAGACAAAGATAAAAGAGAAAAAAATTAACAAAAATAAGAAAAAAAATCAGAAAAAAGTAAAAGGAGGTAAGAAAGTAGAAAAAGGTGATATTATCTGATCGTTTTAGAATCTAGAAGTTAATGATATTAACATATATTGAGAAGAAATGTAAACTAGCATACGTATATCCTGTCAACGCAAAGATATGAAAACTGAGGTCGAACTTCTATTTTCCTTCCGAAAAAATTGTATTACTAGCTGTTTAAATATTAAAACTTCACACAAACATCAAAATAACGAAAAATAGTCTAGTTAACTCGTAACAAGAAAGAAAAACTCTTTTGTGTGGGGTGCAAAAAACAGAGAGAGAGAGAAGGGAAAGATATCGGATTAAGTAGGAAAAGGTAGTATTAGTGTTAAGATGAAGCAGATAGGAAGCATAAAGTGGCATAAAAAATCAAGGAGAGTGTGCTTAACACCTCAATGTGTACATATTAACACCTCTGGTAAACACATTTTTGAAGCATGCACACAAAGCAAGTATGCCTACAATTTTTTTTTTTTTTTCAGCATCATATTTTGTTTATTTATTAATTTATGAACGCAAATATATCATTTAAGTCCTTAAGGGTATGTTTTCCTTTTTTGCGTGGCATAAGGGCGTCTGCTTATACTTTTGAGTGGAATGAGGGTGTCTGTTTAGCTTTCTTGAGACGCAGATGCGTGGTAAAGCTTTCACTAGTCTTTAGCATCTTAAGGACATAAATTGGCAGTAAACACATGCTTGCCATGTTAAGAAGTTATTGTAAATATTTTTTGTACATCGATAAGCTGACATATTTTTGTTGCTATAAATTTCTGATATTTATGAGCTGAAAATTATGAATATTTCACAGCACTTGTGGAAAAGGTTTTGCACACAAAAATGGCAAAGACGGGTGGCTAGCGACAAAAATGAGCTGTCAAGACAATAAATATATGAGAAATGTCGAAATTAAAGGTTAAATAAAAAATAAAATTAAATAAAGTTATATTAAAGAAAGAAAATTTAATTAAGCTAAAGTAATTTTAATTAAAATAATTATTTTAATAATATTTTACTTTATTATATTTTACTTTCTTTATTTTATTTTATTTTATTTTATTTTATTTTATTTTATTTTATTTTATTTTATTTTATTTTATTTTATTTTATTTTATTTTATTTTATTTTATTTTATTTTATTTTATTTTATTTTATTTTATTTTATTTTATTTTATTTTATTTTATTTTATTTTATTTTATTTTATTTTATTTTATTTTATTTTATTTTATTTTATTTTATTTTATTTTATTTTATTTTATTTTATTTTATTTTATCTTATTTTATTTTATTTTTATATTATTTTATTTTATTTTTATATTATTATATTTTATTTTATTAAATTTTTTTTATTTTTAAATTTATTTTTATATTATTTTATTTTTTTTATTTTTTTTTATTTTATTTTTTTGTTTAGATATTTTTTATTATTTAGATATTTTTTTTTATTTTGTTTCTATTTTTTTTTGAAAATGTGGTTTTTTATATTTTATTTTATTTTATTTTATTTTATTTTATTTTATTTTATTTTATTTTATTTTATTTTATTTTATTTTATTTTATTTTATTTTATTATATTTTATTTTATTTTATTTTATTTTATTTTATTTTATTTTATTTTATTTTATTTTATTTTATTTTATTTTATTTTATTTTATTTTATTTTATTTTATTTTATTTTATTTTATTTTATTTTATTTTACTTTATTTTCTTTTATTTTATTTTATATTATTTTATTTTATTACATTTTTCAACTTTTCATCTCACTCCAAACATTACCTTATCAAATTGGTTACTCATACGCCCTGCTGCACACTCAACTGCAGTTAACTTCCCAACATCATTAGTGATCCACTAAAAAATTTAACAAAATTTGTTGCTAGCAATTTAAACAAATTCACTTTATACTTATTATTTTTAACACCCTACATCAACTCACGCCATCAATTAGGTACGTGCTACCCACTTCAGACTCAACCTCCTTCAACGTCTCCGCTCTCATTTATGTACTTTCAACAAATCAGCAGCCTTTCAATGTCACTCAACATTTTCATTGCCTTTTAACATCTATTTCATTATGCTGCTGCTGCTGAACCTTAACAAGCTGAAAGGGAAAAGCGTTAACATTCAAAGTAGCGGCATGCTGTGTCGTCTGCTTGTCCATTAACGCGCCACTTGACCGACAGCAGTACCAACACTTACAGCTGGTACAAGCATGAATAGAGAGCTATGTAGAACAAGCTTGTAAGGGTTAACAGAAAAATAAAACTTTTGAAAAATCGCACTCACTTATTGCATCAACTTTGTTGAGAATATTTTGCTGTTAATTATTTAAAATTGCGCTAAAGAGCTTCAGTGAACTTTTTTATACATATTGACTTTTTTTTTGCTGTTCTTAATATTTTTAAAATTTTTATTTTTTTTTTTTTACCCCTGGCTCAAAGAATTTCTTCATATTTTCATCGCTCTTGTTCAACTTTTTTCTTAATATTTTGCCCTCGAAGAATATTTGCTGTCATTTAGCGTTGTTCATAATGCCACTGTCCAGCTTTACCGTTGGCGTCTGACAACTAAGCCTTTTCTACAACACATTTTTTTTTGTCATAATTTTTAATTGACATTAAGTACTTGAATGTGCTTTTATGCTTTGATGACGGTAGCAACAACAAACAAGAAATTGGCAGGCAAAAAAAAAAAAAACATAAATGCCCGCTGGATATTTATAAAGCTTAAGGGCCAAAAGCGTTAATAAATAAATTATGCTTGCAAGCAAGGAAAAGGTCTTTATGAACCTGTCGATATATATTTACTTATGCGCATAGCATACTTAGTTTTGCCCTTGAGATGTTTTCCTTGTACTACGACAAAAGCTGTGTGCGTATTAACAGCTGTCCAGCTAAGCTTAAGAGTACACAACAGACAACAAAGCAATTAGTAATTAATTTTTTTTTTTTTTTTTTTTTTTTTTGATTTTATAGAATTTTTAGTTGTCCTTCTTTTTTGTTTGCTGGGTTGAGTTTTTATTACCAGCACAAAGAGTGTTTAATTTTTCCTTTGGCAATCAACAAGAATTGCCTTTGCTTATATTTTTCATAAGCAGGATTTTCCGATTGGGCACACTGCTTATAAAGAAAAGGGAAGTATTTATTCTCACACAAATTGTGAGTAAAAAGCGCAATAAAAGGGAATTAATTTTCATTACAAGACATTAACCAAATTAGAAGTGGTCATCATAAGATTGTAATAAAAATGGGTATAATAAAAAAAAAACTATTTGCTAAGCAGGGAAAACACAAATTAAAAGGGAAAAGTAATCACAATAAATGAGGAAAATTAATAAACAGGTTAGTTTTTGGGGTAAGTAGAAACGACTTTGGCTAACTTGTGTTCATTTGAATCTGAGTATAAGAGGTGGTAATTACTTAAGCTTTCTGACAAAAGGCCAGAGAAACTTGAACATCTTTTCTGCAGATTTTTCATATCAAGAAGCTGAAAAGGACCTTGTAAACCATAGGGAAGGAAAGCTTTTTCTAGCTTTCCTTTCAGGATAAAGGTAACTCGCGCCAATTTTTAGTTAAAGTTTTAGCTAGCTGCTTATACTAAGTTCGCAAAAAACTACATTAAGGCCTCGAAAATTATATGAAATTAATATTTTGCCAATATATAAAATACAGGGTAACAAATCTCCACCTTTGTATATTTATTAAGGACAACAGGATCCTTTACATTGAAACAAACGCATTGAACAGAAAAGGGCATTGGAATTTCAAAGCTGATTTAGTAGATTGTGTAACGATATGTTTTCTAGCAAAAATAATTGTGTATACCTTGAAACTATGCAATTATAGTACACTTTTTATGTGTTATACACGGCGTATGAGTAACATATAGTTATACAAGTAAGAAAATTGTATTCATATTTTGGTTGATTTCTCCGAAGCGAATTGAGATATCGAAATAACACTTACGCTACTTACACGACCCAAATTTGGTCAGTTTGTATATTTGTATATGCGGTACTATCTCGGGAACCGATTTGGATGAAATTTGGCATATAGATAGTATGATTGATTCTAAGACTATCTACTTCGGGGTTGCCACTTAGGGTAGTTTACAGGGTTTTCACCTATCTCATTTTTTTTAACTATGCATCAAATATTTTCAAGTAGGGCTGCTACACAGGGTTGCCACCTTACCGCAGTATGTTTGTATATCCGGTACTATCTCGAGAACCGCTTGACCGATTTGGATGAAATTTGGCATATAGATAGTATGATTAATTCTGAGACTATCCACTACGGTGTTGCCACTTGGGATGGCTGACAGGGTTGCCAACTATCTGAATTTTTTTAAATTATGCAGCAAGATACGCCAATATGGGTATCAAATGAAAGGTATTTTCGGCAACATACCAAATAAAATATTTTCAAATAGGGTTGCCACCCAGAGTTACCATTTTACCGTATTGTATTTGTATACTTTGGGGTAATTTTGGGAGCATATATGGATGATTTTAGCATCATTTTGGGATCATTTACGGGACTTTTGGGATAATTTTGGGGCTATTTTGAGATCGTTTCGGGTTCAGTTTTGGATTATTTTGGGACAATTTTGGGATCATTTGGGGTCATTTTGAGATCATTTGGGGTCATTTTGGGATTGGTAATTTTCGGATCATTTTAGGTACCTTTATGATTCTTTTTGGGGCCATTTTGGAATCATTTTTGGATAATTTTGGGATGATTTAAGGGATCATTCTTGCGTCGTTTTTGGGTTCAATTTCGAATCATTTTGCGAACATTTAAGTATCTTTTTGGGGTCGTTTTGGGATCATTTTAGGGGCATTTTTGAATCATTTCGGGATCATTTTTAGGTCATTTTGTGTTCAATTTTGGATCATTTTGGGAACATTTAATGGTCTTTTTGGGATCGTTTTGGGATTATTTTAGGATTATTTTGGGACTATTTCAGGGTCATTTTGGGATCAGTTTTGAATCATTTTAGGACTATTAAGGGTCATGTTGGGGTCATTTTCGGATCATTTTGGGTACATTTAAGATTCTTTTTGGGATCTTCTTGGAATCATTTTGGGGCCATTTTGGGATCATTTTTGAATCATTTTAGGACTATTAAGGGTCATGTTGGGGTCATTTTGGAATCATTCTTGGGTCGTTTTGGGTTCAATTTCGAATCATTTTAGGAACATATAAGGATCTTTTTGGGGTCGTTTTGGGATCATTTAAGTATTATTTTGGGATTATTTTAGGGTCATTTTGGGATCAGTTTTTGTAAGTAAAGTTAGCGCTAAATTGATAGCACCGAGCAAGCTCGGTCACCCAAGTACTTTGATAATAGGTGGCGCTGCAATCGATATTGAGGAAACACTTATTTATAGTTCGTTTTTGTAAGTTTCGCAGACAAAGTCGCGGGCATCTGCTAGTCAACAAATAAATTTCACTAATCAATAATCCAAAGTCCCAATTAGCGCAAAATAACTAATTGAAAACGATTGGCAATTTAAATTTCAATGTGCATTAAAGTTTACGTTATACCATAAAAGTACTATAAAAGACGCAGCGTGACCACGATGAGTGTAACTCAATAATTAACACAAATATATGGTATATATAACATTTGTATATAAAGTCTTAATAGCAAGACGATAATGCTATAACGTTTAACAACAACATAAATGAACGTAAATAACAACTCAATTAACAAAAGCTTGCTAGCGAGCAGGAGGCAGCAGTTGAGTGTTAAGACTTAAACGATAAACGTAAATAGACAAACAGTTTGGACTTACTTACTTAAGCGGCCAAAGCAAAAATGATGCACATAAAGCAGCAAGAGGACAACTAAAATAAACACAGGATGTTAGAGGACATAATTTACTTAGCAAACAATTGAATTAAAATCAAATGTGAGTGAATAAGGATAACGGCAAAGAAGTGATGGAATGAGGGGAATGAGAGTGGAAAGTGCCACACAAATTATTCTACAATGCATAAATTTTAATGAAAAACAAACGAATACTTAGCTACAAAAATAAATTGAAAACAGATAAATAAGTAGAGAGAGAGAGAGAGAGAGAGAGGGACAGCACGGTAGAGTGAGGAGTTTATAAAAACATTGAGGTTATATAGACAGCAGGCATAGTTGAAAACCGCTATGGACAGGTGGATTGAATTGCTACAAGTCAAAATTGGCATGAGCTTTATACGAAATAAAAACCTTAAACACCTTCTACAACGTAAATATGTAGATATAAAGCAACCGTACGATACAAAATTATATATTCTTCAACTTGCAGCTTGTATCTCTTGCTGTTGACCTCATTGCATTGCTCAAAGGATTTATGTTGAGGTAAGAGCTTGTTTGCTCCTTTTGTTGTTGTATGTTTCCGTTATTATTGTCATTGTTGCTAATCTTTGTTTTTGTTACAATACCTTTTGGCACAGTGCTGCTTCTTGTTGGCTGTGAAATAGGAGTCTGCAACAGAATTTAGCCGGAAATTAAATTTTGTAGATTTATTGAAAGCGGATAAAGATGAAGGCCAAACAAGGAATAAGGACTATCTGGATACGGAATTGCAGAAATTGAATTCAAACAAGCGTACAAAGAGTTAATGAAAATCTTAAAGGGAATTAATGAATTTGGGTGAAAAAGGAAACAAAGAATTCTTGGACAATTTCAAAAAAAAAAAAAGGCGTGAGTGCCAAGTACTCGCGATGCTTCATCGAAACCGGTCAAGTAGTCCAAAATGATCCTAAATCGATCCTAAAAAGAACCCAAAATGACCCAAAAACGATCCCAAAATGACTCCTAATACGACCCCAAAATCTTCCAAAATTGAAAGGAAAATGATCCTTAAATAAACCCAAAAATATCCCAAAATAACCCCTATATGACCTCAAAGTGACCCCAATATGACCCCAAGTGGACCCCAAAACAATCCCAATATGATCTCAAAACGACCTCAATATGACTCCAAAAAGATCCCAAAATTACCCGAAAATTATCTCTTTTCTTTTTCCCCTCTTCTATTTTCTTTCATTTCTTTTCCATTCTTTTCCTTTCCCTACCTTTGTTTTGTTTTCCTACCTTTCCTTTGTTTCCTTTCCTTTCCTTTGCTTTCCTTTCCTTTCCTTTGCTTTCCTTTCCTTTCCTTTCCTTTGCTTTCCTTTCCTTTCATTTCATTTCATATCGTTTCATTTCCTTTCCTTTCCTTTCCTTTCCTTTCCTTTCCTTTCCTTTCCTTTCCTTTCCTTTCCTTTCCTTTCCTTTCCTTTCCTTTCCTTTCCTTTCCTTTCCTTTCCTTTCCTTTCCTTTCCTTTCCTTTCCTTTCCTTTCCTTTCCTTTCCTTTCCTTTCCTTTCCTTTCCTTTCCTTTCCTTTCCTTTCATTTCATTTCATATCGTTTCATTTCCTTTCCTTTCCTTTAAAAACGTAAATATGCTGAATAATGGAACTCAACATTACGTTTATTCTTCTTTCAATCTTAAGTTTCATCTTAAGTTTGCATTTTAAATTTGTTGTAATACAATTTATGTATTTGATCTGAATACTTTAAACGTCCATAACGTAAACATGCTTAAGACAACAAGAACCCGATGAAAATAACTACAAAGTAATTTACGATAATGTTTGACATTTTTATTAGAATAATAAAATATTTTGCTTAAATTAAAGTCAAGCCGACTCGTTAGTATGCACGTTGCCTAAGGTTACTTAAACATGTTGTTGACAAGAGCTAAGGACATTGCATGATAATTGCTTAAGGCCGAAAAGCAAACAAAGCAAGTTGACATATTGGAATTTTTAAGTGTATTAAAAACATGAGTATTTCTTAGCGATATAATTAAATTGGAATAAAATGAAAATATCTACTCATGTATGTTAGGTTTATAAATTCAAGTCTACAAATATTTTGTTTTAATTTTCTCAAGTGCTATAGAAGTTTCTTTGCTGAAATCGAACTAATTCGAGAAAAATTTTAAATAACTGAGTACTTGACCCGCATACTAATTGGTTTGAGTGAAGAATATATATCAGGGGTAGCCAGGGATTTCAACCCACTGAGCCATGAAACCACAACGTACTTTTTCGTACTTTTCTTGCGAATCTGGTTTGTTGTGTTGAGCCACAAAAGAGGCACATGTTGTTGTTGTAGAGCAACACCGAGCCAAAAGTATCACTACGTGGCAATGCCTGTTATATTTATACATACATATAAATTTATATCTATACATACACATTTACACATCCATATACATAAAATACTACTCATATTAATTAGTCCAATTCATTTGCATATATTAATTTTCCCTTTTCCCCTCTTTTATTTTGCAGGCGATAATCCGCGCATTATTGAACATCCCATGGATATGACAGTGCCAAAAAATGATCCCTTCACATTTAATTGTAAAGCAGAAGGTGATCCAACGCCATCAATACAATGGTTTAAAGATGGTCATGAACTGAAAACTGATACGGGTTCACATCGGATTATGTTGCCAGCTGGCGGTTTGTTCTTTTTGAAGGTAAGTGAAGGCATGCAAGTAGTACTTTGAAGTGCATATATAAGCACATTGTACAAAGCAGAATATAAATAGCCACAGAAACAGTAGCTTAAGGGAAAGAGGCAAGATGAGGGTTGTCTCGTATTTCTGGTTTCATTCGAATGAAGTTGTATTTCAACTGTAAATTTTGATTTCGCATAAATGTCGGTTCTGATCATATATCAAATTGATTGATAGACACTTAAATATGTGTGTACAATAGGGTGCAACTTATTTTCGAATAGAAAGTTTTCAATTTCACTTTGGGAAGCATTACTTACTTTATTCTCATAACTTAAAAATGACCTTTCAAAAGGGGACTTAAAATACCTGTCGTGGGTAGTCTAAAATAAAAATGTATTTTCCCAAGTTGAAAAGTTTCTTATCATTTTCCTATTCCTACTCCTACCCCTATTTTCACTCCTATTCCTATTTCTACTCCTATTCCTATTTCTACTCCTATTGCAATTTCTACTCCTATTCCTATTTTTACTCCTATTCCTATTTCTACTCCTATTTATACTCCTACTCCTATTCCTATTTCTACTCCTATTTCTATTTCTACTCCTATTCCTATTTCTACTCCTATTTCTACTCTTTTCCAATTTCTACTCCTATTCCTATTTCCACTCCTAACATAAAAATGACTTTTCAAAAGGGGACTTAAAATACCTGTCGTGGGTAGTCTAAAATAAAAATGTATTTTCGCAAGTTGAAAAGTTTCTTATCATTTTCCTATTCCTACTCCTACTCCTATTTCCACTCCTATTCTATGTATACTACTATGCTTATTTCTACTACTATTCCAATTCCTTTAAATAGTCTTCTTCCTATTTCTTTTCCTGCATCAATTTTTACTCTCTGTCCTCTTTTTTCTTATTATTTTCATCGAAGAATTTGTTTATAAGTCCAAAATTCACTAGATCATATCTTTCAACAAGTCTGTCTTCTAACAACTGAGCACCATAATGGCTGCTTTGTCAGACAAAAAGGGAGGGAAAGCTCTTTCCACTTTTTAACAATTTTATTTTGCACAACTCAAACTGGTTCTTTGAGCATACAAACATGTACTTGGTGAACAAACAAACATGTACTTGGTGAAAGCTCCACTTAGACATGTGAAAGCTCTTTACTAGAGCTTTGACGAAATCAAGGTATATACTGAAAAGAAAAATGTTATCTTATAACAATGTTATAGTAACTCAAACGAGTTCTCTGATCATTTCATAAAGAGCTTTCTATATATGAAAGCTCTACTAACATTTGTGAAAGCTCTCCAGTAGAGCTTTTATGAAACCAATACATACCTATGAATACTGGAAAAAATGCCTTCCAAATAATATCGTACGCAGCTCTAGCAGCTAAAAATTTTTATATTCCTTAGTTTTTATTCTTTTAAAAATATTTTATTCCTTTTTTAATTTTTTTTTCTTTTTAAATATTTTTTTTAACATTTCAGAAAAAAATTATTTAATTTTTTCCCTTCCTTCCCTTAAAGGAGTGCAATAAGCACCGCGCTTCGCAATTACTACATATTTTCCATTTTGCTGCCTGATTTTTATTCATTTGGAAAAATTATTGCAAAATTTTCATGTATAAAAATATCTTTGTGTAAGCACATAAAAAATGGCTTCAGTTGATCCTGCCGCAATGCAAAGCCGTTTACAAGGTCCCTTAGCGCTCTGCACTTGCTTACATCAACATTGAAAAAAAAAAAAAAAATTAATAAAATAAAAAGTTAATCGCTTCAAACATTCATCAAACGGCTACGAGTGAGCACTCAATAACACTTGAAGGGCTATCTCCCTCATTTTAGTCGTAAGTGATTTCATAGTGGAAAGGGTGAAAAGTTAACACCCACTAACTGCCTCAAATTTCTATGCTTCAAAAGCATGTTCAAACAAATTGTTGTGGGTTGGGGGTGGTGTGTTGCATATAGCAAAGAATGAAACCGATTTCAACTAAAGTATCGGTTTCGTTTTTTTTTAAACTCTAGGTATAAAGGTCGGTAAAATCGATTAGAGACGCTTTTTTTTAAATTATTTTCCGGTTTGAAATGGAAAGAGAAAGGCCAAGGTTACGGTTATGACTAAAGCTACGTCTACGGTGAGGTTGTGATGACAGGACAGTTTTGGCTATGGTAGAGATGGATTTATATCTATAATTATGGTTACGGTTATAGTTATGGTTATGGTTTAGGATGTGGTAATAGTTAAGTATATGGTAGTGGTGTGGTGTGATCGTGGTTATGGTTATGGTTTAGGATATGGAAATGGTATTTGTTAAGCTTATGGGTATGGATATTGTATTGGTTATTGTTAAGCTTATAGTTATGGTTAAGGCTGTGATTAAGGTTATGGTTAATGTTATGGTTAATGTTATTGTAAAGGTTATGGTTATTGTTATTGTTAAGGTTATGGTTAAGGTTATGGCTAAGGTTACGGATAAGGTTACAGTTAAGTTTATGGTTAATGTTATGATCAAGGTTATGTTTAAGGTTATGGTTAAGGTTATGCTTAAGGTTATGGTTAAGGTTATGGTTTATCTATGGTTATAGTAGTAGCTATAGTTATGTTCACGCTTAAGGTGGAGGTACAGAAAAAGTTGATGTTAAGGTTGCGGTTCGGATTACGACTTTGGTTTCATTCCCAGCTATCTAACCAAACGCATACCTCATTCTATAAATAGCTTCTCTGGCCCTTTGCAATTTACGCTTTGGGTTCGAACACATTAAAACTCATTCAACTTGCAAAATGTTGACTTTTAACTTTTACATTTTTATTTACAAGCTTTTTAATGTAAGTATTTGCTGTTATACCAGTGTAACTTTTGTCCTACTACCCCTCCGTCTACCCAGCGTTGTCAATTAACTCGAGTGCGCAACAACAACAAAAGGAGTCGTATGAGATTTTTCGCTTGTTTTCCTTTTTCTAATGCATTGCCTTTTGTGAAAGGTCGGCCCTCTTTCTTCACTGCTACAAAGGAGTATTTTAACCCTCAAAAAGTAACGAAAAGATGTAGCAAACGGTACACGCCAGATGATGCTCGAGATAACGCACTTTGCGTAACATTTTTTAATTAAATTAAATGAAGTCGGACAATGTGTTTTTATGTGTTGACGTTCGTGTTATTTTGCCACTTTGTTGCTAGTCAAATGCAAGCATTTGGGGTTGTTTCAGCCCCGCATGGAAAAATGTTTCTATTTGTTGTTGTTGATGCTTTTCATGTTGTTGTTGTTTGGTTTATCAACTTACAACTTTACTGTTGAGATTTTTGGACAACAGACAGAGATTTTGCAATTTTGGAAATATTTGCTTTGATGTTTGAAAATTGGAGAAATTACTAGGCGCACGTGCTGGATTTAATTTTGTAAATTCAACTAAGCAAAGAATTCAAAATGGGATAATATTTTAATCCAAACTTATAATACAGAGCCAAACTCGAATTATATACGAAATGGATGAATGACATAAAATAAAATAAAATTCTAAAAAATAAAATAAAAGAAAATAAAATAAAATAAAATAAAATAAAATAAAATGAAATAAAATAAAATAAAATAAAATAAAATAAAATACAATAAAATAAAATAAAATAAAATGAAATAAAATAAAATAAAATAAAATAAAATAAAATAAAATAAAATAAAATAAAATAAAATAAAATAAAATAAAATAAAATAAAATAAAATAAAATAAAATAAAATAAAATAAAATAAAAGAAAAAATATAATAAAATAAAATAAAATAAAATAAAATAAAATAAAATAAAATAAAATAAAATAAAATAAAATAAAATAAAATAAAATAAAATAAAATAAAATAAAATAAAATAAAATAAAATAAAATAAAATAAAATAAAATAAAATAAAATAAAATAAAATAAAATAAAATAAAATAAAATAAAATAAAATAAAATAAAATAAAATAAAATAAAATAAAATAAAATAAAATAAAATAAAATAAAATAAAATAAAATAAAATAAAATAAAATAAAATAAAATAAAATAAAATAAAATAAAATAAAATAAAATAAAATAAAATAAAATAAAATAAAATAAAATAAAATAAAATAAGATAAAATAAAATAAAATAAAATAATACAAAACAAAAAAAAAATAATTAAAAAAATTCAATAAAATAAAATAAAATAAAAAAAATAAAACAAAAAACATAATAAAATAAAATAAAGTAAAATAATACAAAACAAAAAAAAATAATTAAAAAAATTTAATAAAATAAAATAAAATAAAATAAAATAAAATAAAATAAAATAAAATAAAATAAAATAAAATAAAATAAAATAAAATAAAATAAAATAAAATAAAATAAAATAAAATAAAATAAAATAAAATAAAATAAAATAAAATAAAATAAAATAAAATAAAATAAAATAAAATAAAATAAAATAAAATAAAATAAAATAAAATAAAATAAAATAAAATAAAATAAAATAAAATAAAATAAAATAAAATAAAATAAAATAAAATAAAATAAAATAAAATAAAATAAAATAAAATAAAATAAAATAAAATAAAATAAAATAAAATAAAATAAAATAAATTAATATAAAATAAAATAAAATAAAATAAAATAAAATAAAATAAAATAAAATAAAATAAAATTAAATAAAATAAAATAAAATAAAATAAAATAAAATAAAATAAAATAAAATAAAATAAAATAAAATAAAATAAAATTAAAAAAATATAAAATAAAATTAAATAAAATAAATTGAAAAAAATTATAATAAAATAAAATAAAATAAATTTAAAAAAATGGCTATGGTTTGAAAGTGTAGTAATAAGTAAAATAATTTAACTTTAATATTGAATTTATTCACAAAATTTATTTTTTATAATAACAAAAATATTTTTTTTCCTATTCTCTTATTCTTCCAGGTGATCCATTCACGTCGTGAAAGTGATGCAGGCACGTATTGGTGTGTGGCAAAAAACGAGTTTGGTGTGGCACGTTCGCGCAATGCTACGCTACAAGTTGCATGTAAGTCAAAAAGAAATACACTTAAAAAAATTAAAAAAATAAATATAAAAATTGTATAAGTTGTTTGTACCTTAACTGCTACAAAAGTATGATAGTAAATAGTTTGATGTTCTTACTAAGTAGCTTTCCTTTGTTAAGTTGTATGTTTTACGAAATAACAAGCCATTACTTGCTACATGCTTCATTAGCGGAAAAACAGTGACAGGTATAAAGCATATGATGTAAAAGAGGATTTGTTAGGGATAAAACGCGGTGATGCTGAGAGCGAAAATGTCATTTTTTTTAAATAGCTGAGGAAAACTGAAGAAAAAAAAATCGCAACATTACAGCCAATTATGGAGAGTTCTACATAAACTTGCTAATCTCAAAACACTTAAAGCACTTCTAATGCAAATATTTCCTATTAAATAGCTACAAAACAACTTAGCTGCTGTTTACTAATGCTCACAAACTTCTTCTATCTCCATTTTCCGTTGCCAAGCAACTTGACAGATAATTCAATATCCTCACAAATTGATTGATATTTTTTCACTTTATATTTGCATTCAATTGCACTCACTATTACCTTTGCTTGCACAGTTTGCTATTTCGCCAACTAATAATAATGAGTTCTATTCATGGAATAGTTTACGAAGCAAATGCAAATACTGTTGTTGCTGTAGTGGCTTACTTTCACATAAATAAATCAGCAGGTTAGCTGGAATATATAGGAAATCTGTAAGACATGCTCAATTGCTGTGCGTCTAGTTGTTGACGTTTACAAAGGCAGTTTTGTCACAAGACGATTGCATTATTTGCATTTACTGTGCCTCATTAGTAAGGATTAATATAAAATGTAGGCAGATAACAGACAGTCAAAGAGGTAATACAAAGGCTGGTATTAGAGCTGTGAACGTTATTGAAATTCAAATGAAAACTGTTTTGGTTGCTGCTGTGTTTATTAAGAAAACTATGAAAGGACTTTACAAAAATAAGAGACATAGACGGAAAATACAAAAGAAACGATTTGGTATAGCTTCTAAGGAACGTTATTGTTATCGTTTAGTAGACGCATGAAACTATCACGAAATAGTCCCAAAATGATGCCGAAACCGATCCCAAAAAGCTAAGATATGATTCTGAAATGATCCCGAAAGCAATCCCGAATCGGTCCCGAAAACATTCCAAATAAGTCCCGAAAACAATCCCGAAATTATCGGAGCACAATCCCGAAAAAGTTGCGAAATGATTGCGAAAAAAATTTCGAGATTATGCGGAAGCAATACTGGAACTGCCCCAAAATAATCCCGAAATGAGCCAAAAACAATCCCGAGAAAGTCCCAAAATTAACCCGAAAAAAATCCCGAAAAAGTCCCAAAATTAACCTGAAAGAATCCAAAAATAAGACCCGAATTTATCCCGAAAAATATCCGAATTGATGTCGAAAAATTCCCGAAATGCAACCCACAAAGTTCCCGACATGTTTCAAAATAAAACCAAGAAGTCCCAGCAAATAATTGTTTTTCTTTTCACATTTTGGAGGTACCATTCCAACTTCCTGTGAATATTTCAACTAATATGCCATCGCTAGTGAAGAAAAACAATAAGGAAAACGTTCCTTCAATGATTCGGGAATGCATTCGCGAATTCTTCCAGGCAATATGTGCATTCATTTCTGAAGATCAACGACTAACTGTACATAGATCATTCTAAATTAATTCGAGAACGATTCGCGAATGCATTCGTGAACCTGAACCTGGGATTTTTTAATGCGTTCTTATTCTCGAATACAAATGATGTGGATTTTAAAACGCAGGACGTTCCTTTAATGATTTGGGAATGCATTCGCGAATTATTTCACGCAACATGTCCATTCATTTTTGAAGATCAACAACCAGAAGAACGTTCCTAAATTGATTCGAGAATGCATTCGAGAATGATTCGCGAATGCGTTCGTGATCGTTATCATGGTAGATTTTTAATGCGTTCTTGTTCTCGAATGCGAATGATGTGTATTTTACCATGTGATCTTATTCGCGAATGCGAATGCAAAACAGCATTCTTGAATATTCATAAATGAGTAATTAAGAACTCTTACTATCATTCACACTCACCTCTCCTATTCTCACTTTCAGTTCTTCGCGATGAATTTCGTCTCGAACCACAAAATACGCGCGTCGCACAAGGTGAAGTAGCGCTGATGGAGTGTGGAGCGCCGCGTGGTTCTCCAGAACCACAAATTTCATGGCGTAAAAATGGACAAACCATGAATTTGAGCAACAACAAACGCATACGCATTGTCGATGGTGGCAATTTGGCGATACAAGATTCACGGCAATCGGATGATGGACGCTATCAATGTGTGGTGAAGAATGTTGTGGGAACGCGTGAATCAGCAACGGCGTTTTTAAAAGTGCATGGTAAGTGAACGAAGGACTTCAAAGTGAAACCATACTTTTATTTGCATACATAAAATTGTATCGTTTATTGATTTTTAAATATATTTTTTTCTCTATCTCCATTTTTGCAGTACGCCCCTTTCTCATACGCGGTCCACAAAATCAAACCGCTGTCGTTGGCAGTTCGGTTATCTTTCAGTGTCGCATTGGCGGTGATCCATTGCCGGATGTCCTGTGGCGACGCACTGCTTCGGGCGGAAATATGCCATTACGTAAGTGTTTATCTGCATACCTTTTTAGTCAAAGGATTTATAATAC
>CAXKVI010000003.1:10942816-10945316 GCA_964058755.1 Campiglossa producta
TTTACGCGCGCCAATTACCAAATCCACCATCCACCGCAACCACCACAACAAATACCAATCCTTTGCTGGCATCACGTAGCGCGAGCTCTTCTTCGTCCGCTGATGCTGCAACGGCCGCTTTGATTTCGGCGAAACCAAATATTGCCGCTGCTAGACGTGACACTGCTGTCGACATGCCCAACTCTGCTGGTTCAATGCAGAGCATCAAATATCGCATGCTAACGATCCTGAATGGCGGTGGCGCTTCTTCTTGCACAATGGTTGGTCTGCTGCAATATACGCTCTATGAATTTTTCATTGTACCTTTTTACAAATCTGTGGAGGGTAAACCGTCGAATTCGCGTATTAAGCGCACTCTGGAAGATGGTGAGTAGATATTTGAATACAGTTTTTTTGTTTACTTGTTTAAAGGAGTTAGCTGGGCTTCTTTTAAGTTCATGACTTCTAGTTTGAACAATTTCAATTTGGAGCTAAAATGGTTGGTCTCTCATTTTGTGGTATCAAGTGAAGGAGAGATTTTACCATATCGTATCTTCGGTTAGGTTAGATGATGTTGTATTCAATGTTTTTAGCATAAATACCGTCCTTGGTGCAGTTAAAAGTTGATTATAGTGACGGTAATTGACAACATAGAACTCACTTTGATCACTAATATTTACTTTGAGGCAATATTTACGTTTGAAGTAATATTTACTTCGAGGTTATATCTACCATCGACCAGATTTTCACGATACGCCAAATCCTGGAGAAGACCCATGATAAAAGAATCGAAACACACCATCTCTTTGTCGAAAGCCGCTTTTGACAGCGCAAAAAGGAGTTGCCTGTATGCCGCCATGTCTGAATTTGACTTCCCTGCAAAGCTTATACGGCTTTGCCAAAAGACGTTGAGCAATACTAACAGCTCCGTCAGAGTCGGGAAGGACCTCTCTGAGCCATTTGAAACCAAACGAGGCTTCAGACAGGGCGACTCCCTTTCGTGCGATTTCTTCAACCTGATGCTGGAGAAGATAATTCGAGCAGCAGAGCTAAACCGCAATGGTACAATCTTTTACAAGAGCGTGCAATTGCTGGCGTATGCCGATGATATTGATATCATTGGCCTTAACAACCGCGCCGTAAGCGCTGCCTTCTCTGGACTGGATAAAGAAGCGAAAAAAGTGGGTCTTGCGGTCAACGAGGACAAGACGAAGTATTTGCTGTCATCAAAGAAAGAATCGGCGCACCTGCGCCTTGGCAGCCACGTCACTGTTGATAGTTACAAATTTGAAACTGTGAGGGACTTCGTCTATTTGGGAACCAGCATTAACACCGAAAATAATATCAGTCTAGAAATCCGACGGAGAATCACTCTTGCGAACAAGTGCTACTTTGGACTGAGTAGGCAATTGAGAAGTAAAGTCCTCTCTCGAAGAACAAAGATCGCGCTCTATAAGTCTCTCATCATACCTGTCCTGATGTATGGCTCAGATTCATGGACAATGTCAAGAGAAGATGAGATGGCCCTTGGAGTATTTGAGAGAAAAGTTCTCCGGAAGATTTATGGTCCTTCCCGTGATGCCGACGGCGAGTATCGAAGGAGATTTAACGATGAGCTGTACGAGCTTTACGCAGATCTGACCATAGTCCAGCGAATTAAAGCCCAAAGGCTCCGCTGGCTGGGTCACGTCATGCGAATGGACAAAGAAGCTCCAGCCCAGAAGGTTTTCCAATCGTCACCCGAATTCGGCAGCAGAGGAAGGGGGAGGCCTCGACTGAGATGGAAACAACAGGTGGAGGATGACTTGAACTCCCTTGGGGTTTCCAATTGGCGTCAGTTATCGCTAAAAAGGAATGACTGGCGTGCTTTGATAGGCGACGGCCAAAATCGCTTAGGCGGTTAAGCGCCAATAAATGATGATGATGTTATATTTACTTTGAAGTAATATTTACCTTGAGGTAATTTTTACTTTGAGGTAATATTTACTTCGAGGTTATATTTACTTTGAAGTAATATTTACCTTGAGGTAATTTTTACTTTGAGGTAATATTTACTTCGAGGTTATATTTACTTTGAAGTAATATTTACTTTGAGGTAATTTTTACTTTGAGGTAATATTTACTTCGAGGTTATATTTACTTTGAAGTAATATTTACCTTGAGGTAAAATTTACTTTGAGGTAATATTTACCTTGACGTAATATTCACCTTGTGGTAATATTTGCATTGGGCTAACATTTACTTTGAGGTAATATTCACTTTAAGGTAATATTTACCTGAGAATTTCTTAAAAATTTGGTTTTTTTTCGTGACTAAGTAGTTTCGGATTCCGTAGGTACTGTTCTCAGAAATATTTCAGGATTAGAACAACATAATTTCCCGTTTCGGTATTAATTCTTATTCATTTCAATACTATTTGAATTTTTTTGAGATCATCAAAAAATGTAAAATTATTTCAAAATAACTTCGGTATTATATAATTGACAAACAGCTGCACTCTTAGCATGCCAATTTGGCTTTG
>CAXKVI010000003.1:10950316-10982816 GCA_964058755.1 Campiglossa producta
GTGCCAAAAACATGAATGTGTAGCACATCAGTGTTTCTGGCGCAACAAAAATGCTTAAAAACTGAATTTTTAAAATTTTTGTTTTGCCAGAAACATGAATGTGTTGCCTTCAACAATGGACACCATGATGTATACGTAACAATTTTGCTACAGATTCATGCTTCTGGCCTTACGAAAATTTTTAAAAATTTACTTGGAAGTTTTTAAAAGATGAATGTGCTGTAGCTCGAGGAAATTAAGGAATATTAACGTAAAAACTATATCAGCAATAAAAGTTTCAATACAATTTTCCAAAATTTTAATTTTGGCATATTCATGCTTCTGGCGAGTGGCGACATATCCTTAGTAAGGATTTCTTACATTAAAAGTAATTCAGCTATTCTTGTTGTAAGTATTTACATTTTATTTTGAATACTTTATATGGTGTTTCCACCAAACACAAACACCGTGTTTGCAGGTTTTGGGTTCGAAAAAGCCGCAAGTGTATGCAAATCCAAAGCAAACACGCCTTGAAAAGGGGTTTGAAATGGCTTTGGGTTATGTAATTTTCGAATGGTGTTTTGCTTGCTTCTAAACACGCTAGGAAAACACGGTGTTTGCTTTTGGTGGAAACACCGTTTTACAGTGTTTTTATGAGTTTATTTTAATTTTTTTTTAAACCACGTTTATGTAACTTTTGAATTAAAAAAACTTGATTCAATGTTGGAATTCAAGCGCAATTTTGCTTTTCCAATTGAAGTCCTTGCGTGTTTATCTTTTGTGCTACCAGAGCAGCCTTTGCTTTGTTTATAGTAGCAGCTGATGGGGTACGGGAACTAGTGAGGATCGTAATGTACTCTGCAAAATTGTAAAAAAGAAAAAAATATTTGATACAGTTTTGAAACGCAAAAATGAAAGGAATAGAATAAACACGGTTTTGGTCTAAGACGCAATCGTGGTACCTATTCCATAAACTTAGTATTAGTATAACAATAGTCACTTACGTGTGTTTCCAGTTTTGGTTTCGTCGCATGTGAATACCACTGCATGATTGCTGTCGTAACTTATGATATAATCGGTGAGTACATAACCCCCAGCTATGAAGTAAAAAAAGAGTAAATAGTAATTTTTATTTTATATTTTAAGAAAGAGTCAGATACTTACTTGCACTTTCCATATTTATCTTAAGGATGCCCTTGCTAAGTTCTTTGCCGCTTCCTACAAGATTAACTATTTTGTTGCTATGAAGAGACGTAAATAAGTAAAGTATGTGTTAAATTTTTGTTTAATACTAAGTTCAACTTAAATGAAATATCTACTAGAAGGATTATATACCATGGCAATCTGTTTAAAAACTGAATTTTTTAATTTTTTTTTTTAATTTTTGTTTTGCCAGAAACATGAATGTGTAGCAAACTTATTACGTATACGCCATGGTATAATAAACTTTCAAATGCGATTTCCCAAAATTTTAATTTTGGCACATTCAGGCTTCTGGCAAGCGAGCAACGATATATAATAGAAATAAAGATCAAGTATCCAGAGTTATTGCAGAAATGTCAATATAATCAATGCAAGTTTCATGGTTTTTAGATGCATGAAGACAACCGCAAGACTCTCTGTAAAACTACTCTGAATATTTAAATGTTTGACTCATCCTTGTAAAATATTCCTTCTAACTAATATATACTTACTTTGCATCCAAATAATTAATAGCACCCTTGAATTCATTTTTGCCGATACCTGGAGCATATTTGTACATCATGCAATGGTCACCTTTTAATTGATAGTTTTTTTGATAAACAAACCAATTTTTAATAAACTAGAAATAAAAACAAAATATTTTTTTTATAAATTAAATGGGCTGTAATTTATATGAACAAAAAATCTAATTATTATTGTCAAAGACTCAAGCTTAATATCAGCTTAAAAAAAAATAATTTAAAAGTTAAAAAAAAAAAAAAAAAAATTAACAAAAAAAAAATTAATAAAAAAAATTAATAAAAAAATTAAAAAAAAGGACAAAAAAAAAAGTTAAATACATTTATTTTGAATATCCATTGTTTTCAGCGTAATTTTTCAAAAGATTAATTAACACAAGTAGAATTATTTTAGCTTAAGAAAAAAAAACCCAAAAAAAGTATTTAAAAAAATTAAAAAATTAAAAAAAAAATTAAAAAAAATATTAAAAAAAAAAATTATTTTCAATATCCATTTATTTAGCGGAATTTTTTAAAGGATTAATTAACACAATTAGAATTACTTCAGTCCTATACATGTTTTTGTTTGAAAGAATTTTAAAAATATATGCATTTGAATAAAAAAATTTCCCTTAAAAAACTGCAACCCTAAAGAGTTTTTTAACCCAAATAAATTGATGTTTAAAGTGTCAAAATTGGATTTTAAACAATACAATTTAAAAAAATGTATTTTCACTATTTTACGTGATCTGTTTCAAAAATTTGTACCACAGGTTACAATTTTAGATTTTCGTGTTCTTGATTTTTTGATCTTACAAAAAAAAAACACTTGGTCTTGAAAATATACCACCCTGTCTCAAAATAACAACCAGGTTCTTGAAATGCCGACGAAGTTATCGAAAATAGAACGGTCGGTGTTGTCATCAGAACACATAAAAAGAACGTTATAAAATCGTTGCATACTTTTAGGCATTTAGTCTGAAAACAACTTTAGCAACAGCCAAAGCCCCAATTACATACAACTTTGCAGATTCCACTTTCATACAAAGTTTGTGGAACGTAAAGCGAAGCGAGATTTTGGCAAATGCTCACAGCCGAGGCGCGCACCTGTCAAAATATCACAAAGTTTTATGTAACTCGGGCTTAAGATACTGCTATTGCTGTCATAGAACAAAGCTGCAATTAGACGCCTGAAAACATAAGTACGCCGTGGCCTGATGGTAAACACCTCCGTTCATCAGTCGCGTCTTTTACTCTCTGCAAAATCATTTTTTTTCAATTTTTTTTTTTTTTACTTTGACCCAAACTGTTCCTAAAATGAGCCCAATACGTTCTGACAATAAGTTAAAAATTTTCATAAATCAAGTCCAAACTATTCATGGAACACAAAACATGTTCTTGAAAAATGCGTTCTCAAAATAAGAACATCGTTCACGAGTTAAGTCAAAACCTTACTGACAGACTTTCGTGCTCGAATGTTCTCAGTTTTGGACTTGTTTCGTTCGTTTTTTTTTTTAGGTATAATCAATACTTACAGCTTGGAAATTGAAATTTTTCGCTACTTTTACTACGGGACATTTGCCTTTTCCCTGAACTTGACCTGCTACCGAATTTGTAGCTGCCAATAGGATTACAAGTGACAAGGAAGCACTGAAAAAAAAAAAAAAACAAATGATAAAGTTTTATAATGATACTTGTTTTCAAATCACTTAGGTTAGGTTAGGTTCAAGTGGCTGCCGCAGAGACACACCTAGGCCAGTATTAAAAGGCCCATTGTGATACCACCAACACTAGGAAAGTCAGTTCCGGGACCCTGTCATATGGAAAATCCCGGTATTATTCTCCACATAGCAGAATCCCGGGACTCACATTCCTAAACCGACACCGTTACTCCTCCTCGAACCATCTATATGACTTGATGAAGGCCATCAGGTTCTTTACAAATCACTTACACAGCAAAATTTAGTTTTCCCATTTTTTTTTAATTTTTGATTTAGACCACGACCAAATACAACTTTCGACTTTAAAAGTGAAACTGAAATTAATTTAAAAGCTTGCGCCTTTTATATTCATTTCATGCTCAGTACCAGTAATTTCCGATTTGTTTGCAGACATCAAAAGTAATATTAAACCGTTTCGAAAAAAAAAAAAAAATCGTTCGTCTAGCGTGATCGAAGCTGTCTAACATCCAATTCAATGACTTGAAAAAACTAAAAAAAAAAGTAAAAATTTTTAGACTGCTTCTCCAGTTAGATCTTTAATTGAAACCACAAGAAATGAAAATTCCTTGTAGGTAATTGAAAGACTTGGAATCTAGTACAAAAAAGTTGAAAAAAAAGTCTTAAACTTTAGACGTGTTTAAAAATTAGGCTCGTGTACTTATACATTATTCATACATATATATTAAATCATTGTTTTTTCATTAGCCCTATATAAATACATATTTCTATTTAGGTAAGCACAGTATCACGAGCTAATAGCATGAACACGCTTTGTCAACACATATGATTCCGGCGAATTATTGAAATATTTATTTACCTCTGGTTATATAATCAGCTTTTATAATATCTACTCATGAACCAATTACTACAGATCACGAATTTTGACAACCGTATATTTGTTATTTAATTTGAGAAAAATGTTTTTTTGTCAAAGCTTCAGTTTTTTTAAATGACTTTTCTCCTCACACTTTCATTTAGTAGTTTTTTTGAATGAAATTTTTCAAGTAAAATTTTGTAAACAATCAATTTTATAAGGTTTTATATGTGCGCTATTTAGCGGGTCCCGTACGATATGTCGAAAAAAAATGTCGAATTTCCAAGACCGAATTTCAAAATATTTTACTATACCGAAGGGTTTTTTGACCGAAAAAAAAATGTCGAAAAAATGCAAATGACCGAAAAAGGTCGAAATTTGGATGCTTAATGTAAAACTTCGGAAATTTGAGTTTAACAACGTGTTTTATGACAGTAGTACCTGGGTGACCGAGCTTGCTCGGTGCTATCAATTTAGCGCTAAATTTACTTACCCAAAATGATCCCAAAATGACCCTAAAATGATCCCAAATTGGTCCAAAAATAATTCACAAATTACCCCAAAAACACCCTTAAATGTACCCTAAACGATTCGAAAATTACCACAAAATTATCCAAAAATGATCCCAAAATAATCCTTGAATAGTCCCTCAAATGTTCCCAAAATAACCCAAAAATTATCCCAAATGATGACGTGGCAACCCCCAAATTGATAGTCTTAGAATCAATCATACTATCTACATACCAAATTTCATCCAAATCGGTCAAGCAGTTCTCGAGATAATACCGGATATAGAAATATATTGTGGTAAGGTGGCAACCCTAGGTGGTAACCCTACTTGAAAATATTTTAGTTGGTATCTCGCCGAAAATACCTTTCATATGATACCCATATTGGCATATCTTGCTCCATAATTAAAAAAAAAGGGATAGGTGGCAACCCTGTAAACCGCCCCAAGTGGCAACCCTAAAGTGGGTAGTCTTAAAATCGATCATACTATCACCATGCCAAATTTCAGCCAATTCGGTCAAGCGATTCTCGAGATAGTACCGGATATACAAATATATTGTGGTAAGGTGGCAACCCTAGGTGGCAACTCTACTTGAAAATATTTTAGTTGGTATCTCGCCGAAAATACCTTTCATATGATACCCATATTGGCATATCTTGCTCCATAATTAAAAAAAAAGGGATAGGTGGCAACCCTGTAAACCGCCCCAAGTGGCAACCCTAAAGTGGGTAGTCTTAAAATCGATCATACTATCACCATGCCAAATTTCAGCCAATTCGGTCAAGCGATTCTCGAGATAGTACCGGATATACAAATAAATTGTGGTAAGGTGGCAACCCTAGGTGGCAACTCTACTTGAAAATATTTTAGTTGGTATCTCGCCGAAAATACCTTTCATATGATACCCATATTGGCATATCTTGCTCCATAATTAAAAAAAAGGGATAGGTGGCAACCCTGTAAACCGCCCCAAGTGGCAACCCTAAAGTGGGTAGTCTTAGAATCCATCATATTATCTTTGTGCCAAATTTCATCCCAATCGGTCAAGCGGTTCTCGAGATAGTCCGAACATACAAATATACAAATATTCAAATATACAAGATTAACTCGTTTAAAGATATTAGATACAATTATTTATCACTTCCTTACCTATTATCAAGAATTTTTTAACCATTTTCCAATACAAAGCCTATTCAACTTTTTCCCTTGTTAGAGATAACAACAGAAATATTCTCAGACATTTTATGAATTTTGATAATTAGAGAAAATTGACAAAGATTTACACAGCGATGGATACCATGACGCGTTTCGGAGTTTCCAGGCTCCACATCAGATGGATTTTCGGACACAGAATTACTGTGTCTGCACCGAAGCGGTTAAAGCAATTGCTTATAACAAATCAGCTACGATGACCTGTAGTATTTCTAAGTCAACTTTCTTATAAGCGTGCCAATTTCATACCTTTAGACATAAGCCGCGACGTATTTTCCATATGATACACGGAATATGAGTATATTATTAGGCGTGCATATTTATGCAGAAGCACACTGAGGTTTTTAATTTGCATTCCTTGGAACTTTTTTCAAGCAACTTTTATATAGTCTTAAAGTTGAAGCGTACAACTTTCCAACAAAAAAAAAAACCGCGTCCAATTATCTGTAAAAATATTGGTACATAGTTTGTGTTGTAAGTTGCCAGACAGAGGGAAAATTCGACCTTTATTGGAATTTTTTTTTCATCCCACGATAAATTTGCAGATGAACCGGTTTCTTTTATGTGCCATCCTAGGTGGTTAGCCTGCCTAGAAATATGACATATTTTACCAATATCTTACCTTCCTCATGATTCTTCAAATTTGCAACAACCACCTATGTGGTCAGTCATCACAATCTAGCTGATTTCAATCAATGCTCCAATGGGAGTCATGGAAAATTGTGATAATGATGATGAAATTTTTACTTTCTGCACTGGGTCGTTTCAGCTGGAATTGACTGTATGTAACCATCAGGTTAGGTTAGGTTCAAGTGGCTGCCGCAGAGGCACACTTAGGCCAGTTTTGAAAGGCCCGTTATGATACCACCAACACTAGGAAAGTCAGTCCCGGGACCCGGCAATATGGAAAATCCCTGAGTTGTTGGGACTCACCACAGAATCCCGGGACTGGCACTCTTAAATCGACACCGTTACTCTTCCTCGCCTAACTAGATGACTTTATGAAGGCCATCAACTCTTTTATGTCCAGCTCCGCGAGCTGGCGTAGGCTATCCAGGAAGGGAACCCCCAAAAAGCGCGTTTTCGCGATGCTTAAAGCCGGGCAGTTGCATATGAGGTGCTTCACCGTTCCCTCCTCCTCATCATCTTTGCAACTCCTACAGCATCGTCGGTAGGGCACACCTAGCCTTTCTGCGTGCCTACCAATAAGGAAGTGCTCGGTTAAAACATCTATTAGTTAATATGGAGATTTCTCTCCTTCTGAGGGCGTGAATGTCTGAAGATCTTTTATGATCCCATTTTGGCCAGGTTTGTTTGGATATCCGGCGCCCTGGGGATTGTTGCCATCTTTCTTTGGCTTGACGGAGTGTGTATGTAACCCTTACTCCATAGTTAAAGTTGGGATCTCGACAGGTCTCTCCACTAATATTGCGAGATACCAGTATTGTAGCACTATATGCTTATATTCTGTGATCGAAGTGTTTCCTTGGGTTCCAAAAGATTTACATATGTATATAACTTAGTTATGAATGTGCAAATTTTCCAGATAAAGTAAAAGTCATGGTTCTGGCACACCAGAAATGTCTAAAAAATGAATTTCCTACCTTTAAACATTTTCTTTGGGCCAGAAGCATGAATGTGTTGCACTCGACAACAGACACCATGCCGTATACGTAACAACCTAGCAACTACTCTTTACACTGATATTGTTTTTACGTTAATATTCCTCAAATTCCTCGAGAATCGGCACATTCATCCTTTTAAAATTTCAAAGAATTTTTTTTTTTCAATTTTTGTTGTGCCAGATCAATTTTAATTTTGGCATATTTATGGTTCTGGCAAGCTAGCGACGACATATCCTTAGTAAGGATTTCTTACATTAAAAGTAATTCAACTATTCATGTTGTAAGTATTTACATTTTATTTAGAATACCTTACAGTGTTTTTTGAGTTTATTTTAATTTTTTTTTAAACCACGTGTATGTAACTTTTGAATTAAAAAAACATTTAAAAAAACACGATTCAATGTTGGAATTCAAAATCAGCAATTTTGCTTTTCTAATTGAAGTCCTTGCGTGTTTATCTTTTGTGCTGCCAAAGCAGCCTTTGCTGTGTTTATAGTAGCAGCTGATGGGTTACGGGAACTAGTGAGGATCGTAATGTACTCTGCAAAATTTAAAAATATTTATATTTAGAAAAACTTTTTTGGATTGAGATATAAACGTGCTACCTATTCCGTAAACTTAGTATTATCTTAACACAAATTACTTACGTGTGTTTCCGGTTGATGTTTCGTCGCATGTGAATACCACTGCATGATCGCTGCCGTAACTTATGATATAATCGGTGAATACACTACCGAAAGCTGTGAAGTAACACAAGAATAAATAGTATTTTTTATTTTATTTTTTAAGAAATGTTCTATCTAATAGATTGCAAATATGAATACACAAACAAACAAAAAATTTTGGCAGAGTCTGTTATTGGTATGCAATATTGGTGGAAGAGTAGAATAGAAAACTACGACGACAAATATCAAACCAAATTTAGGCCATTTTTTTTTTTTTTTTGTAATTTTTTTTTTTTTTTTAATTTTTTTTTTTTATTTTTTTATTTTTTTTTTGTAATTTTTTTTTTTGTAATTTTTTTTTTTTTAATTTTTTTTTTTTTTTTGTCAATTCAGAAGAGATTACACCAAATGACGCTTCAACTAGCGTTTTCTCTAAATCACAAACCATATTTGCTTCAGATACTTACATCCAGATTTATTGTTTATCCTAATCTTCCCCTGCCCAAGTAATGTACCGGTTCCTTCAATTTGAACTACTTTATTACTGTAAAGAAAAGTAAGTAAGTTAAGTAAGTGTTAAATTTTTTTTTAATACTAAGTTCAACTTAAATAAAATACTTGAGGGATCATTTTAGTACTTACTTTGCATCTAAACGTCTAGAAACAGCCTTGAATTGATTAGTGCCGATACGTGGGCCATATAGTTCCATCATGCAATGGCCACCTGAATATTGATAGTTTTTTTCATAAACAAACCACTGTCTAATATACTAGAAATAATAAGAAATAGGTTTTTTTTTTATAAATTAAGTCTGATGCAAAATATATAGACAAATGCACCAAAAATCTTATTATTATTGTCAAAGACTTTAATATTTTTTTAAATTTTTCTTTTATTATTTTTTTTTTTTTAATTAAAAAAATTTTTTTTTTAAAAATTTAAAAAAATATAAAAAAATATTAAATTTATTTTCAATATCCATTTTTATCAGCGAAATTTTTTAAAGGATTAATTAACACAAGTAGAATTATTTCCGTTCAAGTAAAAAAATTGAAAAAAATGAAAAAAAATTAAAATTAAAAAAAATTTGAAAAATTAAAAAAAAAAAATTTCTAATGTTTTTTTTTTTTAATTTTTTTTTTAATTTTTTTTTTAAAATTTTTTTTTTATATTATTTTCAATATCGTTTTTTTTTTTTCAGCGGAATTTTTTAAAGGATTATTTAACACAAGCAGAATTATTTTTTTGTTGTTTTTGTTTCAAGTTTTTTTTTTTTTTTTTGGGAAAATTTTAAAAATAGATGCATTTGAATAAAAATTGCAACCCTAAATTCTTTAAATAAACTCATAGTAAAAGTGTTAAAATTGAATTTTAAACAATACAGTTAATAAAAATTTAAATTCACTATTTGAAGTGATTGTCTTTCAAAAATTTGTACCCATTCAAGTGGCGGTAAGTGTACATATATAGGTAAAATAAATACTTACAGCTTGGAAATTGAAATTGGCCGCTACCTTCACCCCAGGACATTTGCCTTGTCCGTGAAATTGACCTGCTACCGAATTTGTAGCTGTCAATAGAATTACAAGTGACAAGGAAGCACTGAAAAAAAATGAAATGATAAAGTTTTATAAGGATACTTGTTTTAAAATCACTTACATAGCAAAATTTTGTTTTCCCATTTTTTTTTTTTAATTTTTGATTTAGACCACAACCAAATACAACTTTCGACTTTAAAAGTGAAACTGAAATAATTTTAGAAAGCTTGCGCTTTTTATATTAATGCTTGATACCAGTGGTTTCCGAGATTATTTGCAGGCACCAAAAGTTATAGATATTAAACCGTTCAAAAAAAAAAAAATAATAAAACTCGTTCGTCTAACATGATCGAAGCTAGTTATACAAATCCTAATCAAAAATAACCAAAAATTTTGTGAGTTGGCAGTACTCGAGCCGAAGAGCTTTGAATCACAAGCGACTGCTCTGCACAAAGTTTTTGTGGGCAAAATTCAATGGCTTGAAAAAAAAAAAAAAAAATAAAAAAAAAAAAAAAAAAATCGAAACCACAAAAAATAGAAATTCCTTGTAGGCACATAATTAAAATTGCTTAAACTTTTGACGGGTTTCAAATTTAGCCTCAAATTTTCAACCGTGTACTAATACATTTTTCATATGTATATATATTAAATCATTGTTTCTTCTTTAGCCGTATAGAAATGCATGGTTCTATTTGGGTGAGTATCACGAGCTAATAGCATGAATAGTCAACACGCTGTGTCAACACAAATGATTCCTGCTAATTATTGAAACAATTATTTACCTTTAGTTATATAATCAGCTTTTGGAAATTTTTATATCCCATATCATTTTATACCCAGCTTACTAGTACTAGTACAAGGGTATTATAATTTTTGTCCACATAACGGTACTACATAACGGCACAAAATAGACGAGATAGATATAGAGTTCTATATGTGAAAGTTCTTAGGTTGAAAAGTGGAGTTGATTAAAGCATCACGTCCGTCTGTCCGTCCGTCCGCTGCCTGCGTACATGATAACTTGAGTAAAAATTGAGATATTTGCAAGAAATTTTGTATACAGGTTACCTTCTGGTCAAGGTAGATTGCTATTGAAAATGGGCGAAATCGGATAATAATCACATAAATCGTATAACTTTAAACGAGCTAAACTTTTATATTTGTATATCCAAACTATCTCGGGAACCACTTGACCGATTTGAATAAAATTTGGTATATATATAGTATGACTAGCGAACCCTCATCCGCCATCCGCGTTAACCCCTTTTAGAGACTTTCAACCTCAAGAAATTAAGTTTGTGTGGGAAGTGCCACGCCCTCTTTTCACATAACCCCTAGGTACTTACGGTTTTGATATCCTATAGCGATTTCCAGGTCCTTACCTTAGACCTTTTCACAGATATTCTGCTTGAAAATTTATGTGTGAGAATGCTTTTGATATCATATAGGTCTATACCAATTTTCAGGTCCCTACCTTGAACCCTTTCACATATATTCTGCTTGAAAAATTTAGTTTGTATGGGAGGTGCCACGCCTCCTTTTCCAATAACCCCCTTTTTTAAGTGAGAATGCTTTTGATATCATATAGGTCTATACCAATTTTCAGGTCCTTAGCTTGAACCCTTTCACAGATATTCTGCTTGAAAATTTATGTGTGAGAATGCTGTTGATATCATATAGGTCTATACCAATTTTCAGGTCCCTACCTTGAACCCTTTCACAGATATTCTGCTTTAAAAATTTAGTTTGTATGGGAGGTGCCACGCCCCCTTTTCCAATAACCTCCTTTTTTATTTATAAACCTCATCCAATGGTGACTCTTCAATGTGGCAAAGTGTGGTTAAAATCGGTTCAGCCATTCTCTGTAAAGTTCATTACAACGCGAAAAACGGCTAAATTTATATATATATAGATTGATTCTAAGACTATCCACTTGGGGTTTGCCACTTGGGGGGTGTACAAGGTTGCCACCTATCTCATTTTTTCTAATTATTGGAATTAGATATGCCAATATGGGTATCAAATGAAAGGTATTTTCGCGAACATACCAACTAAAATATTTTCAAGTAGGGTAGCCGCCCAGGGTTACCATTTTACCATATTGTATTTGTATTGTATATTTTTGGGATCATATTTGGATTATTTTAGGATCATTTTGAGATTATTTAGGGGTCATTTTGAAATAAGTTTGGAGCTATTTTGACATCATTTTGGGTTCAATTTTGGATTAGTTTGGACAATTTTGGGGTAATTTTCGGATCATTTTGGAGTCATTTTTTGATAATTTTGGGATAATTTTGGGAACTATTGAAGGTCTTTTTGTGGTCGTTTTGGGATTATTTTAAGATTTTTATATATAAACATCAAATATTTTAGGATGTCTTTATTTGACTCTAGCTTGAATTAGCCATCATCAGTCTCCCACCTCGAACTCTGTCGAAGAGTGGATTGATTAGAATATCTTCTGGGCCAGAGCGACTTCGCCATGGCCTAGCCAAAGAAACTGATGGGTATCTGGGTAATAACAACATTCACTTTTCAAAAAGAATATTTCAATAAAACATCTTTTAATCAAAAGAAATTATTTTGAGCAAACATTTAAACAACAAGATACATCTAAAAGAAAAGATATTAACTTGAGCAAACATTTGATCAACATGCATGCGTGCTCACTTTAGACGGTGCACAAAAAAAAATAGTTTATATGCTCTAATTCTCTTTTATTTTGCTGATCGCCTCGACTCGAGACCTCGAGAAATATAGTCACACATTTTTTACCGTGTACTAAATAAGTTTCGAAAAGTACCCTACCCCATAAATAGAATTTTCAGTTTGTATTACTACGATCTCAGCTCGACCTAGTGGAATTTTTTTTAAAGAAAACCGGACCATAAATGCGATTTTTGAAAATATATCAGTTGTATAGATCACTTAATTTTAGTCTAACAAAGTACAAGTTTTAAGTACCTACGACATATCGTTGATTTTTTACGAATTTTTTTCTTAAGGTGTTTCGGTTTTTTTTTCGTAAAAAAAGTGGTAAAAATGCAGTTTTTGAGTCGAAATGGTCAATAATAGACAGTATAGACTCTCCTTCTTAGGGCGTGAATGTCTGTAGATCTTTTATGATCCCATTCTGGGCAGGTTTGTTAGTTATCCGGCACCCTGGGGATTGTTGCCATCTTTCGTTGGCTTGACAGAGTGTGTATGTAACCCTTAGAAATTTTTTTAAAATTTTTGTTTTGCCAGAAACATGAATGGGCTGTCTTTAACAGTGGACACCATGGCGTATACGTAACAATTTTTCTACAAATTTATGCTTCTGGTTACGAAAATTTTTAAAAATTTACTTGGAAGTTTTTAAAAGATGAATGTGCCGCCGTAACTCGAGGAATTTAAGGGATATTAACTTAAAAACTATATCAGTGGAAAGAGTATAAAACAGCTCACCAATTTGGACTCTGCACCTGTCTTAAGTCTCACAAATGCTTTACCGCGAATAGAGAACGCGGACGCCTGCTGCTTCTGACGCCTTAGTATTGAGGCATGATCCATTATTTCACGCATTTTTTTTTTTGATAGGCTTTCATGAAGAAAGCTGACCCGTGGCCCGGCAAATTTATATCAGAGAGCGCAAGCGATCTCTTTTTCGATTTACAGTAGACGGTAAGAGATTTCGAGCAGGTGCAGAGAACAATTTGTTCCATGTTTCGCAATGATGGTGGTTTATGCTCAGCCACTCTACAGATTTTAGCAAAAAGCTCAGGCAAGCACTCATTTGCTAATTAAGGGATGTCAGTGATTAGTAGATTAGTGGCAACTGCGCGTCTTTCAAGTGCGTTTATGTGTTTCTGAGCTGCAATAAGCTCATTAGAGCACGCGTTCTCAACTGTCGCAACTCTCTTTTCGATCGCTGCAATCGATAGCTTCAAGTTTGAATTTTCTGCAGCCAACTCACCTATTCGCTGCATAGCACGCTCTTCGCATTTCCACACAACAGCAGTTAACTGTGTTACAATTGAGTCTCTCAGTTCTTCCAACTTTTGATCTAGTTGAGTATGTGCTGGTATGAGAAGGGTTTTAGGGGAGGCAAAGGCCGAGGCAGTCGTCGCTCTAGGTGGATTTTTGCGCGACATTGTTGTTGTTTGTTTATTTATTTATTTGAGTTTTATTTTATAATGTGAAATTAAAGTCAAGCTTTTAGCTGAATTAGATGACAACACAGAACAGGTACATTGGTAAGGGAAAATAAACACCACAGACCGTTCTTAGCACATATGCAAGTCGACAGAGCAAACAATTTTGGCAAATTTATGAATACTTCCGAGATAAAATACAATTATCTTAGAGCGCACAACAACAAGTCCTACTCGGTTGACATTTGTCTAAATTTTGCTCTCGCAATATATAAACATGTTCTCCCTAAAATTGCATTCTGCTTTAGTTTTAAGATATGGTTTTTCTTTTGAAGAATGTCTCAACTCTGTATCTCTTCTCTTACCATTCCCAACAATAATTCTTATTATCCTCTTGTGCCTAAACCTCCATCTACTGTTACTTGCTATTTTTTCTTTTAAGCTTTTTCATCTAATTTATACTTTGTGCTTAGTGTTCTTCCTATATCTATCACAGGTTGTAGTTGTTCCTGCATACTTTAATGGTCCCCTGTAATAAATCAGCGTTCATTCTGTGCAAGCAATCTGATGGGCTTAAAGTAGTACATTTGAATGGACGCAGCTTGAACACTGATAAGCTCGATTATGTTAGGGATTTGTTTGAAAACTCAAATGTTGATATAATTTGTGTTACCGAAACCTGGTTTTGAAGTGATATACCTGACGCTCACTATAGTGTTCGCAACTACAGCCTTACGCGAGTAGATCGACCAGCAAAAAAGGGTGGAGGCGTTGCTATATACTCCAAGTCTGTGCTAAAAATCAGTGTCTTGGCAAAGTCAACAGACACTGATACAGAATACATTATTGCCGAAGTAACAGACAACGTAACAAAAATATTAGTATCCTGTGTGTACAATCCCCATATGTGTTTCTTGTTAGATTCGTTTTTTTAATTTTGGTATATTCATGCTTCTGGCAAGCGAGCGACGTCATATCCTTAGTAAGGATTTCTTACATTAAAAGTAATTTAACTATTCATGTTGTAAGTACATTTACATTTTATTTCGATTATCTTACAGTGTTTTTATGAGTTTATTTTCATTTTGTTTTTAAACCACTTTTGAATTAGAAAAAACTCGTTTCAATGTTGGAATTCAAAATCAGCAATTTGTTTGCTTTTCTAAATGAAGTCCTTTCGTGTTTATTTTTTGTGCTGCCAAAGCAGCCCTTGCTTTTTTTATAGTAGCAGCTGATGGGTTACGGGTCCTAGTGAGGATCGTAATAAACTCTGCAAAATTGTAAAAAAGAAAAACAATAATTGAGTAAACGCAAAAATAAAAGGAATAGAATAAACACGTTTTTGGTTTAAGACCCATTCGTGGTACCTATTCCATAAACATAGTATTAGTATAACAAAAATCACTTACGTGCATTTCCGGTTTTTGTTTCATCGCATGTGAATACAATTGCATGATTTCTGTCGTAACTTATGATATAATCGGTGAATACATTACCCCAAGCTGTGAAGTAACAAAAGAATATATAGTATTTTTTTTTTTTTTTTTTTAAGAAAGAATCAGATACTACCACTTTCCATATCTATCCTAATGAGTCCCTTGCTAAGTTCTGTACCGGTTCCTACAATATTAACTTTTTTGTTACTGTGAAGAGAAGTAAATTAGTAACGTATGTGTTAAATTTTTGTTTAATACTAAGTTCAACTTAAAAGAAATATCTACTAGGAGGCTTATATACAATGACAATCTCTAAAGGAATCAATATAAACGAATATGCTACACATTCATGTTTTTGGCGCAACAAAAATGTTTAAAAACTGAATTTTGAAATTTTTTTTAAATTTTCGTTTTGCCAGAAACATGAATGTGTAGAAAACTTATTACGTATACGCCATGGTATAATAAACTTTCAAATACGATTTCCCAAAATTTTAATTTTGGCACATTCATGCTTCTGGCAAGCGAGCAACGATATATAATAGAAATTAAGATCAAGTATCCAGAGTTATTGCAGAAATGTCAATATCATCAATGCAAGTTACATGGTTTTTAGATGCATGAAGACTCTCTGTAAAACTACTCTGGATATTTAAATGTTTGACTCATCCTTGTAAAATATTCCTTCAAACTAATAAATACTTTTAAATATCCTTAAATATAAACTACTATTACTTACTTTGCATCTGAATATCTAATAGTAGCCTTGTATTGATTATTGCCGATAAGTGGGCCAAATAGTTCCATCATGCAATGGCCACCTTCGAATTGATAGTTTTTTTCATAAACAAACCAATTTCTAATATACTAGAAATAATAACAAAATGTTTTTTTTTTAATTATTATATGTGCGGCAAATTATATGCACCAAAAATCGAATTATTATTTTCAAAGACTCTAGCTTAATATTAGCTTAAAAAAAAAATTTTTTAAAGTTAAAAAAATTAAAAAAATTTTTTTTTTTTTTTAAATTAAAAAAGAAATTTAAAAAAAAAAAAAAAATTAACAAAAAAAAAAAAAAAAAAATTATTTTTAATATCCATTTTTTTAATTGACACAATTAGAATTACTTCAGTCCTGCACGGAGGGAAATCTATGGATGGAACATCCATAATTATTGATACCACATTAAATAAAAATTGAGAATCCTGTCCCATCAATGATAAATCACTATTGAAGTGGTATCCATATAAATTATTGATAAATTCTAAATACTTGGTTAAAAAAAACAAAATTTCATACAATTGACATCTGGTTTCAGTCGGACTCGAACACTGCTCCTCTGTTACGTTAGGCCAGTACTATACCATTCGACTACGGCAAAATTTACATTTCGCCCATATATATTAATACGCTGTCTCTACCATTATTACTATGCAGAAAATATAGATATGGATATAGCAACAATAGAATTCATATTACGACCATACACATGCTGTTCAAATATCTAAGTATTCTATCCATAAATATAAAAAACAGTGCTTGATATCGAAATGGTTGGCATGTAATTTGACTTTTTATTGGAAGCAAATAATATTTGATAAATTGCTCACTCTGAATGAATGTTGAATCAAACTCATCGCTATCAATAGTGATATTATCACAACATTCAAGGCATTTTTAAAGTATATGCATTTAAATAAAAATTTTCCGTTAAAAACTGCAACCCTAAAGAGTTTTTTTAACCCAAATAAATGTATACTTAAAGTGTCGTAATTGGATTTTAAACAATACAATTTAAAAAAATGTAATTTCACTCTTTTAAGTGATCCGTTTCAAAAATTTGTACCACAGGTTTCAATTTTAGATTTTCGTGTTCTTGATTTTTTGATCTTAAAAAAAAAAAACACTTGGTCTTGAAAATATACAACCAACGAAGTTATCGAAAATAGAACGGTCGATGTTGTCATCAGAACGATGTTATCGAAAGTAGAACGACCGGTGTTATCATCAGAACACATAACGAGAACGTTATAATATCATTGCATACTTTTAGGCATTTAGTTTGTAAACAACTTTAACATAAAAAATCCAACAGCGAACTGTCATTGCTGTCATAGAACAAAGCTGCTATTAGACGCCTGCAAAACATACATAAGTACGCCATGGCCTGATGGTAAACACCCCTGTTCATCAGTCAAAGCAGTGTGGTATTGACTCCCGGTGGAGGCAAACAACAAAACAACGTGAGAAGTCTTTACTCTGAAAAATCATTTTTTTCGATTTTTTTTACTTTGACCCAAAATGAGCCTCATACGTTCTAAGAATAAGTTAAAAATATTCATAAATCAAGTTCAAATTGTTCATGGAACACAAAACACGTTCTTGAAAAATCCGTTCTCAAAATAAGACCATCGTTCACGAGTTAAGTCGAAACGTTACTGACAGACTTTCGTGCTCGAATGTTCTCAGCTTTGGACTTGTTTCGTTCGTTTTTTTTCCTTAGGTAAAATCAATACTTACAGCTTGGAAATTGAAATTTTTCGCTATTTTTACTGCGGGACATTTGCCTTTTCCGTAAAATTGACCTTCTACCGAATTTGCAGCTGTCAATAGAATAACAAGTGACAAGGAAGCACTGAAAAAAAAAAAACAAATGATAAAGTTTTATAACGATACTTGTTTTCAAATCACTTACATAGCAAAATTTTGTTTTCCCATTTTTTTTTTAATTTTTGATATAGACCGCGGCTAAACACAACTTTCGATTTTAAAAGTGAAACTGAAATTAATTTGAAAGCTTGCGCTTTTTATAGTCTGAGGCATGACCCAGTGGTTTCCGATATTGTTTGCAGACATCAAGAGTTATATTAAACCGTTTCGGAAAAAAAAATCGTTCCTCTAGCATGATCGAAGCTGTCTAACATCCCTTGTCAAAAATAATCAAATTTTGTGAGTTGGCAGAACTCGAGCCGAACGACTTGAAAAAATTAAAAAAAAAAAATTTGTAAATAATTTTAGACTGCTTCTCCAGTTAGTTAAAAAGTTGAAAAAAGGCTTAAATTTTAGACGTGTTTAAAAATTAGGCTAAAATTTTTAATCCAATTGAATTGAATACATTTTTCATACATATATATTAAAACATTGTTTTTTCTTTAGCCGTATAGAAATGCATGGTTCTATTTGGGGGATCACAGTATCACGAGCTAATATCACGAACAGTCAACACGCTGTGTCAACACAAATGATTCCTGCGAATTGTTGAAATAATTATTTACTAACTAATCTTGGCTTGCGTCATAATGACGCTTAACCGCCTAGACGATTTTGGCCGTTTCGTATCAAAGCACGCCAGTCATTCCTTTTTAGCGATAACTGACGCCAGTTGGAAACCCCAAGGGAGTTCAAATCATCCTCCACCTGTTGTTTCCATCTCATTCGAGGCCCCCCCTTCCTCTGCTGCCGGATTCGGGTGTCGATAGGAAAACTTTCTGTGTTGGAGCTTCTTTTTCCACTGGCATAACATGACCCAACCAGCGGAGCCTTTGGGCTTTAATCCGCTGAACTATGGTCAGATCTGCGTAAAGCTCATACAGCTTATCGTTAAATTTCCTTCCAGTGTTTTGTCTCTTTTCCATATAAGCAGCTAGTATTTTTTATATGTTGATGTCCTACGAAATGTCAATTGTCAGACTTCGACCAGAATATACCAGTCATCTACTAGTCATGATAGACTAGAATTATACTAGTTGTAAAATACCAGTTCCATACTAGTTCAACCTGGACTAGTATGATTTCCATAAAATGAACTACTCCCCATACTAGTCCAAGAGTCATTGAATCTGGACTAGTAAGATGTCAACCAGAATTTTCCAGACTTACCCTTTATTTTATCATTTGCCTTTATTTACATGTTTATTCTTAAGAAAGCAGCGACTATTTGTATTTACCCTATCACGAAAAAGCATCTACATATGTATGATTTATAAGAGAAAAAATAAGCAAACGAAACGAATCAATTTGGTATTTTTTAACTGGTATGATTTCATCCAGAAAAATATAATTGCATACTAGTATTTTTCTGACTAGTTTGAGGTTTCGCTGCAGGGTAGTTACAGTTAAGGCACGGAAAAGCTATAAAAACTTTACGAAAAACAAAAACAAAAATCGTACAAGTGAATAGATATGAAAATAGAATTAAATTTTACAATTCCCACTCGAAAATCTTACAACACAGTAACAAATTTGAGGCACCATTTTTTAACTTTCCATGCTCTCCTATTACTTTCACTTTTTTCGTTTTTTTCTCTATTTTTTGGAAAAAGTAAAACGTGGTTCCTACACATTCATGTTTCTGGCACAACAAAAATGTACAAAAATTGATTTTCCAACCTTTAAACATTTTCTTTGTGCCAGAAGCATGATTGTGTTGCACTCGACAACAGACACCATGCCGTATACGTAACAATTTTGCTACACATCTGTTCGTGTTTCTGGCACATCGAAAATTAAACAAAAAAAATTGAGCAACTACTTCTTCCACATATATTGTTTTTACGTTAATATTCCTTCAATTCCTCGAGATTCGGCACATTCATCCTCTAAAAATTTCAAAGAAATTTTTTTTTGAATTTTCGTTGTGCCAGAAACATGAATGTGTAGCACATACATTTTACATTTTATTTCGAATATCTTACAGTGTTTTTATGAGTTTATTTTAATTTTTTTTTTTTTTTTTTCTTTTAACAACGTGGATGTAACTTTTGAATTATAAAAAATCGATTCAATGTTGGAATTCAAAATCAGCAGTTTGTTTGCTTTTCTAATTGAAGTCCTTGCGTGTTTATCTTTTGTGCTGCTAGAGCAGCCTTTGCTTTTTTTATAGTAGCAGCTGATGGGTTACGGGTCCTAGTGAGGATCGTAATAAACTCTGCAAAATTGTAAAAAGGAAAAAAATAATTGAGTAAACGCAAAAATGAAAGGAATAGAATAAACACGTTTTTGGTTTAAGACCCAATCGTCGTACCTATTCCATAAACTTAGTATTAGTATAACAAAAATCACTTACGTGCGTTTCCGGTTTTTGTTTCATCGCATGTGAATACAATTGCATGATTTCTGTCGTAACTTATGATATAATCGGTGAATACATTACCCCAAGCTGTGAAGTAACAAAAGAATATATAGTATTTTTTTTTTTTTTTTTTTTTTAAGAAAGAATCAGATACTACCTACCACTTTCCATATCTATCCTAATGAGTCCCTTGCTAAGTTCTGTACCGGTTCCTACAATATTAACTCTTTTGTTACTGTGAAGAGAAGTAAATAAGTAAAGTATCTGTTAAATTTTTGTTTAATACTCAGTTCAACTTAAAACAAATATCTACTAGGAGGATTATATACAATGACAATCTCTAAAGGAATCAATATAAACGAATATGCTACACATTCATGTTTCTGGCGCAACAAAAATGTTTAAAAACTGAATTTTGAAATTTTTTTTAAGTTTTCGTTTTGCCAGAAACATGAATGTGTAGCAAAATTATTACGTATACGCCATGGTATAATAAACCTTCAAATACGATTTCCCAAATTTTAATTTTGGCACATTCATGCTTCTGGCAAGCTAGCAACGATATATAATAGAAATAAAGATCAAGTATCCAGAGTTATTGCAGAAATGTCAATATCATCAATGCAAGTTACATGGTTTTTAGATGCATGAAGACTCTCTGTAAAACTACTCTGGATATTTAAATGTTTGACTCATCCTTGTAATATATTCCTTCTAACTAATATATACTTTTAAATATCCTTAAATATAAACTACTATTACTTACTTTGCATCTGAATATCTAATAGTAGCCTTGTATTGATTATTGCCGATAAGTGGGCCAAATAGTTCCATCATGCAATGGCCACCTTCGAATTGATAGTTTTTTTCATAAACAAACCAATTTCTAAGATACTAGAAATAATAACAAAATGTTTTTTTTTTTATAAATTAAATGTGCTGCAAATTATATGCACCAAAAATCTAATTATTATTGTCAAAGACTCAAGCTTAATATTAGCTTAAAAAAATTTTTTTTAAAGTTAAAAAAATTAAAAAAATTTTTTTTTTTTTTTAAATTAAAAAAGAAATTAAAAAAACCAAAAAAAAAAAAATAAACAAAAAAAAAAAATAAAAATAAAAAAAAAAAATTATTTTCAATATCCATTTTTTTAGCGGAATTTTTTAAACTATTAATTGACACAATTAGAATTACTTCAGTCCTGCACGGAGGGAAATCTATGGATGGAACATCCATAATTATTGATACCACATTAAATAAAAATTGAGAATCCTGTCCCATCAATGAATATGTATGTTCCACCAATACATTTTTGATAAATCACTATTGAAGTGGTATCCATATAAATTATTGATAAATTCTAAATACTTGGTTAAAAAAACAAAATTTCATACAACTTGACATCTGGTTTCAGTCGGACTCGAACACTTCTCCTCTGTTACGTTAGGCCAGTACTCTACCATTCGGCTACGGCAAAATTTACATTTCGCCCATATATATTAATACGCTGTCTCTACCATTATTACTACGCAGAAACTATAGATATGGATATAGCAACAATAGAATTCATATTACGACCATAGATATTGACATGCTGTTCAAATATCTAAGTATTTGACTTTTTATTGGAAGCAAATAATATTTGATAAATTGCTCACTCTGAATGAATGTTGAATCAAACTCATCGCTATCAATAGTGATATTGTCACAACATTCAAGGCATTTCTCTCGGTGTATACATGTTTTTGTTTGGAAAATTTTTTTAAATATATGCATTTGAATAAAAATTTTCCCTTAAAAACTGCAACCCTAAAGAGTTTTTTAACCCAAATAAATGTATACTTAAAGTGTCGTAATTGGATTTTAAACAATACAATTTAAAAAAATTTAATTTCACTCTTTTAAGTGATCCGTTTCAAAAATTTGTACCACAGGTTTCAATTTTAGATTTTCGTGTTCTTGATTTCTTGATCTTAAAAAAAAAACACTTGGTCTTGAAAATATACAACCAACGAAGTTATCGAAAATAGAACGATCGGTGTTGTCATCAGAACGATGTTATCGAAAGTAGAACGACCGGTGTTATCATCAGAACACATAACGAGAACGTTATAATATCATTGCATACTTTTAGGCATTTAGTCTGTAAACAACTTTAACAGAACAAATCCAACAGCGAAGATACACACTGTCATTGCTGTCATAGAACAAAGCTGCTATTAGACGCCTGCAAAACATACATAAGTACGCCGTGGCCTGATGGTAAACACCCCTGTTCATCAGTCAAAGCAGTGTGGTATTGAATGTTCTCAGCTTTGGACTTGTTTCGTTCGTTTTTTTTCCTTAGGTAAAATCAATACTTACAGCTTGGAAATTGAAATTTTTCGCTATTTTTACTGCGGGACATTTGCCTTTTCCGTAGAATTGACCTTCTACCGAATTTGTAGCTGTCAATAGAATTACAAGTGACAAGGAAGCACTGAAAAAAAAACCAAATGATAAAGTTTTATAACGATACTTGAGTGATTTGAAACACTTAATACATAGCAAAATTTTGTTTTCCCATTTTTTTTTTTTTAATTTTTGATTTAGGCCACGACCAAATTCAACTTTCGACTTTAAAAGTGAAACTGAAATTAATTTGAAAGCTTGCGCCTTTTATATTCATGCTCAGTACCAGTGGTTTCCGATATTGTTTGCAGACAACAAGAGTTATATTAAACCGTTTCGGAAAAAAATCGTTCCTCTAGCATAATCGAAGCTGTCTAACATCCCTTTTCAAAAATAACCAAATTTTGTGAGTTGGCAGAACTCGAGCCGAAAGACTTGAAAAAATTAAAAAAAAAAAATTATTAAATAATTTTAGACTGCTTCTCCAGTTAGTTAAAAACTTGAAAAAAGGCTAAAATTTTTAATCGAGTACTAATACATTTTTCATACATATATATTAAAACATTGTTTTTTCTTTAGCCGTATAGAAATACATGGTTCTATTTGGGGGATCACAGTATCACGAGCTAATATCACGAACAGTCAACACGCTGTGTCAACACAAATGATTCCTGCGAATTGTTGAAATAATTATTTACTAACTAATCTTGGCTTGCGTCATAATGACGCTTAACCGCCTAGGCGATTTTGGCCGTTTCATATCAAAGCACGCCAGTCATTCCTTTTTAGCGATAACTGACGCCAGTTGGAAACCCCAAGGGAGTTCCAATGATCCTCCACCTGTTGTTTCCATCTCATTCGAGGCCTCCCCCTTCCTCTGCTGCCGGATTCCGGTGTCGATAGGAAAACTTTCTGTGCTGGAGCTTCTTTTTCCATTGGCATAACATGACCCAACCAGCGGAGCCTTTGGGCTTTAATCCGCTGAACTATGGTCAGGTCTCGTACAGCTTATCGTTAAATTTCCTTCCAGTGTTTTGTCTCTTTTCCATATAAGCAGCTAGTATTTTATATCTGTTGATGTCCTACGAAATTTCAGTTGTCAGATTTCGACCAGAATATACCAGTCATCTACTAGTCATGATATACTAGAATTATACTAGTTGTAAAATACCAATTGCATACTAGTTCAACCTGGACTAGTATGATTTCCATAAAATGAACTAGTCCCCATACTAGTCCAAGAGACATTGAACCTGGACTTACCCTTTATTTTATCATTTGCCTTTATTTACATGTTTATTCTTAAGAAAGCAGCGACTATTTGTATTTACCCTATCACGAAAAATCATCTATGTATGATTTATAAGAGAAAAAATAAGCAAACGAAACGAATCAATTTGGTATTTTTTAACTGGTATGATTTCATCCAGAAAAATATAGTTGTATACTAATATTTTTCTGACTAGTTTGAGGTTTCGCTGCAGGGTAGTTACAGTTAAGGCACGGAAAAGCTATAAAAACTTTACGAAAAACAAAAACAAAAATCGTACAAGTGAATAGATATGAAAATAGAATTAAATTTTACAATTACCACTCGAAAATCTTACAACACAGTAACAAATTTGAGGCACCATTTTTTAACTTTCCATGCTCTCCACAATAAATTCCTATTACTTTCTCTTTTTTCGTTTTTTTTCTCTATTTTTTGGAAAAAGTAAAACGTGGTTCCTACACATTCATGTTTCTGGCACAACAGAAATGTCCAAAAATTGAATTTCCAACCTTTAAACATTTTCTTTGTGCCAGAAGCATGAATGTATTGCACTCGACAACAGACACCATGCCGTATACGTAACAATTTTGCTACACATTCGTGTTTCTGGCACAACGAAAATTAAAAAATAAATAGCAACTACTCTTTCCACTTATATTGTTTTTACGTTAATATTCCTTCCCTTCCTCGAGATTCGGCACATTCATCCTTTAAAAATTTCAAAGAAAATTTTTTTAAATTTTCGTTGTGCCAGCAACATGAATGTGTAGCACATATATTTTACCTTTTATTTCGAATATCTTACAGTGTTTTTATGAGTTTATTTTAATTTTTTTTTTTTTAAACAACGTGGATGTAACTTTTGAATTAAAAAAAATCGATCAATGTTGGAATTCAAAATCAGCAGTTTGTTTGCTTTTCTAATTGAAGTCCTTGCGTGTTTATCTTTTGTGCTGCTAGAGCAGCCTTTGCTTTTTTTATAGTAGCAGCTGATGGGTTACGGGTACTAGTGAGGATCGTAATGTACTCTGCAAAATTGTAAAAAAGAAAAAAATTATTTGACACAGTTTTGAAAATTTTAAATATACATACAAATGTAGGTAAATTAGTTGAGTAAACGCAAAAACTTAGTATTAGTATAACACAAATTACTTACGTGTGTTTCCGGTTTTTGTTTCGGCGCATGTGAATACCACTGCATGATCGCTGTCGTAACTTATGATATGATCGGTACCCCAAGCTGTGAAGTAAGAAAAGAATAAATAGTAATTTTTATTTTATTTTTTAAGAAAGAATCAGATACTAACTTCCACTTTCTGTATCTATCCTAATGTTCCCCTTGCTAATTTCTGTGCCGGTTTCTACAAGATTAACTTTTTTGTTGCTGTGAAGAGAAGTAAATAAGAAAAGTATGTGTTAAATTTTTGTTTAATACTAAGTTCAACTTAAATTAAATATCTACTAGAAGGATTATATACAATGGCAATCTCTAAAGAAATCAATATAAACGAATATGCTACACATTCATGTTTCTGGCGCAACAAAAATGTTTAAAAACTGAATTTTGAATTTTTTTTTAATTTTCGTTTTGCCAGAAACATGAATGTGTAGCAAACTTATTACGTATACGCCATGGTATAATAAATTTTCAAATACGATTTCCCAAAATTTTAATTTTGGCACATTCATGCTTCTGGCAAGCGAGCAACGATATATAATAGAAATAAAGATCAAGTATCCAGAGTTATTGCAGAAATGTCAATATAATCAATGCAAGTTTCATGCTTTTTAGATGCATGAAGACAACCGTAAGACTCTCTGTAAAACTACTCTGGATATTTAAATGTTTGACTCATCCTTGTTCGTTTTTCCCCTCCTTTTTATCTGAGTTCTATCAGGGTAAACTACGCCCTCTTTGATCCAATATTCCGCTCTCTAGCGGAATTCAATAAACTTTCGAGTAGGCTAAATATCGATTTCTCTCTATCCAGGGACGTTTTTAAGTCTCAATTACTTTTGTACCTAGATATTTATTAAAACTCTAATATTATATGCATATATGTGTTATTTTTTTATTAATTGTATTTAAAATTTAGCCTTATAAATTTCTGTATCTAGTCTGCAAGTTTCATGCTTTTTAGATGCATGAAGACAACCGTAAGACTCTCTGTAAAACTACTCTGGATATTTAAATGTTTGACTCATCCTCGTTCGTTTTTCCCCTCCTTTTTATCTGAGTTCTATCAGGGTAAACTACGCCCTCTTTGATCCAATATTCCGCTCTCTAGCGGAATTCAATAAACTTTCGAGTAGGCTAAATATCGATTTCTCTCTATCCAGGGACGTTTTTAAGTCTCAATTACTTTTGTACCTAGATATTTATTAAAACTCTAATATTATATGCATATATGTGTTATTTTTTTATTAATTGTATTTAAAATTTAGCCTTATAAATTTCTGTATCTAGTCTGTAAGATTTATAATCATAGACTGAATAAACCTGAATTGAATTGAATTGAATTGAATAATCCTTCAAACTAATAAATAATTTTAAATATTCTTAAATATAAACTACTATTACTTACTTTGCATCTAAATATGCCATGGTAATCTTGAATTGATTATTGCCGATACGTGGGCCAAATAGTGCCATCATACAATGGTCACCTTTGAATTGATAGTTTTTTTCATAAACAAACCAATTTTTAATATACTAGAAATAATAAAATGTTTTTTTACTATAAATTAAATGTGCTGCAAATTATATAGAAGAAATGCGCCAAAAATCGAATTATTATTGTAAACGACTCAAGCTTAATAATAGCTTAAAAAAATTTTTAAAGTTAAAAAAAAATTTTTTTTAAATAAAAAATAATTTCAAAAAAAATAAAAAAAAAAAATAAAAAATTTTCCGTTTAAATTGTGCCAACTGGAGCAGCATAGTATCGCGTTTTCAAAATTTGCAATTTCCCCACACTTTTCCCACTAAAAAAAAATTTTAACAAACCAAAATTAAAAAATCAGGTTAAAGTACACTCTTGCAAATCTCAAAATCTTTCGTTTTAAAAGAAATTTGTTCAAATCCGATGAAAAATAAAGGCTGTAATGAATTTAGAACAGTAAATTTCAATTATTGACCTTTGTGGAACGTTATATCAGCACATACAAAAAAGCGCATATTTGCGCATTAACAGAAGAAAGTAGATACCCCAGAGAATACTTGATAAAAAAAAATTAAATATCTAGCGGGGATCGGGTGGGACCGGCACTCGGCGGGGCCTCCTTATTGGACAAATTTTAAAAATTTCTATAAATAAAGGGGAGATTTTTTTATATCTGCCTTATTTTAAGCCGGAATCGGTGCAAAATAAATCAGTACGATGTCCACTAAAGGCTTGAACATAAAATGCTGATTTATTTTTACACACATATCTGTATTTCGCTATTTGCTAGCTGTATCGACCATGCGAAAAAATTATTGATATACTTGAGTAGTTGTGCTTTATCTAAAGAAATACTTAAGCAAATTAAAAAAAAAATTCTACTCAGTCCTACTTTGATGTTTCTAGATTTCAAAATTGTACTTCATTTGTCCCAATGCCTAAATCGACTTTTGGCCACTTTTTTCAAAATCCAGCCCATTGTGCGGTGTTATCATCAGACAACATAACGCGAACGTTATAACATCGTTGCATACTTTTAGGCATTTAGTCTGTAAACAACTTTAACAGAACAAATTAAACAGCGAAGATACATACTGTCATTGCTGTCATAGAACAAAGCTGCAATTAGACGCCTGAAAACATAAGTACGCCCACGGTTGCCGTTTTGGCCGAAATGTACCATTTTTGGTACGAATTTTTTCTCCGGGTACGTTGGAGGCAAACAACAAAACAATGTGGGAAATTGCCTTTTACTCTGCAAAATTATTTATTTTTTTTCGATTTTTTGTTTACTATGACCCAAAATGTTCATAAAATGAGCCCAATACATTCTCAGAATAAGTTAAAAATGTTCATAAATCAAGTCCAAACTGTTTATGGAGCACAAAACACGTTTTTGAAAAATCCGTTCTCAAAATAAGACCATGGTTCACGAGTTAAGACAAAACGTTACTGACAGACTTACTTTCGTGCTCGAATGTTCTCAGCTTTGGCCTTGTTTCGTTCGTTTTTTTTTTTTAGGTAAAATCAATACTTACAGCTTGCAAATTGAAATTGTTCGCTATTCTTACTGCGGGACATTTTCCTTTGCCGTTAACTTGACCTGCTACCGAATTTGTAGCTGCCAATAGAATTACAAGTGACAAGGAAGCACTGAAAAAAAATGAAATGATAAAGTTTTATAAGGATACTTGTTTTCAAATCACTTACAGAGCAAAATTTTGTTTTCCCATTTTTTTTTTTTTTTTTTTTTTTTTTTTGATTTAGACCACGACCAAATACCACTTTCGACTTCAAAAGTGAAACTGAAATTAATTTGAAAGCTTGCGCTTTTTATAGTCATGCCCCGTACCAGTGTTTTCCGAGATTGTTTGCTGACATCAAAAGTTATGTATATTAAACCGTTCCGAAAAAAAAAAATAATAAAACTCGTTCGTCTGGCATGATCGAACATCCCTTGTCAAAAATAACCAAAAATTTTTTGGGTTGGCAGGAGTCGAGTCGAAGCAACTGCTCTAGACAAAGTTTTTGTGGGCAAAATTCAATGACTTTAAAAAAAAAAAAAAAAAAAAAAAAAAAAAAAAATTTTAGACTGCTTTTGCAGTTAGATCTTTAGTTGAAACCACAATAAATAAAAATTCCTTGTAGGTAATTGAGAGACTTGGAATCTAGTACAAAAAAGTCTAAAAAAAAGTCTAAAAAAAAGGCTTAAACTTTAGACGTGTTTAAAAATTAGGCTCAAATTTTTAACCGAGTACCAATACATTTTTCATACTTAGTTATATATTAAAATATATAGAAATGCATTCTATGTGGGGGAGCACAGTATCACGAGCTAATAGCAAGAACAGTCTAGTGTCAACACAAATGATTCCTGCTAATTGTTGAAATAATTATTTACCTTTAGCTATATAATCAGCTTTTATAACATATTTCATTATTATCTGAAAATTTTACTTTTCAAAAAGAATATTTCAATAAAACATCTTTTAAACAAAAGACATTTAAACAACAAAATACATTTAAAAGAAGAGAAATTAAATTGAGCAAACATTAGATCAACATGCATGCGTGCTCACTTTAAACCGTACAAAAAATAAATAAATGTGTACGCTCTATTTCTCTTTTGACTTCCTAATCGCCTCGACTCGAGACCTCGAGAAATAAGTCACACATTTTTTACCGTGTACTAAATAAGTTTCGAAAAGTACACTGCAGCGAAAGCGAAACTGGTTGAAAACTACATTTGTACCAGACTCAAATAGTCAGCCTTTTGTCTTAGAATTTCCAGTTCGTATTACTACGATCTCAGCTCCACCTAGCGGTGGAAGAAGAAAATAGGACCATAAATCGTCGCTCCCAACCTAGACTAATACAGTTCAGTTAGCGTGGAAGACTAACACATTTCGTTCTCTGCGTCGAAGACTAATACACTTCATTTTTCTGCGTCGAAGTCTAACACAATTCGTTCTCTGCGTCGAAAACTAACACAGTTCAGTTCTATGCGAACTGTGTTAGTCTTCGACGCAGAAAAATGAAGTGTGTTAGTCTTCGATTGATTTTTGAAAATATAGCGACCCACGCGCCACCTATCGTTTTTTTTTTCTTTTCATAACATTGCATTGTCAACGCGACCTGAACTATGTATGGTCAATTTCAAGACCCTAGCTCACCAGGAAGCTGGTTAAAAATCGAATGCAAAAATCTGCGCACAAGATCGATGAAAGCGACCTAATAAAAACATTTTAGTACTTAGATAGGATGATATTTAGAAAAGTTGAATGAAGAACGAGGAAGGTCATGGGGGAAAAAAAAATTGCATAATTTAGAAAATTTTCTACCACATCAATCTTACTAAAAATATATTTTTTTCTCATATTTCAGTTATAAATGAAACACCTTTCGGTATGGAAGCTGTACTGCTGAATTCTTCCGCGGTATTTTTGAAATGGCAAGCACCGGCAATGAAACCACAACATGGTAAGTTGGTTTAACTAAAATTTTGGTTATATAACTTCACTAATACGAAAAGGAAAGACCCCAGGTTTTATTTGGATTTCGATATATTTCGATAATTTTATCGATAATTGAGTTTTCGATCAAAATGTGATTGCCTAGAAACTTTAAATTTTCCCTACAATATGGGTATCCAACGAAATGTGAAAGCAAGGTCTCATTTGGGCTTCGAAATATTTCCTTAAAGTTACCCTACAATATGGGTATCAAAGAAAGAGGGGAATTTCCCCGGTTTTATTTGGATTTCGATAAGTTTTTCGATAACCAAGTTATCGCTCAAAATGTGATTGCCCGTATACTTTAATGTTACCCTACAATATGGGTATCAAACGAAAGGGGAAGGCCCCAGGATTTATTTTGACTTCGATATATTTCGATACATTTATCGAAAACTGAGTTATCGCTCAAAATGTGATTGCCTGTATAGCTTAAAGTTACCCTACAATTTGGGTGTCAAACGAAAGGGGAAGACCCAGGTTTCATTTCGATTTCGATAAATTTATTGTTAACTGAGCTATCGGGCACCAAATTAATATAAAATATGTCTTCTTTTCTAATTTTCAGGCATTTTACTCTTCTATCACGTGATTGTGCGTGGCATTGATACGGCTCATAATTTCTCACGCATTCTCACAAATGTCACGATTGACTCAGCATCACCGACTTTGGTGTTAGCGAATTTAACTGAGGGTGTTATGTATACCGTTAGTGTGGCAGCGGGAAATAATGCAGGAATTGGACCTTATTGCTCACCGGCTACATTACGCTTGGATCCGATTACGAAACGTTTAGATCCATTCATAAATCAACGGTAAGTAACTTACTACTTTTTTACAACTACGTTTTCTCGATAATAAATTGTAAAGGGGGTAATGCCGCTAGGTGGAGCTCAGAGCGGAATATTTTGGAAATTGGTGGAAGATGGGGTATAGCAATTAGTTAACTTTTCAGTGAGGAATGTAGTTCATAGATTGAATACATTTTCTATAACCATATAATAGAATGTATGTATGTAGCTTAACGACTCCAAAACTACTCCGCCGATATTCTTTAAATTTTCGCGATAGATTAGTAGGAGCCTGGTTTTTTTAGGGAAGTGGAGCCATGACCACACTATTCGAAACTATCGTATAAAAGGCGGAATTTGCTTGATATTTGGTATGTAGATAGCATTTAACTTAGGTTAAAATATGGTATGATTTTTTTCCGGGAAATGGATCAGGGACCAATCTATTCTAAAAAATCGTATTTATGGCTAGATTTGCTTAAAACTTGTTGTGTAAGTAACTATGCTTAGATTAAGATATAGGATACATTTTTTTCCGGAAAGTGGACCCAAGACTTATGTACTTATTCTAAACTTTGGAATCAATTTTTGAATTTACTTGAAATTTGGTGTGTAGAAAGCGTTGTGCTTAGGTTAAAATATGGGATGATTTTTCTTCCGGGAAGTGGACCAGGAACCGATCTATTCTAAACAATCGTATTTATAGCTTCATTTGCTTGAAACTTGGTCTGTGGGTAGCTATATGCTTAGATTAAAATATAGAATAAAGTTTCTTCCGGAAAGTGGGCCGAAGACTGACTTATTCTAAACTATCGGATCAATGGCTGGATTTACTTGAAATTTGGAATGTAGATTGCGTTATGACTAGGTTCAAGTATGGGATAACTTTTCTTCCAGGAAGTTTACCAAGGACCTCTCTGTTCGATCTGGCGCTAGGATCGAAATGTATAGAGACTGTAGACCAAGGTTCCAATTTGTCTTGATATTTTTTTAATTTGGTTAGATAATCAAAGGGTAAAATAAAGGTCGCCATACGTCTTTGCTATATACGGATAATTGTATTTACTTATATCTATTTATTCATTTTATTTTATTCTCTTTCCATATCACACAGCTACCCCATCAATCAGGATCATGTCGATGACGTGCTCACCCAACCTTGGTTCATTATATTACTTGGCGCCTTTTTAGCAATGATGATGCTTTCACTTGGTGCCATGGTGTTTATAAAACGCAAACATATGATGATGAAGCAGTCAGCTTTGAATACGATCAGAGGTAAGTTTATACTACAAGACGCTTTAAAGTTTATTTAAATTTAAAGGGGAATGCGAAGAGTTTAAGGAAGTCTATGAAAGTGTATGCAATGTTTTTGGAATGTGGAGGTTTAAATAAAAAAAAAAGTAAGCTAGACGAAAAATAATTGCATCATACCGTTGCCTTTGTATGAAAGAAAA
>CAXKVI010000003.1:10987816-11020316 GCA_964058755.1 Campiglossa producta
AGAATAAAATAAAATACACTAAACTAAAGTAAAATAAAATAAAATAAAATAAAATAAAATAAAATAAAATAAAATAAAATAAAATAAAATAAAATAAAATAAAATAAAATAAAATAAAATAAAATAAAATAAAATAAAATAAAATAAAATAAAATAAACTAAAATAAAATAAAATAAAATAAAATAAAATAAAATAAAATTATTGGAGGTATACCAGACTTACGTGCACAGTTAACCCGAATGAAAGGCGAACACAAGACTTACAACTTAAGTCTACGAGAGTTTATTTGACACTGAGAAAATATATAAGTTACACAAATGGATGATGACAAGGTATTTGCATATCTTATGCGCTTTACATAAGAATGATATTACAAAAAAAGAGATTAACAGTAGTGGCGAATATATAATGTTGCTTAACTCTTAACTTCCAAGAAAAATAAAATAAAATAAAATAAAATAAACTAAAATAAAATAAAATAAAATAAAATAAAATAAAATAAAATAAAATAAAATAAAATAAAATAAAATAAAATAAAATAAAATAAAATAAAATAAAATAAAATAAAATAAAATAAAATAAAATAAAATAAAATAAAATAAAATAAAATAAAATAAAATAAAATAAAATAAAATAAACTAAAATAAAATAAAATAAAATAAAATAAAATAAAATAAAATAAAATAAAATAAACTAAAATAAAATAAAATGAAATAGAATAAAATAAAATAAACTAAACTAAAGTAAAATAAAATAAAATAAAATAAAATAAAATAAAATAAAATAAAATAAAATACACTAAACTAAAGTAAAATAAAATAAAATAAAATAAAATAAAATAAAATAAAATAAAATAAAATAAAATAAAATAAAATAAAATAAAATAAAATAAAATAAAATAAAATAAAATAAAATAAAATAAAATAAAATAAAATAAAATAAAATAAAATAAAATAAAATAAAATAAAATAAAATAAAATAAAATAAAATAAAATAAAATAAAATAAAATAAAATAAAATAAAATAAAATAAAATAAAATAAACTAAAATAAACTAAAATAAACTAAAATAAAATAAAATAAAATAAAATAAAATAAAATAAAATAAAATAAAATAAAATGAAATAAAATAAAATAAAATAAACTAAAATAAAATAAAATAAAACAATACAAAAAAAATTAAAAAAAATGAAAGAAAACTAAAGAAAAAAACACGAAAAAAATAAAAAAAAATTTAAAAATAAATAAAATAAAATATAAGACAAGTAAAAGAAAAAAGTTGTTATAGTTAAGTAAAAATAAAAAAAAATTAATCAGTTAATTGAAATTCATTAAAATATAGAAAAATTAAAAGAAAAGAAGATAAAACAAAATAAAATAATATAAAAAATAAATTAAAATAAAATAAAATAAGATTAAATAGTAAATAAATATATACATTTACAATATTATCTAACGTGTCGGTAAAAGGGAAGCTCACAGCTGAGTATATAATGCTCAGTTGCAAACGCCTTGTGGTACTATTACTATTTTTATACTTTTTGCAAAATTTTGCAGAGAAATTTAATGAAAAACGTAAACAATAATATATCAAAAAGCTCAAAAACAATAAATTTATTTTTAAAGCTTAAACTGTATTTCTCAGCAAATTGTATATGCATATGCGCCTAAAAGCTTGCTCAGAATTTAAAACTAATTTAGTGTTTATTTTCTTTCATTTTTTCTACACCTTACTAAATTGCATTTCAGTCTATAATTTACTTCCATTTTATTTTCCTTTTCTTTTTCCCCAAAATACCTTTAACTAATCTCTTAAACCTCTTCGCTTTTTCTTAATCTACTTTTAGGCACCCACCCAAATGATGTACTAAAAATGCCCAGTTTGTCGCGTAATGGCAACGGCTATTGGTTGGATGCATCTTCCGGTGGCATGGTATGGCGCACATCACCAACAGGCGATACTTTGGATTTGCAAAAAGACCAAATTGCCGACTATGCACCTGTTTGTCTTACAAATGGCACAGTTGGTGTGAATGGTAATGATGGTGGTGCTGGTAGCGGCGGTGTTGGCGAACGCAATCAACAAAGGTAAGTTTTGCATAATAATGTTGTTTGATTTAAATTTAATTTATTTTTAAGCGGCATTTAGTATTTGATGATAAGAAATAGTAAAACTTTTGGCGCTCTATTAAGTGGAAAGTGTGTGTGCAAAATGTTTAGCTATTGCATACTTTTTGGCGCTAGTTTTTGCTGATGCACGTTCTTTCTATGTTGTTACTAAAATTTAAAGCAGCGTTTGGGAAATTTATAAGTGGTGCAGACAGATTTGTTATAGCCTTTTTTTTGACTAAGTGCACGAAAATTGAAAATTAAATTACCAAATACAAACTGGTTGCACGCACTTTAACACTTTAGTGTTATATAAAGATAAGTAACCCAAGTAACCAAAATAAGTGAGAAATTAAATTGTTAGAAGATGTTCATTTTTTCAATCATATCCCCTGTATGCATGCAGTCTGAAAAGCTTGCATACTTTTAGGCTTCTTAAAAGTGTTTGGCTACCCTTTTGACTAGTTGGGTTGTTGTGAATTACTACATCACGTATTCACTTCCTTTTACTTTTATTCCACTTTGCTAGTGCTGTGTTAGCATTTCGCTTCCCTTAAAATTGCTCTACTCTACTTTCAGTTCAACGCCTATAACTATGCTATACTATTTATAGCACAATTTCATTCCATTTTTTGGCAATTTCGTATCAAAGTTAAGTTTGTATGCTAGTAAATGTAATTTAAATAGCAAGCAAGGCTGTGTTGAACTACATTTCCAATACTCTGCTGGTTGCACTTAAAGCATTACCCTACAGCGAAAATTTTCTGGTTCTGCATCGGCTAGTACTGAACTGATGTTATTTTAGTACTTGTGGCAGCTTTTTGAGTTTTTTCTCTCTTTTCTTTTTTTATTTTATTTTATTTTATTTTATTTTATTTTATTTTATTTTATTTTATTTTATTTTATTTTATTTTATTTTATTTTATTTTATTTTATTTTATTTTATTTTATTTTATTTTATTTTATTTTATTTTATTTTATTTTATTTTATTTTATTTTATTTTATTTTGTTTTATTTTGTTTTATTTTATTTTATTTTATTTTATTTTATTTTATTTTATTTTATTTTATTTTATTTTATTTTATTTTATTTTATTTTATTTTATTTTATTTTATTTTATTTTATTTTATTTTATTTTATTTTATTTTATTTTATTTTATTTTATTTTATTTTATTTTATTTTATTTTATTTTATTTTATTTTATTTTATTTTATTTTATTTTATTTTATTTTATTTTGTTTTATTTTGTTTTATTTTATTTTATTTTGTTTTGTTTTATTTTATTTTATTTTATTTTATTTTATTTTATTTTATTTTATTTTATTTTATTTTATTTTATTTTATTTTATTTTATTTTATTTTATGTTATTTTATTTTATTTTATTTTATTTTATTTTACTTTATTTTATTTTATTTTATTTTATTTTATTTTATTTTATTTTATGTTATTTTATTTTATTTTATTTTATTTTATTTTATTTTATTTTATTTTATTTTATTTTGTTTTATTTTGTTTTATTTTATTTTATTTTGTTTTGTTTTATTTTATTTTATTTTATTTTATTTTAAATTAAAGTTTTTTGCGACCTTTCAATTCCTTAAACTTTTGTTTTGCTGGCTCGAGGTCCGATTTTATTAAATTAAAACACAGATGTTTTAAATTTGATACCAATATATTTCGGTTATACACGATAACCTTCATCAGGGTGAAATTTTTCACACGTCTTCTGGAGTTATCAGTTGATAATATAAAAAAAAAATAAATAAAATAACTCCACGTAGCACAGGGAAGACGTGTGAAAAATTTCACCCTGATGAAGGTTATCGTGTATAACCGAAATATATTGGTATCAAATTTAAAACATCTGTGTTTTAATTTAATAAAATCGGACCTCGAGCCAGCAAAACAAAAGTTTATTTTATTTTATTTTATTTTATTTTATTTTATTTTATTTTATTTTATTTTATTTTATTTTATTTTATTTTATTTTATTTTATTTTATTTTATTTTATTTTATTTTATTTTATTTTATTTTATTTTATTTTATTTTATTTTATTTTATTTTATTTTGTTTTATTTTGTTTTATTTTATTTTTTTTTTATTTTATTTTATTTTATTATATTTTATTTTATTTTGTTTTATTTTATTTTATTTTATTTTGTTTTGTTTTATTTTATTTTATTTTGTTTTGGTTTTATTTTATTTTATTTTGTTTTGTTTTATTTTATCTATTTTGTTTTATTTTTTTTTATTTAATTTTATTTTTTACTAGTGAAAATCTAGTTACGAATGAGATTGTTACTAGGTGTTTTGTACTACTTCCACACTTAAGTCTCCTTACTTTTTCATTCACGCATTCGAAGTGCAATAAAATGGCTCACATACATCCACCAATACCAATACTAAAACACATACATACATAGCAGTTTAGAATTTTCCATTTTTGGTTTTTGGCCTTTTCGACATTCAGCTCTTTTTAATAGTCTTGTGCAGGCTACGAACGTTGCTGATAGCAAATGAGGGCACTTTGTACTGTTGATTTTTCTTGGGCGAGTTCGAAAATTGCAAATAAAATGAAAATTAAATTGAAATTTAAGACTTGAGGACGAATTTTGTGTAACTGCAAGTAGCAAATTTTATTAAAACGACTATAAATTTGTAGCTGTAAGGACAAGCATTATTGCAAGTAAATTTTCTAATTAGAAGCAATAATAGAGTATTTGAAAAAAAAAAAAAATCTAGCCAGAGCTGTCTCAAAAATTTGTTTAGTACTCTGTGTATTCAGTAAACATTAAATTTAGTGAAAAGGTATGTTTTTATATTAGAATTGTATTGAGACTAGGTTTTCTTACCATTCCTTATTTTATATATCTGGACTCATAATCAATATAAAATCTAATTTCAAGTCATACTGTAAATAATTTTTTTTTTTTTCAGTGTATTCACTAAATGATTAAATTCGTATTTGATTCGCTTTCACGCGCTAACAAGTCATATTGACATTAATCAATAACTAATAAATATTTGATTTTGCATATTCTGTCACAAAAACGCTCGAACGTGCTCATGTTTGCTTTGTAGCTTCAAAGTATTTTATGTCGAAATTGACATAAATTCCGCAAATGTTTTGAAATGTGTCGATGTGGCATTATTAGTGGTTAATTTGTGGCAAAGGCAAAAAATCCAAATGCAAATTTTTTCAAGTGATTTATTTGTATTTGTTGTGCAGTCCAGTTTTTACTCAGATAATGAAAAAGAAAAATGTATAAAAAATAATGATTGAGGTAAAATAATTTTTTATAATGATTTTTTTTTCTAAGCGAAAATTTCGTAATTTGATCAGTTCATGGCTTGAAGGAAGAGTAGGGAACAGGTCTGTGATTTTTTACTTCATACTCTCAAACTGTATGTAAATGAGGTAGAAATATAATTAAATATTCCCTTCTTGAATTTTCAAGATATCTTTATTTATCAAAAGTATAATACAAATAAAACTTGCGTCCACATTTTGATGGCGAAATTAATTTTTTAGTATAGGTTACTTTTTTGTACAAGTTACGTTTTAGTACAAGTTTCATTTTGTTGCGAATTACTTTTTTAGTACAAGTTACGTTTTTGTACAAGTTACGTTTTAGTACAAGTTACTTTTTAGTACAAGTTACTTTTTAGTACAAGTTACTTTTTAGTACAAGTTACTTTTTAGTACAAGTTACTTTTTAGTACAAGTTACTTTTTAGTACAAGTTACTTTTTAGTATAAGTTAATTTTTAGTACAAGTTGCTTTTTAGTACAAGTTACTTTTTCGTACAAGTCACTTTTTAGTACAAGTTAGTTTTTAGTATAAGTTAATTTTTAATACAAGCTACTTTTTAGCAAAAGCTACATTTCAGTACATTTTACATTCTTTGGTAAAGGATTCTTCATTTTAGTACAGGTTTCACTATTTTAGCACAGATTTACATATTTATATTGGTACAGATTTCTTTATTTTAGTACAGGTTTCACTATTTTAGTACAGATTTCTTTATATTGGTACATATTTCTTTATTTTAGTACAGTTTTCTTTATTTCAGTACATGATTTTTTATTTTAGTACAGGTTTATTTATTTTAGTACATGTTTCTTTATTTTAGTACAGGTTTCACTATTTTAGTACAGATTTCTTTATCTTAGTACAGTTTTCTTTATTTTAGTACAGTTTCTTTATTTCAGTACATGATTTTTTATTTTAGTACAGGTTTATTTATTTTAGTAAAGGCTTCTATATTTTAGTACATATTTATTTATTTTAGTACATATTTCTTCATTTTAGTGAATATTTTTTTATTTTAGTACACATTTCTTTATTTTAGTACATATTTCTTTATTTTAGTACAGGCTTATTTATTTTAGTACAAGTCGATAAATTTACCTTACCTTAAAGTCATAAAATTTCAAGTTAAGTTAAACGACCGAAATCATAAAGTTATAAAAATATTAATAAAAAGTCATGTGTAACTCTGCGCTGCGTTGCGTTATTGCGCTGGTAGTGACGACATTGTTCACACTATAGTGAATTTCTTTTATGGTAGCACTAATTTCTATAAAACTAAATATTTAGGTGCATTAAAATTAATTTATGCAAAATTCCTTTTGATATATTGGTGTCAAAAAAAAATTGCGTTAATAATGCCTTGCACTTTCACAGACATTGGCGCTGTTAGCAACGCACAAATAATTGCGGTATTAACCACATCAAATAATTATACACCACAGAGGTGACAGACAGCTCGTTTCATATACATACAACAACAGTAAAATGCAATGAAGTGTCTCTGCAACTGTGGAAAAATAATTAATAATTATTAAAATTTAATTTAAACAAAAATACACGCATAAAATGTATTCATTCTGAACTGCATTTATCTTCGCTTTCACTGACTTCTGAATAAATATGTACATACACGGTATAATATTTGCCCATTGTTCGCGTATTTATATTTGTACACATTGTTGGTTATTTGTTCATCCTTTCACACATTCGACCAATTGTTGCTGGCTAATTACTTTTGTATGTGTTGGTTTTAATGAGTAATTTTTGTAATTATTGCCACAATTATTACGGAACGACCAATACAATATGCATAATGTACGCAATGGTAATTTTATTCATATACAAAATTTATATAACAATTGAAAATAATTATTATTTTCATGAATGTGTATGCAACAATGGCGTACAAAAAAATTGTGACATCCGTCCGTCGGATGTGGGATTGGGCTGGAAATTACATCACCTCAATAGAGCAAAATTTCAGCATTTTTGTGGTATTTCTAAGACCTTTTTAGTAGTCATATTATTAGTACAACTTACCTTTTAGTACAAGTTACTTTTTAGTACAAGTTACTTTTTAGTACAAGTTACTTTTTAGTACAAGTTACTTTTTAGTACAAGTTACTTTTTAGTACAAGTTACTTTTTAGTACAAGTTACTTTTTAGTACAAGTTACTTTTTAGTACAAGTTACTTTTGAGTACAAGCTAATTTTTAGTACAAGTTACTTTTTAGTACAAGTTACTTTTTAGTACAAGTTACTTTTCAGTACAAGTTACTTTTTAGTACAAATTACTTTTTAGTACAAGTTACATTTTAGTACAAGTTACTTTTTAGTACAAGTTACTTTTTAGTACAAGTTACTTTTTAGTACAAGTTACTTTTTAGTACAAGTTACTTTTTAGTACTTTTTAGTAAAGTTTACTTTTTAGTACAGTTTATAAATAAGTTACTTTTCAGTACAAGTTACTTTTTAGTACAAGTTACTTTTTAGTACAAGTTACTTTTTAGTACAAGCTACTTTTTAGTACAAGTTACTTTTTAGTACAAGTTACTTTTTAGTACAAGTTACTTTTTAGTACAAGTTACTTTTTAGTACAAGTTACTTTTTAGTACAAGTTACTTTTTAGTACAAGTTACTTTTTAGTACAAGTTACTTTTTAGTACAAGTTACTTTTTAGTACAAGTTACTTTTTAGTACAAGTTACTTTTTAGTACAAGTTACTTTTTAGTACAAGTTACTTTTTAGTACAAGTTACTTTTTAGTACAAGTTACTTTTTAGTACAAGTTACTTTTTAGTACAAGTTACTTTTTAGTACAAGTTACTTTTTAGTACAAGTTACTTTTTAGTACAAGTTACTTTTTAGTACAAGTTACTTTTTAGTACAAGTTACTTTTTAGTACAAGTTACTTTTTAGTACAAGTTACTTTTTAGTACAAGTTACTTTTTAGTACAAGTTACTTTTTGGTACAAGTTACTTTTTAGTACAAGTTACTTTTTAGTAAAAGTTACTTTTAGTACAAGTTACTTTTTAGTACAAGTTACTTTTTAGTACAAGTTACTTTTTAGTACAAGTTACTTTTTAGTACAAGTTACTTTTTAGTACAAGTTACTTTTTAGTACAAGTTACTTTTTAGTACAAGTTACTTTTTAGTACAAGTTGCTTTTTAGTACAAGTTAGTTTTTAGAACAAGTTACTTTTTAGTACAGGTAAGCTGTTTTTAGTACAAGTTACTTTTTAGTACAGGTAGTCAGTTTTTAGTACAAGTTACTTTTTAGTACAGGTAGTCAGTTTTTAGTACAAGTTACTTTTTAGTACAGGTAGTCAGTTTTTAGTACAAGTTACTTTTAAGTACACATATCTTTTTTTAGAAGAGCTTACATTTTTGTATTTTTAATGTGATTGCTTTTTACTACAGATTACTTTTTAGTACAGATTACTCTTTAGTACAGCTCACATTTTAGTATTTTCCAAGTACGGATTTTTTATCATGAACAAGGATATGGTAATAAGGGCAATAAGGGTATCAAACGAAAGGTATCTTACGTCGTGTTTTAACGAAAGTATTTCTAGATAGAATTACCAACTAAGGTTGCCACTTATTCCCATAGTATTTATCCGCCATTATATCGAAAATATCGTGACTCATTTGGCTGAACTTTTGAATATATAAGAAGTTTTTGAAAAGTGGGCACCTTTTTCAATAAGAGTTGCCACTTAGGTTTTTATAGAGCTGCCACCTATCTGAAATTGAAAAAAACATTTAATAGAATATGGGAATGTACCATTTAAACCAGGGCCGGCCAAACAAATACTAAAACATTTGCATAAGTGTGCGTAAGTTTTGAGTGATTTTGCGTACAGTGGCTGCAAAGAAAATGCGGACTGTGAAACTATAAAATCAAAAGGATATTTTATTATTTGCTTTGAAATGGAATGAAATGAAATGAAATAAAATAAAATGGAATGAAATGAGAGAAAATAAAATAAAATAAAATGGAATGAAATGAAAGAAAATAAAATAAAATAAAATAAAATAAAATAAAATGGAATGAAATAAAATAAAATAAAATAAAATAAAATAAAATAAAATAAAATAAAATAAAATAAAATAAAATAAAATAAAATAAAATAAATTCAAATAAAATAAAAGGACAGGTAAGAAAAGGCGAGGGCAGGACGGGAAAGAAAGAAAAGGAAAAGAATAAATGTATTTATAAAAAAATATAAACGAAGTATTATGGCGTTTCTTCAAAATATCTTTCCTTCTTTCTATAAAGAAAATAACTTATTTTATTTCATATCTTTTTCTTAAATTAATTGCATTCATTGCGTAACTCTTTGGGTTCAAAACTATTATATACTAGATGCTCACTTTTTTTTGCTTAACTTCTCACAGTTCTCATTTTAAAATAAACATAATTCAAATATTTTCGCAAATTAACTCAGTAAAACTAAAAAGTAATAAGCAAATCATTTTATAACAAGCTGTCAAGGTCGATTTCCTTATCATATGATTTTATTAGCATCAAGTCTTGCAGATGACTATCAGTAATAGAACCACGCCATTGGGATTGAATTAATTTCATTTTTGAGAAAGCAACCTCGCAATTATACGTAGATCCAAACATACTATATAGTTTTAAAATTTCATTTCTAATATTTGGATATTTTTCTTTGTTCAGGTTTTTCCAAAAAATTTTCCCACTTCCCACTTAACTTTTCGGTCTGAGAAAGAATAGCTATCCCTTCATGAAAGCTTTGAAAATGTCTTTTCAAAGAAAAAAGTCTTTTGGTTGTAAAAATTCGCCCGCATAGCACGCATTGCAACATATTATTTTTATTGTATGCGCAAAAATAAGTTTGTGCATTTTCATTTGTCATGACTGTTGCTTGTTGATTGTTATGCGACATAGTCTTGCTTCATTTATAGTTGAACAGCGACTGACAAGCGAAAGCTAAATTTCGTGCTCCCACATCGTTAGCGTCGGTGTGAAAATACGAACTCAAAGTGCACAATGAACAATAAACAAAATAAACAATAAACAAAATAAAATAAAATAAAATAATGAAATAAAATAAAATAAAGGGGAAATAATTATTCATTAAATTACGCAAAGTAGTATTTATGTACGTTTTCTTTTGCGCTCACTGTTTTCCTTACTCCGTATCATGAGTGAAACAACGACGAACCACCGAAAGCACAACTTCGTGCGTGCACATCGTTAGCGTTGGTGTTTGAGTATAAACTCAAACGTGCACAATGTGCACGCGTGGCCGGCCTTGATTTAAACCCTCAAATTTCTTATCTACCTACCTCTATTAACCATTTGCGTTGCTTTGTACATTTAAGCCCTAAAAGTCCATCGTCGTTTTGTCCACTGCAGGTATGATGCAGCGTTGCGCAACCATAAATCGCGACAAATCCGTTGAAAAGCGACAAAAATTCTGATTTCATACGCAAATCCGAAAATGACTGAAAATAAACGAAAATAGTCGAAAAATTTTAGTATCTCAGCTATTTCCGTGCGCACACACGCCACACTTCCTTCCCATCTCATTGTTGCACACATTTCTAGCCACACACAATAAATATGTCGTAGTTAGTCAACCAAATAGGTTTGCAGCTTTTTTTTGCAAATTCATAACCGCAATTCATAAAACTCAACATTTCTAATGGACCACTCACTGACTCTCGCTTTGTTTTTTGTTATCTCTGTCATTGCAGATATGTCGGCGAATACTCCAACATACCCACAGACTACGCGGAAGTGTCGAGTTTTGGCAAAGCGTCCAGCGAATATGGCTGTGGTATGCAACGAAATGGTACAGATTCACCAGCACCCTATGCAACATCGGCTATATTGAGCGGTGGTGGTCAACCGCACCAACAACAACACCAGTCACAGGCGCGTTATCAGCAAAGACCAGGCGATTTTCGTATGCAACAACAGCAACAACAACAACAATTCCATGCGACACATCAAAGACCTATGCATCCACATTTTCATCAGCAACAACAACAGCAACACCAGTTACAACTGCAACAACAACAACAACAACAGCAACACTCTTTAGGCAATATTTATCAGCCAATGTCAGTGGGCGGCGGCGGCTGCGACATCTATCCGAGCAATGCAAGCAATCGTTCCGCCTATTCGGAGCAATATTACTATGCCAAGGAGAAGATACATATTACAGAGAATAAATTGAGTAGCTGTCACACCTACGATACGGCAGGTGAACAACAGCAGCAACAACAAATGCAATTACAACTACAGCCCATGCAACAACAACAATTTGCTGCGGTTGGCACGCTGCGTCACCAATTGAGTGGAGGCGGTGTTGGCGGCGGCGGTGCTGGCAGTGGACGCTTCAAAGTCATCATGCAACAACAACAACAACCGCAAACGCAACGCAGCCCCAGCTTAAGCGCTGACAAGCAACAACTACAAAAATTAAATGCTTTAAACAACAACAATCAGCACAACAACAATAGCGCAAACAGCAATGATAACGGCACAACAGATCTTTCGAAAAATTTGCTCGACTTAGACGCCGGCTCATTTTGTTATAATGGACTGGCGGACTCAGGTTGCGGTGGCTCACCCTCACCTATGGCCATGCTAATGTCGCATGAGGATGATCAGGCGCTATATCACACAGCGGATGGCGATTTGGAGCGTTTATATGTGAAAGTAGACGATGAGCCACAACAGCAGCAACAACAAGCGCGCATTACAATGCAACAACAACAACACCAAGCACAACCACACTTACTTCCCATACCCGCAGCAGCATCACATACCTCCAGCAATCAAGCGCATCCCAATATTGCTATAACACACGCCAACAACACCAACAAAAGTAGCAGCAGCGGCGCGCACAATTGGCGCACAACGTCACAACCACACCAGCAACAACAACAACAACAACAACCATTCATGCGCGCATCCTATCGCGCAGGCAATAATGCCACCAACCAACATAGTAATAATCTTATGATGACAAGCTCGAGTAGCAGCGTTGGTGCTGCCAAAAGTAATACAAGCAGCAGCATTGGTGGCAGCAGCTCGCTGAGTTCATGTTCCGAAAGTGGCGCCGAACAGCAACATCAACATAAAATTTTACAAAATGGTGATTGTGATTTGATTTATGCGCCAAGTAGCGTCGCAAGTGAACGTAGTTTGTTGAGCAGTACTGGTAGTGGTAGTGGTTGTGGTAGCGCTGCAAGCATGTCAGCTCATCCGCAAGGACCGCTTGTGTGACCGGTAACAACTCAATGTGTTAGTGTAAAAAATGATGGGGTGGGTAGTAGTGAGTGTTTGAGTGGTGCTACGAAGGGTGTGGCGACGAGGACGATGACGACTTTGGCGGGTTGGATTGATGTTGAAGGTAGTGCGTGTGATGAAGCTGCACAAGTCGATTATTATACACGCGAAGTGCAAGAGCTTTTGGCGTGGTGTGAGCGTGTAAATAAAGGACAATTGGAGCCGATTGAGTGAGAGGGTGAGAGCAGGTGGAGGGTGGGGAAGAAGTTGTGAAAATTGTAACTCTATCTACATATGTAACTAAATGATTATGCATGCGTTGTGGGGAGGATGTTGTGCCTAGGGTGGTGAGACTTTTGGACACAGTTTTTGATGTGTAAACATCTATGTATTTATGCGCTGGGGTCATCCAAGAAAGTTACGCTGTAGGCTGTAGGCAGTAAGCCTCATGTGTCTCATGGATGAGTCATAAATGACTCATGGATCAATCATATATGATTTATGGATGAATCATAAATGAATCATGGATAAATCATGAATGACTAATGGATGTATCATAAATGACTAATGGATGAATCTTAAGTGACTCATGGATAAATCATAAATGACTCATGGATGAATCATAAATGACTCATGGATGACTCATTCACAAAATGAAGTTTTGTGCAGAATACACATGTTTACACATTATTACACACTTCACGAGTACTTGATACTCACGCCTTTTTTCTATCAAAAACTATTGTAAGTTCTGGTTTTAGCATATGATCCAAAGACCCCCTTTTAGGTGGATTATTAAAATAATTTGGATATGATGGTGGTGTTTTCAGTAAACAAAATTATCTTTACAAAATCTTTTAATAAAAAAGAAACACTATAATTAATCTGTTGCAAAAACAATCTAATATGGTTATACTGAACAACTTTTTTTACAACGAAACAATCTTTTTTTGAGCACCGGTTTCTTGCGTGTTCGCTCTCTGTGAAATGTCCTTTAGAAGAATTTTTTCAACACAGAGCTCCTGAATAGATTTATACGGCAAAGTTCTCGAACATATTAGACCAGGGCCCGGCAGAATTGGAAGTTAGGGTGTATAAGTGAAAGAGCGGTCATCGCATCAATTAAATTATGTTAGCTCTTTTTGCTATTACGCTCACTATCATCACCGAGGCAACATGCTGTTGAGTCGTTGCGTGCAAGAGAGCCACTGAACATAGCAAACAACATACATTGATGGGTCCGTGTGAGCCAAATTTTCATTGTTCGAGAGGCCAGGTAAAGAGCGTAATAATCTGTATGAATTTGGTTCTCAGTTTTTCGGACAATTGTCTCACTAGGCGCCTAGGCCTGTATTAGACCCCTCAACTGCTTTCTGATACATATACTCATATAAAATTTGTATCTTATTATTTGATATGAAAATATTCTAATTTCGCGTTTCACAACTTTCTGTTGGGTAGCAAAACTATTCAAAGCTACATCAAAACTTTTAAGTTGAAAAAGCACGCCTTCAAAGCACTCTCTTCTTCACCACAAAAAAAATGCGTTTAAAGACTGAAACATCATTGTAACTATAACTTAATTGTTACAAAAATATATACAAAACAGACATACAATAAAAAAAGGAAAATAAATACTACAAAAAAATTATAAAAGAAATAAATACGGAATATGTAAAAAATTACAACTATTTTCTAGTGAATGTTGCCGTAATCCTATATCAATCAATAAAAAAAAACAAAAACAGAACAAAAAACAATTTTATAAACAACTACTTCAAGTACGATAACTTAGGAATAATAAAAAAATTGCTGAAAAAAATAATAAATAGATCAGTGAGAGTAAAGAAAAATTTGAAGTATAAACGAAAGCGAACTCACAAATATGCAACACAAACAAAAAAAACACAACAAAATCACAAAGCTGCTTTCACAGCAAGCAACTCTAAAGCAAAATAATGTAAGATAGGCTGTTATTGATGTGAAATAAATTTTTATTTAAAAACTGAATATATAGAAAAGAAAGTGAATGAAGTAAATAAAAAAAATTATATATAAAAAAATAAACGAATAAATAAAGAACTTTATTTTTAAATAATAATAAATGTCATAGAAATATATATGTTTAAATAAATGATTGGTTAGGGACGCCAACAACTTTGGTAGCAAAAGCTCTAACTACAATTCAGACAGTGTACATAGTGGAGAAAGTTTAGAATAATAATATAACCTATAGTACTAATAAAGTTGGTAAGCAAAAAAAAAAAAAACAAAATTCTAAATGTGTGCGTGTTTTGTAAAAGAAGTTTTTTTTTAAATTTTTTTTATCAAAAAAAATTTTGCGAACTTTTCTTTACTGAAAAAAAAAAAATTTTTTTAGGTAAAAAAAAATTACTGGAAAAATAATTTTTACTGACAATTTACTTTGAAAAAAAAATGCTAAACCCTGAAAAAAATTTACTACACAAGATTTTCTTTCTTAGAAAAAGTTTTTTTAATAAATTTTTACAAAAATTTTTTTTTACAAAAAAATATTTTTAATGAAATTAAAAAAATACTGCAAAACTTTTTGGGGATAATTTTATTTCCCTAGCAAAGAAATAAACTGAAAAAAATTTTTTTTACTGAACTAATTTTTGTTTACTGGAATTGATTTTTTATTACTATTGCGAAAAATTAAAAAAAAAAAAAATGCTAAACACTGAAAAAAAATTCACTAAACAACCTTTTCTTTTTTTCAAAAACAGTTTTCTGAACTTTTTCTTTACAAAAAAATATGTTTAAAAAAAGAGAAAAATACTGAAAAATTTTTTTTTGCTTAGTACACCGAAAAACACTTTTTTTACTGAACCAATTTTTGAACACTGGAAAAATCAACTTTTTTTGAAATTAAAAGAAGAGGTCTAAAATTACTTAGCACTAAAAAAAAACTTTTTTTGAAACAATTTTTCTTGGGTAAATTTTTTTTGACAATATATTTTTTTCTGAACAAATTTGTTAAAAATTAAATTTTTTCTCAAAAACTCTTTCTGGAACTTTTTCTTAACTGAAAAAAAAATAAAAATAAAAAAACATAAAAAGTTGTTTACAAATAACTTTTATTTTTTATAGGAAAATTTTTAATAATTATTTTTGGAAAAAAAGTTAAACACTGAAAAAACCACTTTCTGTGAAATTTTTTTTTTCGGTTAAATTTTTTTTTACTGAACAAATTTGTTAAAGAATTAATTATTTTTTGTCAATAACTCTTTTATAAAAACCTTAAAAAGTTACTGGGAAATTGTTTACGAATAACTTTTATTTTTCACTGAAGTTTAGTTGTTTTTATTAATTTTACAGTAAATTGGAAAAAAGGTAAACACTGAAAAAAAACTACTGAACAATATTTTCTTTCTTAAAAACTAGTTTTCTGAACCTTTTCTTCACTAAAAAAAAAGTGTTTAATAAATATAAAAAAAGTACTGAACAACTTTTAGGGATAATTTTTTTTCCTGACAAAATTTTGTTGTTTGGTAATATTGAAAAAAGTATTTAAAAAAATAACAATACTCTACACTGAAAAAAAAAAATATTTTTACTAAAAATTGTTTTTACTGGAATTCTTTTTTACTTAGCACAGCTTTTTCTGAAAAAAATTATTTTTAATGTTAAATCTTCTTTAGTGAACAAATTTGTTAAGATTAGAAAAAAGTTTAATGGAAATAAAAAAAAATTTCTGCAAAACTTTTTAGGGATAATTTGTTTTTCTGGCCAAAATTTAGTTTTTAATTAATGCTGAAAAAAATTATTAGCGAAAAACATTTTACACTGAAAAAAATCTTTTTAGTAAACCAATTTTTTTTACCGGAATTTTTTTTGCTGAAAAAATAACTGTTACTTTAAAACTTAAAAAAAATATTTTTTTTTCTTTAAAGGTGTTTTTTGAACTTTTTTACCGCAAAACTATTTTGGTAACTTTTTTTTATTAATATTGAAAAAAAAAAATACTTTGCACTGGAAAAAAATTGTTTACTGAACCATTTTTTTTTACATGAATTTAGTTTTTTACTGAAAAATGTAACTGTTTATCGAAAATTAAAAAAAAAAATGAAATTACTTAGCACTAAAAAAAAATGTCAAAATTAACAAAATTTTACACTACAAAATTAAACACTAATTTTTTTTACTGTATTTGTTTTTAGAACTGAACTGATTAGCTAAAAATACTTTAAATCAAATTAATTCTTACGTGACTTAAATTGATAAAAAGTCATAAAGTAAGTTAAAAGCCACTTTTTGTGAAAATGATATAAGTCAACTTTTACAAATATTTGATTTAGTGCTAGTTTTTGCAAAACATCACTTAAAATATTACGACAATTGCATTTAAACAAAAATTTCAAAAGTCGACATATATTATTTTCAGACCGCAGAATAAAACGTCTAAACCTGTCAAAACTAATTGTGCCACACTATTACATAAACATAATAATAACTGTAAATTAGAAAGCTAGAATATTAAAATTACGTATGTAGATATGTAAGTAAATGTTCAGCCGACAAGTTTTTGTATGTTTGTATGTATGCATGTTTATGTGTAATAATAGCAATATTTAATGTATAGTAATTAATATAATATTATTTTAAATAAGTCATAACTTGTAAACTTTGAACAGCGAACACGATCAATAGTCGTTTGCTATGTGCATTAATACCCAGTTAGCTTATATAAACTACATAATAAACAATATTGGTTATATATACCTATGTATGTATATATAACTGTTTGTAAATATACTACAAGATATGGTATAAAAGAAGCTTATCGATTTTTACATTTTTTTTTTTAATTTTAAACTTTAAATATTACATTTTAAGGCTTTGAATTTTATGAATAAAATTTTAAATTTTTTAATTTTTTTTTCAATGTTTTTTTTTTTTGACACTTTTTTTAGTTTAAAAATTTTATATAAACAACTTTTTTTTTAGCTTTAATATTTTTTTTTATTCTATGTTGATTTTTTTATATATTTGTAAATTTAAATTTTTTTTTAATTTTAACTAAAATGTTTAAAAATAATTTTTTTTATTTTTCTTTTGGTTTTTTATTTATAAATTTGAATCACATTTTTGATATTTTATTTTTATTTTAGTATTTTTTTTTTCTAATTTAAAAGGTTTAAATATTTAGAGCAGGCAAGTCCACCTAGTGGTCCTTTTGGCCCGCTGTGGTTCTACAACAACAACATGTGGCTCTTTTGTGGCCCACAACAACAAATCAAATTCGCAAGAAAAATACGTAAAATCATTGCCATTTTATTTTTGGAATTTTTCAAAAAATGTTTAAAACTTTTTTATTTTTATTTTAGTTTTTTAGTTATTAAATTTTTAACTTTGAATCATATTTTTCAGTTTTTTTTTTTAAGCTATTGCATAGATTTTATCACAGGCCTTGGCGGTGGGAGTGAAATGAAAAAAAATGTTTATGTTAAAAAAGTTCGGAGTAACAGACTTTTTTCAATGTTAAAAGAATCGGCGTTACCTACATAACTTAACTAAAATAAATATAAGCGTTGCCTACATTTAGGCGTATGACGTTGTACTAATGTTAGCAACAGGCCGATTACATAAAATTGAAGCTGTACATTACATTACATTAAAATTGGATCTGTAAGCGTTGCCTACATTTAGGCTATACTACTAACAGTGTGACGTTGTATTTACATAAAATTGGAGCTGTTTAGGCTATACTGTTAACAGGTTAAGGCTGTACTGCTCTGAAGTCATAAATATGCTCATTGAGTTTTCATAAATATTATAATTGCATAAGTTGATTAAAAGTGATATGCAATAGCTTACCGCGGCAGTCCCCGAGGGCCACAAGTCCTTTTTTAATTTATTATTTTTAATTTAATTTATAAACTTGAAATGTTTTAATAAGTTGCTCGCTGTTTTATTTTTTATAAATTTCTTTTTCAAATAAATTTTTTTAAATTTGTTTTGGTAAAAACTTTTTACTTTTTTTATAATTTTGTTTTAAATTGAGCTATAATATAAAACTTTTAGCTTTGAAAGTTGTGTTTAAGAAGTTTAGTTTTTCATTGTTTTAAATATTATTTTGTCTTTTTTTAGATTTTTATGTTTTTAAATATTCTTTTGTCTTTTTTAAGCTTTTTATGTTAAAAGCCGGCATGTCCACCTAGTTGTCCTTTGTTCAGGAAAACTACGAAAAATCATTGCAATTTTATTTTTGTAATTTTTTGAAAAATTTTTAAATAATTTTTTTAAATAATTTTTTTTTTTTTTTATCTTTTTTAGATATTAAATATATAACTTTAAATCTTTTTTGTTCAAATTTTTTATTTTTATTTTAGTAATTTTATTTTTAATGTAAAATCTTTAAAGATTTTAATAAAATGCTCGTTTTAATTTTTTTCTAATTTTTTTTAATACATTTTTTATTAACCTTAAAATACAATTTTTTTTTTGGTAAAAACTTTTTATGTTTTTTTTTTTTATTTTTTTTAATTGAGCTTTTAATATGGAATTTTTAGCTTTGAATATTATGTTCAAAATTTTTAGTTTTTAATTTTTTTAAATATTCTTTTGTTCGCTGTTTTAATTTTTTTCTAAATTTTTTTTAAATAAATTTTTTATTAACCTTAAAATACAATTTTTTTTTTGGTAAAAACTTTTTATGTTTTTTTTTTTTTTTATTTTTTTTCAATTAAGCTTTCATTATGAAATTTTTAGCTTTGAATGTTATGTTCAAAATTTTTAGTTTTTAATTTTTTTAAATATTCTTTTGTCTTTTTGTTGTCGTATAGCCCACTAGCTTAAAAGGCCTGGACACCCCTGCTTTGAATAATTTTTAATTTCGATTTTTGAAATGTAAAATTCGTTTTTTAAATTAGTATATTATTTGAAGCTTAAATTCTTAAATATAACTTTTGTGGCTTCACTAAATTACTCCCACCAAAATGTACATACATTCAAATTTAGTTGATACTCATTAAATTTATATATTTTTTAACTCTAATTTGCGTTTGAAAACTAATTGCAAATTTTCACATAAATACACACAAGGATACATATATGTATGCATTCAAAAACTGTCTCGCCATAATTTTTATAGCTATTAAGCCATTAGTTTTATAACTGTAAATTATTACCTTTTTTCACTTCCGTTTACCATATAGCCAGTAATTAGCTCGCATGTAATTTACAACAATTCAATTTAATTTACAACTCGTATAAATGCAAAATTATAATGTAATATATATATATATTTCTATGTATTTATGTGAGTACCTTTCGGCTACTAAGTTTAGTTAGCGTTTAGTTTAAGCCTTATTTCATATATACAAAGAAATGTTTGTATGTATATGTAATTAACGAATTGTGCCGTTACAATGGTGCCCATGTATTTTAAAACATACATACAAATAAGATGCAGACACTCACATATATGTAAATACATATATGTAAACACACGCACACATTTAAACATAATAATTTAATTATACAGAGTTGTTATTCTAGTTGCTATCAGTCCTATAATATAGTATCTACTTAATTACAACATACTTAATATGAAAAACGAAGCAACATATTATTTGTATTAATTATTATTAATGTAAAATTAAGCATATTTAGTAATAGCCTACACAAATTGCAAAAGGCTTCAATAATATTTAAACAAACTTAGGTACATGAATGCATATGTAAAATATATTTTTACTCACACTGGAGTGGTGGTGTGAGTTAAGATTTAGCAATTAATATGAATAAAATATGCCATAATTATCAAATGAAAATTAAAAGAAAAAAATGAGTTTTAATTTTGAGAACTTCACTACACTGGATCCACCGTAAGTATAAGGCTGCGCCTACGCAAATTTTTTAAACACAGGACGACCATTCTTGGCATCTTTGTTACGTACAGATAAAGGACTTCTAAGGGGCCCTTTGACCATATTTATATAGGCCGGCAGCTGAACACCGCTCAAAGCATCGTTGTTTAAGAAAGACTTTCGCTGAACGCCATGTCGTATACGTAACATTTTTCCCTCTACCGATATAATTCTTTCAAATAACAACATCCTATTAACCAAAGTACAGAGATTTCTGAAGTTATAGAGGAAGCGCTGCTCCCCTTTGCTAAATCGTATGGGTAATTATGAACCCGAGACCCTAAACCCTGGTGAATAATAGAATAAAATAAAATTAAATTAAATAAATAAAAAACAAGTAAGGAAAGCTATCTTCGGCTGTACCGAAGGCTACATACCTTTCATGAATAAGCGTCACGATATTCACTGTTCGATCCCCAGTACAGCCTGTGTGAATTTAACTTTAGCTCATACCGAAATTATCGGAACTATCGATTATATGGGGGCGATGTGCTTTGTTGGTCCAATCTCATTGATTTTTAACATCGACATTCCACTTTCTAACAGAGCAATAGTTACGAAATTTCACGACCCTACCTATATAATTATAGGAGTTATAGCCCAAAATCCGTTTATCGGAACAATCGATTGTATGGGGGCTATGTGAAATATTTATTTCATCACAATGATTTTCAACATCGATATTGCACATACAAAAATAGCCAAACTTACATAATTTCACCTTCCTGGCTGTTTAATTACAGGAGTTATAGCCCGAAATCCGTTTATCGGAACAATCGATTGTATGGGAGCTATGAGTAGTTTCAGTCCGATCTTGCTGGTTCCGACGAATGATTATTCTCATATAAAATAACGCCTCCATACAAAATTTCATCGAGATATCTCTAAAATTGAGGGACTAGTTTGCGTACAAACAGACGGACAGACGGACATGCCTAAATCGAATCAACTCATCGTCCTGATCATAACGGTATACTTATTAGTGGGTCTATCTCTTCTTTTTCTCATACTTACAAACATCGGACCAAAGGTATAATACCATTTCATGTTCATGAAAGGTATAAAAATTAAATAAAATAGATAAAACAAAAAAGAATAAATTAAAAAATTATAAATTAAAATAAAACAAACAAAAATAATTAAAAGTATACTTTTGTTATAACTAAAATCAAATAAAATTTAATAAAAAATTAGCAATAAAATAAAAAAAATATATAATAAAATAGATAAAACAAAACAGAATAAACTAAAAATTAATAAATTAAAATAAAACAAGGGGAAAAAAGGACGTGTGGCAGTCGGGGTTTGCCGCGGTAAAGCTATTGCATATCAGTTTTTATCAACTCACGCAATTATAATATTTATGAAAACTCAATGAACATATTTATGACTTTAGAGCAGTACAGTCTTAACCTGTTAACAGTATAGCCTATACAGCTCTAATTTTATGTAATCGGCCTTTTGCTAACATTAGTACAACGTCATACGCCTAAATGTAGGCAACGTTTATATTTATTTTTGTCAAGTTATATTGCTAACGCCGAACCTTTTAACACTGAAAAAGTCCGTTACGAACTTTTTTAACATTAACATTTTTTTTTTTCATTTCACTCCCACCGCCAAGGCCTGCGATAAAATCTATGCAATAGCTTAAAAAAGTAATTAAAAGTAACAAACTAGAACAAAATAAAAAGAAGTAAAAAAATAAAAAAAATGAGAAAAAAATATTAAAACAAAATAAATAAGATTTAATTAAATTAAATTAAATTAAATAAAGTTAAATAAAATAAAATTAAATTAAATTAAATAAAATTAAATAAAATTAAATAAAATAAAATAAAATTATGTTAAATAAAAATTCAAGAAAAATATTAGAATTAAGTAAAATAAAATAAAATAATAAAAAATTATATAAAAACTCCATTCTGAAACAAGTCTTATTGTTTAAGCAAAAGCTGAATGACACTCAGCACTAGGCTCTGAGGCAGGCATCTGGATGACTGCTCATTTTACCAACATTTTATTTATTTAGGGACTGGTCCCTTCATGTGTCATTTAGGAAAGCTTGCTGCACAAAAATGTGCGTATGACGGGGCGTATGAGTACCACTCCCAACTAAACTTGAGAGCAATTGGCCTAGAATCAACTATTTTTTTTTTGGAAACATTCAACCCAAAAATGTGATTAAAAATCGAAAACACTCAATTATAAACTGCACTTATTACCAATTAGCATTTGCAAGTAAAATGTGCGTGAGTGTTTGGTCGAAATTTGTTACATAACCAAAGAACAACATTTTTAATTAATCTCATCAATGTTGTGGCATGTTTTACAAATTTTGCAATTTTAAAGCGCTGCTGGTGGGTGGAATGAATAAAATGTGTAGCCTGTGTTGTCGAACAAAATTTAAAATGAAAATGTAGCAAAATTTGTTATCGTTTTGTAACGGCGGGCGGTGACCAAGAAAGTTGGAGCAAATCACATTTGACCAAATGTAAATGAAGGCATGTAAAAGGTGTGTGGATGAGCAAGAATTTGTGGAAATGTGAATTTAAATTTATACACACACACACATATGTATAAATTTAAATATGGCTTGTTTTATATGTAAGTGTGTATTTTGGTTATAACGTATATTCCCGTATGTCCGCCCTCTCTAGCATTACCCGAATTCATTTCAATTAATTTACATTACAAAAATAAAATAAAAAAAGTAATGCAAAACCTTTGATACACAGACCAAAGGAAAAAACTTATATATATGGGTAATTCCATGCCAAATCGATAAATTTTTGATTTCGCTGAAAATTTGCTATCTTTTTCAACCCCCCGAAAGAAATTTTTCGCAATTTTTTCAAATTTTTTTCCCCAAGTCAAAAAAAGTTATGAACTTTTAAAAAATTTTCTTTTTTTTTAAATGCTGTAACTTTTTCAAAAATCGACCGTTTGGGATAATTTTTTTTTTTAATTTTTGTTTTTAACTGTAAAAAAAATTTTAAAAGCCCAGCTTTATAAATTTTTTTTCGGAAAAAAAAGTTCGACCCTTTTTTATTTTTATTTTTATTTTTTTTAAACTCCAACTAATTCTGCAATAAGCCCCGCTAATATCAAGATGTGCCGGCAATCGCTTCAATTTTTTTTTTTTTTTATTGAAAATTTTTTTTTTAAACTTGGCTCATTTCTATCAAAAGATGTGAGACAATCTTTCAACAAAAAAAAAAATATATAAGCGATTGTAGGCGCATAGTGTTATTAGCGGGGCTTATTGCAGAATTAGTTGGAGTTTTTAAAAGAAATGAAAATAAAAATAAAAAAGGATCGGAATTTTTTTTTTTCGAAAAAAAAAAACGAAATTTATATATCTGGGCTTTTAAAAATTTTTTTATTTTTTTTTCCGAAAACTATATTTAAAAACAAAAATTAAAAAAAAAAAAAATATTCCAAACGGTGGATTTTTGAGAAAAGTTACATCATTAAAAAAAAAAAAAAAACTTTTTTTTTAAAGTTCATAACTTTTTTGATTTAGGGAAAAAAATTGAAAAAATTCTGAAAACTGTCATACGGGGAGTAGTAAAAGATAGCAAATTTTTTAGCGAAATCGAAGGGGGTCAGGTAAAAAATTTGTCAATGTGGCATGAAATGACCCACATGTTAACGTAAAGTAGCGTAAAATGTGTTTTAAAAGCTGAAAATGTGGAAAATTTTTTATTATTTATTTTATGTCAGTCTGGCATTTCAAGCTGACCTGTACAAAACCGCCCAAATGCTGTTTTCACATTTTACATAAATTTGAGAAGCAAAAATGGAAATTAAATGGAACGAAATGTATAGCAAATAAATTCGGAATGGCCAGAAAAAAGCACAGATACATACATATAAACTAGGGAATATTCGAATTGAAAGACGCAAAACCTGAGCCAAAACTACACAGTGCTACAGCCAATTTACTCTTTTGAAACGACCTACCTGAAAACCGATTTTTCAGTTTCTTCGTAAAAAAAAAATCATTAAAAAACCAATTTTCAACCGATTTTAAAATTCTCAACGATTTTGGGTAGAGAATTGTTGACACTCTCGAAATGTATATAGTGTTTTATTCATTTGAAAAAAGTATGATATGGTTTTTAAGCCAGAATTTGAAATTTTTGAAAATTTCATACGGTTTTCCGGTTTTGCCGTCATTTTTTGGCACTAATTGACAATGAATGATAGGTTTTGGTTATATAGCATCGATAGGCAACTACAACTTAATTATGCCAATTTAAATTTTTTGAAAAGGACTTCAAGTTTTCAAGATATCCAGCATAATCCAAAATCAAATTTTTTGGTCTCAAGCGCCCTACAGGAGTACTATGTGTATGAAGGCGGGTCGATTTGAAAATCACCCAAGTGACAAAGCAAATCGTATTTTAGGGATCAAAATATGACACTTCGCCGAAGGAAGCATACCTCTAAAACCAATTCTGATGTCCCAAATTTGTTCTTTGGACTTTGAGCGCTAAAGTTTGAAAAATCCTTAGTTGACCCATTTAGAATACCCGAATCGTGCTCTTATGTATGACCGATCTCCACCAACTTTATAGGGCCGACCCAGCCATGCCAGTGGCACAAACTCTAAGATCCCACCTGTGCGGGTCACCCATACAAAAGTTTCAAAAAATCACCATTTTTGGCACTTTACATGAAAAAATCAGCTAAACGACTATCTTTTTTTTTTTTGAAGTTCATTTTTCTCTTAAGAACTTTAAAAAACATAGCCATTTTACTGATTTTTTCATAAAAATTGCCAAAAATGGTTAATTTTTTAAATGTTTGTAAAGTGAACCCCCCAGGTGGGGTTTTAGAGGGTGTGCCACTGGCATGAGTCGGTCAGCCCTTCAAAGTTAGTGGGGGTCGTTCATACATTTGGACACGATTTGGGCACTCTAAATGGGTCAACTTAGGATTTTGCAAACTTTGGCGCTCAAGGTCAAAAGTACAAAGTTGGGACATCAGAATTGGTTTTAGAGGTATGCTTCCTTCGGCGAAGTAGCTTCTTTTGATCCCTAAAATACCATTTTCCTTGTCACTTAGGCGATTTTGAAATCGACCTACCTAATTACACACTGTACTCCTTTAGGGCGCTTGAGACTATAATTTTAAATTTTGGTTTGTGCTGCATATCTCGAAAACTAGAAGTCCTTTCCAAAAAAGTTAAATTGGCATAATTAAGTAGTAGTTGCCTCTCGGTGATATATAACTAAAAACCTGTCATTCATTAGTCAATTAGTGCCAAAAAATAACGTCAAAACCGGCAAACCGGATGAAATTTCCAAAAATGTCAACTTCTGGCTTAAAAAACATATCATACTTTTTACAAATGAATAAAACACTATGTATATTTTCGAAAGTGTAAACAATTTTCTACACAAATTCGTTGAGAATTTTGTAATCGGTAGAAAATTTGTTTTTGATTACTTTTTTACGAAGAAGCTGAAAAAATGGTTTTTTGGCTTTAAAACCAGATTTTGGGGATGTTACAAATCTTTTAAAGACGTTTCGTGTATAACTCGAATAGTTGAACAATCTCTACTAGGTCGCTACAAAAGTGTAAAATGGCTGTAGCACTGTGCAATTAAACCAAATTTCACAAAAAAAAGATACACAAAAAATATAACACATTCATTTTTATCAATGTTGTTTTTGTTTTAAAAATTATTTCATCTTAATTGTCAATGCTGCACACTATTGTACTCTTATTATATGCAACAAAGTTGTTTATTATGTTATTTTTTTGTTGTCGCATTTTCTGTAGTTAGTTGCATCAAGCTGGTTGCACTCATTTTTATTCTTTGCACAACTATTTTTGCTGCAAATAATGATGCTTATCTTGTTGTTGTAGTTGTTGTTATTGTTGTTGTTACTACTGTTTGCTCTTTAGTCATGTTAACACATTTAAAAAAAATGTATCTCCACACAATGACGCAGTGCTTGTAAAATCACAATAAAAGTTTTCTCGTTAGCATCGCTAATTACTGTCGGTCTTGTCAACAATATCAGAGATGACAAACATTATAAGGACGCATGTGGAAATGTGTGGAAAATGTCTATTAGTGTGGATATATTATAGTTTATGTAGAATTTTAAAGCATACGCGAATCGGGAACTTCGTTTTACTGGATTTGAGAACCAGTTCGAAAGGTCTGCCCATCTAAACACCGGGTAGGGATATCGAGATCTTATTTCTGATTTAGCATTGGCAATATAAAGTAGAGTTACTAAATTGTAGCACCCTGCATTCATACTTTTTCGAAAGTGTATCCACCGTTCACTTCACTTTACAAAATACGGCCATTAGTTAATACAGCTGGGTATAAAAATGTTCTCACTCACCACATGTTTTACTGCACACTTCCCACTCCTTTTTCGAGACATACCTACTCATACATACAAACGCTCTTAACCTTAATTGTTTTAGAATTTATAGTAAGTTTTATGATATGAGTTGAAGATAATTGCTATTTAACTCCTTCACACAAAAGGGACATTTTACAACTTTTCACGCCTTAATGGAATTTTAATTCGATTTTGTCATAATTAGTTGTGCTAAATTAAAAAATGTTGGGTTAAAAAATAATAACGAAGTTCGTGTGATGAGTGCTATCTGCGGCTCATATGGAACGTCTAAGCAGATAGAACAGCTGCTATTGATGCAATGTTGATGAGTGTTTCCTGATGTTGTTTAATGAGATTTTAAATTTTTCAAGAATTAAAACAATTAGACAATATTTAGTTATAATAGCTTGGGTGCAGGAGAAGCTCACTTGAAAAATAAAAAAGTTGGCTGTGATACCACCAGAAGCAGCGGTGTAGTCTTTAATTACTTTGAGAACCGCTGAATTGCAACGTTGTCATTGCGACTAGGGTTACTTCTTCAGAAGAATCTCACAGCTGAATATCTGTCATCGATTTACAGCAGGAGCAAAGTTTTCTAATATTTTAATACGTGAACTTCGATTAGATAGTGCATGAAGGGATAAACGAGGATTAGTGAGCCCAAAGAATTATAAAATTACGATTGCTTAATCGACTCGTGGCTAGAGTTCGGATTGCACTGCAAAAAATCATTGGATCATACGTTTGAATTTCGTTATATTGTAATGCCTTAGCGGACTAGCTTCTGCTTATTAAAAGACGATCATTGCTCCTGCTATATCGACAAAAATCCCGGCACGATCACTCTGAGAGTAGATACTACAAGGAGTAACTAAATTTGAATACTCTAAGGTAGTTATGTACTCCTTGGAGTACAGAAAACAAGTCAAGGCTGGAATAGGTGGTCCAGTCCTAGGACAATTTTTATATAAAGAAGGATTACATTTGGAGTACTGTGAAACTCTAGTTGGAGTACTATTTAGATATCGAACTGAGTACTCTTGATTTTTGCAGAGTATATATAGATAAACAACGCCTAAGATTACTTTCTTATTTAAAATAGCCTTTAACTGCCTAGGCGATTTTGACCGTCTAACATGTTTCGCCACTCTGATCTTTGTTGAGCAAACTGTCCCCAATTGCAGACACCGCGTGTTCTCAGATCTGCCTCCACTTGGTCCTGCCATCGGAGTGGCGGCCTCCCTCTTCCTCTACTTCCAACGGCAGGTGTCGATAAGAATACCTTTTGGGCCGGAGCTTCTTCGTTCATTCGCACCACGTGTCCTAACCAGTGAAGCCGCTGGGTTTTAATTCGCTGAACTCTGTCTACGAATGCGTAAAGTTCATACAGCTCATCATTATATCTTCTTCGGTACTCGCCGTCGCCACCTTTTAGGGGTCCATAAATCTTTCGAAGAATTTTTCTCTCGAATACTCCCAAAGCCGCCTCAACGTATGCTGTCAATGTCCATGCTTCTGCACCATATAGCAAGACGGGTACGATGAGTGACTTATAGAGTGTTGTTTTTGTTCGCCGAGAGAGGACTTTACTTCTCAATTGCCTAATCAGGCCAAAGTAGCATTTGTTTGCAAGAGTTATCCTTCGATGGATTTCCAGGCTTACATAGTTGTTGGTATTAATGCTGCTTCCCAGGTATACAAAGTCCTTTCCAATTCGAAATTATTGCTGCCAACAGTGGTTTCCAAGACGCGAATGCGCTGACTCTTTGGTACTTCGTTTTGCCAGCGTTCACCAAAAAAGCCATTTTTTCCTCTTCTTTTTTTTTAATATAAAGTCAGTTGTGAGTAGAGAAGGGACGTCCTGCGTGCTTTTGGCCGTGTTTGAAAATGCTATTTCGTGTCGTGCTCGTGCGTGAACGTGCAGTGTAGGGGATGGAAAAATCAAAAAATCCACCTTGCAAAGAATGGTGCGACTGATCTCTAAAGACAGTGGCTTCAGTTTATTACATACAGCATAGAAGCATCGCTCGGATAAGGAAATTTTTATTTGTATGACATACTTTTAGGCGTTTAATGCAAACTTGCCTGACCGATTCCGTAGGGGATGTATTTGGTATGTTAGACAGTACCGGCTTAGGTCCAGAAGGGGACAATTAGTCTCTTCATAGGCCATGATCAAATAAAAGGCATTCGAGTTTTCGTCGCCGGGAATAACGTTGTAAGTGACAAAATCAAAAATTTTCGGAAGTTTGCGTCGGAGTTTCTAATAGGCAAACTTAGCGCTTGAACAAAATGGGAGAGCTATTTTAAACCAAATATGCAAAAGAACCGCTTTTGAAAAAAATGGAACTTACAACGTTTTTCCGGATGCTTCAATTGCAATTTCCACTCAATGTGCTCAACATGCTAAATTCGGCTATCACAGGAAGTGTATACACTACTAAATAGGAAATATTTAGGACGTTGTTTTGCTGGTCACTTTTCATTAAACGCAATGAATATGCGGAAAAATACAGTAAACGTTAAAAAATAAAAAAATTTGAAAAGAAAAACTTTAAATTAAAAAGAACCAAACAAATTAAAACACAAAAAAAAAACAAGCGAAAAAGTGAAAATTAAAATCCACAAAAAGAGAAAGCGTAAACGGCTTTCAGCCGACAACTTTGAAAATTCGGTCGAGCAGTCTACAATCCAGTTCAGTTGCCGGCAGTGAAAATTAAACTTTTACATTCATTGAAATGTAAAGTTAAAACAACAACAATAAAATGGCGCAATCTGAATATGTGTGGCTTATGCGGCCACTAGCACTGAACTCAGCAAGGATGAGACAAATGAGACTTCATTGACAATAGTCGTCGGACGTAGATTGAAGTGCTATGTGCGCGAATTTTTAATTTTTCTGCCTGTTTTTGTAACAAAGTGAAAAAAAAATTAAGCTAGCAAGTGAATAAAAACAAGTGAGCGAGACTAAGCTCGAGTGAAAACAAACTTTATATAGCCCGCTGTAAATGGTAGTTTAGAAAACTCTTTCTGAGGCTATCAAGCTTTCGGCAGAACTAAGGAGAGGTTTTTCGATAAAGGCTTACACGGTTCTCGGGTATATGTATCCAAGATCAATCTTTGTAGAAATTATATTTTACTTTTCTACAGTGTAATAGTGCAGCTGGGTATAAAAAATTTGCAAAGCTCCCCATTTTATGTTTGTAGCAAGCATGTTTGTAGAACTGGCAAGTAACTGTTACAGTAGACATTTAAAAAATGCGCAAAAATGCAATCAGCATAAATGAAAAGCGAAACGTCAGCTGATGGGAAAAGCTATTAAGAAGTCGTTAAGCACTGTTAGCAGCGCTGACTGGGAGAAGGAGGTGTTACATACGTAAAGCAGAGTTTTGTGTTGTTATGTTTGTTGCCAAACTCTCGTACTTTGAAAGCAGATTTTCAATAACTTGAAAAGTTTTGGCAATTCATTCAATATTTGTGATAAATGTTTAAACTTGTGATGAAAACAATTTTCTGCGTCTAATTTTTTTGTGCTAAAATCAATTTCAGAGGCAATGTTTTCTGCACACCTAAATGCAAAAATCAGATGAAAGCATAGACTTTTATTATATTTTGTTTTAATATATTTTATTCTATTTTTATTTTTTTCTATTTTTTTTAGTTTTGTTTTCTTAATGTTTTTCATTTTATTTTATTTAATTTTATTTTTTTATGTTAATTTGTTTTTCATTTTAATTTTTTTATGTTTTTTGTGTTGTTTTGATTAAATTTAATTGTTTATAATTTTTGTTTTTGTTTTTATTTTATTTTATTTTATTTTATTTCATTTTATTTTATTTTATTTTATTTTATTTTATTTTATTTTATTTTATTTTATTTTATTTTATTTTATTTTATTTTATTTTATTTTATTTTATTTTATTTTATTTTATTTTATTTTATTTTATTTTATTTTATTTTATTTTATTTTATTTTATTTTATTTTATTTTATTTTATTTTATTTTATTTTATTTTATTTTATTTTATTTTATTTTATTTTATTTTATTTTATTTTATTTTATTTTATTTTATTTTATTTTATTTTATTTTATTTTATTTTATTTTATTTTATTTTATTTTATTTTATTTTATTTTATTTTATTTTATTTTATTTTATTTTATTTTATTTTATTTTATTTTATTTTATTTTATTTTATTTTATTTTATTTTATTTTATTTTATTTTATTTTATTTTATTTTATTTTATTTTATTTTATTTTATTTTATTTTATTTTATTTTATTTTATTTTATTTTATTTTATTTTATTTTATTTTATTTTATTTTATTTTATTTTATTTTATTTTATTTTATTTTATTTTATTTTATTTTATTTTATTTTATTTTATTTTATTTTATTTTATTTAATTTTATTTTATTTTGTTTTTATTATTTTTTATTTTATTTTATTTTACTACATTTAATTTTTTTTTATTTTAATTAATATTTTTTTTTAATTTTATATTATTTTTTTATCCTATTTTTTATTTCCTTTTTTAATTCATATTTTTCAATTTATTTCTTACTTTATTTTATTTTATTTTTTTGTGTTGTTTTTTTCATTTTATTTTAATTAACTTGTTTTTTTTTTGTTTTTTTTTTTTTACAATTTATTTTTGTGTTGTTTTGATTAAATGTAATTGTTTTTAATTTTTTTGGTTCTTGGTTTTTTTATTTTATTTTATTTTATTTTATTTTATTTTATTTTATTTTATTTTTAAATTTTTTTTTTTTTTATTTTTTTTTAATTTAATTTTATTAAATTTTATTTTTTTATTTTATTTTTCTTATTTTATCGATTTTTTTATTTTTGTGTATCTTAATTTTTTTAAATTATTTTATTTTATTTTTTTTTTGTTTTTTTTTTTACTTTTTTTATTTTATCGTTTTTTAATTTTTTTGTATCTTAATTGTTTTAAATTATTTTATTTTATTTTTTTTCGTGCACGTCGAGAAATTATCTCTGCAACTAAACTTAAAAAAAAAATCACTTGGCAATGACTTTGCAGCATTTTTAAATGGAAGTCATTAGCAAACTCGGAATGTTAAATCAAAAAAAGCTCAAAAAAATAAGTATGCGCCACTCAGCCAATCACCCACAAAAACTTCAAACTCCAAATTTTCACAGCATCATTGCCATTACCATTCAATATTACAATTCATTTCCGCAATTGCAGAGGAAATCAGTCATTTCCTTACCCGCAAAAATTACACTCCAAATAAATACTTAAGAATTTAGTGAGTGCCAACAACTAACATACAACAGCAACAACAATAACAAGTGATAACAAGTTGAAAACATCTTTTTTTGTTGTTTTTTTTTTTTTTTTGTTAGAAAACAAATGTCGTTAGCGTCACGGCGAGACTAGCAGCACCCCTCTCATACACATCAAGTGCGGGTATTCAGCGCTGGAATAGCGAAACATAAAACAGACAAATCACACTCTTCGTAGTCTGACTTTAGAACTGTGCATGCGATAGTATCGAGTATTAGTA
>CAXKVI010000003.1:11032816-11063595 GCA_964058755.1 Campiglossa producta
TTTCTTTCGGGAATGTTTACAAGCCAATTGCTGCTAGTAACATTGATGCCAATTGTATCAGAGACACAGCGAGCAATAGTCAAATGAAATATACTTGTTGCGAAGCTTGCGCAACATAAAAACGTAAACAACAGATATCCCTATCTTTATTTGAATTTGTATACAATTTTGGGGGATTTATACATACGTCTGAAAATCATATTATTATTTTGTATACTCTTGATATGCGCTAATTAACGTGACATAGCATTATATCATTTATAAATTATATATATTTAACCATTTATGATATGTGACCATGCACATACACATTAGCATAAAGCATAAATATGACCATTCAGTAGGATGTATACGAACATCCAAACCAAGCAGTTAAGCTTGAGTTTAAAATTTTTATTTATAAAATAGTGCTCAATGAAGAGCCGATAATTGACGAAGTCAGTTTAGATAAAGAGCGTTATGAAAATAACGCATTGTTGTATATTAGTGGATAAGTGATGAGATTAAATATGAATTGCTAAAGCTTAAAAATAGTGTGTTGAATGGGGGATGAAAAAGGGGTGATTAGGTGAAACTTGACAGACGGACAGAAGGACTAGTGGCATAACAGGGGTTGGCCAAAGTTGGTCATGGTCAACAATGGTTGGGAGGGATAGCTACAGCGGAAAGGCCAGTCTCGGTTTCATGGAGACAAACCGCGCAGACAGCGGCAGCATATCTTGGATGGATACTCGGGGGGATACACACAGACACATAACATCTTGTGCAGCACATGGGTACAAATTTTTTCTTATTATTGTTCTGCGGTAATACACCATCGGCATGATCCATTAACCCACCCCAATCCGGCGAGCTCAGTCGAAAAGAAAAATGCCAGCGTACCCAGCGGATCTTTAGGCCTATGATCTATGTGAAGTTATAAACACAAGAGAAAGCCGATCATTCGGTAGTGTTCAGGTGAAGCTAGACAATAGGCCACCCTCACAAAACATTTTTTAAAGGTAAAAAAAAGACACATCTATGTTACTATAACGTCCGAAAAATCATTTACAGAGCAAAAATAATCAGAAGACTCCATTCAGATTTTTCAAACTCCGCCATAGTTTTCTTATAGGAGCAAGTTTGATCTCTTTCCGACTAGTTTGATTCCGGTTGAAAAAATCTGGTTGCAAACTAGTTTCTTTTCTGACAAGTTTGGTGTTTCACTGCAGACACTTTCGCTGTCAGACTACATTTCCGTTGATGTACATATGTATGCGCTACAATAAAATTTTTCGCACACTCAGCAATGTCTGCAGCGAAAATTTTATAGGGAAGGTTAAAAAAGTACTTTTTTTAAACCAGGGGTGTCCAGGCCTTTCAACTTACTGGGCCATATAACTCAAAAAGATAGATCTTCGAAAAAATTGAAAGCCGTATGTTTAAAAATTGTTTCAACTGATTTCGGAAAACTTCGTGACGCTGTAAAAAAAAGTTATACCAATCGAACAGGGAAGTCCAGCAGACCACCCCCACATTTTGCCTTTTTTTAATTTTTTATATACAGAACTTGGAAAAGCAAGATTGAAAGGGTCTAATTTCGAACTTCGAAAGTCCATAACTTAATTTTGGAGTTTAACTTCGAAAAAACGGGGTACGTAGTTTCTTTCCCATCAGACGATTTGACATGGAACGGCCCATCTAAAACACGCACAACTCAACATATAACTTGGGGTGGAAAATTTTAAAATTTTTTGTACTTAGTATTTTAATAAAACAAAAATGAAATGAAAAACAAATGACAAATGTTGTGCTTAGACTAAAAATACATACATAGGTAACAACAAGTCAGCAAACAAAATTGCTAAGCACAGCGCGGAATACTGTCACATTAATATTGAGCAGCTTAACTTAAGACTTGTTTTTTTCAATGGTATTTGGACAAAACGTCAAAACTTAAAAAAAAAAGACGTGAGCACCAAGTAATCGTGACGTTTCATGTGCAAACCTGTGTATCCGCCCATAAGAAAAAATAAATTATTATTTTTAAGCGTATTTCCTTCGTAGCAAACGCGACAATAACGCTGCTTATTCTACCGAGTTACGTTCAAAACAAGAACACAAATTTTGAACCCAAAATGACCTCAAAATCACTCCCAAGATGATCCTAAAAAATGGCGCCAAAAGGATGTAAATATGAACCCAAAAGGACCCCAACACAATCCCAAAAATGATCCCAATATGACACCAAAATGATCCCTAATTGACCCCAAAATGACCGCAATATGACCTCAAACTGACCCCTTTTGTTCTACTTTCCTTTCTTTCCCTTTTCTACTTTTCTTTTCTTTTATTTTCCATTCCTTTCCTCTCCATAACTTTTATTTTCTTTCCTTGCGTTTCCTCTCTTTCCCTTTCCTTTCCTTTCCTTTCCTTTCCTTTCCTTTCCTTTCCTTTCCTTTCCTTTCCTTTCCTTTCCTTTCCTTTCCTCTCCTTTCCTTTATTTCTCTTTTCTTTCCATTCCTTTCCTTCTCTTTCCCTTCGTTTCGTTTCGTGTCCTTTCCTTTCCCTCAATTTCCTTTCCATCCCCTTATTTTCCATCCCTAATTTCCTTTCATTGACTTTCCTTTCCATTCCTTTCTTTTCTTTTCTTTCCTTTCCTTTCCTTTCCCTCAATTTCCTTTCCATTCCCTTATTTTCCATCCATTATCCATTTACTTTCCTTTCATTAAGTTTCCTTTCTTTTCCTTTTCTTTCCTTTCTTTCCCCATCTTTTCCTTTCCTTTCCCTCAATCTCCTTTCCATCCCCTTATTTTCCATCCCTTTTCTTTCCTTTCATTAACTTTCCTTTCGAATCCTTTCTTTTCCTATTTTTTCCTTTCCTTTCCTGTCCTTTCCCCTCCTTTCCTTTCCTTTTCTTAAAAACAAAAAAAAACAAAAGAAGCCAAAAACCTCTCTTATCTGCATCTTACATTTACAAGAACAAAATATATTCATAGAATGTAACTTTTTCTGGATAGACCCCCAGCGCAAAGATTTTCACACAAAAAAAAAGAGAAAAAGTCGCAAGCGCATTTATGTTGAAATATTTCTATCATTTTCGAGTATAAAATAAAACAAAAGGAATTTGAGAGAAAACAATAAAATGCCGGGATTTCCTGTTTAGCAACTCGGAGATGCAATGTCAACTCTTAGGCAAAATAAATGATTGGACATTTCGCAAATAACGCAAACACAGCAAACATAGCAACCGATTAAACTTAAGTAAATCCAACAAGAGCACCAAAGCAAGCAGCCATCAACGCACTTTCCTCATTACTCGAGCTGTGTATTCTCCAAAAATTTGAATAAGCTCTGTGGCAAAAGGACCTGTGAACCGGCAGCGCCACTAATGCTGATGAATGTGCTTTTGTTGAAAATTATTAGCAATTTACATTGCTGAAGCGCTTACTAGGGTGCTGGTGTTGTTGCTATTGTGAGTGGGACTAGCTTTAGCTGCTTGAATGTTAACTGCAATGGTATGAGTAAAGAGCACTGCATAGAAAGCTTTCTCTTTTAAAATAATGGCTTAGCTTAGCATGAGAGCTTAACAGTTTCGTTTACGTTGTGTTTAATGCGTATTGTTGCTTTTGTAACGGTTAAACTAATGCCCGTTAATTTTTCACATTGTCTTAAAGCCTCATTAGCGTCGTCATAACATTTATTTATTCTATTTGATTTTACTTTGGATTTTGATTTGGGTTTGAATAATGGTATGAAGGCAACAATGCTTGGTGATATTAATAAGGGCGAATAAGTTAAATAAATTTAAGTGGTTGCATTTCTGCAAGACTGGCAACTGATGAGCAGAATGGCTGAAACCTTTCATGAATTTGATGGCATTATATGCAGGTTGGTTGGAGTGGCGGGCGCCGCACAGTGCTGTAACTCCATACAAATGATGGACAAAAATAGAAAAGATAGAATTACTGATTCTAAGATTATCCGCTTGGGGGTTGACACTTGGAGCGGTTTATAGGGTTGCCACCTATCTCAATTTTTTGTTTAATTTTGTAGCAAGATATGCCAATATGGGTATCAAATGAAAGGTTTTTTTCAGCGACATGCCAACTAAAATATTTTCAAGTAGGGTTGCCACCTTATCGAAATATATTTGTATATCCGGCAATATATCGGGAACAGCTTGACCGATTTGGATGAAATTTGGCATATAGATAGCACGATTGATTCTAAGACTATTCACTTGGGGGTTGCCACTTAGGGGTGTACATTAGAGCGTATCACGGTGTATGGAGGAAAAAAAAGTTGAAAATGTATGCCCCCCAGTTTGAACACTTACCTTATGAGGTTTTCAAAAAAAAAAATTTTAATTTTTTTGTCACCCTGTAAAAACAGCGAAATTTGTTTTTTTCTATAATTTCTATATTTCTCGTTCGATTTTCAAAAGTGATACATTTTTAGAAAGGTATTCACCAAGGCAAGATTTCGTCCATAGAAATTTTTAGCCCTTCATGCCAAGTTCAGTTTTTATTCTATTGTTACTAAAACCAACACCCTGTATTTGAAAAAAAAATATTTTTTTTTCCGGAAAACTAAGAAAAAAAGGGCTAAAAGTTCCTATTGATGAAATATTGCCTTGGTGAATACCTTTCTAAAAATGTATCACTTTTGAAAATCGAACTAGAAATATAGAAATTATAGAAAAAAAAACAAATTTCGCTGTTTTTACAGGGTGACAAAAAAATATGAAATTTTTTTTTGAAAACCTCATAAGGTAAGTGTTCAAACTGGGGAGGAACATTTTCAACTTTTTTTGGTGATACGCTCTAGTGTACATCTATCTCAATTTTTTTAAATTAGGGAGAGAGATATCCCAATATGGGTATCAAATGAAAGATATTTTCGCCAAAATACCAACTAAAATATTTTCAAGTAGAACTGCCGCCCAGGGTTACCATTTTACCGTATTGTATTTGTATTGTATGTTTTTGGGATCATATTTGGATTGTTTTGGGATAATTTTTGGATCATTTTGGGATAATTTTTGGGTCATTTTTGAAACATTTGAGGGTCTTTTTGGGGTCGTTTTGGGAATATTTTAGGATTATTTTGGGATCTGTTTTGGATAGTTTTTGGGTCATTTTCGGTATAATTTGGGTACATTTAAGGGTGTTTTTGGTGTCAATTAGGAATCATTTTTGGATCATTTTGGAAACATTTAAGGGTCTTTTTGGAATTATTTTAGGATTATTTTGGGATTATTTTAGGGTCATTTTGGTTAGGTAGTTGATAGCACCGAGCAAGCTCGTTCACCCAAGTACTCATATATTAGGTTTGTTTATTGAGCTGCTCTAGCTTACGCCAGGTTGAGATATTTCACAAAATTGTGTTTAACGAACACTTTTCTTGCTCTTGGTTGCTCTATCTTTTGTTTCATGAGTACGCTCAAAACAAAACTAGAGTAATCCAGATTACAAATTTCTGCTCTAGCTTTTTTTGTGGAGTAAGTTAGAGCAGAGAAGCAATTGTCAGTCAAGAAAAAATAAATTTTTAAAAACTTCAAAAAAAAACTAGCTTGCAAGGCAAGCAACATTTTAGTAAACGTGTATTTGCATTAATTTTGAGTATTTAAACAAAACAAACAAATAAATATAAACTATCGAGATTCAATTGTTTCATGGCATTTCTGCTCTGAGTTGCTATAAGTTGCTCTATTTCTGTTTTGACAGCTGCCCTGCTCTGCTCTGCTCTAAACTGCTCTGAACCTTTTTTTGTTCAGTAAACAAACCTATTTATTTATTAATAAAAAAAAAAAATATTTGTATAAATGTTTTTTTCATGAACCATACCATTTTTTGGGTCGTCGCATATACAAAGCACATGGATGTTAAGAATTGTTCATTAAAATCTTCCAAAGAACTTTTTCATAGAAATTTAAGAATATTTCTTAGGTACTATAAGTACTTGTTCTTAAAATATGTAAACAAATTCTCAGAAATCATAAATTCATTCATAAATTATAAACTGATTTTCGTACAGCTCAACCTAATATAATCGCAAGGCCAATTAACTAAAAGTTGATTAACCCTTTCGAAACTTCTTTTTAGTTGTTGGCTTTAAAAATATGTTTTTGCGTTTTTCCTACTCCTTAAGCCATCCTAATGAACAATTAAAAAGAAATTTTCAAAATTTTTTTTTTTCTAAAGTGGTTTTTGAGCACCATGGGATGGATTTTACTTAACGGAAAGAAATTTTTTATTTTGTCATTGTTGAGATCCGATAACCCCTGCGGGTTAGGGGTTTAGCATATACCCGATGAAGGTATGCCTCTCGTAAAAGGCGACTACAATAAACAAAAGGTAATGACGTGCGACTTGATGGATGATGTCTGAATTTAATGCCCCTCATCTCCTTTTACCAACCTTCTCATTCTTAGACAAGGTGGGATAAAATGGCCTAGTAGGTTCCATACCAAATCGTTACAGCGACAGTCGCGCAAGTACCACAAGCTGCCGGTACCGGAACATACCGAGTTCATAACCGGTTAAAAACTGCCACTATTGACTATACTCCACAAAACTGTTGTTGCTGTAACGAACCAAACCCTCCCAGGTTCGTTACAGCAACAACAACAACAGATCAAGTCCAAGTCTTCCCAATTAACTAAGATATTCTTCTTAATTTTGTTTAGCTTCTAAGACATGGCAATTACATACTTAGGCATCGATTCCCGAACTTTTTTGATAATCCCGGGATTTCGGCATTTTATAATGGCAATCCGAGGGACTTTCCGGGATTAACCCAGATACCGGCAAAAAGGTTGGGAAAGGTATCCAAAGACGCGTTTTGACCTATAATGCATAATTTGAAAGCGAAACCCGATATTTTCTGTCAAGAGATATTTCAACCCAGAAAGGTGCTCTGTACTTAATACAATTCTGGAATCGGACCAAGTAAAACTATTGGATTTTTGCAAAAGTTTCCTCAGAAACAAAAACTTTTACTTTCGATTTTTGATAATTGAAATTGAAGTCAGGTCAAGAAGAAGTTGATACCTCTCTCAAGAAGAAGTTGGTACCTCTCCCTTCCTTTTTAGACGTGTTCCAGCAGTTTCGTGGGATTATATTAATTTAAATCCCGGTATTTTAGGATTTTCCGGGATCCCGAAAGCCCGCGGATTTCAACAAATATCGTACGGGAGGCCTGTAATTCGAGATCGGGATTCCCCGGTCTCGCTGCCTTATTACATTCATTTTAAATGAAGTCAAAAGCTACGTAAGAAACGTCTGCCGACTTCGGCGTTTATCAAACGAATGCGATATTGTGGAAAAGCTACCCCTGCGTGAATATGTTATGCCGGTCGTAAGAGGTGTCTAAAATTCACTTGGCCCCCGGCTAGGGGGTAAAAATGTGTTGAGTAGTTTTTGAGCCAATTTGTCACAAAAAAAACCCCTACATTTTTATATATATAGATTATTAAAATTATGAAGTAACTTTTTCTTGCAAAAAACCGAACTCTATAGAGACACTTGAGTTTTTAATTAAATCAATTTACCGGATCCAGCCCTCAAAATTGTTATTATTTATTCTTAGAGATAAAGGCTCAAAGAAAAATATATAGTTAAAAAAAATTGTCAATTCCTTAATTTAATGTCACAAAACAGCCATTGAAATGCGACTATGCCATATGGCATACAATGTCCGAAAGGGTTAATAATTACAATAGCCTATTGACTATATTGTTCTATAGATAAATATTTACTAACTTGCTTACCTCATGCATGCTTAAACTTTGTTGGTTGTGTGTACATTTATGCCCAAAAAGTCGAGTATTTAGATCTATAAAAGACGCGACGAAGTTTATGATTTCATAGTCAGTTTCAGTGTTGATAACGAAACGTGTATTCTCTATAAGGCACTTCTTCGAGAAAAAAAACTTTTCAAAATGCAGAAACAACAGTTTGCAATGTAAGTACCTATATTACTTTGATTCTAGACTAGAACATGTCTATAGTGTTAGCCAAAATTTAAATTATTTATAGCCTGATTTTGAATTTGGACGATGCTTGTTTTTTATAGACTTTAAAATAAATTTTGATAAACTTTTACTGCCTTATTCATAAAAAATATAAAAGGTTTATTAAGCTCTTTTTATTCAAAATTTGTATGAAAATGTCATTTTAAAAAGCTTTATAAACCAATTTTATTTTTTATGCATATGGGGTTTAATGTTTTCACGTTTACTTTGTCTATTTGCAGTGCCTCCTTGTCACTTATTGTTTTCTTGACACTTCTAAATTTGTCATCAGCACAAATCGAAAGACCCGGTAAATGTCCTGAAGTGACCGTAATGAAAAATTTTGACCCAAAATATGTGAGTATTACTTTAGTTTATACTAGTTATGATTATTCATGTGTCATAACTTATAAAAGCTTGCTCGGTGCTATTAATTTAGTGCTAAGTTTGCTTTACTTACCCAAAATGATCCCAAAATAACCAAAAATAATCCCAAAGTAATCCTAAAATGATCCCAAAAAGACCCTTAAATGTTCCAAAAATGATAAGAAAATAAATCCAAAACGATCGAAAAATGATCCGAAAATTATCCCAAAATGATCCTAAAATTATTCCTAAATAACCCTAAAATCGCCCTTAAATGTACCCTAAAATGATCCCAAAATTTTCCAAAAAACTTTCAAAAAATAATCCTAAATAATCCCAAAACGACCCCAAAAAGACCCTCAATTGTTCCAAAAATTACCCAAATATTATCCCAAAATGATCCAAAAATTATCCCAAAATTACTACAAAATGATCCGAAAATTACCTCAAAATTGTCCCAAATTAATCCAAAATTCAACCCAAAATAGCCCCAAAATTATTTCCAAGTGACCCCTAAATGATCTCAAAATTATCCCAAAAATATCAAAATATGATCCCAAAAATATAAAATACAAATAAAATGCGGTAAAATGGTAACCCTGGGCGGCTACCCTACTTGAAAATATTTAACTTGGTATGTCGGCGAAAATACCTTTCTTTTGATAACCATATTGGCATATCTAACTTCATAATTTAAAAAAATTGAGATTGAGCCCCCCAAGTGGCAACCCCCAAGTGGATAGTCTTAGAATCAATCATACTATGTATATTCAAAATTTCATCAAAATCGGTCAAGCGGTTCCCGAGATAGTCTGGATATACAAATATACAAATGTAAAAATATACAAGTTTAGCCTTTTAATACTGGACTAAGTGTGCCTCTGCGGCAGCCACTTGAACCTAACCTAACCAGTGTCGTTGCTAGCAAGTGAGCGACTGAGCCTAACAAACAACATCCACTGGTTGATCAGTGTGATCATAGCGCTCTCAAACAAACACAACAACAATTTCATACTTTGGGAGGAGTATGCAAGAGCGTTATAATCTGTGTAGCTTAGTTTTCAGATTTTCGAACAATTGTCCCAGTAGCGCCCGGGGCTTGTTCTAGAACGCCCTATCTTAGCTGTAGGCGCGCTCTATTTAAATCGACTGCGTTTCACGTCGCCCGCAAAACAAATCGTTGCTCGCCTATACATAAAAGACTAAACCAATATGCCGCGACGCCTATTTTATATCACCATAAATTTTTTATTATTTTCAACATTTTATTTATGCAAGAATATTTGTTTTATTTTCAGTATGTTGGCACGTGGGTAGTTTATGAGGCCATTCCCAGTGTTGTACTACCAAAAACTCGTTGCTCGCATTCAACATACAGCTACGTTTCACCTACCGAAATAAAAATGGCGTACAACTGGATAGATATTGCAAGGTAAGTATTTTATTTTTAGTTAAGCCAACTTTGTCTACCATCAGACAGTACTTGGTTCAAGACTAACTGCTCCTGTCAAGCGATCAGAGTGAAAACTCCACCGTCGATCGGCAAGATAACGGTAGCTATCTAGTCGTTGCTGTGGTTGGTCGCTGGCTCGTATATATTCGTCTTCGTTGAGCCGTTCTGTTGTAGTCTGCTTTTAGGCATTGTTAGGTACAAGTTACAGTGTTGGGTGTAGTGTTGGATTGTTATTTTTATAAGATAGCAGACGAGTGTATTTAAGAAGAGTGCCTACTTCAGAAATGGATACTTTGTCCGAGTTTATTGTATATTAAATTTGTGTTTTTAATTTAAGTTGACAGTATTGCTAAAAAAAAGTTGATTAACCTTTTTTTGATGCCTTTTTTTATTTCACAGTAACAAGCCAAACGGTACTAGTGGAACAGGTTTAATTAAGAGTCCTGGCCACATCGAAGTCAATGTTCATTTCTGGTGTAAGTAAAACAAATATGATTTTTATACCCAGCGTACTAGTACTAGAACAGGGGTATTATAATTTTGTCTACATAACGCTACTACGTAACGGCACAAAATAATCGAGATAGATAGAGAGTTCGATATATAAAAGTTCTTAGGTTGAAAAGAGGAGTTGATTAAGGCATATTCGTCCGTCTGTCCGTCCGTGTACACGACAACTTGAGTAAAAATTGAGATATTTGCATGCAATTTTGTATACAGGTTACTTTCTGCTCAAGGTAGGTTGCTATTGAAAATGGGCGCAATCGGATTATAACCACGCCATCAGTTTCGGTCTCCCAAGTCAGTGTCGAACTCCAAAGTCAGTGTCGCACTCGCAAATTTAAGTCTCCCACTTATAACTCTGTCGAATAGGGGATTGATTAGAATTTCTTCTGGTCCAGAGATTCCTCGTTCATTCGCTCGACACAGTCTAGTTAAAGAAGCTGTTGGTATCTGGGTAATAACAGCATTCACTTTTCAAAAAGAATATTTCAATAAAACATCTTTTAATGAAAATAAATTATTTTGAGCAAACATTTAAACAACAAGATAGGTATTTCCATAAGTGGAGCGCAACACAAGCATGAATAGATGGCAAGCATGAAAGTAAGCATGTCTACATACGTATGAGTTTGTGTATATTTGCATTGCTCAACTCAAATGAAGACATGCATGGATGAAGGGGGTATGTCGCATTCTCACTCAATTTCTGTTTTTGGCATTGGTGAATAGTGTTTATGTAGATCTATATTTCTGTCTTATCAGAATCTGGCTATCGTGATAATTGTAGAAGATAATTCATGGATTAAGGGGGTATGTACACAACTTTTCAATATGAATTGTGGAAGAAGGGGGATGTTGCGTTTCTTTCATATAAAACGCTAAATATAAACTTATGCTCTTTATGATCCCTTTTTGGCCAGGTTTGTTTGGGTATCCGGCGCCCTGGGGATTGTTGCCATATTTCTTTGGCTTGATGGAGTGTGTATGTCACCCTTACTCCTTAGTTAAAGTTTGGATCTCGACAGGTCTTTGAGACTCTCCATTAATATTGTGAGATACCATTAAAGAGTAACTATAATAGCCAAAAGAAAAATATTGTATGTACTGGTTGCTCTACTCTTTATTAGGCAATCTATGTTAAGAGAGCGACCTAAAAAAATTTTGAATTGTAACGGTTTCTGATTTAGGGTGCGATATATAGCTTAGTTATGAATGTGCAAATTTTCCAGATAAAGTAAAACGTGTGTCCTACACTTTCATGTTTCTGGCACAACAGAAATGTCTAAAAATTGAATTTCCAACCTTTAAATATTTTCTTTCTGCCAGAAGCATGAATGTGTTGCACTCGACAACAGACACCATGCCGTATACGTAACAATTTGCTACACATTCGTGTTTCTGGCACAACGAAAATTTTAAAAAAATTTAGCAACTACTCTTTCCACTGATATTGTTTTTATACCCAGCGTGCTAGTACTACATAGTACAAGGCTACACAGCTAAAAATTTGAACCTAAATTTTAAACTTTTTTGGGCCACATATAAGACCAAACCAAATTTGGATTCAAATTCAATCTAGACCAGTTTTCATGAAAATTGTCTAAATGAATCGGGTTTCAATTATAAACAAGAAATGTTTTAACAATTTTTTAAAGACAAAATAAATTTTTTGTCCGTTGGCGGGAATTCGAACCAAGACTCCCCGCATCATGCTCGTCTGCTCTACCACTGAGCTACATCGCACACATAAATGTTGTTAGCAAAATTCAATCTTGAATAAGCTTTCAAAAATAAATTTGAATTTTCAAACCCAAAAGTTAAAATTTTAGACCGAAAAGTTTTAATTTTCAAACCAAAAAGTTTTAATTTTAAACCGAAAATGACACAAATTGATCGATTTCGAAAATCACACGAATTGACATATCTCGGTAGCTGAAATGACTAAAATGATATAATTTTATAGGTGAATCGTCATGGTCATTCTCCTATGATAGGGAGGCATTTTTAAAAATTCGAATGGTCGTAACTTTTAAACTGATTAGGGTAGAACGATAAAATTTGGCACAAAGCATACTAGTGTCGTTGGGAGTATACCGGATGAAATTGGAAAAAATTGCTCTCGCTTCGAAAGAAACCTAAATTCATATAATTCAGTAACAGAAATGGCTAAAAAGATATAGTTTGGTAGGATGAAGCCCCCAATCAATCAATTAAGATTTTTTTTTAAAAATGGTTAGATGTGAACATGGTAACGCCCACCTTTAACGGAGGCATTTTGGAATATTCGACTGGTCAAAACTGTTAAACTTATTACTTCAGACCCATGAAATTTGGCACTACATATACTAGCAATATATGTAGGTGATGAATGGAAAATTTCGATATGGAAAATTTCGAAAATCGCATAAATTAACATAATTCGCTAAGGTAAATAGCTAAGATAGTAAAAACTTATCCCTTTCTGAAAATTACCGCTGGGTATTTAATTTTCGGTTCACCCGAACTTAAACTTCCTTATTTGTTATGTTTATATTCCTACAATTCCATGAGATTCGGCACATTCATCCTTTAAAAATTTCAAAGAAAATTTTTCTAAATTTTCGTTGTGCCAGAAACATGAATGTGTAGCACATTAGTGTTTCTGGCGCAACAAAAATGCTTAAAAACTGAATTTTTAAAATTTTTGTTTTGCCAGAAACATGAATGTGTTGCCACCAACAATGGACACCATGGCGCATACGTAACAATTTTGCTACAGATTCATGTTTCTGGCGTTATGAAAATTTTTAAATGTGCTGTAGCTCGAGGAATTTAAGGAATATTAACGTAAAAACTATATCAGGGGAAAGAGTAAAAATAAAAAAGTCAAATTTTGCGAGAGCAATAAAATTTTCTGGCTTCTGGCAAGCGAGCGACGACATATCCTTACTAAGGATTTCTTACATTAAAAGTAATTCAACTATTCATGTTGTAAGTATTTACATTTTATTTGGAATATTTTATTTTATTTTATTTATTTACATGATTACGAATATCTTACAGTGTTTTTAACTTTTGTATGTAACTTTTCAATTAAAAAAACTCGATTCAATGTTGGAATTCAAAATCAGCAATTTGTTTGGTTTTCTAATTGAAGTCCTTGCGTGTTTATTTTTTGTGCTGCCAAAGCAGCCTTTGCTTTGTTTATAGTAGCAGCTGATGGGTTACGGGTACTAGTGAGGATCGTAATGTACTCTGCAAAATTGTAAAAAAGAAAAAAATATTTGACACAGTTTTGAAAATTAAAAATATATATACATACAAATGTAGGTAAATTAGAAATAAAAGGAATAGAATAAACAGGTTTTTGGTTTAAGACCCAATCGTCGTACCTATTCCATAAACTTAGTATTATAACACAAATTACTTACGTGTGTTTCCGGTTTTTGTTTCGCCGCATGTGAATACCACTGCATGATCGCTGTCGTAACTTATGATATGATCGGTACCCCAAGCTGTGAAGTAAGAAAAGAATAAATAGTAATTTTTATTTTATTTCTTAGGAAAGAGTCAGATACTTACATACACTCTGCATATTTATCTTAAGGTTTCCCTTGCTAAGTTGTGTGCCGGTTCCTGCAAGATTAACTTTTTTGTTGCTGTGAAGAGAAGTAAATAAGTAAAGTATGTGTTAAATTTTTGTTTAATACTAAGTTCAACTTAAAAGAAATATCTACTAGGAGGATTATATACAATGACAATCTCTAAAGGAATCAATATAAACGAATATGCTACACATTCATGTTTCTGGCGCAACAAAAATGTTTAAAAACTGGATTTTGAAATTTTTTTTAAATTTTCGTTATGCCAGAAACATGAATGTGTAGCAAAATTATTACGTATACGCCATGGTATAATAAACTTTCAAATACGATTTCCCAAAATTTTAATTTTGGCACATTCATGCTTCTGGCAAGCGAGCAACGATATATAATAGAAATAAAGATCAAGTATCCAGAGTTATTGCAGAAATGTCAATATCATCAATGCAAGTTTCATGGTTTTTAGATGCATGAAGACAACCATAAGACTCTCTGTAAAACTACTCTGGATATTTAAATGTTTGACTCATTCTTGTAAAATATTCCTTCAAACTAATAAATAATTTTAAATATCCTTAAATATAAACTACTATTACTTACTTTGCATCTAAATATCCAATAGCTGCCTTGAATTGATTATTGCCGATAAGTGGGCCAAATAGTGCCGTCATGCAATGGCCGCCTGGGAATTGATAGTTTTTTTCATAAACAAACCAATTTTTAAGATACTAGAAATAATAACAAAATGTTTTTTTTTTATAAATTAAATGTGCTGCAAATTATATGCACCAAAAATCTAATTATTATTGTCAAAGACTCAAGCTTAATATTAGCTTAAAAAAAAAATTTTAAAAGTTAAAAAAAAAAAATTTTTAAATTTAAAAAAAAATTTTAAAAAAAAATTTTTAAAAAAAATTTTAATTAAAAAATTTTAAAAAAATATTAAATACATTTATTTTCAATATCCATTTTTTAGCGGAATTTTTTAAAGGATTAATTAACACAAGTAGAATTACTTCAGTCCTATACATGTTTTTGTTTGGAAAATTTTTTAAAATATATAACTGCAACCCTAAAGGGATTTTTACCCAAATAAATTGATATTTTAAGTGTCAAAATTGAATTTTAAACAATACAATTTAAAAAAATTTATTTTGACTGATCCGTTTCAAAAATTTGTACCACAGGTTTCAATTTTAGATTTTTGAAAACAGAACGGCCGGTGTTATCATCAGAACACATAACGAGAATTTTATAACATCGTTGCATTCTTTTAGGCATTTAGTCTGTAAACAACTTTAACAGAACAAATCCAACAGCGAAGATACTGTTATTGCTGTCATATAGAACAAGGCTGCAATTAGACGCCTGCAAACATAAGTAAGCCGTGGCCTGACGGTAAACACCTCTGTTCATCAGTCAAAGCGTGTGGGATTGACTCCCGGTGGAGGCAAAAAACAAAACAACGTGAGAAATTGTTTGTACTCTGAAAAATAATTTTTTTTCGATTTTTTTTTACTTTGACCTAAAATGCTCATAAAATGAGCCCAATACATTCTCAGAATAAGTTAAAAATGTTCATAAATCAAGTCCAAACTGTTTATGGAACACAAAATATGTTGTTGAAAAATCCGTTCTCAAAATAAGACCATCGTTCACGAGTTAAGTCAAAACGTTACTGACAGACTTTCGTGCTCGAATGTTCTCAGTTTTGGACTTGTTTCGTTCGTTTTTTAGGTAAAATCAATACTTACAGCTTGGAAATTGAAATTGTTCGCTACTATTACTGCGGGACAGTTGCCTGTTGCCTGAACTTGACCTGCTACCGAATTTGTAGCTGTCAACAGAATTACAAGTGACAAGGAAGCACTGAAAAAAAAAATGATAAAATTTTATAACGATACTTGAGTTATTTGAAACACTTACATAGCAAAATTTTGTTTTCCCATTTTTTTTTTTAATTTTTGATTTAGACCACGACCAAATACAACTTTCGACTTTAAAAGTGAAACTGAAATTAATTTAAAAGCTTGCGCCTTTTATATTCATTTCATGCTCAGGACCAGTGGTTTCCGATATTGTTTGCAGACATCACGAGCTAATAGCATGAAAAGTCAACACAAATGATTCCTGCTAATTGCTGAAATAACTATTCACTTTTAGTTATATAATCAGCTTTTATAACATATTTTATTATTTTTTGGAAATTTTACTTTTCATAAAGAATATTTAAATAAAACATCTTTTAATCAAAAGAAATTAGTTTGAGCAAACATTTAAACAACAAGATACATTTAAAAGAAGATAAATTCATTTGAGCAAACATTAGATCAATATGCATGCGTGCTCACTTTAAACCGTTCAAAAAATAAATAAATTTGTATGCTCTAATTCTCTTTTAACTTCCTAATCGACTCGACTCAAGACCTCGAGAAATATAGTCACACATTTTTTACCGTGTACTAAATAAGTTTCGAAAAGTTTATATTACTACGATCTCAGCTCCACCTAGCAGTGAAAGAAGAAAATCAGACAATAAATGCGATTTTTGTAAATATAGCGATCCACGCGCCACCTATCGTAATTTTTTTCCATACTAGTGTATTGTCAACGTCACCTAAACTATATATAGAGAAAACTTGCTATTGAAAATGGGCGAAATCGGATGATAACCCCTTTTTCGAAATCGAAAATTTCGAAAATCACAAAGATTTTCATACCTCTTTAGCTGAAATGTCTTAAATGATATTTTATAGGTAAATCCCCGAGAAAAGAATATTTAAATAAAACATCTTTTAATCAAAAGAAATTATTTTGAGCAAACATTTAAACAACAAAATACATTTAAAAGAAGAGAAATTAATTTGAGCAAACATCAGATCAACTTGCATGCGTGCTCACTTTAAACCGTGCAAAAAATAAATAAATTTGTTTGCTCTAATTCTCTTTTAACTTCCTAATCGACTCGACTCGAGACCTCGAGAAATATAGTCACACATTTTTTACCGTGTTAAATAAGTTTGGAAAAGTACCCTACCACATAAATAGTATTTTCAGTTAGTATTACTACGATCTCAGCTCCACCTAGCAGTGAAAGAAGAAAATCAGACAATAAATGCGATTTTTGTAAATATAGCGACCCACGCGCCACCTATCGTAATTTTTTTCTATACTATTGCATTGTCAACGTCACCTAAACTACATAAAGTGAAAACTTGCTATTGAAAATGGGCGAAATCGGAAAATTTGCTATTGGAAATGAGCGAAATCGGATGATAACCCCTTCGATTTCGAAAATCACATAAATTTTCATATCTCTTTAGCTGAAATGTCTAAAATGATATTATTTTATAGGTAAATCCTCGAGAAAAATTCTAATTTGAATGTTGTTTTATTTTTCTCAACTATTGACCTGGATAAATCTTTTTTAGCACAAATGGGACCGATGGAAACTTTTGCAGTTTTCTTCTTGGGGGTGAACCTAAGTTTCCGACAAAAAAATTTGCTCTGTGGGAATACTGGTTATATAGGACAAACTTTATTTATCGGGCTAGTATTTTTTGATATCATGCATGGAGAAAAGGTAGAAGAAAATTTTTCTACGCACACTAAAGTTTTCGATAAAAATCCTGAAAAGTCCATACATGACATATATTTTCATATTCTATCCAGAGCTAATTTTACAATCGCTATATCTCAGTACTGCTTAATCTTTGAGGTCTACAGTTTGGTTTCAGGAAGTTTTTCGAAAAAAACTTACCGTCCCAGAAAAGTCCCAAAAACCTAAAATTTTGAACCTTGACTCCGAATAATTTTTTTAGCACACATGAGATGGATGGGGACTTTTGAGCTTTTCTATTTGAAGGTGATGCAAAAATTTGGATCTGTGGGAATTTTTATTGTTTCAAATGTCTATATTCAAATTTCGAAAATTTAGCGGCAATTTTTTTCTCTCTACCATTTGGTATTTTTCTAAAAAAAAGAAAACGTATTTTGATCAAGTCAAGCCACCTTGACATAACGCAATTTTTTTCAGCAATTTAAAAAAACTAAAATTTCTTCTCTTTTTCTTTACAGCTTTAGGTAGCAAATTCCATGACTATATAATAGAAACTGATTACAAAAGTTATGCAACCGTACTTACTTGTGACGAAACAGGCCGCGGTACGCACGTCAGTAAGTGAATTTTTTATTATACCAAATAACTGTAAATTTCCAAAAATTATTGCAAAAATCTGCAAAAATTACTTCCTACGAACTTGAGTTTAGCACTTTGTCAGACTAAAATTAACGGGGCTACAAAACTGCATACTCGAAAAAATGCTACAAGTTCTCTTGGCCGAGCAACCAACGTTCAATTTTTTGGAATAATTTTAGGATTATTTTTGGATAATTTTGGGGTATTTTCGGATGATTTTGGGTTCATATAAGGGTGTTTTGGGGGTCATTTGGGGGTCATGTGGGAATCATTTGGGTCATTTTTGGATCATTTTAGGGACCTTTTGGGTTCATTTTGGGATCATTTTTGGGTCGTTTTGGGTTCAATTTCGGATCATTTTGGGATCATTTATGGGTCTTTTTGGGATCATTTTAGGATTAGTTTGGAATTATATTAGGGTTCATTTTGGGATAATTTTTGGGGCGTTTTGGGTTCAATTTCGGATCATTTTGGGATCATTTATGGGTCTTTTTGGGATCATTTTAGGATTATTTTGGAATTATTTTAGGATAATTTTGGTACCATTTTGGGTAAGTAAAGTAAGCGCTAAATTGATAGCAGCGAGCAAGCTCGGCCACCCACTGTACTGTATATAGTAAAAGAAGATGAAGTCTGGGATGCCTTTCAGCCTTAAGGCTTTGGCCCAATGCACGCTTACTTTTGCTGACTGTCAAATTTGTTTGGACTCTACTGAAATGTACGAGGGGTTGCCAAGTGGAAGCGTTTCATTGGTCCAAAACCTTGAACAACTTACGCATATACTGTGTCATGTTCCGTATACGCAAAGTTGTTTATCTACAACAGGGCCCGGCAGCAATGAGAGTTAGGATGTATTAATAAAAGAGCAGTCATCGCTCCAACGAAATTATTTGATTTGTTTTTGCTCCGTCGCTCACTAGCAAGCACCGAATAAACAGCGTATGTTGTTGAGTCCTTGCTAGCAAGTGAGCGACTGAGCATCACAAATGAAATCCATTAATGGGGAGTGCGATCATACCGCTCCCACAATCCCAACCATAAAATCATTGTTCGAGAGAGCAAGAGAAGAGCATAATAATCTGTGTGAATTTGGTTCTCCGATTTTTGGACAATTGTCCTATTAGTTGCCTGGGCTTGATCTACATTCACATATCGTCACCTTAATTCACCAATTCGTTCGTTAGTTAATAGTACATTTACACCGCACCAAATTTGGCGAATTCAAATGAGCCAGTTCGACTCCGTTTACACTGGCAAATTTGCATTCGGCTTCACCTTCCCTGCAAGAATCTTCTACCAGGACAAAAAGCCACCGAAAGAAAATGCATTACCGTGATGATTTAAACAGGTGTAAAGTAATAATAATAGGAGAGTCAAGAAGGCTTCTGTCTTTTCCTGGTAGAACTGCCCGATTTTCTTTAAAATACTAGTTGAAATTGTTACATACAGCTGTGCATAGTGGAAAAGTTATCACACGTCAATTGTTTATTAAGGTTCTTGCTGGGCGATCCTAAATGTGGAACAGCCGCAGGGTTGCTATTTTGAGGAACTGTGGACTGTATTGTTCGGCAAATGAGGTCAATGAGGCGATGGAATTCCAAATTTGGAAAATGAGATTTGTATGGAAAACACGCCAAATTTGGTGCGGTGTAAATGTACTTATAAGACCTTTGTGAATTAGGGTAAATAGATGGTGGTAGCTATATACGTGAAAGTTATAAATTTAAAATATAAATTTTTTCTTTCTACAATTTTTCAGTGTTGCTTTCTACCCTGCTCCGTTCCTACACACCAAATCCAACTGCTCAAGCTAAATCTAAGGAAGCTATGAAGCGAAACAACTTACCCGCCGACCTAATCAGGATCAAGGATATGACGAATTGTCCAGCACTATAAATACGTCGTTTATATGTAGATATATATACATACATATATTGAATGTCCTACAGCTAAACTGTGTAACCATAAAAATTGCATCGTTGCGGTTGTACAAGATATTACGTATAAAAGTTGTAGGCTAAAGCAAACGTTTTTTTTTCGAAAGCTTGATTTTTTTTGAAAATGAAATATGAAATTAACCTCTAACGAGATTTTTGGTGTGTTTCTTTTGAGATTGTTCCTGCAAGTTGGCGGGACCTACAGTTTTTTGCCGATTTCAGCGATTCTTTTTTATTATTTTTGATTACTTTCAATTCAAAATACCAAACAACTTTTGGATTGAAAAGAATCAAAAATAATCAAAAAGAATCGCTGAAAAAATCAATTATTTTTTTTTGATTATTTTTGATTCTTTTCAGTAATCTAGAGTAATCATGTTTATTTTTTGATTCTTTATAATCGTAATCATTACGTAATCTAGTTGGGACCAAGATAATCGTAATGTGATCATTTATTTCAGTATCAAATACAAAGTAATCAGATTACTAATCATTACGATTAGTAATCAAAACTTAACAGGTATGGTTGGGGGTATACCGGATGAAATTGGACAAAATCGCTCTCGCTTCGAATTCGGTAACGGAAATGGCTAAAATGATATAGTTTGGTAGGATGAATCAATCAATTATGAATTTTTGATAAATGGTTAGATGTGAACATGGTAAATCCCACCTTTAACGGAGGCATTTTGGAATATTCGACTGGTCAAAACTGTTAAACTTATTACTTCAGACCCACGAAATTTGGTACAACATATACTAGCAATATAGGTGATGAAATTGGACGAGATCGCTTCCCGACCACGCCCAGTTTCGATATGGAAAATTTCGAAAATCGCATAAATTGACATAATTCGACTAAGGTAAATAGCTAAGATAGTAAAAACTTATCCCGTTCTGAAAATTACCGCTGGGTATTTAATGTTCGGTTCACCCGAACTTCGACTTCTTTACTTTTTACGTTAATATTCCTTCAATTCCTCGAGATTTGGCACATTCGTCCTTTAAAAATTTTAAAGAAAATTTTTCTAAATTTTCGTTGTGCCAGAAACATGAATGTGTTGCCACCAAGAATGGCGCATACGTAACAATTTTGCTACAGATTCATGTTTCTGGCGATATGAAAATTTTTAAAAATTTACTCGGAAGTTTTTAAAATATGAATGTGCTGTAGCTCGAGGAATTTGAGGAATATTAACGTAAAAACTATATCAGGGGAAACAGTAAAAATAAAAAAGTCAAATTTTGCGGGAGCAATAAAATTTTCAATACAATTTCCCAAAATTTTAATTTTGGCATATTCATGCTTCTGGCAAGCGAGCGACGACATATCCTTAGTAAGGATTTCTTACATTAAAAGTAATTCAACTATTCATGTTGTAAGTATTTACATTTTATTTTGAATATTTTATTTTATTTTATTTATTTACATGAAATATAATTATAAATAATTAGATTACATGCGAACGCAACTAGCAACATGGGTTATCAGCCTGATTACGAATATCTTACAGTGTTTTTAACTTTTGTATGTAACTTTTGAATTAAAAAAACTCGATTCAATGTTGGAATTCAAAATCAGCAATTTGTTTGCTTTTCTAATTGAAGTCCTTTCGTGTTTATTTTTTGTGCTGCCAAAGCAGCCTTTACTTTGTTTATAGTAGCAGCTGATGGGTTACGGGTACTAGTGAGGATCGTAATGTACTCTGCAAAATTGTAAAAAAGAAAAAAATTATTTGACACAGTTTTGAAAATTTAAAATATATATACATACAAATGTAGGTAAATTAGTTGAGTAAACGCAAAAATAAAAGGAATAGAATAAACAGGGATTTGGTTTGTGACCCTATTCCATAAACTTAGTATTACTTATAACACAAATTACTTACGTGTGTTTCCGGTTTTTGTTTCGCCGCATGTGAATACCACTGCATGATCGCTGTCGTAACTTATGATATGATCGGTACCCCAAGCTGTGAAGTAAGAAAAGAATAAAGAGTAATTTTTATTTTATTTCTTAGGAAAGAGTCAGATACTTACATACACTCTGCAAATTTATCTTAAGGTTTCCCTTGCTAAGTTGTGTGCCGGTTCCTGCAAGATTAACTTTTTTGTTGCTGTGAAGAGAAGTAAATAAGTAAAGTATGTGTTAAATTTTTGTTTAATACTAAGTTCAACTTAAAAGAAATATCTGCTAGAAGGATTATATACAATGACAATCTCTAAAGGAATCAATATAAACGAATATGCTACACATTCATGTTTCTGGCGCAACAAAAATGTTTAAAAACTGAATTTTGAATTTTTTTTTAAATTTTCGTTTTGCCAGAAACATGAATGTGTAGCAAAATTATTACGTATACGCCATGGTATAATAAACTTTCAAATACGATTTCCCAAAATTTTAATTTTGGCACATTCATGCTTCTGGCAAGCGAGCAACGATATATAATAGAAATAAAGATCAAGTATCCAGAGTTATTGCAGAAATGTCAATATATTTTTAGATGCATGAAGACAACCGCAAGACTCTCTGTAAAACTACTCTGGATATTTAAATGTTTGACTCATTCTTGTAAAATATTCCTTCAAACTAATAAATAATTTTAAATATCCTTAAATATAAACTACTATTACTTACTTGGCATCTAAATATCCAATAGCTGCCTTGAATTGATTATTGCCGATAAGTGGGCCAAATAGTGCCGTCATGCAATGGCCGCCTGGGAATTGATAGTTTTTTTCATGAACAAACCAATTTTTGAGATACTAGAAATAATAACAAAATGTTTTTTTTTTATAAATTAAATGTGCTGCAAATTATATGCACCAAAAATCTAATTATTATTGTCAAAGACTCAAGCTTAATATTAGCTTAAAAAAAAAAATTTTAAAATTTAAAAAAAAAAAATAAAAAAAAAAATATTAAAAAAAAATTTAATTAAAAAAAATATTAAATACATTTATTTTCAATATCCATTTTTTTAGCGGATTTTTTTAAAGGATTAATTAACACAAGTAGAATTACTTCAGTCCTATACATGTTTTTGTTTGGAAAATTTTTAAAAATATATAACTGCAACCCTAAAGAGTTTTTTAGCCCAAATAAATTTATATTTTAAGTGTCAAAGTTGAATTTAAAAAAATACAATTTAAAAAAATTTATTTTGACTGATCCGTTTCAAAAATTTGTACCACAGGTTTCAATTTTAGATTTTCGGAAATAGAACGGCCGGTGTTATCATCAGAACACATAACGAGAACTTTATAACATCGTTGCATACTTTTAGGCATTTAGTCTGTAAACAACTTTAACAGAACAAATCCAACAGCGAAGATACTGTTATTGCTGTCATAGAACAAAGCTACAATTAGACGCCTGCAAATATAAGTACTCCGTGACCTGATGGTAAACACCTCCGTTCAGCAGTCAAAGCAGTGTAGGGTCGACTCCCGGTGGAGGGAAACAACAAAACAACGTGAGAAATTGGCTTTTACTCTGAAAAATCATTCATTCTATTTCGATTTTTTATTTACTTTGACCTAAAATGTTCCTAAAATGAGCCCAATACATTCTCAGAATAAGTTAAAAATTTTCATAAATCAAGTCCAAACTGTTTATGGAACACAAAACATGTTCTTGAAAAATGCATTCTCAAAATAAGACCATCGTTCACGAGTTAAGTCAAAACGTTACTGACAGACTTTCGTGCTCGAATGTTCTCAGTTTTGGACTTGTTTCGTTCGTTTTTTTTTTAGGTAAAATCAATACTTACAGCTTGGAAATTGAAATTGTTCGCTACTTTTACGGCGGGACATTTGCCTGTTGCCTGAACTTGACCTGCTACCGAATTTGTAGCTGTCAACAGAATTACAAGTGACAAGGAAGCACTGAAAAAAAAAAAACGATAAAGTTTTATAAAGATACTTGAGTTATTTGAAACACTTACATAGCAAAATTTTGTTTTCCCATTTTTTTTTTAATTTTTGATTTAGACCACGACCAAATAAAACTTTCGACTTTAAAAGTGAAACTGAAATTAATTTAAAAGCTTGCGCCTTTTATATTCATTTCATGCTCAGGACCAGTGGTTTCCGATATTGTTTGCAAACATCACGAGCTAATAGCATGAACAGTCAACACAAATGATTCCTGCTAATTGCTGAAATAATTATTCACTTTTAGTTATATAATCAGCTTTTATAACATATTTTATTATTTTTTGGAAATTTTACTTTTCATAAAGAATATTTAAATAAAACATCTTTTAATCAAAAGAAATTATTTTGAAACAATAAAATACATTTAAAAAAGAGAAATTAATTTGAGCAAACATCAGATCAACTTGCATGCGTGCTCACTTTAAACCGTGCAAAAAATAAATAAATTTGTATGCTCTAATTCTCTTTTAACTTCCTAATCGACTCGACTCGAGACCTCGACATATTTCGATAAATTTATCGATAACTGAGTTATTGTCAAAATGTGAAGCCAAATATCTTAAAATTTCCTAACAATATGGGTATCAAACGAAAGTTGAAGTCCAGAGGTTGCGTTTGGACTGCTGTATTTTTCGATATATTTATCGATTACTTCATAACACATTTAACTAAAAAGTAAAAAATAAATATAGTTTAAAAAGCGAAAAGACGCGCTTTTAAAGAATATTGCACTAAAAAGGTAAAAATAATTTAAATAAAAAACGAAGATTATGGAACAAAGTGGACCACGCTTTTTCCACAATACTACTGTGTAGGGTTTTTAAAATTATTTTCAACTTTTTAGTTCAATACTCTCTAAAAGTGTGAGTTTTAGTTTTTTTAAACTATATTTATTTAATATTTGTATGGGGACCCCCACAGGTGGGGTCTTAGAGGGTGTACCACTGGCAAGGGTGGGTCGGTCCTTCAAAGTTAGAGGGGGTAGGTCATGCATTTTAACACGATTGGGTCACTCTAAATGGGTCAACTTAGGATTTTTCAAACTATGGCGCCCAAAGTCAAAAGTAAAAGGTCGGGACATCAGAATTGGTTTTAGAGGTATGCTTCCTTCGGCAAAGTATCTTATTTAGATCCATAAAACACGATTTTTCTTTGTCTCTTGGGTGATTTTCAAATCGACCCGCCTTCATACACATAAATAGTACTCCTGTAGGGCGCTTGCTGCATATCTTGAAAACTTGAAGTCGGTTTAGCGAGTGTCGGCGCGACGCATGACCAATAAGATTCATTCATAGTCAATTAGTGGCAAAAAATGAGGAATGGTGGCGATATACCAACAGGTTATTATAACCTCTAACGAGATTTTTGTCGAGTTTCCCTCCAACTTATGATGTGTTTCTTTAGAGCTTGTTTCTACAAGTTGGTGGAACTACAGTTTTTTGCCGATTTCAAACGGCACCTCGAAGAGATTTTGCTGAGAAGCTTTTTGAGTTTGCCAAACTACTTCCGAGCGTCGACCACGTTTAGAAAAACTCTTTTTCTTAATAATTTTTGATGTTGCTTTTCCCGGCTATCGATACCCGACTATTTGGTGTAGTAGGCCGAACACACTAGCGCCACACCACGGCAGCCGTCAGAGGCACACTTAGGCCAGTTTTAACAGGCTCGTTGTGATACCACCAACACTAGGAGAGTCAGTCCCGGGACTCGGTTATATGGTAAATTCCTGATTTGTCGCGATTCACCACACAAGTTCGAGGAGGTGGAAATAAAGGACTTGATGGCGTTCATCAAGTCTTCTAAATGGTTCAAGTCCTTTATATCCACCGCCTCGAACTGGCGTAGGCTGTCCAGGAACGGATAGTTGCAGATGAGGTGCTCCACCATTTCCTTCTCCTCCGGAGGTACTGTAGGAAAAATATTTTTAGCTTCAAATCAAGCTTCAAATATTTGAAAACTATAAAATTTTGCTATATCATACTTTTAAAATATTCAAAGACATCCCTGAATTAGCAGCAAGCTATAGCAATCGTCGTTCCTTTTATTCTTGCATCCATGTCCCTAAGGTATAAAATTGATTTTTCGAAACACATTCCGCAAACTAATACAAATTAAACAATGTCATCTACAAATTAGTGTAACTTTTACATCACGCACAAATGTCGCCCATAAGCGGAACCCTAAAAGTATGTTAACAGATACATATATATACATCACAAGAATAGATGACTTCCCAAAAAAAGGGATGCATGAAAATGGCACAACATCAATTTGTTCAAAATTATTATGTAAATTATGTCGTGCGTCCAAGTAGATCACGCACCAAAGAAAAATAGGGTATATTTACAAGCGATGCTGAAGAAATGGACCAACAAATAAATATCATGCTAAAAAGTGATGTGAAAGCACTGGTCACTTCCGCTAATGTTTGTACAATGAATATGAAAACGCATCTATGTACAGAATGACAAATGTCCCAGCTGGTTAAATATCGAGTTGTTCACTCACAACTAGTTTGAATCCTCTTCAGTTCAAAATAGTGGCGGATCCCGGATTTTTGGAAGGGGGTTCTCAAATTTTTAAGTTAACTTATTAGGCGGAGATATGAAGTTTTGATTGAGAGTAAAATTTGAGAAAATGGTTGATGATGCAACGGAAATTATGCAACGGAAATAGAAATTGTAGCCGAATTTCAGGTGTATGTTGCAGACTTTCAGGCGTAGGCGATTTTCACCACGATATTTAGCTGTGCTAATCAAATAGGAGGTGCAATTCTAGGATCTAGCTAACATTGCACAAATGGTAATAGTTAGGCCGAGCAAAATTCATGGGTGTTGCCACTAATGGCAGTTTACTGGGTTGCCACGTATCCCAATTTTATAGATATAGATAATCTCAAGCAGGGTTGCCACTTAACCGCAATTTATTCCTTTTTTAGTATATCTCGGGAACTGCTTGACCGCTTTGGATAAAATTTGGCACATAGACAATTTGATTCATTCTAAGATTATAAGTGTTGGCACTTACGGTGGTTTTCACGGTGGCCAGCTATCCCATTTTTTTTTTAAGAGAGAGCTAGATAAGCCAATATGAGTATGAAATGAAAGGTATTTTCGACCGTATTCCAAATAAGATAATTTCAAGCGGGGTTGTCATCTAACACCAATTTTTTTTTCGTGGACATTTATCCTTTGCAGATTTTCAAACCTTTTATGCTTGTTTTTCTAAAAACAAAAAAAAAATATATTTACTTTTTTTGGTATGGGCAATGTAAAATTGCATATGTAAATCGTTTAAAAAGTTACCGAATGTGGATTAGATACGTAAACACAAAATATCAGTTGGCAGTTTGCTGGCAGTTTTACACTATTTTTTGTGTAATTTTTTTTGTGTAATTTTTACTATATTTTTTTTTTTTGGTATTTTTTACTGTATTTTATGCGTAACTTTTACTACATTTTTAGTGTAGTTTTATCTGTTTGTTTTTGATTTTTTGTGTAGTTTTTATCATATTTTTTTAGGAATTTTTACTATATTTTTCTGCAATTTTTACTGTATTTTTTGTTTAATTTTACTATAGTATATATATATATATTTTATTTTTTGTTTAATTTTACTATATTTTACTTTTACTGTATTTTTTGCGCATTTTTTCTTTTTTTTGTAATTTCCACAATATTTCTTGCGTAACTTTAACTAAATTTTTGGGAAATTTTTAATATATTTTTCCCGTAATTTTTACTGTATTTTTTTGTGTAATTTTTACTATATTTTTTTTTTGGTATTTTTTACTGTATTTTTCGCCTAATTTTTACTGTATTTTATGCGTAACTTTTACTACATTTTTAGTGTAGTTTTATCTTTGTGTTTTTGATTTTTTGTGTAATTGTTTCTATATTTTTTTAGGTAATTTTTATCATATTTTTTTAGGAATTTTTACTATATTTTTCTGCAATTTTTACTATATTTTTTGTTTAATTTTACTATATTTTACTTTTACTGTATTTTTTGCGCATTTTTTCTTTTTTTTTGTAATTTCTACAATATTTATTGCGTAACTTTTACTATATTTTTGGGAAATTTTTAATATATTTTTCCCGTAATTTTTACTGTATTTTTTTGTGTAGTTGTTCCCATATTTTTTGCGTAATTTTTACCATTTTTTTTGGGAATTTTTACTATATTTTTAAACAACTTTTACTATATTTTTTGTGTAATTTTTACTACATGTTTCGGGTAACTTTTTTTTCTGTTTTTTGTGTAGTTTTTTCTTTATTTTTTGTGTAATTTTTACTATATTTTAGTACTATTATTACTATATATATTGCTTAATTTTACTATATTTTTTATGTAAATTTTACTATACTTTTATGCAATTTTTACTATATTTTTCCCGTAATTTTTACTGTATTTTTTTGTGTAATTGTTACCATATTTTTTTGCGTAATTTTTACCATATTTTTTTTGGAATATTATTACTATATATATTGCTTAATTTTACTATATTTTTTATGTAATTTTTACTATACTTTTGTGCAAATTTTACTATATTTTTCCCGTAATTTTTACTGTATTTTTTTGTGTAATTGTTACCATATTTTTTTGCGTAATTTTTACCATATTTTTTTTTTTAATATTATTACTATATATATTGCTTAATTTTACTATATTTTTTATGTAATTTTTACTATACTTTTGTGCAATTTTTACTATATTTTCCCGCAATTTTTACTGTATTTTTTTGTGTAATTTTTAACATATTTTTTTGGGAATTTTTACTATATTTTTAAACAACTTTTACTATATTTTTTTGTGTAATTTTTACTGCATGTTTCGGCTAACTTTTACTGTATTTTTTCTGTTTTTTGTGTAGTTTTTTCTTTATTTTTTGTGTAATTTTTACCATATTTTTTTGCGTAATTTTTACCATATTTTTTTTGGAATATTATTACTATATATATTGCTGAATTTTACTATATTTTTTATGTAAATTTTACTATACTTTTGTGCAATTTTTACTATATTTTTCCCGCAATTTTTTCTGTATTTTTTCTTTAATTTTTCTATATAACGTGGGTAACTTTTACTATATTTTTTGGGTAATTTTTACCATATTTTTCGCTTTTTTTACTGTACTTTATGCGTATTGTTTACTAGATTTTTTGTGCAATTTTTTCTGTTTTTTGTGTAAATTTTACCATATTTTTGCGTAACTTTTACTATATTTTTTGTGTAATTTTTCCTACATTTTTCGGGTAACTTTTACTGTATTTTTCCTGTTTTTTGTATAGTTTTTTCTTTATATTTTGTGTAATTTTTACTATATTTTTTTATGTAAATTAGTGTGAAAAATATGACTTTTAGGATTCCGTAGGGGGTGGTTTGAACCTGAAAACCACTCCCGTGGATCCGCCCCCACTTCAATATCTCCTTAGTAGGAGTAGTCTTTGAAAACCCTAAATGGACTATTACTGATTTTTATTCGGTGAGTACGGTTTATGCAGCTTATGAGCTTATAAAGTGCGATTGCTTTTGTGTATTTAGGTAGTTGAGAGCAAACAAAATATGATGATATGTGACATGTTGTTATGAATACCAAATATTGTTGTACCAAATAGTCGTAGTGCGTAATGCTGCACACAAAATTCATGCCAAGTATGCAAAATAAACCGCACAGCCAGAGCTGGAATAGTCGCTTACTTTAAAGAAGAGAGCGTAACTACAGTATTGCGGAGTAAATATGAAATCTTAAATTTAAAAAAATCTACTGATTTCCAGAATTCGTGAATATTTAGATGAGAGAGCTGAATATTAAAAACGACCGAAGGAAATCAACTATTGACAATACTGCTAGCCAATCTTTATTGATTTATACTCATAAAATGGCCTGTCAGTTTCGGTAGCGTAATTTGTGCTATTTGAACGTTGATTTTTGGACATTTCACTTCTCAAACAAAAATTGGGAAAAAGGCGTGGCGATGATATGGTAGTGGTATATAACTTGTCACACTTCCTCCGTTGGTATTTTCATCCTTACAGGAGCTGCTTTTATTTTACTCATGACTGTTGCTAAAATGTCCTTTCGCAAGCTTTAAAGCACTTTCGGCACAAATACTTCCTTGCAATGTCCTTTTAAAACTGCCTGTATTGTTTGAAGTTGTCTTGAAGTTGGTCAGGTTAATAGAAAACGTACGCAATGCATAAATTTGACTCTGGCCAACATTTATTTGAAAGTTTTAAGATTTTCAAACTCAAGGGTCAACTTAAATTTTTGAGCCCTAAAGGGATTTACAAGAAATTGGTTTGGCTTTTACGCTTGGAAAATCTTTGCCAGTGACCCGTATTTCTTGTTTGGAGAAATTTAATTTAGGATGATTATCAAAAAATTTAAAACTATTCTCATATAAAGTTACATACAATAATCCCAAGCAGTCCTAAACTTCAAGCCTTTCAAAATCATAACTTTAATATACAAGCGCCTAAAAATGTGCTACACAAATGATAACCGCAAAGCAAAAAAAAATTTCACCGCCACAAAAATCCCCATTTATGTATGTATGGCAGAAATGCTGTATAATAGCTTATCCTCCCCTTTTGCTAGCGCAACCTCACCAGGTCCACTGAGGCTCGTGTCAACGCAGATAAATTCACTTTCAATACCTCGTAATAGCCATACGCTATAAATTCGGATGTGCCTGTGTCTATGTGTTTGTATACTTTTGGCCAGTCATTTTCCTTCTATATGTTCAACGAATTGCGCTTTCAATGTCACTGCACTGTCATGGCCATGGATAACTGGTAA
>CAXKVI010000003.1:11063795-11248973 GCA_964058755.1 Campiglossa producta
ATGTGGACGACGTATTTGCAATAATAAAACGAAGCGACACGGAAATTATTTTAAGCACACTCAACAAATATCACAATAGATTGCAGTTAACAATTGAAATGGAAAAAAACAACAACATCCCCTTCTTAGACACCCGCATATATAGAGCTAACAATAATATAATACTTGACTGGTACACAAAACCTACATCGTCTGGTCGCCTAATAAATTTCTTCTCATCACAACCCTTCAAATATAAATTAAATACCGCAAAAAATTTTATACATAAAGTACTGACCATCAGCAATCAATGCTTTCATAACGCTAATATAGATAAAATAAAAATGACGCTAAAAAGTAACAATTTTCCCAATAAATTAATATGTAATCTTATTGATCGTAAACAACAAGAATTTATAAATATTCCCACACAAATCACACCAAAAGATTCGTCGAATGAGCCAAAACAATATTTTAGTACAACCTACATTCCCAGGCTCTCAGAAAATATAGCACAACACATAACCAAAAACCCAAAAGTAACACTGGCTTACAAATCTAACCACACTCTATCAACACTATTCACAAGAACAAAAAGCCCGATCGACATGCAACAACAAAGTAACGTGGTGTACCAAATAGAGTGCAAAGGGAATGAAACCGAACAATGCAACCAAATATATATCGGTACCACGAGGAGGTTGCTAAACCGACGACTTGCAGAGCATAAGAACGATATCAACAAAGAAAAACACAGCACGGCGTTATCACAACACGCGGTAAACAATAAACACACAGTAGATTTCACAACAACAAAAATAATAGACAAAGAGAGGAGAGAAAGGACAAGGTACATACTCGAAAGTTTAAGAATAATGCAAAACAGAGAAAAAACAATGAATAAGAAAGAAGATACACAAGACATAGCGGCGACGTACCTATTATGCTTATGACAGAGATAATTAGTTTTTAGTATGACAAGTTTACCATACAATGATGGTAGCATCATTTTTTTAGTTAAGTTAATAATAAAATCTTTTTTGAAATACCAAAGTGAGTCAATATAAATAATTGTTTGTGAAGTAATATTTCATGTAAAATTTTAATTTATAGTTGTGCAATATTTTGTTTGTACCTACGTTTTTTTTAAATCGTGTAATTTTATTGCTAATACTATTTTTGTTTATGTTTTTTGTATTCTGTTATAAACAAATATAGATCGCCCCTGAAGAAGATAAGGATAATTATCGAAACGTTGGGCTAAATGGTGGAATAAATCGTATTTTATTTGCACTTGACCCTAATAGATCAGAAAAGCTGAAAACTACATATAAATTAATCAAACTGATCGGAAATTACAATTAAATTTTTATGGTTAGCTTCGAAAAACGGAGTACGTAGTTCTTCAAAAAAAAAGTTGGTTGGATCCCATACCCAGAAAAAAAGTTGATTTTGCTGCATAGTGTTATTACTCTAGAGGTGTTTAAAACATCAGAGTGGTGCATTTTTTTCGATGGCTTTGTGTCCTGGTAGAAGATTCTTGCAGGGAAATTTAAGCCAAATACAATTTTGCCAATGTAAACGTTGTCGAAATGGCTCATTTCAATTCGCCAAATTTGGTGCAGGGTAAATGTACAATAGCACTAGCTCGAAAGAGCTAAATATCGCATTATCAAACTCAGCATGAACACTACATAATGTAATTTTATCCTTTCTGTTTCGTGCGCCCGAACAGTCCTTAAAACAAACAAATGAAAGAAAGTTTTGGTTTTTATATTTTATTTGAAATGTTGTATTTTTAATAAAAACACGTTTCCAAATATGCAAAATTTAAATTTTGCGAAACTCAAAGTTAATTTTAAAATCGAAAGAATTTATACACAAACTGATTTATCTTTGACGAGTTGCTTTGTGGGTAAACCTTGTGCTGCAAGAGCTGTTTCTGCTGCTGTTATAGCATTCCCTGAAGGATTCCAATCACGAGCAAAAACAAATACGAACACTGTAAAAACATAAAAAAAAAAAGAAATATTGTAAAGTCATAAATCTCTTCAACTAAAAAGCAGCTTATTGAAGAAAACTTACTTGTGTATTTACCACCTTTTTCCGAGCAACTGTATATGGAAGCATATGTTTTATAATCAGTAGCTATAACCCACAAGTTTAAGGTATTATCGGAGCCTAGAAACAAAACAAAGAGATGGTAATTTTTTAGTAAAAGCAGTTTTTTTTGCCTATAAAAATAAGTGTACAAGACTGTTAAGATAGAATATTTTTTTATAAGCTATTTTTTTTAAGCTATTGCATTCATTTTATCGCAGGCCTTGGCGGTGGGAGTGAAATGAAAAAAATGTTAATGTTAAAAAAGTTCGTAACGGACTTTTTTCAATGTTAAAAGGTTCGGCGTTAGTAACATAACTTGACAAAGATAAATATAAGCGTTGCCTACATTTAGCCGTATGACGTTGTACTGATGTTAGCAGCAGGCCGATTACATAAAATTGGAGCTGTACATTACATATAAAAGGTTGTTGACTATTTTTAGGCTATACTGTTAATAGGTTAAGGCTGTACTGCTCTAAAGTCATAAATATGCTCATTGAGTTTTCATAAATATTATAATTGCATAAGTTGATAAAAAGTGATATGCAATAGCTTTACCGCGGCATTTCCATATATCCTTTTTCATATTTGATTTACTTACCTCCAAAATCAATATTAAGCACAAGCTTGCCAGCACCAACAACTTTACCAGTACCATCAGCAGATGTTGGCTTGTTGCTGTAAAAGTAGATTTTTGTATTTTAATTATCAATAAAATTTCACTAATATCATTAAATACTTACTTTGCCTCTAAGGCTGTTGTAGATACCGATATATTATCCTTACCAACTAGTGTATATTTTGCTGTTTGGCAGTGCCTAGGTGGCACTACAACCGATCTCAATTTTTCAACTACAACCCACTTGCCAACAAACTGAAAATAATCAAAAAATTTTGTTGATAAAGGTATATGTAGTTTTAAGGGCGGATGTTCTAGCTCAAATTTTTTTTTTAATAACGCCGTATTTCACAAATTTGGTTCAAGAACGCCCTATTTTTTTCAATAACGCCGTATTTCATAAAGCACGCCCTATTTCCGAATGAGTCTCAAAAACGGCCTATATGAACGAAAATTCAATACGATTTCAGCTAAAAATTTACGTTTTTGAATCAAACTCTCAGATGGGTTGTTGTTAAAAAATGTTGAGATAGGGCGCCTTTTGAAGATGGTTTGAAATACATTTAGTGATCTTCCAATCAGCCGACGAATCGTATCAAGGTTGCCAAACATGGCCTTTTCCAGCCAAACCTGTTAGGTTTTTTTTTTTTCATTTGATAGGCTGGTGGTTAAATTAAATTTTGATGGGTCTTGCGAAAATAATAGAAAACGAAAAATTATTTACAAAAGTTTAACAACACAAATGAAATTGTTGGTTGGATCCTTCAAAATAGGAACAACGAAGAGAATTTTAGAAAAAAGTCTTTTGGGATGTGATATGTGGGCTTTCCGAAATTTTGGTGAGTTTTGCGAAAATATTAGGAAACGAAAAAGTGTTTCCAAAAATTTAACAACACAAATGAATTTAAGGATTGGACTGTTCAAAAAAAGGGACAACGAAGAGAATTTTGGAAAAAAGTCTTTTGGAGGGTTAGATAAGGACCCTCTGATTCGAATTTTGAGAATGAGGTTTCACCTATAAAATTATATCATTTAAACCATTTCAGCTACCAAGATATGTCAACTTATGTGATTATCGAAATTTTCGATATCAAAAGAGGGGGCGTGGTTATCATCCGATTTCGCCCATTTTCTTTAACAAGCTACTTTAGCAATCTACCTTGGTCAGAAAGTAATCTGTATAGCAAATTTCATGCAAATACCTCAATTTTTACTCAAGTTTTGTCAATTTGTATGATTTTCGAAATTTTCGATATCGAAAAAGGGTACGTGGTTATAATCCGATTTCGCCCATTTTCAATAGCAACCTCTCCGGAAACCCTGAATCGTATGCAGGAGTGTATGTAAAACTAATATGTACTCACTTGCTTTAAATCGAAACGTTGAAATGTTGATACATTAGGGCACTTGCCGTTTCCCTGAATTTGACCTGCTGCCAAGTTTGTGCATGTCAAGAGAATTATAAGAGACAATGAGGCACTGAAAAGAAAATAGAGCAAATTGAAGCAAATAAATGGGTTATCAAAATTATTGAAATTTAAATTAAATTAATTAAATTTAGCATTAACTGACGCCAATTGGCCACCCCAAGGGAGTTCAAGTCATCCTTCACTTGTTGTTTCCATCTCAGGTTTATAGGTGAATCCCCCTGGTCTTTATATAATGATTTTTTGATAAATTTTCTAAAGTGGGCGTGGCCCCGCCCACTTTTAAGGGAGGCATTTTTGAAAATTCGACTGGTCCTAACTTTTAAACTGATAAGGGTAGAACGATGAAATTTGGCACAAAGCATACTAGTATCGTTGGGAGTATACCTGATGAAATTGAAATAGATCGCTTCCCGACCACGTCCACTTCCGATATGGAAAATTTCGAAAATCAAGCTTTGAAAGAGGATAAAGTAGCAAAACTATTTGTTTTTATACCCAGCTGTACTTGTACACAGGGTATTATAACTTTGTTAGGATAACGGTTGGTTGTACAGGTATAAAGGAATCGAGATAGATATAGACTTCCATATATCAATATGATCAGGATCGAAAAAAAATTTGATTGAGCCATGTCCGTCCGTCCGTCCGTCCGTCCGTCTGTCCGTTAACACGATAACTTGAGCAAATAATGAGATATCTTCACCAAATTTGGCATGCGTACTTATTTGGGTTCAGAATAGATTGCTATTGAAAATGGGTAAAATCGGACCATAACCACGCCCCTTTTTCGATATCGAAAATTTCGAAAAACGTATAAAATGGGTTGATTCAATATTAGAAGCAGCTACAATGATAAAATTTGCAATATGTATTGATTTAGATGTTCTAAGGCCGATTTTATAAAAATTTTTGAAAAGGGGGCGTGGTACCGCCCACGTATATTTGAAGAAATTTTAAAATTTTGACTCTTAATAACTTCAGAACAGTTTATGCTAGTATAACGAAATTTCGTAGAGGACATACTATTGTTGTGGTAAATTCAGCTATAGAAAATAAACGAAATCGCTTCGCGACCACGCCTACTTTTTCATAAAAGTTATATTGAAAGGAGGTGGAAATATTGAAAAGTCCATATCTAATTAACTGATTTCGCTATAATAATATAATTTGGTACATACATCAACTTTCATATTCTTTACATAATTTTTTCAAAATTTTGGAAAGTGGGCGTGGCACCGCCCACTTATGAGTCAAGCAATTTTTAAATTCGACTGCTAACAACTTCAGAATGGTGTGAGATAGATTTACGAAACTAGGTTATGTTTATGTAGAGTACTACCACAGAAAATAAGAAAAATCGGTGAACGATCACGCCCACTTTATGTGCACAGCTGGGTATGTAATGTTCGGTTTCACCCGAACTTAGACTTCCTTACTTGTTGATATTTAAAATGCCTTTTTTCGATATTTGAAGAAGTGTACTCGTATGGGTACAGTGGGCGTTAATGGGCTAAGTTGTAGCGCAATGCGAATCAGGGGCTATTTCTTATACCCCATTTACACTATATACACTTTCAAAATTAATTTATCGTAACATTGACACTTCACAAAATGTCGATGTGAAATATATCAGTTTCCAAGGAATCAGCCATATTGAGCTGTGTGCGCAAAAAAGACGTATGAGCCATTATTTTCGATTTCGGGTTTTTAATAAAAATCGATAATTTATTACCACACACATCAACTCTCAAAGTTGCATAGCCATAAAAAGTACCATTACGAATTTAGAGCACAAGCAATAAGTGCCATGCGTTCGGTTTAGTGAGCTAGCCGTGGCTCATACGTATTTTTTTCTCTTTTAAAATTAATGTAATAGAGCGAGATCCCAGAGCCGCCAGGCATTACTTATTTTAAAATTTATAAAACCATTAGTCCTGGATAGTCCTCCCCGATTCTAGAACGAATGTGGAAATTTCAAAGCTGTATTTATGACAGGTACCAGGGGTCAAAGTCGACAAAAAATTGTCCTAACTTCATTTACTTTATAATGGATGATTTTCACATATTTGTCCTAGCATACCACCCTGGGCTAGTATCTAGTGTTGTTAGGCCCATATCAGTGAGAGGACTCCAGCCAGACACCCCAAGATCGCGGATTTTCCTATGGAAACTAGTTCGGTCTTAGCATTTTAACAGATTTGGCCAACTTTGGCTGTCTTTAAATACCCGATTTTTCCAAGTTTTTACGAAACACTTCCCTTAATTTGTATCAGGCATCTTTAGACTTTGTCCCATGACAAAAACTACAGCCAGACACCTCAAAGCTGGGGACTTTTCCTTATTCTTACTGCGATTTCACTTGTATAGGCGGGTTTGTCCAACTTTTACTGTATTTTAAATGGCGGAGTTTCCATGAAAACCAATGAACTTAACTTAAAACACTTAATTTTATAACAAATAATTTGAAATAATAAAAAAAAAAATAGAAAAGAAAACAAACATTTGTTTAAAAAAATTTTGACGTAACTCCCAAATTATCAGACAGTAGCTTGATTTTGTGCAGGCAAAAAAGACGTATGAGCCAAAAATTACACTTATGCTACGAATATTAAAATGATATTTATTGCATTATGTAAAAGGGAACTAAATAAAGTCACTTACTAAATTTCATGAGAATATATAAACTAGATGCAAAGAAATTAATAAAAAAAACCGTCTCCTGAACAATTTACTTTTTGGCTCATACGTCTTTTTTGCGTACACGACTCGATATGTAGTTCAGGACTCGACAAAAATGCAATGTGTAAAATTTAAAATTCCTTGAAAACTTGTTTTAATTATTAAACTTACATAACAAATTCTGGTTTTAGCATTTTTCAAAACTGTTCCTCGAGAGATGTCAAGTCGCGAAAGTGAACTCAAACTGATAACTTCTTGATGCAGTTTTCTTTGACTTTTAAACGAATTTGTGAAACCTCAAGAAATTAAAATCATGCGCACTCAATCCATAATTAGATAAAATAAAATAAAAAAAAATAAAATAAAATAAAATAAAATAAAATAAAATAAAATAAAATAAAATAAAATAAAATAAAATAAAATAAAATAAAATAAAATAAAATAAAATAAAATAAAATAAAATAAAATAAAATAAAATAAAATAAAATAAAATAAAATAAAATAAAATAAAATAAAATAAAATAAAATAAAATAAAATAAAATAAAATAAAATAAAATAAAATAAAATAAAATAAAATAAAATAAAATAAAATAAAATAAAATAAAATAAAATAAAATAAAATAAAATAAAATAAAATAAAATAAAATAAAATAAAATAAAATAAAATAAAATAAAATAAAATAAAATAAAATAAAATAAAATAAAATAAAATAAAATAAAATAAAATAAAATAAAATAAAATAAAATAAAATAAAATAAAATAAAATAAAATAAAATAAAATAAAATAAAATAAAATAAAATAAAATAAAATAAAATAAAATAAAATAAAATAAAATAAAATAAAATAAAATAAAATAAAATAAAATAAAATAAAATAAAATAAAATAAAATAAAATAAAATAAAATAAAATAAAATAAAATAAAATAAAATAAAATAAAATAAAATAAAATAAAATAAAATAAAATAAAATAAAATAAAATAAAATAAAATAAAATAAAATAAAATAAAATAAAATAAAATAAAATAAAATAAAATAAAATAAAATAAAATAAAATAAAATAAAATAAAATTAAATAAAATTAAATAAAATAAATCAAACAAAATAAAATAAAATAAATCAAAATGAAATAAAATAAAATAAAATAAAATAAAATAAAATAAAATAAAGATTTAAATTAAAACAATGCAAACAAAAAAAAAAGATGATACAAATATTTTAAAGACAACCTTTATATGAATGCTGTCAAAAATCCGCAGCAAAATGGTCGTTAAACAAAGACATGGAGTAGAAAGCCTAGCGAGAGAGGAACACCTACTCCAACTCTCGCTTTACATTGGAGTACTCTATGTATTACTAATTGCATAAAGTTCGTCCAATTCTAGGACATGGCCATGTTAATTGGAGCACATTTTTTGTATGAAATTTAACTACTATTGGATATTCCGGCATTGGAATGCTCTACAGAGTATTGATTAGAGTACTTTGCTATTTTTGCAGGGAACTCTTAAAAATAATAGTGAAAATACGTAGTGTCATTAATTTATTTACTACTAAGCAAGCGCAGGTTTACATAAACTTAATTTTGAAAGGAAATTTAAAAAAGAAAAAAAAATAGTGTTGTACTTTTTTTTAAAAGTTTTGAATAAATATTTAAAATAAATATGTAGGTGCTGTAAAGTGGAAAAAACCTCTTAAGCTCAATGGAATTTATAGAATGAAAAATATCAAACAAATAAACCGATATAAAGTCAATATACCAGAATAATACAATTCAATAAAGCCAAAAAAATGCATTCATTAGTCTAAAGGATAGATAGGTGGCCACCCAGAAAACTGACCCAACGTCAATGGGTTCCCAAGATTTTGGTCGATATAAAAACGAAGGGATAGGTGGCAACCCTGTCTGAAAATATCTTCGTTGGTATATGGTCGAAAATATGTTTTATTTGATACATATATTGGCATATTTTGCTTAACTTTTAAAACAAATAGGGACAGGTGGCAACCCGGTAAACCACCCAACGTAACAAAGCCCAAGTAGAAAGGCTTAGAATGAAGAATTTGATCTAAATATATATTGAGATATTGTTCCATATACGAATGATTAAATAAAATGTAGTTAGCTGGCAACCCTGGCGGGAAATAGCTTAGTTGAATTACGGCAGAAAATGCCTTTCATTTAATACCATTATTGGCATATCTTGCTCGATATTTAAAAAAAAAATTAGATAGGTGACAACCCTGTAAACAGGGCGAAGTGGCAACACTGTTGCGCCACTATTTTGTCACTCTCCATAAAAAAACGAAAATTAAAAAAGTAGTGTTACAAAAATAGTCAAAATATATTTCACTCCAATAGGAATGCAACAATTCACTAAATCTATTCTATCTTGGCCTTTTCTTGTCAAATCGTCAGATAGTCTGATGCCACCCTATTGCGATTTAAAAGATTTTTGGCGGAGAGTTTCGTTATCTACATTATAAAACCGAGTTCTGCTAAAGAAGCAAAATAGTTTTTAGAAGGCGGATGGAACCAATTTATATTAAGTATCTGACGATTTGACATGCAAAGACCCATTGAAAAATCGTAGTAGAACAATGTTGGCTTTGAAGCAGTACTAGTTGTACTAGATGAAAAATTAACAGTAGTAGATTAGTACCTTTTTCCCTCCGTCTGCCCGTTTGTCTGAAAATGGGTGAAATCGGATGATACCACGCCCCCTTTCTTGATACCGAAAATCACACAAACTGACATAACTTGAGATTAGTACTTTTTTCCCTCCGTCTGCCCGTTTGTCTGAAAATGGGTGAAATCGGATGATACCACGCCCCCTTTTTCCATAACGAAAATTTCGAAAATCACATAAATTGACATATCTCGGTAAAGGATGGCCAGGGTGATTCACCTATGAAATTATATCATTTTAGCCATTTCAGTTACCGAGATATCTCAATTTGTGTTTTTTTTTCGAAATTTTCGATATCGAAAGTGAGCATGGTTGGAGGGCGATTTTATCCAATTTCATCAGATATACTCCCAACGATATTAGTATGCCTTGTGCCGAATTTCATCATTCTATCTTAATCAGTTTAAAAGTTACGATCAGTCAAATTTTCAAAAAATCCACCCTTAAAAGTGGGCGGTGCCACGGCCCCTATAAAATTTTTTTGGATAAATCATAAGAGGATGGCCGGTTGGATTCACCTATGAAATTACATTAATTTAACCCGTTCAGTTAGCGAGATATGTCAATTTGTGTGATTTTCGAAATTTTCGATATCGAAAAAGGGGGCGTGGTATTCATCCGATTTCGCCAATTTTCAATAGCAACCTACCTTGGCCAAAGAGTAAACTGTATATAAACATTCATGCAAATATCACAATTTTTACACAAGTTATCGTGTACACAGACGGACGGACATGCCTGAATGAAATCCTCTTTTCAAACTAAGAACTTTCATATATGGAACTCTATATCTATCTAGAATTCGTTTGAAGAACGCCCTATTTCAGAAGCGCTTTATCTTAGAATGAGTTTTAAAAAAGAGTTATCACAATAAAAAGTTCATTATATTTTAAACCGAGATAGATCGTTTTTGAATCAAATTTTTAAATAGATATCGTCGGTTATTCTGCAAAACGACGGAATGGACATTTTTAAAACGGCTTATGTGAAATTTGTAAGAAGAAAGAATAAATATATTATACTAGCGAGCCCTCACCGGCGCGCTGGGTGAAAGAAAAATAGAAATTAATGTTTTTTCTTGTTTTATTATTAAATTCATGTTCGGTAATTATTTTGTGACTTATTCTAATTATTGTAAATTAACAACTTATTGTAAACTCTTCTGATACACAACATTTTTATACCCAGCTGTACTTGTACACAGGGTATTATAACTTTGTTAGGATAACGGTTGGTTGTACAGGTATAAAGGAATCGAGATAGATATAGACTTCCATATATCAATATGATCAGGATCGAAAAAAAATTTGATTGAGCCATGTCCGTCCGTCTGTCCGTCTGTCCGTCCGTCCGTCCGTCCGTCCGTCTGTCCGTTAACACGATAACTTGAGCAAATAATGAGATATCTTCACCAAATTTGGCATGCGTACTTACTTGGGTTCAGAATAGATTGCTATTGAAAATGGGTAAAATCGGACCATAACCACGCCCCTTTTTCGATATCGAAAATTTCGAAAAACGTATAAAATGGGTTAATTCAATATTAGAAGCAGCTACAATGATAAAATTTGCAATATGTATTGATTTAGATGTTCTAAGGCCGATTTTATAAACATTTTTGAAAAGGGGGCGTGGTACCGCCCACGTATATTTGAAGAAATTTTAAAATTTTGACTCTTAATAACTTCAGAACAGTTTATGCTAGTATAACGAAATTTCGTAGAGGACATACTATTGTTGTGGTAAATTCAGCTATAGAAAATAAACGAAATCGCTTCGCGACCACGCCTACTTTTTCATAAAAGTTATATTGAAAGGAGGTGGAAATATTGAAAAGTCCATATCTAATTAACTGATTTCGCTATAATAATATAATTTGGTACATACATCAACTTTCATATTCTTTACATAATTTTTTCAAAATTTTGGAAAGTGGGCGTGGCACCGCCCACTTATGAGTCAAGCAATTTTTAAATTCGACTGCTAACAACTTCAGAACGGTGTGAGATAGATTTACGAAACTAGGTACCAGGCATGTTATGTTTTTGTAGAGTACTACCACAGAAAATAAGAAAAATCGGTGAACGATTACGCCCACTTTATGTGCACAGCTGGGTATGTAATGTTCGGTTTCACCCGAACTTAGACTTCCTTACTTGTTGGTTTTATTTTCATGCGGTGTATAAATATAAAGTAACGATGGTTTCCCTATCATTTTTTATGGGAGATGCCACGCCCCTTTTTCTGGTAACCCCCTTTTTATGTGTGAAAATGATTTTGATATCATATAGGCCTATACCAATTTTCAGGTTTCTACCTTGAACCCTTTCACAGATATTCTGCTTGAGAATTTAAGTTTGTATGGGAGATGCCACGCCCGTTTTTCTGATAACCCCCTTTTTATGTGTGAGAATGCTTTTATACCAATTTTCAGGTCCCTACCTCGAACCCTTTCACAGATATTCTGCTTGAAAAATTTAGTTTGTATGGGAGATGCCACGCCCCTTTTCTGATAACCCCCTTTCTTAGTTATAAACCTTCTCCAGATGTGTCTCTTCAATGTAGCAAAGTTTGGTTAAAATCGGTTCAGCCATTCTCCGTAAAGTTCATTACAACCCGAAAAACGGCTAAATTTTTATATATATATAGAAGAAAGATTATATATTAATAAATATATTATATATTATATCTAATAACTTTAAACGAGCTAAACTTGTATATCTGTTTATTTGTTCATTTGTGTATCCGGACAGCTGGATATGCCAATATGGGTATCAAATGAAAGGTATTTTCAGCGCCAAGCCAACTCAAATATTTTCAAATAGGGTTGCCACCTAGGGTTGCCACCTTATAAATTTGTGTATCCGGTACTATCTCGGGAACAGACAGCTTCACCGATTTAGATGAAATTTGGCATATACATGGTATGATTGATTATAAACTTATCCACTTGGGGTTGTTACTTGGAGCGGTTTACAGGGTTGCCACCTATTTAAATTTTTTTTAAATAATGGAGCAAGATGTGCCAATATGGGTCTCAAATGAAAGGTACTTTCGGCGACATACCAACTAAAATATTTTGAAGTAGGATTGCCACCTAGGGTTGCCACCTTACCGAAGTATATTTGTATATTTGTATTGCCGGTTCTATCTCGGGAACAGCTTTACCGATTTGGATACAATTTTGAATATAGATAGTTGGATTGATTCTCAACTCGTGGCGGATCAATGTCCGGCAAAAGTAACATCAAAAATTATTTAGAAAAAAAAAATTTTCTAAACGGGGTCGCCCCTCGGCAGTAGTTTGGCAAACTCTCCGGGTGTATTTCTGCCATGAGAAGCTTCTCAGCAAAAACTCACTTGATTTGTAAATGCCGTTCGGAGTCGGCAATAAACTGTAGGTCCCGCCAACTTGTAAGAAAAACTCAAAAGCAACACACCACAAGTTGGCAAAAATCTCGTTAGATGTTATGATTTGGTATATCGCCGCCATTCGTTTTTCTTTAGATATGGGTGATGGATTTTATACTTAAACATACATAAATGTGATGAAATAAAAGAACTTTTGCTTTAGCCTGCAACTTTTATTCGTAATATCTTTTACATTGAGTTACAAAAATTGCAAAACTAGGTATAGGTACAACCGCAATGATGCAATTTTTATGGTTACACAGTATTAGCTGTAGGACATTCAATATATGTGTGCATATCTACACATATACGACGTATTTATAGTTTTGGACACTTGCTCATATCCTTTTTCTTGATTAGGTTGTAGGGTAATTTGTTAGCTTTCATAACTGCGATGGATTTTGCTTGAGCAGTTGGATTTGCGTTGTAGGAACGGAGCAGGGTAGTAAGCAACACTGAAAAATTGTAGAAAGAAAAAATATTAATTTCAAATTTATAACTTTCACGTGATTTCATAATTAGAATATAACTTAGCTGCATATCGTTACCTTAATTCTCAACTGAGTTTCAACTAACGAACGAATTGCTGAATTAAGGTGACGATATGTGAATGTTGATAAACAACTTTGCGAATACGGTACATGACACATTATGCGCAAGTTGTTCAAGATTTTGGACCAATGCACGAAACTTTAAAACGCTTTAAGCAAGTAAAGTAACGCTGCCACTTGGCAAGCTCTCGTACAAACAAATTTTGACAGCCAGCAAAAGTAAGCGTGCATTGAGCAAAAACATAAGGCTGAAAACAGGGGGAACATTTTAAACTTTTTTTGGCGATACGCTCTAATGTACATATCATTTAAAAGACAAAAAGCTGTGTTGAAGTGTAAAACACCTGCAACATTTTGGAAATTTGCAACAAAAAATTTCCTTTTAACATAATTTTGGTATAATAAAAAATTCACTTACTGACGTGGGTATTGTGCTTTGTTTCGTCGCAAGTAAGCACGGTTGCATAGGTTTTGTAATCAGTTGATAAAATATAGTCCTGGAATTTGCTACCGAAAGCTGTAAAGCAAAAGAGAAGAAATATTAGTTTATTTAACTTGATCGAAAAAAAAAAAAAAAAAATGGCGTTATTTCCATGTGATCTGATGATACTAAGGAAAGCTTGTGAAAACTTGACTTGGTCTCTATACAGTTTTTTTTTTTCAGAAAAATGCCAAAAGAAACTGCAAACGGTAGAGAGCGAAAAAGTGGCGGCTAAATATTCGAAATTTCAAACAGTTTTGACGTTTTTGAAACTTTGACGTTAAATTGGAAATATTAATGGCAACATGCAATGAACAAAAACAATTTTGCACAACGGAAACCATGGTATTTTTACGAAAGTTGATTTCGTGTAGATTCGTTTTGCCGAACAAACTTATAATCCAACTCGTCTCGTCTCTTTTTTATAGGCAAAGATTATTAACAATTTCATACATGTTTCAGCAACATGTTGCTTATACCGTTGTTGGCATATTTTCATTTTTGATACAACAAAGCGATAGAAGGATTAGTTAAGCAAAACTAAAGCACCAAAACGAAATTTTCGTAAATTTATGATTTACTGATCACGGAAAAAATAGCTCTTCTTTTCCTCCAGATATCGTCCAAAGACTATTTGAGGCCATCGAAATCTTCAAGAATCAATAAAAATCAACAAAGAGGTGCTGTGCTATACCTTTGCTCAGAAAAAGTGATCTTTATAAAGTTCCTATTTCAAAAAAAAAAAAAAAAATTACAAAATAAATTTGTTTTACTGTGAAATTGGTGAATATGTTTGGGCAGTACAAAAAAAAACAACAGCTTTGTAGAAATCACCCTAATGTAGCAGATATACAGTCAAAAGTCATATTTGTTTCACTTACACCAGAAAGGAACCTGGACTTCGATGTGGCCGGGACCCTTAATTACACCTTTTCCATGAGTACCGTTTGGCTTGTTACTGTGAAATAAAAGAAAGATATGTAAATGGTTAATCAACTTTTTTTCTAGCAATAGTGTCTACTTAAATTAAAAACTGAAATATAGTAACTTGTGCCGACCAACGCCTAAAAGTACACTACAACAGAACGGCTCATCGAATACGAATATGCACGAGCCAGCGACCAATAGCAGCAACGACCAGTTAGCTAGCGTTAATTTGCCGATTGACGGTGGAGTTTTGGATACGATCGTATTTTTTTCATTAATGCAGCAAGCGCGCGATCACAAATCATAGAATTACCGTCAAAAGCGTTGGATCGTTTATAAGAGTGTTAAGATCTGGGTGGCGGGTCTATACAAACGTACAACAACCCCGGTAACTGACACGCTGATCGCTTGACACGAGCAGTTAGTCTTCAACCAAACACTGTCTGTTGGTAGGAAAAGTTGGTTTAATTAAAGATAAAATACTTACCCGACATAATCAATCCAGTTGTAAGCCATTGATATTTGGGTAGGTGAAATGTAGCCGTATTCTGAATGCAAGCAACGAGTTTGTGGAAGTAAAACACCGGGAATAGCTTCATAAACCACCCACTTGCCAGCGTACTGAAAATAATACAAATATTCTTTCATGAAAAACTTGTTAAAATTAATAAACTTATATATACTATACACATACATTTGTACCTATATAAAATTCTAACTCAAAATTTTGTAAAAGCTAAACATCCGATCAGCTGGCCCGATTTTTTTCATTCAAATTTTAAAATATCACAATCTGGCCATAATAGGACACCGACAATCTTTTTTTTTTTTTCAAATTAAAACAATGCTAGACATGCATGACAGCACCCATCAGTTTTTCCATATTTCCTTAAGAAACTGATGCTAAATCCTGATGTAAATATAAAGCAGGTTATATTTACAGCATTATTTACCATCACGTTCTTGGGTTGGGGTTGAGACTGGGGGGAGGGTTAGGGTAAGGTATGGTGATACATGCAGGCAAATAAATTTTTGGCAGGACAACGTCTGCCGGGTTAGCTTGTGGAGATATAAAATTGGCGTAGCGCCGTCGTTGTTAAGTCATTTATGTATAGACAAGCAACGATTATTTTTCGGCGGCGACAAACGTAGTCGATTAAAATAGAGCGTGTCTACAGCTGAGATAGGACGTTCTAGAACAAACCCCGGCCGCTACTGAGACAATTTTTCGAAAATCAGGAAACGAATTTACATAGATTATTATGCTCTTTCGCCTCCCAAAGAATGAAATTGTTGCTGTGCTTGTGAGAGCGCTATGATCGCACTGACCAATCAATGGATGTTGTTTGTTAGGCTCAGTCGCTCAGTTGCTAGCAACGACTCAACAACATATGCTTTTGCCTCGGTGTTTGCTAGTAAGCGACGGAGCAAAACCGGATAACATAATTTCATTAGTTGGTCATTTCTGCCGTGCCCTGTTCTTGAACCAAATAGGGGATTTATGGAAAATATATTTTGAAATACCGAAAGATAAAGAATATAATTACTCAAACTTTGGAATGCTCTTCGCTCAAGTTTCAGAACAAAAATCGACAAAGGTGATATCAGATAAGCCAAACCAGTTTGTCTCAAGCACAAAACTGAAAATCGTTCGAAGGGGCGCGTCAGATTTAAAAAAATTTTTTCTGCAATAAAAAATGTCCCTGAAATATATTTTCACCCACAAAAGTAGTAGTTATTATGACAAATAAATAATGATAGTATAAACAAAAGTAATACTCACACTTTTTGGGTCAAAATTCTTCATTACGTTCACTTGAGGACATTTACCGGGTCTTTCGATTTGTGCTGATGACAAATTTAGAAGTGTCAAGAAAACAATAACTGACAAGGAGGCACTGGAAATAGACAACAAAATGTGAAAAAATTAAAAGTTTATGAAAAATTTGTTTAAGGTCTATAAAAGGTAGCATCGTCCAAATTTAAAATTGGGCTATAAATAATTTAAATTTTGGCTAACACTATAGATATGTTCTAGTCTTGAATTAAAGTTATTTAGGTACTTACATTGCAAACTGTTGTTTCTGCATTTTGAAAAGTTTTTTTTTTCTCGAAGAGATGCTTAATAGAGAATACACTTTTCGTTATCAACACTGAAGCTGACTATGAAAGTTTAAATTTCGTCGCGTCTTTTATAGGTCCAAATACCCGACTTTTTGGGCATAAATGCACACACAACCAACTAAATGTATTCATGCGTAAGTAAAGAAAGGTTAGCAATTATGTATCTAAAGAACAATACAGTCTATAGGATATTATAATTATTAAGAAACGTTTTGTTAATTGGAATTGAAAAGTGTTTGACAAATATTAAAGCGATGCATTGTACCTAAACAAGTTTTAAACAGATAAGCCCGATTTTTCATTGCAAGTTTAAGCTTAGCTTAAACGGTCAAATTATGTGGGATAAACTACAGTCAACTTTGTTTGGGACTTAAAGTTGCACTGAATTCAACAACCAAGCTTATAAATTACACATTGGGGGTTTTCCAACTTTTTTATCAACACTCCTTAAAACAGATATAAAATCCGCTATCTAATCTTGGCTTGCGTCATAATGACGCTTAACCGCCTAGACGATTTTTGCGGTTTCGTATCAAAGCACGCCAGTCATTCCTTTGTAGCGATAACTGACGCCAATTGAAAACCCCAAGGGAGTTCAAGTCATCCTCCACTTATTGTTTCCATCTCAGTCGAGGCCTCCCCCCTCCTCTGCTGTCGAATTCGGGTGTCGATAGGAAAACTTTTTGTGCAGGAGTTTCTTTTTCCATTCACATAACATGACCCAGCCAGCGGAGCCTTTGGGCTCTAATCCGCTGAACTATGGTCAGATCTGCGTAAAGCTCGTACAGCTCATCGTTAAATTTCCTTCGATACTCGCCGTTGGCATCACGGGAAGGACCATAAATCTTCCGGAGAACTTTTCTCTCAAATACTCCAAGGGCCATCTCATCTTCTCTTGACACTGTCCATGATTCCGAGCCGTACATCAGGACTGGTATGATGAGAGATTTATAGAGCGTGATCTTTGTTTGTCGAGAGAGGACTTTACTTCTCAATTGCCTACTTAGTCCAAAGTAAAACTTGTTGGCAAGGGTGATTCTCCGTTGGATTTCTAGACTGATATTATTTTCGGTGTTAATGCTGGTTCTCAAATAGACGAAGTCTCTCACCGTTTCAAACTTGTAGCCATCAACGGTGACTTGGCTGCCAAGGCGCAGGCGCGCCGATTCTTTCTTTGATGACAGGAGATACTTCGTCTTGTCCTCGTTCACCGCAAGACACACTTTTTTCGCTTTTTTATCGCGCCCAGAGAAGGCAGCGCTTACGGCGCGGTTGTTAAGGCTAATGATATCAATATCATCGGCATACGCCAGCAATTGCACGCTCTTGTAGAAGATTGTGTCACTGTGGTTTAGCTCTGCTGCTCTAATTATCTTATCCAGCATTAGGTTAAAGAAATCGCACGAAAGGGATGGCTCAGAGAGGTCCTTCCCGATTCTGACGGAGCTGTTGGTTTTGCTCAACGTCATTTGACAAAGCCGTATAAGCTTTGCAGGGAAGTTAAACTCAGAAATTGCGGCATACAGGCAACTTCTTTTTGCGCTGTCAAAAGCGGATTTAAATCGACAAAGAGATGGTGAGTGTCGATTCTTTTATCATGGGACTTCTCCAGGATCCGGCGTATCGTGAAAATCTGGTCGATGGTAGACTTACCAGGTCTAAAGCCACACTGATAAGGTCCAATCAGTTTGTCTAAGATGGTCTTCAGTCTTTCACATAATACGCTAGAAAAAAAATTATATGCGATTTTAAGAAGACTGATTCCGCGGTAGTTGGTGGGGTTAGCGGGATCGCCTTTCTTGTGGATTGGGCAGAGCACACTTAAATTTCAACCTGGAGGCATGCACTCGTCTGACCATATTCTGCATAAGAGCTGATGTATGCTCTTTACCAGCTCTAAGCCTCCGTGTTTGAATAACTCGGCGGGTAGTCCGTCTTTTCCAGGCGCTTTGCTGTTTTTGAGCCGGGATATAGCTATCCTCACTTCTTCATAGCCAGGTGGTGGGACGACCTTACCATCGTCAGCGATTGGGGTATCAGGTTCAACGTCTCCCTCGCAAGTTAGCAGTGTGGAGAAGTGCTCCCTCCATAATTTCAGTATATTCTGTACGTCAGTTACCAGGTCGCCATTACTGTCCTTACAGGAACTTGCCCCGGTCTTTAAACCTTCCGCCAGCCGACGGATCTTTTCATAGAATTTCCAGGCATCGTTCCTGTCAGCCAGCATCTCAAGCTCCTCACACTCACGCCTTTCCGCCTCACGTTTCTTTCTTCGGAAAAGGCGTCGCTCTTCCTTCTTCGCCTCACGATAGCGTTTCCATATACTGCGGGTTGCGCCCGTTCGCAACGTCTCCTTGTAGGCAGCGTCCTTTTTTTTCGAGGCAGTTTTGCATTCCTCATCGTACCAGTTGTTCTTGCGGGCTCGCCGAAACCCTATAGTGGCCTCAGCGGCGGTACGCAATGAGTGAGAGATATGCTTCCATTGCTCGGTTACATCGTTAGGTCGAGGATTGCTCTCCGATAGCTGGTGTGAGAGTCGAGTGGAGAAATTATCAGCTGTATGTGTCGCGCGCAGCTTCTCGACGTCAAACTTTTCTTCCGTTACTGTGCGCACTCTCTTCGCTGCACAGAGGCGTGTGCGTATTTTGGCTGCAACAAGATAATGGTCCGAGTCGATATTGGGACCGCGTAGGGTACGCCGTTAGAACGGTGGAGCTGTGTCTGCCGACGATCATGACATCTGGTTTCTTGTTCTTTTATCAGGGGACAGCCAGGTGGCTTGGTGTATTCGCTCATGCTGGAACCTGGTACTACTGATGACCATATTGCGAGCAGCGGCGAATCAACCTAGTGCCATTGGGGGATGTTATATCGTGGAGACTGAATTTTCCAACTGTAGGACCAAAGATTCCTTCCTTGCCCACCTTGGCATTAAAGTCGACGAGAACGATTTTGATATCATGCAGGGGGTAGCGATCTTAGGTCTGTTCAAGTTTATCGTAGAAGGAGTCCTTCTCTGCGTCGTCTGTCTCCTCAGTCGGCGCATAGGCGCAAATAAATGTTATGTTGAAAAACCTCGCCTTGATGCGGATCGCAGCGAGACGCTCGTCCACAGGAGTGAACGCTAGTACCTACTTGGCGGCGAAGTCTCTTTCCCACCACAAATCCTACACCGCGCACTTTGCCGCGTGTCTGGCCACTGTAGTATACGTCACAAAGACCGATGGTCCTCTTTCCTTGCCCCGTCCATCGCATTTCCTGCAGGGCGGTGATGTCAGCCTTTGCGTTCGCGAGGACATCAACCAGTCGGGCAGCGGTAAAATTTTTGAGTAGGTATGCAGTTTTGTCGCCCATTCAATTTTACTCCAAGAATGTGCAAGTTAGAACTCCCTAAAAATTTTCCCTGAGTTATAAGAATGTTTTTTTCAAGGGTGTTGAGTGTTTTCGTCCATACAAAAGAAAATTTAATTTATGAGTTGTATGGAAGAAAACACTCAACACCCTTGCCAAAGAAAATTCAAAAAATTCAAGTAACATTTTTAGCGAGTTCTAACTTGCACCTTCTTAGAGTAAAATTGAATGGGCTACAAAACTGCATACTCACAAATTATCTGAAAATTCTGCGAAAAAAGTTAAAAATCTATGTACGTGTCAGAATTTTTGTTATTTACGCGTGTATTTTTATTTTTTGACCACTTTCCGAAAAAGTCTATTTGGTTCATAGGACAGAAAAAAAGTTCGTTTTTGTACCACAGTGTAGTTATTCATAACACTGTGTTGCATAACAATGTTCACGTGCCCACATCCATACCGCTTCGCACCCCTTCCTCAACATTTAAGACTGCTTCTGCGTCACTTTGCCTTATTTGTTTGATATAAATATTGCAATTATTTTAACTAAATAACGCGATATGTGCATTTGTACAACTTTTCAGGACAGCATAAAATCTGTGGCCTTTTTTCGAAAGATATTTAATTCTAAAGCAGTGAAAAAACAACAAAATATGGCAAGCCGCATTTATTAGATATATGTAGATTGACAAAAAAATTTAGTAAAAATCTATGCAAACTAACAAACAAATTAAAAAACCGAAAGAACGCACATAACATGTTGAGCACGCGCATCGGCGATACGCGTGTACGAGTCTCTTTGAAAATATTCTATACTGACTAATTAATTTTTAAACACAAGTCTTAAGTGTTGTTTGTCGATCTTTTATTCAATAATTGTTTCAAGCGGAGAACAAATAAAGATTTTTCAGTATAACTGAGATAAGCTCTTTTTGCGAAATTATCGTAAGGGACAAATTAAAATTTTTAGAGGAGATCATTTTTTGTACCACTATACATAGGAATTTCAGGTATAATATTTTACCGTTCTTTTTTAAGTAATAGAGTTCGCCCAGTGGTTGAAATTCAACCACAAAAGCTTATTTTATTTCCTACCTTTTTGCTGTTTCTTAAATTTGCCGTTCTTTTCATATTTTTTATATTTTTGGTTTCTATACATTCCTGTCAATTTTGCCTTTTCCTCCCTCTTTACACCATTCAGTAATATAGTTTCAATGTTGATAATTATTTATTCTTCTTAGGTAGTCTTCATACGTATTTCTTTCCTTTCCTTTCCTTTGCTTTTATTTCCTTTCCTTTCTTTTTTTCCTTTCCTGCCCTACCCTTTTCTTTCCTTTCCTTTTCTTCCCTCTCTTTTCTTTTCTTTTCTTTCCTTTTCGCGTCTTTTCGTTTCTTTTATTCTCTTACCTGACCTTTCTTTCCATTTCCATTACATTCCTTTTTTAATTGTATTTTCTTTTTCTTTCCTTTCCTTTCGTTTCCTTTGCTTTAGTTTCCTTTCATTTTATTCATCTTTTTTTTCATTCCATTTCTTTTCTTTTATTTTTTTTCTTACCTTTATTTTCTTTCACTTTTTTTCCTTAGATTTTTTTCCTGTCAATTCGTTTCTTTACCTTTCCTTCCCTTACATTTCCTTTCCTACTGTTTCCTTACTTTCTTTTTTTTCCTTTCCATAACTACTTTGGTTTTCTTTCTTTTCCATTCATTTTCTTTACTTATTTTTTTCTTATTTTATTCTTTTTATTTTCATTGATTTCCGCACCTTCCACCTCGCTACCTTTTCTTTCCTTTTTTTCTCTTCTTGCCTTTCTTTGTCTTTCTCTATTTGCCTCTCTTTTCCACTCTTTTACCTACATTACATTTCCTTTCTTCCCTTCCTTTTTTTCTTTTCCATTCCTTTCCCTACCTTTATTTTCCTTTGATTTTTCTCTCATATTTTCCGTTCCTTACCTTATTCCCATTCTTTCCTCTATTTTATACTTTTATTTATTTCATTTTGTTTTATATTTATTTATTTTATATTCTTTCCTTTTCTTTCATTTCCAACAAATTTCTTTTTTTACTTTCAATCACTTTTCTATTTCTTATCTTACTTTTTTTAATTTTATCAATTTTTCTTTTATTTTATTTCACTAAGTCTAGCCACGAAAGGCTTTGTGCTTTTTTATCAAGACATCATGTCTGAGCAAGCATTTGCTTCTCTGAATACCCACGTACAGATTTTGTTTTTGTAAACACTGTTTGTACCTACGCTCAATAAAGTTGACGGGCTGGCTCATGTTTATTATTGCTGCCAACAAAACAACTCACACTCGTACTCTCCCCAACTGCAATGAATGCAAGCACAACAATGCAAGTGTACCTACAGCGGCTCTATGTATAAAGTGAATGCGTGTTTAGCACTTGTAGTGGTGTAACTTTCAAATCATATTATAATTAATTATTTTTAATTTTTGGTTTGTTGTCGCACACACTGCTCGGCGAGACCTATCGATACATATCAAATTTTATATACCTTAGAATTGTGGTTATTGCAAAAAAGGGAGAAAACTGTTAAGCATTGCGCATTTATGTATATATAATAGATCCTCGACTGCTGAGTGAAAAATTGCCCTACTTATTTAAAAATACCCTCAGAATTTATTTGAAGAACGCTCTATTTCAGGAGCGCTTTATCTTAGAATGAGTTTTAAAAACGAGATATCACGATAAAAAGTTCATTATATTTTCAACTGAGATAGATCGTTTTTGAATAAAATTTTTAAATAGATATGATTTTGCAAAAAGACGAAATAAGACTTTTATTTTTAAGAAGAAAGAATAAATATATTATATTATATATTAATAAAAATATTATATATATTATATCTTATAACTTTAATCGAGCTAAACTTGTATATTTGTACATTTGTATATCCGGACTATCTCGAGAACCGCTTTACCGATTTGGTTGAAATTTTGAATATAGAATTTTTGAATACAGAATTTTTTTAATTCTGCGCCAAGCCAACTCAAATATTTTCAAATAGGGTTGCCACCTTACCGAAGCAAATCTGTATATTTGTGTATCCGGTACTATCTCGGCAACAGCTTCACCGATTTAGATGAAACTTGGCATATACATGGTATGATTGATTATAAAACTATCCACTTGGGGGTTGCCACTTGGAGCGGTTTACAGGGTTGCCGCCTATTTCAATTTTTTTAAATAATGGAGCCAGATGTGCCAATATGGGTATCAAACGAAAGGTACTTTCGACGGCATACCAACTAAAATATTTTGAAGTAGGATTGCCACAAAGGGTTGCCACCTTACTATACTTGGTTTAAGGGCTCACCGAGGTCTTTTGCGCAGCGTCTGTTCACCATGAGGTGCGGCTGCAAGCGGGCGTCTGTCTTGAAGCAAGCGGCTCGCTATATAAATGTGTAAATATTTTCCAAAAACCCCAAAACGGGTTGTGCGCTGGGCTTCGGACTCGCCACGTAAAAAACTTAATTCCAATGAAAACTAATGTACCAAAGCCTCGGATGAGAACCCCCTTTTATGTTGACGACCCGGCAAAACGAATAAGGAATAATGATTTGGATATTAGGGCATGTACCGGGAATGTCCGGACCCTTTCAAGGGACGGTACCGCTACCCGACTGGTTGATGTCCTCGTAGGCGCAAAGACCGACATCACCGCCCTGCAGGAAATGCGATGGACGGGGCAAGGAAAGACGACAATCGGTCCTTGTGACGGATACCATAGTGGCCAGGCACGCGGCAAAGCGCGTGGTGTAGGATTCGTGGTGGGGAAGAGACTTCGCCGCCAAGTATTAGCGTTCACTCCTGTGGACGAGCGTCTCGCTGCGATCCGCATCAAGGCGAGGTTTTCAACATAACATTTAACGCAGAGAAGGACTCCTTCTACGATAAACTTGAACAGACTTATGATCGCTGCCCCAGGAATGATATCAAAATCGTGCTCGGTGACTTTAATGCCAAGGTGGGCAAGGAAGGAGTCTTTAGTCCTACAGTTGGAAAATTCACTCTCCTCGATATAACATCCCCAAACGGCACTAGGTTGATTGACTTCGCCGCTGCTCGCAATATAGTCATCAGTAGTACCAGGTTCCAGCATGAGCGAATACACCACGCCACATGGTTGTCCCCTGATCAAAGAACTAGAAACCAGATTGATCATGTCATGATCGACGGCAGACACAGCTCCACCGTTCTAGACGTGCGTACCCTACGCGGTCCCAATATCGACTCGGACCATTATCTTGTTGCAGCCAAAATACGCACACGCCTCTGTGCAGCGAAGAAAGTGCGCACAGTAACGGAAGGAAAGTTTGACGTCGAGAAGCTGCGCATGACACAGACAGCTGATAATTTCTCCACTCGACTCTCACACATGCTATCAGAGGGCAATCCTCGACCTAACGATGTAACCGAGCAATGGAAGCATATATCTCACTCATTGCGTACCGCCGCTGAGGCCACTATAGGGTTTCAGCGAGCCCGCAAGAACAACTGGTACGATGGGGAATGTAGCACTGCCTCGGTCAAAAAAGGACGCTGCATACAGGGAAACGTTGCGAACGGGCGCAACCCGCAGTGTATGGCAACGCTATAGTGTGGCGAGGAAGGAAGAGAGGTGCCTTTTCAGAAAAAAGAAACGTGAAGCCGAAAGGCGTGAGTGTGAGGAGCTTGAGATGCTGGCTGACAGAAATGATGTCCGTAAATTCTATGAAAAGATCCGGCGGATGACGGAAGGTTTAAAGACCGGGGCAAGTTCCTGTAAGGATAATAACGGCGACCTGGTAACCGACGTACAGAATGTACTTAAATTATGGAGGGAGCACTTCTCCTCACTGCTAAATTGCGAGGGAGACGTCGAACCCGATACCCCAATCCCTGACGATGGAAAAGTCGTCCCACCACCTGACTATGAAGAAGTGAGGATAGCTATATCCCGGCTCAAAAACAACAAAGCCCCTGGAAAAGACGGACTACCCGCCGAGCTGTTCAAACACGGAGGCGAAGAGCTGGTAAAAAGCATACATCAGCTCTTATGCAGAATATGGTCAGACGAGTGCATGCCTCCAGATTGGAATTTAAGTGTGCTCTGCCCAATCCACAAGAAAGGCGATCCCGCTAACCCCACCAACTACGAATCAGTCTTCTTAATATCGCATATAAGGTTCTTTCTAGCGTATTGTGTGAAAGACTGAAGACCATCTTAGACAAACTGATTGGACCTTATCAGTGTGGCTTTAGACCTGGTAGGTCTACCATCGACCAGATTTTCACGATACGCCGAATCCTGGAGAAGACCCATGATAAAAGAATCGACACTCACCATCTCTTTGTCGATTTTAAATCCGCTTTTGACAGCGCAAAAAGAAGTTGCCTGTATGCCGCCATGTCTGAATTTAACTTCCCTGCAAAGCTTATACGGCTTTGTCAAATGACGTTGAGCAAAACCAACAGCTCCGTCAGAATCGGGAAGGACCTCTCTGAGCCATCCCTTTCGTGCGATCTCTTTAACCTGATGCTGGATAAGATAATTAGAGCAGCAGAGCTAAACCGCAATGGCACAATCTTCTACAAGAGCGTGCAATTGCTGGCGTATGCCGATGATATTGATATCATTGGCCTTAACAGCCGCGCCGTAAGCGCTGCTTTCTCTGGGTTGGATAAGGAAGCGAAAAAAGTGTGTTTTGCGGTGAACGAGGACAAGACGAAGTATCTGCTGTCATCAAAGAAAGAATCGGCGCACCTGCCCCTTGGCAGCCAGGTCACCGTTGATAGCTAAAAGTTTGAAACGGTGAGAGACTTCGTCTATTTGGGAACCAGCATTAACACCGAATATAATATCAGTCTAGAAATCCAACGGAGAATCACCCTTACCAACAAGTGTTACTTTGGACTAAGTAGGCAATTGAGAAGTAAATTCCTCTCTCGACAAACAAAGATCACGCTCTATAAATCTCTCATCGTACCAGTCCTGATGTACGGCTCGGAATCATGGACAGTGTCAAGAGAAGATGAGATGGCCCTTGGAGTATTTGAGAGACAAGTTCTCCGGAAGATTTATGGTCCTTCCCGTGATGCCAACGGCGAGTATCGAAGGAAATTTAACGATGAGTTGTGCGAGATTTACGCAGACCTGACCATAGTTCAGCGGATTAAAGCCCAAAGGCTCCGCTGGCTGGGTCATGTTATGCGAATGGAAAAAGAAGCTCCAGCACAGAAAGTTTTCCTATCGACACCCGAATTCGGCAGCAGAGGAAGGGGGAGGCCTCGACTGAGATGGAAACAACAGGTGGAGGATGACTTGAACTCCCTTGGGGTTTCCAATTGGCGTCAGTTATCGCTACAAAGGAATGACTGGCGTGCTTTGATACGAAACCGCAAAAATCGCCTAGGCGGTTAAGCGTCATTATGACGCAAGCCAAGATTAGATTAGATTAGATAAATGCGATGAAATAAAAGAACTTTTGATTTACTCTACAACTTTTATTCGTAATAAGTTTTACATTGTGTTACAAAAAATAACAAACTGCAACCGCAATGATGCAATTTTTATGGTTGCACAGTGTTAGCTGTACGACATTCATATACGACGTATTTATAGTGCTGGACAATTGCTCATATCCTTTTTCTTGATTAGGTTGTAGGGTAAGTTGTTAGCTTTCATAACTGCGATGGATTTTGCTTGAGCAGTTGGATTTGCGCTGTAGGAACGGAGCAGGGTAGTAAGCAACACTGAAAAATTGTAGAAAGAAAAAATATTAATTTCAAATTTATAACTTTCACGTGATTTCATAATCAGAATATAACTTAGCTGCATATCGTTACCTTAATTCTCAACTGAGTTTCAACTAACGAACGAATTGGTGAATTAAGGTGACGATATGTGAATGTTGATAAACAACTTTGCGAATACGGTACATGACACATTATGCGCAAGTTGTTCAAGATTTTGGACCAATGCACGAAACTTTAAAACGCTTTAAGCAAGTAAAGTAACGCTGCCACTTGGCAAGCTCTCGTACAAACAAATTTTGACAGCCAGCAAAAGTAAGCGTGCATTGAGCAAAAACATAAGGCTGAAAACAGGGGGAACATTTTAAACTTTTTTTGGCGATACGCTCTAATGTACATATCATTTAAAAGACAAAAAGCTGTGTTGAAGTGTAAAACACCTGCAACATTTTGGAAATTTGCAACAAAAAATTTCCTTTTAACATAATTTTGGTATAATAAAAAATTCACTTACTGACGTGGGTATTGTGCTTTGTTTCGTCGCAAGTAAGCACGGTTGCATAGGTTTTGTAATCAGTTGATAAAATATAGTCCTGGAATTTGCTACCGAAAGCTGTAAAGCAAAAGAGAAGAAATATTAGTTTATTTAACTTGATCGAAAAAAAAAAAAAAAATGGCGTTATTTCCATGTGATCTGATGATACTAAGGAAAGCTTGTGAAAACTTGACTTGGTCTCTATACAGTTTTTTTTTCAGAAAAATGCCAAAAGAAACTGCAAACGGTAGAGAGCGAAAAAGTGGCGGCTAAATATTCGAAATTTCAAACAGTTTTGACGTTTTTGAAACTTTGACGTTAAATTGGAAATATTAATGGCAACATGCAATGAACAAAAACAATTTTGCACAACGGAAACCATGGTATTTTTACGAAAGTTGATTTCGTGTAGATTCGTTTTGCCGAACAAACTTATAATCCAACTCGTCTCGTCTCTTTTTTATAGGCAAAGATTATTAACAATTTCATACATGTTTCAGCAACATGTTGCTTATACCGTTGTTGGCATATTTTCATTTTTGATACAACAAAGCGATAGAAGGATTAGTTAAGCAAAACTAAAGCACCAAAACGAAATTTTCGTAAATTTATGATTTACTGATCACGGAAAAAATAGCTCTTCTTTTCCTCCTGATATCGTCCAAAGACTATTTGAGGCCATCGAAATCTTCAAGAATCAATAAAAATCAACAAAGACGTGCTGTGCTATACCTTTGCTCAGAAAAAGTGATCTTTATAAAGTTCCATTTCAAAAAAAAAAACAAAATTACAAAATAAATTTGTTTTACTGTGAAATTGGTGAATATTTTTGGGCAGTACAAAAAAAAACAACAGCTTTGTAGAAATCACCCTAATGTAGCAGATATACAGTCAAAAGTCATATTTGTTTCACTTACACCAGAAAGGAACCTGGACTTCGATGTGGCCGGGACCCTTAATTACACCTTTTCCATGAGTACCGTTTGGCTTGTTACTGTGAAATAAAAGAAAGATATGTAAATGTTTAATCAACTTTTTTTCTAGCAATAGTGTCTACTTAAATTAAAAACTGAAATATAGTAACTTGTGCCGACCAACGCCTAAAAGTACACTACAACAGAACGGCTCATCGAATACGAATATGCACGAGCCAGCGACCAATAGCAGCAACGACCAGTTAGCTAGCGTTAATTTGCCGATTGACGGTAGAGTTTTGGATACGATCGTATTTTTTTCATTAATGCAGCAAGCGCGCGATTACAAATCATAGAATTACCGTCAAAAGCTTTGGACCGTTTATAAGAGTGTTAAGATCTGGGTGGCAGGTCTATACAAACGTACAACAACCCCGGTAACTGACACGCTGATCGCTTGACACGAGCAGTTAGTCTTCAACCAAACACTGTCTGTTGGTAGGAAAAGTTGGTTTAATTAAAGATAAAATACTTACCCGACATAATCAATCCAGTTGTAAGCCATTGATATTTGGGTAGGTGAAATGTAGCCGTATTCTGAATGCAAGCAACGAGTTTGTGGAAGTAAAACACCGGGAATAGCTTCATAAACCACCCACTTGCCAGCGTACTGAAAATAATACAAATATTCTTTCATGAAAAACTTGTTAAAATTAATAAATAATAATAATATATACTATACACATACATATGTACCTATATAAAATTCTAACTCAAAATTTTGTAAAAGCTAAACATCCGATCAGCTGGCCCGATTTTTTTCATTCAAATTTTAAAATATCACAATCTGGCCATAATAGGACACCGACAATCTTTTTTTTTTTTCAAATTAAAACAATGCTAGACATGCATGACAGCACCCATCAGTTTTTCCATATTGCCTTAAGAAAGTGATACTAAATCCTGATGTAAATATAAAGCAGGTTATATTTACAGCATTATTTACCATCACGTTCTTGGGTTGGGGTTGAGACTGGGGGGGGGAGGGTTAGGGTAAGGTATGGTGATACATGCAGGCAAATAAATTTTTGGCAGGACAACGTCTGCCGGGTTAGCTTGTGGAGATATAAAATAGGCGTAGCGCCGTCGTTGTTAAGTCATTTATGTATAGACATAAAATAGGCGTAGCGCCGTCGTTGTTAAGTCATTTATGTATAGACAAGCAACGATTATTTTTCGGCGGCGACAAACGTAGTCGATTAAAATAGAGCGTGTCTACAGCTGAGATAGGACGTTCTAGAACAAACCCCGGCCGATACTGAGACAATTTTTCGAAAATCAGGAAACGAATTTACATAGATTATTATGCTCTTTCGGCTCCCAAAGAATGAAATTGTTGCTGTGCTTGTGAGAGCGCTATGATCGCACTGACCAATCAATGGATGTTGTTTGTTAGGCTCAGTCGCTCAGTTGCTAGCAACGACTCAACAACATATGCTTTTGCCTCGGTGTTTGCTAGTAAGCGACGGAGCAAAACCGGATAACATAATTTCATTAGTTGGTCATTTCTGCCGTGCCCTGTTCTTGAACCAAATAGGGGATTTATGGAAAATATATTTTGAAATACCGAAAGATAAAGAATATAATTACTCAAACTTTGGAATGCTCTTCGCTCAAGTTTCAGAACAAAAATCGACAAAGGTGATATCAGATAAGCCAAACCAGTTTGTCTCAAGCACAAAACTGAAAATCGTTCGAAGGGGCGCGTCAGATTTAAAAAAATTTTTTCTGCAATAAAAAATGTCCCTGAAATATATTTTCACCCACAAAAGTAGTAGTTATTATGACAAATAAATAATGATAGTATAAACAAAAGTAATACTCACACTTTTTGGATCAAAATTCTTCATTACGTTCACTTGAGGACATTTACCGGGTCTTTCGATTTGTGCTGATGACAAATTTAGAAGTGTCAAGAAAACAATAACTGACAAGGAGGCACTGGAAATAGACAAAAAAATGTGAAAAAATTAAAAGTTTATGAAAAATTTGTTTAAGGTCTATAAAAGGTAGCATCGTCCAAATTTAAAATTGGGCTATAAATAATTTAAATTTTGGCTAACACTATATATATGTTCTAGTCTTGAATTAAAGTTATTTAGGTACTTACATTGCAAACTGTTGTTTCTGCATTTTGAAAAGTTTTTTTTTTTTTCTCGAAGAGATGCTAAATAGAGAACACACTTTTCGTTATCAACACTGAAGCTGACTATGAAAGTTTAAATTTCGTCGCGTCTTTTATAGGTCCAAATACCCGACTTTTTCGGCATAAATTCACACACAACCAACTAAATCAATCCAACTATTCATGCGTAAGTAAAGAAAGTTAGCAAATATGTATCTAAAGAACAATACAGTCTATAGGATATTATAATTATTAAGAAACTTTTTGTTAATTGGAATTGAAAGGTGTTTGACAAATATTAAAGCGATGCATTGTACCTAAACAAGTTTTAAGCAGATAAGCCCGGTTTTTCATTGCAAGTTTAAGCTTAGTTTAAACGGCCAAATTATGTGGGATAAACTACAGTCAACTTTGTTTGGGACTTAAAGTTGCACTGACTTCAACAACCAGGCTTATAAATTACACATTGGGGATTTTCCAACTTTTTGTATCAACACTCCTTAAAACATATTTAAAATCCGCCATCTAATCTTGGCTTGCATCATAATGACGCTTAACCGCCTAGGCGATTTTTGCCGTTTTGTATCAAAGCACGCCAGTTATTCCTTTGTAGCGATAACTGACGCCAATTGAAAACCCCAAGGGAGTGCAAGTCATCCTCCACTTGTTGTTTCCATCTCAGTCGAGGCCTCCCCCTTCCTCTGCTGTCGATTTCGGGTGTCGATAGGAACACTGTCCATGATTCCGAGCCGTACATCAGGACTGGTATGATGAGAGATTTATAGAGCGTGATCTTTGTTTGTCGAGAGAGGACTTTACTTCTCAATTGCCTACTTAGTCCAAAGTAAAACTTGTTGGCAAGGGTGATTCTCCGTTGGATTTCTGGACTGATATTATTTTCGGTGTTAATGCTGGTTCCCAAATAGACGAAGTCTCTCACAGTTTCAAACTTGTTCTTTCTTTGATGACAGGAGATACTTCGTCTTGTCCTCGTTCACCGCAAAACACACTTTTTTCGCTTCTTTATCCCGCCTAGAGAAGGCAGCGTTTACGGCGCGGTTGTTAAGGCTAATGATATCAATATCATCGGCATACGCCAGCAATTGCACGCTCTTGTAGAAGATTGTGTCACTGCGGTTTAGCTCTGCTGCTCTAATTATCTTATCCAGCATCAGGTTAAAGAAATCGCACGAAAGGCAGTCGCCCTGTCTGAAGCCTCGTTTGGTCTCAAATGGCTCAGAGAGGTCCTTCCCGATTCTGACGAAGCTGTTGGTATTACTCAGCGTTATTTGGCAAAGCCGTATAAGCTTTGCAGGAAAGTCAAATTCAGACATGGCGGTATACAGGCAGCTCCTTTTTGCGCTGTCAAAAGTGGCTTTAAAATCGACAAAGAGGTGGTGTGTGTCGATTCTTTTATCATGGGTCTTCTCCAGGATTTGGCATATCGTGAAAATCTGGTCGATGGTAGAGTTACCAGGTCTAAAGCCACACTGATAAGGTCCAATCAGCTTGTCTACGATGGGCTTCAGTCTTTCACACAATACGCTAGAAAGAACCTTATACGCGATATTAAGAAGGCTGATTCCGCGGTAGTTGGTGCGGTTAGCGGGATCGCCTTTCTTGTGGATTGGGCAGAGCACACTTAAATTCCAATCTGGAGGCATGCACTCGTCTGACCATATTCTGCATAAGAGCTGATGCATGCTTTTTACCAGCTCTTCGCCTCCGTGTTTGAACAGCTCGGCGGGCAGTCCGTCTTTTCCAGGCGCTTTGCTGTTTTTGAGCCGGGATATAGCTATCCTCACTTCTTCATAGCCAGGTGGTGGGACGACCTTACCATCGTCAGCGATTGGGGTATCAGGTTCAACGTCTCCCTCGCAATTTAGCAGTGAGGAGAAGTGCTCCCTTCATAATTTCAGTATATTCTGTACGTCAGTAACCAGGTCTCCATTATTGTCCTTACAGGAACTTGCCCCGGTCTTTAAACCTTCCGCCAGCCGCCGGATCTTTTCATAGAATTTTCAGGCATCGTTCCTGTCAGCCAGCATCTCAAGCTCCTCACACTCACGCCTTTCCGCCTCACGTTTCTTTTTTCGGAAAAGGCGTCGCTCTTCCTTCTTCGCCTCACGATGGCGTTGCCATATACTGCGGGTTGCGCCCGTTCGCAACGTCTCCCTGTATGCAGCGTCCTTTTTGTCCGAGGCAGTGCTACATTCCTCATCGTACCAGTTGTTCTTGCGGGCTCGCCGAAACCCTATAGTGGCCTCAGCGGCGGTACGTAATGAGTGAGAGATATGCTTCCATTGCTCGGTTACATCGTTAGATCGAGGATTGCCCTCTGATAGCAGGTGTGAGAGTCGAGTGGAGAAATTATCAGCTGTCTGTGTCATGCGCAGCTTCTCGACGTCAAACTTTTCTTCCGTTACTGTGCGCACTCTCTTCGCTGCACAGAGGCGTGTGCGTATTTTGGCTGCAACAAGATAATGGTCCGAGTCGATATTGGGACCGCGTAGGGTACGCACGTTAGAACGGTGGAGCTGTGTCTGCCGACGATCATGACATCTGGTTTCTTGTTCTTTTATCAGGGGACAGCCAGGTGGCGTGGTGTATTCGCTTATGCTGGAACCTGGTACTACTGATGACCATATTGCGAGCAGCGGCGAAGTCAATCAACCTAGTGCCGTTGGGGGATGTTATATCGTGGAGACTGAATTTTCCAACTGTAGGACCAAAGACTCCTTCCTTGCCCACCTTGGCATTAAAGTCGCCGAGCACGATTTTGATATCATGCTGGGGGTAGCGATCTTAGGTCTGTTCAAGTTTATCGTAGAAGGAGTTCTTCTCTGCGTCGTCTGTCTCCTCAGTCGGCGCATAGGCGCAAATAAATGTTATGTTGAAAAACCTCGCCTTGATGCGGATCGCAGCGAAACCCTCGTTCACAGGAGTGAACGCTAGTACTTGGCGGCGAAGTCTCTTTCCCACCACAAATCCTACACCACGCGCTTTGCCGCGTGTCTGGCCACTGTAGTATACGTCACAAAGACCGATGGTCCTCTTTCCTTGCCCCGTCCATCGCATTTCCTGCAGGGCGGTGATGTCAGCCTTTGCGTTCGCGAGGACATCAACCAGTCGGGCAGCGGTAAAATTTTTGAGTAGGTATGCAGTTTTGTCGCCCATTTAATTTTACTCCAAGAAAGTGCAAGTTAGAACTCCCTAAAAATTTTCCCTGAGTTATAAGAATGTTTTTTTCAAGGGTGTTGAGTGTTTTCGTCCATACAAAAGAAAATTTAATTTATGAGTTGTATGGAAGAAAACACTCAACACCCTTGAAAAAAACATTCTAAAAATTCAAGTAACATTTTTAGCGAGTTCTAACTTGCACCTTCTTAGACTGCATACTCAAAAATTATCTGAAAATTCTGCCAAAAAAGTTAAAAATTTATGTACTTTTAAAAAATTTATGTATTTTTAATTTTTGACCACTTTCCGAAAAAGTCTTTTTGGTTCATAGGACAGAAAAAAAGTTCGTTTTTGTACCACAGTGTAGTTATTCATAACACTGTGTTGCATAACAATGTACACGTGCCCACATCCATAACGCTTCTCATCCCTTCCCCAACATTTAAGACTGCTTCTGCGTCACCTTGCCTTATTTGTTTGATATAAATATTGTCATTATTTTAACTAAATAACGCGATATGTGCATTTGTACAACTTTTCAGGACAGCATAAAGTCTGTGGCTTTTTTTTTGAAAGATATTTAATTCCAAAGCAGTGAAATAACAACAAAATGGGCAAGCCACATTTATTAGATATATGTAGGTTGACAAAAGAATTTAGTAAAAATCGATGCAAACTAGCAAACAAATTAAAAAACCGAAAGAACGCACATAACATGTTGAGCACGCGCATCGGCGATACGCGTGTATGAGTCTCTTTGAAAATATTCTATACTGACTAATTAATTTTTAAACACAAGGCTTAAGTGTTGTTTGTCGATCTTTTATTCGATAATTGTTTCAAGCGGGGAACAAATAAAGATATTTCAGTATAACTGAGATAAGCTCTTTTTGCGAAATTATCGTAAGGGACAAATTAAAATTTTTAGAGGAGAGCATTTTTTGTACCACTATACATAGGAATTTCAGGTATAATATTTTACCGTTCTTTTTTAAGTAATAGAGTTCGCCCAGTGGTGGAAATTCAACCACAAAAGCTTATTTTATTTCCTACCTTTTTGCTGTTTCTTAAATTTGCCGTTCTTTTCATATTTTTTATATTTTTGGTTTCTATACATTCCTGTCAATTTTGCCTTTTCCTCCCTCTTTACACCATTCAGTAATATAGTTTCAATGTTGATAATTATTTATTCTTCTTAGGTAGTCTTCATACGTATTTCTTTCCTTTCCTTTCCTTTGCTTTTATTTCCTTTCCTTTCTTTTTTTCCTTTCCTGCCCTACCCTTTTCTTTCCTTTCCTTTTCTTCCCTCTCTTTTCTTTTCTTTTCTTTCCTTTTCGCGTCTTTTCGTTTCTTTTATTCTCTTACCTGACCTTTCTTTCCATTTCCATTACATTCCTTTTTTAATTGTATTTTCTTTTTCTTTCCTTTCCTTTCGTTTCCTTTGCTTTAGTTTCCTTTCATTTTATTCATCTTTTTTTTCATTCCATTTCTTTTCTTTTATTTTTTTTCTTACCTTTATTTTCTTTCACTTTTTTCCTTAGATTTTTTTCCTGTCAATTCGTTTCTTTACCTTTCCTTCCCATACCTTTCCTTTCCTACTGTTTCCTTACTTTCTTTTTTTTTCCTTTCCATAACTCCTTTGGTTTTCTTTCTTTTCCATTCATTTCCTTTACTTATTTTTTTTTAGCTTTTCATTACCTTTCTTTCCTTTATTTTTCATTCTTTTTATTTTCATTTATTTCCGTACCTTCCACCTCGCTACCTTTTCTTTCCTTTTTTTTCTCTTCTTGCCTTTCTTTGTCTTTCTCTATTTGCCTCTCTTTTCCACTCCTTTACCTACATTACATTTCCTTTCTCCCCTTCCTTTTTTCTTTTCCATTCCTTTCCCTACCTTTATTTTCCTTTATTTTTTTCTCATATTTTCCGTTCCTTACCTTATTCCCATTCTTTCCTCTGTTTTATACTTTTATTTATTTGATTTTGTTTTATTTTTATTTATTTTATAGTCTTTCCTTTTCTTTCATTTCCAACAAATTTCTTTTTTACTTTCAATCACTTTTCTATTTCTTCTCTTACTTTTTTTAATTTTATCAATTTTTCTTTTTATTTTATTTCACTAAGTCTAGCCACGAAGGGCTTTGTGCTTTTTTTTCAAGACATCATGTCTGAGCAAGCATTTGCTTCTCTGAATACCCACGCACAGACTTTGTTTTTGTAAACACTGTTTGTACCTACGCTCAATAAAGCTCATGTTTATTATTGCTGCCAACAAAACAACTCACACTCGTACTCTCTCCAACTGCAATGAATGCAAGCACAACAATGCAAGTGTACCTACAGCGGCTCTATGTATAAAGTGAATGCGTGTTTAGCACTTGTAGTGGTGTAACTTGCAAATCATATTATAATTAATTATTTTTAATTTTTGGTTTGTTGTCGCACACACTGCTTGGCGAGACCTATCGATACATATCAAATTTTATATACCTTAGAATTGTGGTTATTGCAAAAAAGGGAGAAAACTGTTAAGCATTGCGCATTTATATATAATAGATCCTCGACTGCTGCCATACTTATTTAAAAATACCCTCAGAATTTGTTTGAAGAACACTCTATTTCAGAAGCGCTTTAACTTAGAATGAGTTTTAAAAACGAGCTATCACAATAAAAAGTTCATTATATTTTCAACTGAGATAGATCGTTTTTGAATAAAATTTTGAAATAGATATCGTCGGTGATTTTGCAAAAAGACGAAATAGACTTTTATTTTTAAGAAGAAAGAATAAATATATTATATTATATATTAATAAAAATATTATATATATTATATCTTATAACTTTAATCGAGCTAAACTTGTATATTTGTACATTTGTATATCCGAACTATCTCGAGAACCGCTTTACCGATTTGGTTGAAATTTTGAATATAGATAGTATGATTGGTTCTAAGACTATCCACTTGGGGGTTGCCACTTAGGGAGGTTTACAGGGTTGCCACCTATCCCAATTTTTTAAATTCTGCGCCAAGCCAACTCAAATATTTTCAAATAGGGTTGCCACCTTACCGAAGCAAATCTGTATATTTGTGTATCCGGTACTATCTCGGGAACAGCTTCACCGATTTAGATGAAATTTGGCATATACATGGTATGATTGATTATAAAACTATCCACTTGGGGGTTGCCACTTGGGGCGGTTTACAGGGTTGCCGCCTATTTAAATTTTTTTTAAATAATGGAGCCAGATGTGGCAATATGGGTATCAAACGAAAGGTACTTTCGACGGCATACCAACTAAAATATTTTGAAGTAGGATTGCCACCATACTTGGTTTAAGGGCTCAACGAGGTCTTTTGCGCAGCGTCTGTTCACCATGAGGTGCGGCTGCAAGCGGGCGTCTGTCTTGAAGCAAGCGGGTCGCTATATAAATGTGTAAATATTTTCCAAAAACCCCAAAACGGGTTGTGCGCTGGGCTTGGGACCCGCCACGTAAAAAACTTTATTCCAATGAAAACTAATGTAATGTTAATGATTTGGATATTAGGGCATGTACCGGGAATGTCCGGACCCTTTCAAGGGACGGTACCGCTGCCCGACTGGTTGATGTCCTCGTAGGCGCAAAGACCGACATCACCGCCCTGCAGGAAATGCGATGGACGGGGCAAGGAAAGACGACAATCGGTCCTTGTGACGTATACCATAGTGGCCAGGTACGCGGCAAAGCGTGTGGTGTAGGATTCGTGGTGGGGAAGAGACTTCGCCGCCAAGTATTAGCGTTCACACCTGTGGACGAGCGTCTCGCTGCGATCCGCATCAAGGCGAGGTTTTTCAACATAACAAGTTCCTGTAAGGATAATAACGGCGACCTGGTAACCGACGTACAGAATGTACTTAAATTATGGAGGGAGCACTTCTCCTCACTGCTAAATTGCGAGGGAGACGTCGAACCCGATACCGCAATCCCTGACGATGGAAAAGTCGTCCCACCACCTGACTATGATGAAGTGAGGATAGCTATATCCCGGCTAAAAAACAACAAATCGCCTGGGAAAGGCGGACTACCCGCCGAGCTGTTGAAACACGGAGGCGAAGAGCTGGTAAAGAGCATGCATCAGCTCTTATGCAGAATATGGTCAGACGAGTGCATGCCTCCAGATTGGAATTTAAGTGTGCTCTGCCCAATCCACAAGAAAGGCGATCCCGCTAACCCCACCAACTACCGCGGAATCAGTCTTCTTAAAATCGCATATAAGGTTTTTTCTAGCGTATTGTGTGAAAGACTGAAGACCATCTTAGACAAACTGATTGGACCTTATCAGTGTGGCTTTAGACCTGGTAAGTCTACCATCGACCAGAAGACCCATGATAAAAGAATCGACACTCACCATCTCTTTGTCGATTTTAAATCCGCTTTTGACAGCGCAAAAAGAAGTTGCCTGTATGCCGCTATGTCTGAATTTAACTTCCCTGCAAAGCTTATACGGCTTTGTCAAATGACGTTGAGCAAAACCAACAGCTCCGTCAGAATCGGGAAGGACCTCTCTGAGCCATCCCTTTCGTGCGATTTCTTTAACCTGATGCTGGATAAGATAATTAGAGCAGCAGAGCTAAACCGCAATGGCACAATCTTCTACAAGAGCGTGCAATTGCTGGCGTATGCCGATGATATTGATATCATTAGCCTTAACAACCGCGCCGTAAGCGCTGCCTTCTCTGGGCGGGATAAAGCAGCGAAAAAAGTGTGTTTTGCGGTGAACGAGGACAAGACGAAGTATCTGCTGTCATCAAAGAAAGAATCGGCGCACCTGCCCCTTGGCAGCCAGGTCACCGTTGATAGCTACAAGTTTGAAACTGTGAGAGACTTCGTCTATTTGGGAACCAGCATTAACACCGAAAATAATATCAGTCTAGAAATCCAACGGAGAATCACCCTTGCCAACAAGTGTTACTTTGGACTAAGTAGGCAATTGAGAAGTAAATTCCTCTCTCGACAAACAAAGATCACGCTCTATAAATCTCTCATCATACCAGTCCTGATGTACGGCTCGGAATCATGGACAGTGTCAAGAGAAGATGAGATGGCCCTTGGAGTATTTGAGAGACAAGTTCTCCGGAAGATTTATGGTCCTTCCCGTGATGCCAACGGCGAGTATCCAAGGAAATTTAACGATGAGTTGTGCGAGATTTACGCAGACCTGACCATAGTTCAGCGGATTAAAGCCCAAAGGCTCTGCTGGCTGGGTCATGTTATGCGAATGGAAAAAGAAGCTCCAGCACAGAAAGTTTTCCTATCGACACCCGAATTCGGCAGCAGAGGAAGGGGGAGGCCTCGACTGAGATGGAAACAACAGGTGGAGGATGACTTGAACTCCCTTGGGGTTTCCAATTGGCGTCAGTTATCGCTACAAAGGAATAACTGGCGTGCTTTGATACAAAACGGCAAAAATCGCCTAGGCGGTTAAGCGTCATTATGACGCAAGCCAAGATTAGATTAGATTAGATAAATGCGATGAAATAAAAGAACTTTTGATTCACTCTACAACTTTTATTCGTAATATCTTTTACATTGTGTTACAAAAAATAACAGACTGCAACCGCAATGATGCAATTTTTATGGTTGCACAGTGTTAGCTGTAGGACATTCATATACGACGTATTTATAGTGCTGGACAATTGCTCATATCCTTTTTCTTGATTAGGTTGTAGGGTAAGTTGTTAGCTTTCATAACTGCGATGGATTTTGCTTGAGCAGTTGGATTTGCGCTGTAGGAACGGAGCAGGGTAGTAAGCAACACTGAAAAATTGTAGAAAGAAAAAATATTAATTTCAAATTTATAACTTTGACGTGATTTCATAATTAGAATATAACTTAGCTGCATATCGTTACCTTAATTCTCAACTGAGTTTCAACTAACGAACGAATTGGTGAATTAAGGTGACGATATGTGAATGTTGATAAACAACTTTGCGAATACGGTACATGACACATTATGCGCAAGTTGTTCAAGATTTTGGACCAATGCACGAAACTTTAAAACGCTTTAAGCAAGTAAAGTAACGCTGCCACTTGGCAAGCTCTCGTACAAACAAATTTTGACAGCCAGCAAAAGTAAGCGTGCATTGAGCAAAAACATAAGGCTGAAAACAGGGGGAACATTTTAAACTTTTTTTTGGCGATACGCTCTAATGTACATATCATTTAAAAGGCAAAAAGCTGTGTTGAAGTGTAAAACACCTGCAACATTTTGGAAATTTGCAACAAAAAATTTCCTTTTAACATAATTTTGGTATAATAAAAAATTCACTTACTGACGTGGGTATTGTGCTTTGTTTCGTCGCAAGTAAGCACGGTTGCATAGGTTTTGTAATCAGTTGATAAAATATAGTCCTGGAATTTGCTACCGAAAGCTGTAAAGCAAAAGAGAAGAAATATTAGTTTATTTAACTTGATCGAAAAAAAAAAAAAAATGGCGTTATTTCCATGTGATCTGATGATACTAAGGAAAGCTTGTGAAAACTTGACTTGGTCTCTATACAGTTTTTTTTTTCAGAAAAATGCCAAAAGAAACTGCAAACGGTAGAGAGCGAAAAAGTGGCGGCTAAATATTCGAAATTTCAAACAGTTTTGACGTTTTTGAAACTTTGACGTTAAATTGGAAATATTAATGGCAACATGCAATGAACAAAAACAATTTTGCACAACGGAAACCATGGTATTTTTACGAAAGTTGATTTCGTGTAGATTCGTTTTGCCGAACAAACTTATAGTCTCGTCTCTTTTTTATAGGCAAAGATTATTAACAATTTCATACATGTTTCAGCAACATGTTGCTTATACCGTTGTTGGCATATTTTCATTTTTGATACAACAAAGCGATAGAAGGATTAGTTAAGCAAAACTAAAGCACCAAAACGAAATTTTCGTAAATTTATGATTTACTGATCACGGAAAAAATAGCTCTTCTTTTCCTCCAGATATCGTCCAAAGACTATTTGAGGCCATCGAAATCTTCAAGAATCAATAAAAATCAACAAAGACGTGCTGTGCTATACCTTTGCTCAGAAAAAGTGATATTTATAAAGTTCCATTTCAAAAAAAAAAAAAAAAATTACAAAATAAATTTGTTTTACTGTGAAATTGGTGAATATGTTTGGGCAGTACAAAAAAAAACACCAGCTTTGTAGAAATCACCCTAATGTAGCAGATATACAGTCAAAAGTCATATTTGTTTCACTTACACCAGAAAGGAACCTGGACTTCGATGTGGCCGGGACCCTTAATTACACCTTTTCCATGAGTACCGTTTGGCTTGTTACTGTGAAATAAAAGAAAGATATGTAAATGGTTAATCAACTTTTTTTCTAGCAATAGTGTCTACTTAAATTAAAAACTGAAATATAGTAACTTGTGCCGACCAACGCCTAAAAGTACACTACAACAGAACGGCTCATCGAATACGAATATGCACGAGCCAGCGACCAATAGCAGCAACGACCAGTTAGCTAGCGTTAATTTGCCGATTGACGGTAGAGTTTTGGATACGATCGTATTTTTTTCATTAATGCAGCAAGCGCGCGATTACAAATCATAGAATTACCGTCAAAAGCTATGGACCGTTTATAAGAGTGTTAAGATCTGGGTGGCAGGTCTATACAAACGTACAACAACCCCGGTAACTGACACGCTGATCGCTTGACACGAGCAGTTAGTCTTCAACCAAACACTGTCTGTTGGTAGGAAAAGTTGGTTTAATTAAAGATAAAATACTTACCCGACATAATCAATCCAGTTGTAAGCCATTGATATTTGGGTAGGTGAAATGTAGCCGTATTCTGAATGCAAGCAACGAGTTTGTGGAAGTAAAACACCGGGAATAGCTTCATAAACCACCCACTTGCCAGCGTACTGAAAATAATACAAATATTCTTTCATGAAAAACTTGTTAAAATTAATAAATAATAATAATATATACTATACACATACATATGTACCTATATAAAATTCTAACTCAAAATTTTGTAAAAGCTAAACATCCGATCAGCTGGCCCGATTTTTTTCATTCAAATTTTAAAATATCACAATCTGGCCATAATAGGACACCGACAATCTTTTTTTTTTTTCAAATTAAAACAATGCTAGACATGCATGACAGCACCCATCAGTTTTTCCATATTGCCTTAAGAAAGTGATACTAAATCCTGATGTAAATATAAAGCAGGTTATATTTACAGCATTATTTACCATCACGTTCTTGGGTTGGGGTTGAGACTGGGGGGGGGAGGGTTAGGGTAAGGTATGGTGATACATGCAGGCAAATAAATTTTTGGCAGGACAACGTCTGCCGGGTTAGCTTGTGGAGATATAAAATAGGCGTAGCGCCGTCGTTGTTAAGTCATTTATGTATAGACATAAAATAGGCGTAGCGCCGTCGTTGTTAAGTCATTTATGTATAGACAAGCAACGATTATTTTTCGGCGGCGACAAACGTAGTCGATTAAAATAGAGCGTGTCTACAGCTGAGATAGGACGTTCTAGAACAAACCCCGGCCGATACTGAGACAATTTTTCGAAAATCAGGAAACGAATTTACATAGATTATTATGCTCTTTCGGCTCCCAAAGAATGAAATTGTTGCTGTGCTTGTGAGAGCGCTATGATCGCACTGACCAATCAATGGATGTTGTTTGTTAGGCTCAGTCGCTCAGTTGCTAGCAACGACTCAACAACATATGCTTTTGCCTCGGTGTTTGCTAGTAAGCGACGGAGCAAAACCGGATAACATAATTTCATTAGTTGGTCATTTCTGCCGTGCCCTGTTCTTGAACCAAATAGGGGATTTATGGAAAATATATTTTGAAATACCGAAAGATAAAGAATATAATTACTCAAACTTTGGAATGCTCTTCGCTCAAGTTTCAGAACAAAAATCGACAAAGGTGATATCAGATAAGCCAAACCAGTTTGTCTCAAGCACAAAACTGAAAATCGTTCGAAGGGGCGCGTCAGATTTAAAAAAATTTTTTCTGCAATAAAAAATGTCCCTGAAATATATTTTCACCCACAAAAGTAGTAGTTATTATGACAAATAAATAATGATAGTATAAACAAAAGTAATACTCACACTTTTTGGATCAAAATTCTTCATTACGTTCACTTGAGGACATTTACCGGGTCTTTCGATTTGTGCTGATGACAAATTTAGAAGTGTCAAGAAAACAATAACTGACAAGGAGGCACTGGAAATAGACAAAAAAATGTGAAAAAATTAAAAGTTTATGAAAAATTTGTTTAAGGTCTATAAAAGGTAGCATCGTCCAAATTTAAAATTGGGCTATAAATAATTTAAATTTTGGCTAACACTATATATATGTTCTAGTCTTGAATTAAAGTTATTTAGGTACTTACATTGCAAACTGTTGTTTCTGCATTTTGAAAAGTTTTTTTTTTTTTCTCGAAGAGATGCTAAATAGAGAACACACTTTTCGTTATCAACACTGAAGCTGACTATGAAAGTTTAAATTTCGTCGCGTCTTTTATAGGTCCAAATACCCGACTTTTTCGGCATAAATTCACACACAACCAACTAAATCAATCCAACTATTCATGCGTAAGTAAAGAAAGTTAGCAAATATGTATCTAAAGAACAATACAGTCTATAGGATATTATAATTATTAAGAAACTTTTTGTTAATTGGAATTGAAAGGTGTTTGACAAATATTAAAGCGATGCATTGTACCTAAACAAGTTTTAAGCAGATAAGCCCGGTTTTTCATTGCAAGTTTAAGCTTAGTTTAAACGGCCAAATTATGTGGGATAAACTACAGTCAACTTTGTTTGGGACTTAAAGTTGCACTGACTTCAACAACCAGGCTTATAAATTATACATTGGGGATTTTCCAACTTTTTGTATTAACACTCCTTAAAACAGATATAAAATCCGCCATCTAATCTTGGCTTGCGTCATAATGACGCTTAACCGCCTAGGCGATTTTTGCCGTTTCGTATCAAAGCACGCCAGTCATTCCTTTGTAGCGATAACTGACGCCAATTGAAAACCCCAAGGGAGTGCAAGTCATCCTCCACTTGTTGTTTCCATCTCAGTCGAGGCCTCCCCCTTCCTCTGCTGTCGATTTCGGGTGTCGATAGGAAAACTTTCTGTGCTAGAGTTTCTTTTTCCATTCGTATAATATGACCCAGCCAGCGGAGCCTTTGGGGTTTAATCCGCTGAACTATGGTCAGGTCTGCGTAAAGGTCGTACAGCTCATCGTTAAATTTCCTTCGATACTCGCCGTTGGCATCACGGGAAGGACCATAAATCTTCCGGAGAACTTTTCTCTCAAATACTCCAAGGGCCATCTCATCTTCTCTTGACACTGTCCATGATTCCGAGCCGTACATCAGGACTGGTATGATGAGAGATTTATAGAGCGTGATCTTTGTTTGTCGAGAGAGGACTTTACTTCTCAATTGCCTACTTAGTCCAAAGTAAAACTTGTTGGCAAGGGTGATTCTCCGTTGGATTTCTGGACTGATATTATTTTCGGTGTTAATGCTGGTTCCCAAATAGACGAAGTCTCTCACAGTTTCAAACTTGTTCTTTCTTTGATGACAGGAGATACTTCGTCTTGTCCTCGTTCACCGCAAAACACACTTTTTTCGCTTCTTTATCCCGCCTAGAGAAGGCAGCGCTTACGGCGCGGTTGTTAAGGCTAATGATATCAATATCATCGGCATACGCCAGCAATTGCACGCTCTTGTAGAAGATTGTGTCACTGCGGTTTAGCTCTGCTGCTCTAATTATCTTATCCAGCATCAGGTTAAAGAAATCGCACGAAAGGCAGTCGCCCTGTCTGAAGCCTCGTTTGGTCTCAAATGGCTCAGAGAGGTCCTTCCCGATTCTGACGAAGCTGTTGGTATTACTCAGCGTTATTTGGCAAAGCCGTATAAGCTTTGCAGGAAAGTCAAATTCAGACATGGCGGTATACAGGCAGCTCCTTTTTGCGCTGTCAAAAGTGGCTTTAAAATCGACAAAGAGGTGGTGTGTGTCGATTCTTTTATCATGGGTCTTCTCCAGGATTTGGCGTATCGTGAAAATCTGGTCGATGGTAGAGTTACCAGGTCTAAAGCCACACTGATAAGGTCCAATCAGTTTGTACGCTAGAAAAAACCTTATATGCGATTTTAAGAAGACTGATTCCGCGGTAGTTGGTGCGCTTAGCGGGATCGCCTTTCTTGTGGATTGGGCAGAGCACACTTAAATTCCAATCTGGAGGCATGCACTCGTCTGACCATATTCTGCATAAGAGCTGATGCATGCTCTTTACCAGCTCTTCGCTTCCGTGTTTGAATAGCTCGGCGGGTAGTTCGTCTTTTCCAGGCGCTTTGCTGTTTTTGAGCCGGGATGTAGCTATCCTCACTTCTTCATAGCCAGGTGGTGGGACGACCTTACCATCGTCAGCGATTGGGGTATCAGGTTCAACGTCTCCCTCGCAATTTAGCAGTGAGGAGAAGTGCTCCCTCCATAATTTCAGTTTATTCTGTACGTCAGTAACCAGGTCTCCATTATTGTCCTTACAGGAACTTGCCCCGGTCTTTAAACCTTCCGCCAGCCGCCGGATCTTTTCATAGAATTTTCAGGCATCGTTCCTGTCAGCCAGCATCTCAAGCTCCTCACACTCACGCCTTTCCGCCTCACGTTTCTTTTTTCGGAAAAGGCGTCGCTCTTCCTTCTTCGCCTCACGATGGCGTTGCCATATACTGCGGGTTGCGCCCGTTCGCAACGTCTCCCTGTATGCAGCGTCCTTTTTGTCCGAGGCAGTGCTACATTCCTCATCGTACCAGTTGTTCTTGCGGGCTCGCCGAAACCCTATAGTGGCCTCAGCGGCGGTACGTAATGAGTGAGAGATATGCTTCCATTGCTCGGTTACATCGTTAGATCGAGGATTGCCCTCTGATAGCAGGTGTGAGAGTCGAGTGGAGAAATTATCAGCTGTCTGTGTCATGCACAGCTTCTCGACGTCAAACTTTTCTTCCGTTACTGTGCGCACTTTCTTCGTTCCACAGAGGCGTGTGCGTATCTTGGCTGCGACAAGATAATGGTCCGAGTCGATATTGGGACCGCGTAGGGTACACACGTCTAGAACGGTGGAGCTGTGTCTGCCGTCGATCATGACATGATCAATCTGGTTTCTTGTTCTTTTATCAGGGGACAGCCAGGTGGCGTGGTGTATTCGCTTATGCTGGAACCTGGTACTACTGATGACCATATTGCGAGCAGCGGCGAAGTCAATCAACCTAGTGCCGTTGGGGGATGTTATATCGTGGAGACTGAATTTTCCAACTGTAGGACCAAAGACTCCTTCCTTGCCCACCTTGGCATTAAAGTCGCCGAGCACGATTTTGATATCATGCTGGGGGTAGCGATCTTAGGTCTGTTCAAGTTTATCGTAGAAGGAGTTCTTCTCTGCGTCGTCTGTCTCCTCAGTCGGCGCATAGGCGCAAATAAATGTTATGTTGAAAAACCTCGCCTTGATGCGGATCGCAGCGAAACCCTCGTCCACAGGAGTGAACGCTAGTACTTGGCGGCGAAGTCTCTTTCCCACCACAAATCCTACACCACGCGCTTTGCCGCGTGTCTGGCCACTGTAGTATACGTCACAAAGACCGATGGTCCTCTTTCCTTGCCCCGTCCATCGCATTTCCTGCAGGGCGGTGATGTCAGCCTTTGCGTTCGCGAGGACATCAACCAGTCGGGCAGCGGTAAAATTTTTGAGTAGGTATGCAGTTTTGTCGCCCATTTAATTTTACTCCAAGAATGTGCAAGTTAGAACTCCCTAAAAATTTTCCCTGAGTTATAAGAATGTTTTTTTCAAGGGTGTTGAGTGTTTTCGTCCATACAAAAGAAAATTTAATTTATGAGTTGTATGGAAGAAAACACTCAACACCCTTGAAAAAAACATTCTAAAAATTCAAGTAACATTTTTAGCGAGTTCTAACTTGCACCTTCTTAGACTGCATACTCAAAAATTATCTGAAAATTCTGCCAAAAAAGTTAAAAATTTATGTACTTTTAAAAAATTTATGTATTTTTAATTTTTGACCACTTTCCGAAAAAGTCTTTTTGGTTCATAGGACAGAAAAAAAGTTCGTTTTTGTACCACAGTGTAGTTATTCATAACACTGTGTTGCATAACAATGTACACGTGCCCACATCCATAACGCTTCTCATCCCTTCCCCAACATTTAAGACTGCTTCTGCGTCACCTTGCCTTATTTGTTTGATATAAATATTGTCATTATTTTAACTAAATAACGCGATATGTGCATTTGTACAACTTTTCAGGACAGCATAAAGTCTGTGGCTTTTTTTTTGAAAGATATTTAATTCCAAAGCAGTGAAATAACAACAAAATGGGCAAGCCACATTTATTAGATATATGTAGGTTGACAAAAGAATTTAGTAAAAATCGATGCAAACTAGCAAACAAATTAAAAAACCGAAAGAACGCACATAACATGTTGAGCACGCGCATCGGCGATACGCGTGTATGAGTCTCTTTGAAAATATTCTATACTGACTAATTAATTTTTAAACACAAGGCTTAAGTGTTGTTTGTCGATCTTTTATTCGATAATTGTTTCAAGCGGGGAACAAATAAAGATATTTCAGTATAACTGAGATAAGCTCTTTTTGCGAAATTATCGTAAGGGACAAATTAAAATTTTTAGAGGAGAGCATTTTTTGTACCACTATACATAGGAATTTCAGGTATAATATTTTACCGTTCTTTTTTAAGTAATAGAGTTCGCCCAGTGGTTGAAATTCAACCACAAAAGCTTATTTTAATTCCTACCTTTTTGCTGTTTCTTAAATTTGCCATTCTTTTCATATTTTTGGTTTCTATACATTCCTGTCAATTTTGCCTTTTCCTCCCTCTTTACACCATTCAGTAATATAGTTTCAATGTTGATAATTATTTATTCTTCTTAGGTAGTCTTCATACGTATTTCTTTCCTTTCCTTTCCTTTGCTTTTATTTCCTTTCCTTTCTTTTTTTCCTTTCCTGCTCTACCCTTTTCTTTCCTTTCCTTTTCTTCCCTCTCTTTTCTTTTCTTTTCTTTCCTTTTCGCGTCTTTTCGTTTCTTTTATTCTCTTACCTGACCTTTCTTTCCATTTCCATTACATTCCTTTTTTAATTGTATTTTCTTTTTCTTTCCTTTCCTTTCGTTTCCTTTGCTTTAGTTTCCTTTCATTTTATTCATCTTTTTTTTCATTCCATTTCTTTTCTTTTATTTTTTTTCTTACCTTTATTTTCTTTCACTTTTTTCCTTAGATTTTTTTCCTGTCAATTCGTTTCTTTACCTTTCCTTCCCATACCTTTCCTTTCCTACTGTTTCCTTACTTTCTTTTTTTTTCCTTTCCATAACTCCTTTGGTTTTCTTTCTTTTCCATTCATTTCCTTTACTTTTTTTTTTTAGCTTTTCATTACCTTTCTTTCCTTTATTTTTCATTCTTTTTATTTTCATTTATTTCCGTACCTTCCACCTCGCTACCTTTTCTTTCCTTTTTTTTCTCTTCTTGCCTTTCTTTGTCTTTCTCTACTTGCCTCTCTTTTCCACTCCTTTACCTATATTACATTTCCTTTCTTCCCTTCCTTTTTTTCTTTTCCATTCCTTTCCCTACCTTTATTTTCCTTTGATTTTTCTCTCATATTTTCCGTTCCTTACCTTATTCCCATTCTTTCCTCTGTTTTATACTTTTATTGATTTCATTTTGTTTTATTTTTATTTATTTTATATTCTTTCCTTTTCTTTCATTTCCAACAAATTTCTTTTTTTACTTTCAATCACTTTTCTATTTCTTATCTTACTTTTTTTAATTTTATCAAATTTTCTTTTTATTTTATTTCACTAAGTCTAGCCACGAAGGGCTTTGTGCTTTTTTTTTCAAGACATCATGTCTGAGCAAGCATTTGCTTCTCTGAATACCCACGCACAGACCTTGTTTTTGTAAACACTGTTTGTACCTACGCTCAATAAAGCTCATGTTTATTATTGCTGCCAACAAAACAACTCACACTCGTACTCTCTCCAACTGCAATGAATGCAAGCACAACAATGCAAGTGTACCTACAGCGGCTCTATGTATAAAGTGAATGCGTGTTTAGCACTTGTAGTGGTGTAACTTTCAAATCATATTATAATTAATTATTTTTAATTTTTGGTTTGTTGTCGCACACACTGCTTGGCGAGACCTATCGATACATATCAAATACCTTAGAATTGTGGTTATTGCAAAAACAGGAGAAAACTGTTAAGCATTGCGCATTTATATATAATAGATCCTCGACTGCTGCCATACTTATTTAAAAATACCCTCAGAATTTGTTTGAAGAACACTCTATTTCAGAAGCGCTTTATCTTAGAATGAGTTTTAAAAACAAGCTATCACAATAAAAAGTTCATTATATTTTCAACTGAGATAGATCGTTTTTGAATAAAATTTTGAAATAGATATCGTCGGTGATTTTGCAAAAAGACGAAATAGACTTTTATTTTTAAGAAGAAAGAATAAATATATTATATTATATATTAATAAAAATATTATATATATTATATCTTATAACTTTAATCGAGCTAAACTTGTATATTTGTACATTTGTATATCCGGACTATCTCGAGAACCGCTTTACCGATTTGGTTGAAATTTTGAATATAGATAGTATGATTGGTTCTAAGACTATCCACTTGGGGGTTGCCACTTAGGGAGGTTTACAGGGTTGCCAAAATTCAGTCTCCCCGATATAACATCCCCAAACGGCACTAGGTTGATTGACTTCGCCGCTGCTCGCAATATGGTCATCAGTAGTACCAGGTTCCAGCATAAACGAATACACCAAGCCACATGGCTGTCTCCTGATCAAAGAACAAGAAACCAGATTGATCATGTCATGATCGACGGCAGACACAGCTCCACCGTTCTAGACGTGCGTACCCTACGGGGTCCCAATATCGACTCGGACCATTATCTTGTCGCAGCCAAAATACGCACACGCCTCTGTGCAGCGAAGAAAGTGCGCACAGTAACGGAAGGAAAGTTTGACGTCGAGAAGCTGCGCATGACACAGGCAGCTGATAATTTCTCCACTCGACTCTCACACATGCTATCAGAGGGCAATCCTCGACCTAACGATGTAACCGAGCAATAGAAGCATATCTCTCACTCATTGCGTACCGCCGCTGAGGCCACTATAAGGTTTCAGCGAGCCCGCAAGAACAACTGGTACGATGAGGAATGTAGCACTGCCTCGGTCAAAAAAGGACGCTGCATACAGGGAAACGTTGTGAACGGGCGCAACCCGCAGTGTATGGCAACGCTATAGTGTGGCGAGGAAGGAAGAGAGGTGCCTTTTCAGAAAAAAGAAACGTGAAGCCGAAAGGCGTGAGTGTGAGGAGCTTGAGATGCTGGCTGACAGAAATGATGTCCGAAAATTCTATGAAAAGATCCGGCGGATGACGGAAGGTTTAAAGACCGGGGCAAGTTCCTGTAAGGATAATAACGGCGACCTGGTAACCGACGTACAGAATGTACTTAAATTATGGAGGGAGCACTTCTCCTCACTGCTAAATTGCGAGGGAGACGTCGAACCCGATACCCCAATCCCTGACGATGGAAAAGTCGTCCCACCACCTGACTATGAAGAAGTGAGGATAGCTATATCCCGGCTCAAAAACAACAAAGCCCCTGGAAAAGACGGACTACCCGCCGAGCTGTTCAAACACGGAGGCGAAGAGCTGGTAAAAAGCATGCATCAGCTCTTATGCAGAATATGGTCAGACGAGTGCATGCCTCCAGATTGGAATTTAAGTGTGCTCTGCCCAATCCACAAGAAAGGCGATCCCGCTAACCCCACCAACTACGAATCAGTCTTCTTAATATCGCATATAAGGTTCTTTCTAGCGTATTGTGTGAAAGACTGAAGACCATCTTAGACAAACTGATTGGACCTTATCAGTGTGGCTTTAGACCTGGTAGGTCTACCATCGACCAGATTTTCACGATACGCCGAATCCTGGAGAAGACCCATGATAAAAGAATCGACACTCACCATCTCTTTGTCGATTTTAAATCCGCTTTTGACAGCGCAAAAAGAAGTTGCCTGTATGCCGCCATGTCTGAATTTAACTTCCCTGCAAAGCTTATACGGCTTTGTCAAATGACGTTGAGCAAAACCAACAGCTCCGTCAGAATCGGGAAGGACCTCTCTGAGCCATCCCTTTCGTGCGATCTCTTTAACCTGATGCTGGATAAGATAATTAGAGCAGCAGAGCTAAACCGCAATGGCACAATCTTCTACAAGAGCGTGCAATTGCTGGCGTATGCCGATGATATTGATATCATTGGCCTTAACAGCCGCGCCGTAAGCGCTGCTTTCTCTGGGTTGGATAAGGAAGCGAAAAAAGTGTGTTTTGCGGTGAACGAGGACAAGACGAAGTATCTGCTGTCATCAAAGAAAGAATCGGCGCACCTGCCCCTTGGCAGCCAGGTCACCGTTGATAGCTAAAAGTTTGAAACGGTGAGAGACTTCGTCTATTTGGGAACCAGCATTAACACCGAATATAATATCAGTCTAGAAATCCAACGGAGAATCACCCTTACCAACAAGTGTTACTTTGGACTAAGTAGGCAATTGAGAAGTAAATTCCTCTCTCGACAAACAAAGATCACGCTCTATAAATCTCTCATCGTACCAGTCCTGATGTACGGCTCGGAATCATGGACAGTGTCAAGAGAAGATGAGATGGCCCTTGGAGTATTTGAGAGACAAGTTCTCCGGAAGATTTATGGTCCTTCCCGTGATGCCAACGGCGAGTATCGAAGGAAATTTAACGATGAGTTGTGCGAGATTTACGCAGACCTGACCATAGTTCAGCGGATTAAAGCCCAAAGGCTCCGCTGGCTGGGTCATGTTATGCGAATGGAAAAAGAAGCTCCAGCACAGAAAGTTTTCCTATCGACACCCGAATTCGGCAGCAGAGGAAGGGGGAGGCCTCGACTGAGATGGAAACAACAGGTGGAGGATGACTTGAACTCCCTTGGGGTTTCCAATTGGCGTCAGTTATCGCTACAAAGGAATGACTGGCGTGCTTTGATACGAAACCGCAAAAATCGCCTAGGCGGTTAAGCGTCATTATGACGCAAGCCAAGATTAGATTAGATTAGATAAATGCGATGAAATAAAAGAACTTTTGATTTACTCTACAACTTTTATTCGTAATAAGTTTTACATTGTGTTACAAAAAATAACAAACTGCAACCGCAATGATGCAATTTTTATGGTTGCACAGTGTTAGCTGTACGACATTCATATACGACGTATTTATAGTGCTGGACAATTGCTCATATCCTTTTTCTTGATTAGGTTGTAGGGTAAGTTGTTAGCTTTCATAACTGCGATGGATTTTGCTTGAGCAGTTGGATTTGCGCTGTAGGAACGGAGCAGGGTAGTAAGCAACACTGAAAAATTGTAGAAAGAAAAAATATTAATTTCAAATTTATAACTTTCACGTGATTTCATAATCAGAATATAACTTAGCTGCATATCGTTACCTTAATTCTCAACTGAGTTTCAACTAACGAACGAATTGGTGAATTAAGGTGACGATATGTGAATGTTGATAAACAACTTTGCGAATACGGTACATGACACATTATGCGCAAGTTGTTCAAGATTTTGGACCAATGCACGAAACTTTAAAACGCTTTAAGCAAGTAAAGTAACGCTGCCACTTGGCAAGCTCTCGTACAAACAAATTTTGACAGCCAGCAAAAGTAAGCGTGCATTGAGCAAAAACATAAGGCTGAAAACAGGGGGAACATTTTAAACTTTTTTTGGCGATACGCTCTAATGTACATATCATTTAAAAGACAAAAAGCTGTGTTGAAGTGTAAAACACCTGCAACATTTTGGAAATTTGCAACAAAAAATTTCCTTTTAACATAATTTTGGTATAATAAAAAATTCACTTACTGACGTGGGTATTGTGCTTTGTTTCGTCGCAAGTAAGCACGGTTGCATAGGTTTTGTAATCAGTTGATAAAATATAGTCCTGGAATTTGCTACCGAAAGCTGTAAAGCAAAAGAGAAGAAATATTAGTTTATTTAACTTGATCGAAAAAAAAAAAAAAATGGCGTTATTTCCATGTGATCTGATGATACTAAGGAAAGCTTGTGAAAACTTGACTTGGTCTCTATACAGTTTTTTTTTCAGAAAAATGCCAAAAGAAACTGCAAACGGTAGAGAGCGAAAAAGTGGCGGCTAAATATTCGAAATTTCAAACAGTTTTGACGTTTTTGAAACTTTGACGTTAAATTGGAAATATTAATGGCAACATGCAATGAACAAAAACAATTTTGCACAACGGAAACCATGGTATTTTTACGAAAGTTGATTTCGTGTAGATTCGTTTTGCCGAACAAACTTATAATCCAACTCGTCTCGTCTCTTTTTTATAGGCAAAGATTATTAACAATTTCATACATGTTTCAGCAACATGTTGCTTATACCGTTGTTGGCATATTTTCATTTTTGATACAACAAAGCGATAGAAGGATTAGTTAAGCAAAACTAAAGCACCAAAACGAAATTTTCGTAAATTTATGATTTACTGATCACGGAAAAAATAGCTCTTCTTTTCCTCCTGATATCGTCCAAAGACTATTTGAGGCCATCGAAATCTTCAAGAATCAATAAAAATCAACAAAGACGTGCTGTGCTATACCTTTGCTCAGAAAAAGTGATCTTTATAAAGTTCCATTTCAAAAAAAAAAACAAAATTACAAAATAAATTTGTTTTACTGTGAAATTGGTGAATATGTTTGGGCAGTACAAAAAAAAAACAACAGCTTTGTAGAAATCACCCTAATGTAGCAGATATACAGTCAAAAGTCATATTTGTTTCACTTACACCAGAAAGGAACCTGGACTTCGATGTGGCCGGGATCCTTAATTACACCTTTTCCATGAGTACCGTTTGGCTTGTTACTGTGAAATAAAAGAAAGATATGTAAATGGTTAATCAACTTTTTTTCTAGCAATAGTGTCTACTTAAATTAAAAACTAAAATATAGTAACTTGTGCCGACCAACGCCTAAAAGTACACTACAACAGAACGGCTCATCGAATACGAATATGCACGAGCCAGCGACCAATAGCAGCAACGACCAGTTAGCTAGCGTTAATTTGCCGATTGACGGTAGAGTTTTGGATACGATCGTATTTTTTTCATTAATGCAGCAAGCGCGCGATTACAAATCATAGAATTACCGTCAAAAGCTTTGGACCGTTTATAAGAGTGTTAAGATCTGGGTGGCAGGTCTATACAAACGTACAACAACCCCGGTAACTGACACGCTGATCGCTTGACACGAGCAGTTAGTCTTCAACCAAACACTGTCTGTTGGTAGGAAAAGTTGGTTTAATTAAAGATAAAATACTTACCCGGCATAATCAATCCAGCTGTAAGCCATTGATATTTGGGTAGGTGAAATGTAGCCGTATTCTGAATGCAAGCAACGAGTTTGTGGAAGTAAAACACCGGGAATAGCTTCATAAACCACCCACTTGCCAGCGTACTGAAAATAATACAAATATTCTTTCATGAAAAACTTGTTAAAATTAATAAACTTATATATACTATACACATACATATGTACCTATATAAAATTCTAACTCAAAATTTTGTAAAAGCTAAACATCCGATCAGCTGGCCCGATTTTTTTCATTCAAATTTTAAAATATCACAATCTGGCCATAATAGGACACCGACAATCTTTTTTTTTTTTCAAATTAAAACAATGCTAGACATGCATGACAGCACCCATCAGTTTTTCCATATTGCCTTAAGAAAGTGATACTAAATCCTGATGTAAATATAGAGCAGGTTATATTTACAGCATTATTTACCATCACGTTCTTGGGTTGGGGTTGAGACTGGGGGGAGGGTTAGGGTAAGGTATGGTGATACATGCAGGCAAATAAATTTTTGGCAGGACAACGTCTGCCGGGTTAGCTTGTGGAGATATAAAATTGGCGTAGCGCCGTCGTTGTTAAGTCATTTATGTATAGACAAGCAACGATTATTTTTCGGCGGCGACAAACGTAGTCGATTAAAATAGAGCGTGTCTACAGCTGAGATAGGACGTTCTAGAACAAACCCCGGCCGCTACTGAGACAATTTTTCGAAAATCAGGAAACGAATTTACATAGATTATTATGCTCTTTCGGCTCCCAAAGAATGAAATTGTTGCTGTGCTTGTGAGAGCGCTATGATCGCACTGACCAATCAATGGATGTTGTTTGTTAGGCTCAGTCGCTCAGTTGCTAGCAACGACTCAACAACATATGCTTTTGCCTCGGTGTTTGCTAGTAAGCGACGGAGCAAAACCGGATAACATAATTTCATTAGTTGGTCATTTCTGCCGTGCCCTGTTCTTGAACCAAATAGGGGATTTATGGAAAATATATTTTGAAATACCGAAAGATAAAGAATATAATTACTCAAACTTTGGAATGCTCTTCGCTCAAGTTTCAGAACAAAAATCGACAAAGGTGATATCAGATAAGCCAAACCAGTTTGTCTCAAGCACAAAACTGAAAATCGTTCGAAGGGGCGCGGCAGATTTAAAAAAATTTTTTCTGCAATAAAAAATGTCCCTGAAATATATTTTCACCCACAAAAGTAGTAGTTATTATGACAAATAAATAATGATAGTATAAACAAAAGTAATACTCACACTTTTTGGATCAAAATTCTTCATTACGTTCACTTGAGGACATTTACCGGGTCTTTCGATTTGTGCTGATGACAAATTTAGAAGTGTCAAGAAAACAATAACTGACAAGGAGGCACTGGAAATAGACAAAAAAATGTGAAAAAATTAAAAGTTTATGAAAAATTTGTTTAAGGTCTATAAAAGGTAGCATCGTCCAAATTTAAAATTGGGCTATAAATAATTTAAATTTTGGCTAACACTATATATATGTTCTAGTCTTGAATTAAAGTTATTTAGGTACTTACATTGCAAACTGTTGTTTCTGCATTTTGAAAAGTTTTTTTTTTTTTCTCGAAGAGATGCTAAATAGAGAACACACTTTTCGTTATCAACACTGAAGCTGACTATGAAAGTTTAAATTTCGTCGCGTCTTTTATAGGTCCAAATACCCGACTTTTTCGGCATAAATTCACACACAACCAACTAAATCAATCCAACTATTCATGCGTAAGTAAAGAAAGTTAGCAAATATGTATCTAAAGAACAATACAGTCTATAGGATATTATAATTATTAAGAAACTTTTTGTTAATTGGAATTGAAAGGTGTTTGACAAATACGGCCCGGTTTTTCATTGCAAGTTTAAGCTTAGTTTAAACGGCCAAATTATGTGGGATAAACTACAGTCAACTTTGTTTGGTACTTAAAGTTGTACTGACTTCAACAACCAGGCTTATAAATTATACATTGGGGATTTCTCCAACTTTTTTCTATCAACACTCCTTAAAACAGATATAAAATCTATGGTGGATACAGTTTTGACAAAAAAAAAAAATTTCGATATCGAAAGTGGGCATGGTATACTCCCAACGACACTAGTATGCTTTCCTTAATAAACTATTTTTTTTCAACCTAAGAACTTTCACATATGGAACTCTATATCTATCTCGATTATTTTGTGCCCTTGAACTAGTACTAGTATGCTGGGTATGCTAGGTAAAATGAAGAAAATACAAGCTTGACTTTGAAAAAACCAAATGAAAAACAACATTTTTTTGTTTACATTTTTATATTGAAAGTTTTGTGCGGGAATAAATCCAATGGACATTTTAACAGTTTTCTGCTTCATTTTCGTATAATTTTTGTGAAAAAAGTGAAACAACTTTCATGTAATAAAACATGCCAGGGGTGCCACATGGAGGTATCCTATTCCAGACGCTTCAGCCGTTCCTGAGATATTGTTCCATATACGAAGGATTAAATAAAATGGGGGTTAGGTGGCAACCCTGGCGGGAAACATCTTGGTTGGATTACGTCAGAAAATGCCTTTCATTTAATACCCTTATTGGCCTATCTTGCTCAATATTTCAAAAAAATTAGATAGCTGGCAACCCTGTAAACAGGGCGAAGTGGCAACACCCAAGTCCCAACACTGTTGCCACTATTTTGTCACTCTCCATAAAAAACGAAAATTAAAAAAGTAGTGTTACAAAAATAGTCAAAATATATTTCACTCCAATAGCGATGCAACAACTCACTAAATCTATTCTATCTTGACCTTTTCTTGTCAAATCGTTAGATAGTCTGATGCTATTGCCTTTTAAAAGATTTTTGGCGGAGAGTTTCGTTATCTACATTATAAAACAGAGTTCTGCTAAAGAAGCAAAATAGTTTTTAGAAGGCGGATGGAACCAATTCATATTAAGTATCTGACGATTTGACATGGAAAGACCCATTGAAAAATCGTAGTAGAACAATGTTGGCTTTGCAGCAGTACTTGTTGTACTAGATGAAAAATTAACAGTAGTAGATTAGTACTTTTTTCCGTCCGCCTGCCCGTTTGTCTGAAAATGGGCGAAATAAGATGATACCACGCCCCCTTTTTCCATATCGAAAATCACATAAATTGACCTACATATCTCAGTAGCTGAAATGGCTAAAATGATATTATTTTATAGGTAGGACTTACCCTTGTCATTCTATTATGATTTTTTGGTAAATTCTGTTAAGTGGGCGTAGCACCTCCTACTTTTATGAGAGGCAGTTTTGAAAATTCGACTGGCCATAACTTTAAAGTTGATTACGATAGAATGATGAAATTTGGCACAACGTATATTACCATTATATGGAGGACAGCTGATGAAATTGGACGAAATCGCTACCAACTACACCCACTTTCGATATCGAAAATTTCGAAAATCACATAAATAGCTAAAAAAAAAAACGGGCGTGGCACCGTGCATTTTTAGGGAGGCGTTTTTGAAAATTTGACTGATCTTAATTTTAAAACTGAATGATGAAACTTAGCAGGTTTCATGGTGGTATAGAAAATATTCCTGATAAAACTGGTAGAAATCGCTGGCTATTTAATGTTCGGTTTACCCCACTTTGACTTCCTAACGTGTTGTTTTAAAATTTGTTTATTTGTTTAAATTTTTCACAAAGAAAATTAGTTGTCAATTGGTAAGCAAACAATTAGTGTTTACCCGAACAAACAACGAATGTTTCACTAACACTGTTCTACACACTTTTGAACCAAAAAGACTTTTCCGGAAAGTGGACAAAATATAAAAATACACAAGTATCGGCGATTTTCATGTACACGTCACAATATTTTTTTTTTACGTATGTGCGTACATAAAAAAAATTTTCCACATTTTTTGGAAAAATTTTCAGAAAATTTTTGAGCATTCAATTTTACTCTAAGAATGTGCAAGTTAGAACTCCACGAAAATTTTGCCTGAATTATCAGAATATTTTTTTTCAAGGGTGTTGAGTGTTTTCCTCCATACAAAAGAAAATTTAGTTTGTGAGTTGTATGGAAGAAAACACTCAACACCCTTGCCAAAGAAAATTCTAAAAATTCAACTAAAATTTTTGGCGAGTTCTAACTTGCACCTTCTTAGAGTAAAATTGAACCGCATACTCAAAAATTATCTGAAAATTCTGCGAAAAAAGTTAAAAATCTATGTACATGTCAGAATTTTTGTTATTTACACGTGTATATTTATTTTTTTACCACTTTCCGAAAAAGTCTATTTGGTTCATAGGACAGAAAAAAAGTTGGTTTTTGTACCACAGTGTAGTTATTCATAACATTGTGTTGCATAACAATGTACACGTGCCCACATCCATACCGCTTCTCACCCCTTCCCCAACATTTAAGACTGCTTCTGCGTCACCTTGCCTTATTTCTTTGATATAAATATTGCCATTATTTTAACTAAATAACACGATATGTGCATTTGTACAACTTTTCAGGACAGCATAAAATCTGTCGCGTTTTTTCGAAAGATATTTAATTCTAAAGCAGTGAAATAATAACAAAATATGGCAAGCCGCATTTTTAAGTAGAGTCCAGAAAAATAGGTGATATCAAGCGCCTGAAAATATGCTACATTTTGTAAATTTGTTTAAAAAAAAAAAATTGGGTAAACTGGGGCAGATTCGTCTTTAAGGCAAATTGAAGTAATATTAGCAAACTCAAATTTGAGACATAAAAAATTAAAAATTTTGAAAAATGGCAGTGCATTCTACACCATTCCAAGTTGGAGTTTAGAAAGCGTTAGTTGGATTTTAGAATTGTCAATTGGATTTTAGAAAGCGTCCATTGGATTTTAGAAAGCGTCCATTGGATTTTAGAAAACTTAAAAAAAAAAAAAATTATGTTTTCTAAAATCCAATTGACGCTTTCTGAAATCCAATTTACGTCATTTGGGAAGTATAAGTTTACAGTCAGTTGGATCTTAGAAAGCGTCAATTGGATTTTAGAAAGCCAGAATTTAAATTTTTTCGGTTTTCAGAAATCCAATTGAAGCTTTCTAAAATCCAAATTACGCCATCCAAAATCCAATGCTTTCTAAAATCCAATTAACTTTTCTAAAATTCAACTGACAGTTTCTAAAATCCGATTGACGCATTCTAAAATCCAACTTGAAATGGTGTAGACAGCTTTAGAAAATGTAAGGTAAAAAGATTAGGAGAGCATTCTCATTTAAAAAAAATGTATGTGATTTGACAGCTTGTTATAACATTGCCTTCCGCATCGCCATATAGAGTAACCCTCCAATTATTTGCTCAAATATGGGGATGGTATACTAATTTGTAATTCTGTGTTTTTGCAATTCTTCCTTCCAAACTTCAAACAGGTACAACAAATGTCAAAAAACTTGAAAAGAGGAATTTAATGATGGATCACAGCTACCGAAACCATTTCCCGTAATTATTTCGGTTTTGGCTCGTTTTTTCTTTGTTAAAAAGCCGATATTGCCTATTTTTTTTAAATATATTCGCATTATGGGATCTTTTTTCTATCTTCACTTTTTGTGAGGAAAAAATTTCGTTCTTATAGCTTTCAAATAACACAGGTTTTATGTTTTTTTTTTTGTAATTTTCTATGTATTAGAAGAGGCGTGGTTCCGAACCGATTTATATCATTAACCTTTCTAGATACCTACAACAAAAAAACGGTGTGTAAAATTTCACTGCGTTATCTTCATTTAAACGAAAGAAAGTTATACCAAAAAAACATTCTCCGACGAACCTTTGGATAGAACCAGATGAGGGAGACATGGGAGCTATTTTTGAACGAATTCGGCGGGGGCTGCCGTCTTTTTCGGTTGACACTTTTAAACAAATTGACGAATATTCCCCAGTTTACCCTTGTATTTTCAGTGGCGGGATTACAATTTAAATAGAAAGGGGTCGCATATTTGTATGGTGGGTAAAGATTTTATTAGAAAAGTTCTTAATTATGTTACACAAATTTGCAACTTAAATAAACATACAGTGGTGTGTGATGAAATAAATCCAGAATAGAAAATGATTTTATTCTTAAAATATATTTATTTATGTGTTTAACCACTCTTTTTTATTTTAAAGGGGGTTCGTTTCTTTGACATTGTTACTGGAAAAAATCGATCCATATGTATTCAGACGGCTCGAAACTGGATGATTTGGTCGGGGGAGGGGTTTACGCTACCCAGCTGAATCTTAATCTTAGTTTTAGACTGCCGGACCACTGTAGTGTCCTTCAGGCGAAAGTGGCGGCAATACAGGAAGCTGTAGAATATCTGAAGACAGTGGACATCAATAATGGTGATGTTTACATCTTCTCTGATAGTCAAGCCGCTCTCAGAGCGCTGGGGGCATTTACATGTAGTTCCAGGACTGTGGAGGGCTGCCGCAAATCTCTCAACGAGATGGCTGAGCAACTCTCGATTCACCTGGCATGGGTGCCTGGACACTGTGACATACCGGGTAACGAGATGGCAGATGAGCTTGCTAGAGGGGGCACATCCGCTCCACTTTCAGAGTCTTGGAAGGGTCTAGGCATGCCGCTCGCGACCAGTAAGCTCTTAACGAGGCATAAGTTCATCCAACAAACAAGTGACACATGGGACAAGATCAGTACTTGCAGTCATGCAAAGCTGGTGTGGCCAGAGATCATAGCGAGTAGTTCGGAGGACCTACTCAAACTTGGAACGGAGGAAGTCTCGCTACTTATGGGGCTTACAACGGGGCACATAGGTCTAGGCAGGCATGTAGAAAGGTTGGGTATCCCCTTTAATCACTTCTGTAGAGCCGGTAGAGATGAAGAGGAGCATGAAACGGTGAGGCATCTCCTGTGTGAATGTCCCGCGCGCTGTGGGGCACTCGGCTGAAATATCGGGGGTATGTTATTTTCTATCCTCTCGGCGAGTTGTCATTAATTAAGCCAAAGGACAATCTGCGTTTTGCGTAATCCACAAAATGGTACAGGCAGTCTTCGTTATCGCTTCGTCGAACGTGGCGTTGTCGGTGCGGCGTTGGTGGTAACGAGGACTGTTTCTACCTTTAGATCCATGTGGCACTGCAACCTAACTACCTACCTACTGGAAAAAGTATGAAGAAAACTCGTACGTTTTGCGTTTAAAAAACAAAACAAAATTTATTTCTATTTTGTATTTTATATTTTTGTACATCGTCAAGCTTTTTGAAAGAAAAACGAAAGTAGCTGTAATGAAAATAAAATTCTGTAAAAGTGAGTAAATTATGGCATAGTTAAATTGCCAATAACTCATAATTAAACAAGTAATTGTTTTTCCTTCACGTGCGAAGATTTTGTCTCAGATATAAGCGAGTCACTACAAATTTTTAAATTTTTTCATTATTCCTTATTATTATTATTTTTTATTTTCATTGTATTTATTTAATCTAGCATTCCTTGCAATTTCTCACGTGCACCCTATAAAAAACCTTAATAATTTAACAACAAATCCAATCGCATTCACGGGGGGCTTAGACCCGAATGCACCCCAATCTTAAACTTTCCACTGGATGTGCTCGCAGACATTACGTAGCATAATTTTAGGCGCTTGATTTTCACCTATTATCTGGACTCTATTTATAAGATATATGTAGGTTGACAAAAAAATTTAGTAAAAATCGATGCAAACTAACAAACGAAATAAAAACCAGAAAGAACGCACATAACATGTTGAGCACGCACATCGGCGATACGCGTGTATGCGTCTCTTTGAAAATATTCTATACTGACTAATTAATTTTTAAACACAAGTCTTAAGTGTTGTTTGTCGATCTTTTAGTCGATAATTGTTTCAAGCGCGGAACAAATAAAGATATTTCAGTATAACTGAGATAGGCTCGTTTTGCGAAATTATCGTAAGGGACAAATTAAAAATTTTAGAGGAGAGCATTTTTTGTACCAATATACCCTAGGAATTTCAGGTATAATATTTTACCGTTCCTTTTTTAAGTACCTATCCTCGATCACTTCCGCTCGAGTTTGGCAAGAATGCGACTAAGTCCATGTCGACTGCTGAGTGGCAAGATTTGCCCCTATGGGTATCAAATGAAAGTTATTGTCGGCGACATACCAACTAAAATTTTTTGACGTAGGGTTGTAAACTAGGGTTGCCACCTTACCGAAGTATAAATAATTAAAATAGACGTTAAGGTAATTGAATTATTACGAATCAATTTTTTTTTTCATCAAAATTTTCAATCCTTTTTCGACCAACTGCTATACGAAGGACATTGGACAAAAGGTTAAAACTATCGACATTTAAACACTTTTAATATACATAATTTTAAATTATCTCAAAAACTGAAATTTCAAAATATCTCGAAAACTATTTTACTTTTAACGCAAATTACTACATATTCGGAATCAACATAAAATTCTACATAGCATGTATCAAATGTTGAGGATATGGAAATTTCGGTGAGCTAAATGTTTCCGTCAATAGACGTTTTATGATTTGGAAATAGATAAATCTGAAATTTTGTAAAAAAAATGTCTATTTTTTCAAAATTTTTTGAACTTTTTTGGCATAGTGCCCAAACTACTGAAGATACTTATAAAGATGAAGGCGAAAAATGGTTATAGGAATTGGTATAACGTGTAATTCAGCAGTTTGAATCGAAAAAATGAAGAATAAAAACTTTTGACTTACTAATACAGTCGAACTTCCTTATAGTGAACTCGCAGGGAACCCGAAAATCACTTATAGAAACTTCATTATATAGAAACAAAGACTTTTTTCTTAAGTTTGCTTGAAATAATTATTTAGCTTAGTTTAAGTTACACCACTTCATTTTAAATTTTCAACAAAACCTTACAAATCAGTTTGAGAGTTGAAAACATTTATTAGTAAATATATCTGAACAGAAAAGAAAACGATTTTTTTAAAAATTCACTATATGGAGACAAAAACGTGTGAGATTTGACTGTCTAGCTGTAAAATATGTTCATTATATAGAAAACTTCTGTATATAGCAATTATAAATTCATTGTATAAATGTTCACTATAAAGAAGTTTGACTGCATATTTCATATTTTCACCGATATCTGCCGCAGAAAAATTTAAGTGATATTCGGAATCTGGAGAAAATTTTACTTTAGAAAAGGTCTATTTTACTCTTAGAGACTAAACTTGATCGAAATTTGGTGCGTAGTGAAATTAGCAAATAAGTACCAGGGATGGGCATTATCCATTAGAAAGCTTGAGTTAAGAGCGACTAAAAAATAAATTTAAATATTCACTATTCAAAAAATTTGGGGTGATGGGTTATCGGTTATTTTTTATTGAAAACAAGTAAGGAAGTCAAAGTTTGGGTTAACCGAACATTAAATACCCGCGGTAGTTTTCATATGATTTTCGAAATATTCCATTTCGGAAGTGGGCGTGGTTGGAAGCGATTTCGTCCAATTACATCAAGTATACTCCCTATTAGGCTAGTATACCTTGTAAGTATGACCCGTAAAATTTTGGCCGATGCCACGCTTACTTTTGAAAATTTATCAAAAATTCATAATAGAATGACTAAGGGGTTCATCCGTTACCGAATTATAACAATTTATGTGATTTTCGAAGCTTTCGATATCGAAAGTGGGCGGGGTTGGAGAGCGACTTTATCCAATTTCATCAGGTATACTCCCAACGATACTGGTATGCTTTGTGCCAAATTCCATCTTTCTATCGTAATCAATTTTAAAGTTACGACCAATACAATTTTCAAAACAGCCTCCCTTAAAAGTGGGCGGTGAGTGATGAATAACACGTTATTTTGATTTATGGATAAAATTTAATTTTTACTCAGTTATTTAAAATACATACATACTTAAGTACCTTGAGACCCCGGCAATGGGAACTGTTTCGTAATCATCTCGGGATCGCTTCGGGATTTATTTTGGGACTGTTTCGGGATCATTTTTGGAATCATTTCAGGACGGTTTCGGGATCACTTCCCGATCATTTTTGGACTGTTTCGGAATCATTTCGGGACTGTGTCGGCATTACTTCGCGATTATTTTCGGGATCATTTTGGGACTGTCCGGGATCATTTTGATAATGTTTCGGAATAACTTTGGGATTATTTTTGGAAGTTTTCGGCTTCATTTCGGCACTGTTTCGGTATATTTTGGGGACAGTTTTGGGATCACTTCGGGCCATTTTCGGGACTATTTTGGGACTGTTTAGGAAGAAATTGGTGTTCTTTCAATTTAAGTTGACATTGTTAAGCCTAGAATCCTTGTTAATATAATAATTTAATATTCAATAAAATGAGAAACCTTCGATAGTGGGTGCGATTGTCCTACAATATCTGGTTATTTCACAGAAAGGCAACTGTTTTTTTAAGTGAAATAATCCAACAAAAGAAAAATATAATATTAAAAAATATTGTACCAAATATTGTAACCAAGTAACCTAAAATGCACTGAAATCAAGAATTTAGTCCACAACAAAACCATGTAACTCGTGTCCCTTTTTAGTAACTGAAAACTTTATTATAAATCTATTTATCGTCGGTAATTATGCAAAACAACGTAACCGACGTCTGACAGAACGCATAAGTGATATTTGTGACAAACACTTTTATAAGCCATGGCATTAAGACTTAAGAATCGATCTTGATCGGAGTTTTCTTAAAATGCAATAATTTGTACCTGTAAAACCTCCAAACTAAAATATCACATACGCCGTTTTCAAAATGTCACATGCGTCGTTTTGGAGAATCAACGACGATATATAAAATTCAAATTATGTACCTATAGACGAACTTGGCTTCTAAACGAATGAGCCGATCGTAACCAAAAGTTACACACACACTGGATATCTTCCAGAGATGGTCACAGGCTAAAAAATATTTTGATATATATAGGGGCGTGGTAGGTAAGTATGTAGAATGGCTGCGACAAAAGTCGCCCAAGTAGCTTTAAAAGCCGTTTTGATGCCATAAAACTCGTAGAAACCTACTGCTGTGAGTATATGCTACAACCACCCAGAGCTGTTTATAAGCTCCAGGATGCTTGGAATCCCTAATTCGGATACTCTCCCTAGATTTTCCAAAAAAGGGGTCCCAAACACTTTCAGTCGTGTTCTGGCTAGAGCGGGGCACTTACACAGGAAGTGCTCAACGGTATCTTTTGCATTAATGTCTTTACAGCTTCTGCGGTGGTCATTATGCGGAATACCCAGTTTTTCCGCATGCGTACCTATCGTCCAGTGACCCGTACAGACTGCTACAAGCTTGTAGGTGTCTACTCTGGACCTGCTTAGGAGTCCCCTTGTCCTCTTCTCGCTGTAGTTCGGCCAGGTGGCTCTCGATATTGCACAGGTAGTAGTACCTTTCCACTTCCGTTGTGCTTCATTGAAGAAATATTTTTGGAGGTTCCCCTTAGCTACTGCCAGGGGTACCCCAATTTCGAGTCTAGACATCTCTTCGTTCTCCGCTGATGAGCCTGCCCGTGCTAGCTCATCAGCCTTCTCATTACCCTCGATCCCTTTATGACTCAGGACCCAGATAATGGATATTTCTAAAACTTCAGCTAACGTAGCCAAAATTTGTTTATGGCGATGCGATGTTGCTATTTGTTGTGACCCTGCCCCTTTTCCACTCATTCCTACTTGGAAGGACCGTGGTGGCATTCCTCTCAAACTTCAGTTTGTGAGGAAAGTAGTATATTTCGCTATTAACTATTCCATCTGGGAGGGTGTTAAGGATACTACTGTGCCCATGCTGAGTATCCTTCCAGCACCCAGACTCCCTGAGTCTTAGTGCGGTTTGTGCCGATGTACAAAGTATATATAAGTAAATTGGAAGTAGGTTCAAAATAGGATCCAAGGCCGCAGTGGGGCAGGTGCGCAAGGCCCCGGTGGCGCCAACGCACGCGGGCGTTGTACCCTCTGCAAGTTGGCGAGATTGTAGTTCTTACGAAGAGCTTCCCACCACACCACCGAGCCGTAGGTCAGCACAGGCCGGACCACCGCCTCGTACAGCCACAGCACCATCTTCGGCTTTAGACCCCATTTCTTACCAAACATCGATTTGCAAGCGTAGAAGGCGATACATGCCTTCCGCACCCGCTCCTCGATGCATTCCTTCCAATTTAGTTTGCAATCAATTATCAGCCCCAGGTATTTGGTTCTGGTAGATAGAGTTAGTTGCTGACCATTCAGCATCGGTAGTTCGAACGTAGATGGCTTATACTTCCTCGTGAAGAGAAGAAGCTCCGTTTTCTCCGGATTCAGCCCTAGGCCACACTCTTGTGCCCACCTACTTAGCTTTGCCAACGTTCTTCCCATGATCTCGCTCATCACGGAAGGGAAGGGACCCGAAACAAGGATCGCCACGTCGTCGGCGTACGCCACAATCTTTACTCCATTAGTACTGAGTTCTAACAGTATATCGTTCATAGTAAGGAGCCATAGCAGAGGCGAAAGGACCCCCCCTGTGGTGTTCCCTATCTCTGCTGATATTTCACGATTGAGAAGTAGGGATGAGATCCAGTTCCGTATTGGTTCTTCCACCCCTACCCCAACAAGCGCTGTTGATATTGCCGACGCTTTCACGTTGTTAAAAGCGCCTTCCACATCAACAAACGGTGCTAGAGTGAATTCTTTGTATAGAAGGGACTTCTCCACTGTTCGCACTACTTCATGCAGCGCAGTCTCCGTGGATTTCCCCCTTAAGTAAGCATGCTGCGCACCGGACAGAAGGGACGACCCCTCCAGGAGTTCCCGTATGTGTATGTCCAGCAGCCTCTCAAACGTTTTTAGCACGAAGGAAGTGAGACTTATTGGGCGTGGCACCTCCTATACAAATGGAATTTTTAATGGTCCGTATCTCTGGAAGTATTCGGGTTAGACCACTGAAATTTGGTGACGGGTTGTACGAGATCGATCCCAACCACCTCCTAAAAAATTTGGGGATAACGAAAAAGGGAGCATGGCACCTCCCATACAAATGAAATACTCGGGTTCGACCACTGAAATTTGGTGAGGGGTTGTACGAGATCGATCCCTACCACATCCAAAAACACTGGGGATAACGAAAGAGGGGGCGTGGCACCTCCCATACGTATGAAATACCTCATAGTCCATATCTCTGGAAGTATTTAGGTTAGACTACTGAAATTTTGTGAGGAGTTATATAAGATCAATCCCTGCCACCTCCAAAACTGGGGATAACGAAAAAGGGGGCGTGGTTCCTCCAATACGAAGGAGATATAAGTTTCTGTTTTAGTTTCGATCTCTTCTTAGTTATCTTGATGTTAAGTCTCTTTAGGGCGCTATTTTTGTGTATCTGTTGTCATACCCCCTAAGTTTGAGAGTTATCTAGGCTGGTTTTGTCTAGCATTAAGCAAAACACACAGCAAGATATATGAAGGTGTCAGAATCACCCCCGATGTAGCCACATATTTGTACAGATTTTCGTGATTTTGCTAATTGAATAATTTAGGCGTTCAAAATAAATTGGAATGGCTTTATTAGCAAAAATAATAGGTACACAATTCATGACATACCCAGTTTAGCAATTAGCAACAAACACGAGCAGGCATGCTAATGGCCTTATCTTAAAACTATTTAAATTATATTAGAATGTAGCGAAATGTTTTATCAATTTAGGGAATTTTCGGAAAAGGTGCTGAGCACATTTAAGGCGGCGGTTACATAGCGCCATTTTTTTTCTTCCTATCAAAAAATAAGAAATTGAAGCTCAGTTTAGAATAGTGATGAGAAAAATGGTGATGGCAATCGATTCGAAACTATTACTTTGATTAGCAATTACAGTGCGACTTCTTTCTACAAAAAATGGTTCTAAACATTGTGCGACCGTTGCTGTCAACCTCGGTTATTTTATACATCTCAAGGAAATATTTTAATTGATAAATTAACGTAGCCAATGTTGATTTTAACAATGTTTTAAAATACGCACAGGCAAATTTTTACCGAGTTAAAGAGGTGCTACGCCGAAGAAAAACACCTGGATAAGATTTTACCATTTCTCGAAAGATACATTATCTCATATTTTATCATGGCTACACGCCAACTATGGAGTTGATCATCGAGCCATAAATATGATTGTTTAGAATATCTCGGGCCTTGGTAAACTTCCTAGAAGAAAAGTTATCCCACACTTAAACCTAAGCATAACGCTACCTACATACCAAATTTCAAGTAAATCCAACCATTTATACGATAGTTTCGGAAAAGGCGGTCCCGGGTCCACTTCCACAAAAAAAAATTTAACAGAAACACTCCCCAGTCTCCATCTAATCTATCCCGAAAATTTGAAGAAAATCGGATGAGTAGTTTTGGAGTCCAAAAGCTACATACCTACATACATATGTACATCCAATTTTATATATATAGATAGATAGAAGAAGATTCATACAAGAATGGATCCATAAAACTTAAGAACAAATATTTATGTACTCCCAGCAAGCATTTATTAATGCGGTGTCGATATAACTTCGTTCGGAAAAAAGTGTTCGGCTTAAAAACTACGTCCATACTCTCACTTATACGACACTTCAGAAAGTGACTTCCTAGTGTCGTCTAGGGGATAAAAAATAAAAATTGAAATTAGAAAATAACCTTGAATCCCACACTAAATACCGACATTATTAATGATATATGTCTGCTTCAATTATCACGTTTTCGTTTTATTGTTGCTGCGGTCTTCAATGTGTTCACCGCTTTAGGCTGTCATTGTTAAAAAATAAAAATTAAACAAGAAAAATACTTGGTATCGGCATATATAAAAGGTGCTGCAAAGTTTAAGATTATAACTATTCTCAGTTTTTGTGTTGAAAACTAAAGTTGTATATTTGAAAGCAATTTTTGCAGAAGAGCAAAAGAGAGAAAAAAAACTTTTCACAAAATGGGAAAACAACTGTTTGCTATGTAAGTAACTAAAGAAAACTATATTATGTTCGGTTTACCCGAACTTTGACTACCTTACTTGTTGTTTAAAAATTTGTTTATTTGTTTAAATTTTTCACAAAGAAAATTAGTTGTAAATTGGTAGGCATACAACTAGTGTTTACCCGAACAAACAACGAATGTTTCACTAACACTGTTCTACACACATTCCGTCCTATGAACCAAATAGACTTTTCCGGAAAGTGGACAAAAAATAAAAATACACATGTATCGGCGATTTTCATGTACACGTCAGAATATTTTTTTGTATGTGCATACAGTTTCAAAATTGTAACTATCAACAGTGACGTGGCTGCCAAGGCGCAGGTGCGCCGATTCTTTCTTTGATGACAGCAAATACTTCGTCTTGTCCTCGTTGACCGCAAGACCCACTTTTTTCGCTTCTTTATCCAGTCCAGAGAAGGCAGCGCTTACGGCGCGGTTGTTAAGGCCAATGATATCAATATCATCGGCATACGCCAGCAATTGCACGCTCTTGTAAAAGATTGTACCATTGCGGTTTAGCTCTGCTGCTCGAATTATCTTCTCCAGCATCAGGTTGAAGAAATCGCACGAAAGGGAGTCGCCCTGTCTGAAGCCTCGTTTGGTTTCAAATGGCTCAGAGAGGTCCTTCCCGACTCTGACGGAGCTGTTAGTATTGCTCAACGTCATTTGGCAAAGCCGTATAAGCTTTGCAGGGAAGTCAAATTCAGACATGGCGGCATACAGGCAACTCCTTTTTGCGCTGTCAAAAGCGGCTTTGAAATCGACAAAGAGATGGTGTGTGTCGATTCTTTTATCATGGGTCTTCTCCAGGATTTGGCGTATCGTGAAAATCTGGTCGATGGTAGACTTACCAGGTCTAAAGCCACACTGATAAGGTCCAATCAGCTTGTCTACGATGGGCTTCAGTCTTTCACACAATACGCTAGAAAGAACCTTATATGCGATATTAAGAAGGCTGATTCCGCGGTAGTTGGTGCGGTTAGCGGGATCGCCTTTCTTGTGGATTGGGCAGAGCACACTTAAATTCCAATCTGGAGGCATGCACTCGTCTGACCATATTCTGCATAAGAGCTGATGCATGCTTTTTACCAGCTCTTCGCCTCCGTGTTTGAACAGCTCGGCGGGTAGTCCGTCTTTTCCAGGCGCTTTGTTGTTTTTGAGCCGGGATATAGCTATCCTCACTTCATCATAGTCAGGTGGTGGGACGACTTTTCCATCGTCAGGGATTGGGGTATCGGGTTCGACGTCTCCCTCGCAATTTAGCAGTGAGGAGAAGTGCTCCCTCCATAATTTAAGTACACTCTGTACGTCGGTTACCAGGTCGCCATTATTGTCCTTACAGGAACTTGCCCCGGTCTTAAAACCTTCCGTCATCCGCCGGATCTTTTCATAGAATTTTCGGGCATCATTCCTGTCAGCCAGCATCTCAAGCTCCTCACACTCACGCCTTTCGGCCTCACGTTTCTTTTTTCTGAAAAGGCGTCTCTCTTCCTTCTTTGCCTCACGATAGCGTTGCCATACACTGCGGGTTGCGCCCGTTCGCAACGTCTCCCTGTAGGCAGCGTCCTTTTTGTCCGAGGCAGTGCTGCATTCCTCATCGTACCAGTTGTTTTTGCGGGCTCGCTGGAACCCTATAGTGGCCTCAGCGGCGGTACGTAATGAGTGAGAGATATGCTTCCATTGCTCGGTTGCATCGTTAGGTCGAGGATTGCTCTCCGATAGCAGGTGTGAGAGTCGAGTGGAGAAATTGTCAGCTGTCTGTGTCGTGCGCAGATTCTCGACGTCAAACTTTCCTTCCGTTACTGTGCGCACTTTCTTTGCTACACAGAGGCGTGTGCGTATCTTGGCTGCAACAAGATAATGGTCCGAGTCGATATTGGGACCACGAAGGGTACGCACGTCCAGAACGGTGGAGCTATGTCTGCCGTCGATCATGACATGATCAATCTGGTTTCTTGTTCTTTGATCAGGAGACAGCCATGTGGCTTGGTGTATTCGTTTATGCTGGAACCTGGTACTACTGATGACCATATTGCGAGCAGCGGCGAAATCAATCAACCTAGTGCCGTTGGGGGATGTTATATCATGGAGACTAAATTTTCCAACTGTTGGACCAAAGACTCCTTCCTTGCCCACCTTCGCATTAAAGTCGCCGAGCACGATTTTGATATCATGTTGGGGGCAGCGATCATAAGTCTGTTCAAGTTTATCGTAGAAGGAGTCCTTCTCTGCGTCGTCCGTCTCCTCAGTCGGCGCATAGGCGCAGATAAATGTTATGTTGAAAAATTTCGCTTTGATGCGGATCGCAGCGAGACGCTCGTCCACGGGGGTGAACGCTAGTACTTGGCGGCGAAGTCTCTTTCCCACCACGAATCCTACACCACGCGCTTTGCCGCGTGTCTGGCCACTGTAGTATACGTCACAAGGTCCGATGGTCGTCTTTCCTTGTCCCGTCCATCGCATTTCCTGCAGGGCGGTGATGTCAGCCTTTGCGTTAACGAGGACATCAACCAGTCGGGCAGCGGTACCGTCCCTTGAAAGGGTCCGGACATTCCCGGTACATGCCCTAATATCCAAATCATTATGCCTTATTCGTTTTGCCGGGTCGTCAACATTAAAGGGGGTTCTCATCCGAGGCTTTAATACAGTTTTCATTGGACTAAATTTTTTACGTGGCGGGTCCCAAACCCAGCGCACAACCCGTTTCGGGGTTTTTGGAAAATATTTACACATTTATATAGCGAGCCGCTTGCTTCAAGACAGACGCCCGCTTGCAGCCGCACCTCATGGTGAACAGACGCTGCGCAAAAAACCTCGGTGAGCCCTTAAACCAAGTATGTCAGAGTGGCCCCACCGGGGCTCCCTCTCTTTCTGCCGCGAGCCTAGGCAGCTCCCGTTGCCCAGAGTGCACGAACGAGGACGCAAGAGTCGGGATTGAGCAAGGTCACTTAGCAACCACACCCCATTACACTAACCTACACCTTCTTAGAGTAAAATTGAATGGGCTACAAAACCGCATACTCAAAAACTATCTGGAAATTCTGCCAAAAAATATGTACATGTCAGAATTTTTGTTATTTACGCGTGTATTTTTATTTTTAGACCACTTTCCGAAAAAGTCTATTTGGTTCATAGCACAGAAAAAAAGTTCGTTTTTGTACCACAGTGTAGTTATTCATAACATTGTGTTGCATAACAATGTACACGTGCCCACATCCATACCGCTTCTCATCCCTTCCCCAACATTTAAGACAATATCGTCGATGCTCTTTTTGCGAAATTATCGTAAGGGACAAATTAAAAATTTTAGAGGAGAGCATTTTTTGTACCAATATACCCTAGGAATTTCAGGTATAATATTTCACCGTTCCTTTTTTAAGTACCTATCCTCGATCACTTCAGCTCGAGTTTGGGAAGAATTCGACTGCTGAGTGAAAAATTACCCTATTTAAAAATTTTATTTTTTTTCAAAAATACCCTCAGAATTTGTTTGAAGAACGCTCTAATTCAGAAGCGCTTTATCTTAGAATGAGTTTTAAAAACGAGCTATCACTTGGGGGTTGCCACTTGTGGGGTGTACAGGGTTGCCACCTATCTATTTTTTTAATTATGGAGTGAGATATGCCAACTAAATTATTTTCAAGTAGTTTTGAGAACAATTTTGGATTATTTCAGGGTCATTTTGGAAACATTTATGGGTCACTTTGGGTTAATTTTGGGGCTATTTTGAGATTATTTTATGAATGCAATTTATTTGAACTTTTCGTACTTGAATGACTACTTAAATGTTACTCATACGCCGTGTATGGTTCATAAAGAGTGCACTATACACAGGGCCAGGGGCGGATCCACGGAGGTGGTTTTCATGTCAAATCCCCCTTCGGTACCCAAAAATTCACATTTTTTTCAGTAATTCACAGCAAAAAATATACTAAAAATTACAACCAAAAAAATAGTAGAAATTAAGCAAAAAAAATTAACACAAAAATTATAGTAAAAATTAGGCCATCGAATCACCTTCAATATAACAACATAGATTTTTTTATTTTTTTCTATATTTGTAAAGTTATCAAACTGATCCCAATATGACCCCAAAACAATTCTAAAAAATCCCAAATTGACCTCAAAATCACACCGAAATAATCTCAAAATGACTCCAAAATGTTTTCAATATGAACCCAAAATAACCCCAACACGACCATAAAATGATTCCAAATTGACCGCAAATTGACCTCAAAATCGCCTCGAAAACGAACCAAAAATGACACCAAAATCACCCCTAAGATAATCCTAAAGAATGACCCCAAAATAATCCCAATATGAATCCAAAATTACCCCAACGCGACCCCAAAATGATTTCAAATTGACCCCTAAATGATTTCAAATTGATCCCAAAATTAACCCAAAGTGACCTCAAAATGACCCCAATATGATCCCTCTTCTTTCTTTTCATATTTTACGTTCCTCATCCTTTCCTTTCCATTCCTTTCCTTTCCCTAACTTTTTCTTTCCTTTGCTTTCCTTGTCTCTCCTTTCCTTTAATTTTCCTTCTCTTCCCTTCCCTTCCCTTCCCTGCCCTTACCTTCCCTTTCCTTCCCTTCCCTTCCCTTCCCTTCCCTTCCCTTCCCTTCCCTTCCCTTCCCTTCCCTTCCCTTCCCTTCCCTTCCCTTCCCTTCCCTTCCCTTCCCTCCCCTTCCCTCCCCTTCCCTTCCCTTCCCTTCCCTTCCCTTCCCTTCCCTTCCCTTCCCTTCCCTTCCCTTCCCTTTCCTTTCCTTCCCTTCCCTTCCCTTCCCTTCCCTTCCCTTCCCTTCCCTTCCCTTCCCTTCCCTAGTTATCTACTTTGAATCTCTTCGAGAAAATACTTAACAAAATGCAGAAACAACAGTTTGCTATGTAAGTAACAAAAACCAATTATCCTTCCAAGTCTAGGGATAGCTTTTTTGGGGCTTCATAATAATTGAGATATTTTAACTTACTAAAAATGTACCTAATGTGGTGATTGAATATAGACAGGTTGGGTCACCTTTTGAAAGAATATATTTTTAAAATTCTGCTCCTTAATTTTAAGATTTTTCTTTCAAAGGCTTTCGGTGCACTAATGATTTTGTATCCTTCTAAGACGAAATCTTTTTTTATGGGACTTATATATTTGAAGAAGCATTTTTTAGATTGGTACCTCATTCATTATTTTCCCTCGAGATACTTTATTCTTTACTTTTGATGGACTTTTCACGAAAAAAGTACAGTTCTCCTCGCTCTTAAGGATCGCTAAAAAAATCCTTCAAGAATATCTCTATATTCTCATAGTCAAACATGAACCAGATACTATGAAATTTATTTTAGGTGGAGGAAAGTTGAAGAAAACGTCGTTTTTATATGTCCATAGTTTCAATGTCTCCATAATATGATCAGTGTAGACTTTACTGAACTGAACGTGTCGATAGTGTTGCTCAAGTTTTAGAAATTTTAGAACCCTGATCTTATTTTTAATAGTCGCCATTGAATTTTTGATAAACTTTCTATTTTTTAACATTTAATTTATTTATTTCCAGTGCCTCCCTGTCACTTATTGTCTTGACAATTGTAAATTTGTCACAAGCACAAATCGAAAGAGACGGCAAATGTCCTCAAGTGAAGGTTATGCAGAATTTTGACCCAAAAAGTGTGAGTATTACTTTTGTTTATACTATCATTATTTATTTGTCATAATAACTACTACTTTTGTGGGTGAAAATATATTTCAGGGACATTTTTTATTGCAAAAAAAATGTTTAAATCTGCCGCGACACATTATTCCAACGATTTTTAGTTTTGTGCTTGAGACAAACTGGTTTGGGTTATCTGATATCACCTTTGTCGATTGTTGTTCTGAAACTTGAGGGAAAAGCATTCCAAAGTTTGAGTAATTATATTTTTTATCTTTCGGCATTTCAAAATATATTTTACATAAATCCCCTATTTGGTTCAAGAACAGGGCACGGCAGAAATGACCAACTAATGAAATTATATTATCCGGTTTTGCTCCGTCGCTTACTAGCAAACACCGAGGCAAAAGCATATGTTGTTGAGTCGTCGTTAGCAAGTGAGCGACTGAGCCTAACAAACGACATCCATTGATTGGTCAGTGCGATCATAGCGCTCACACAAGCAAATTCGTTTTCAGATTTTCGCCGCAATAGCGGCCGGGGTTTGTTCTAGAACGCCCTATCTCAGCTGTAGACACGTTCTATTTTAATCGACTACGTTTTTCGTCGCCGAAAAATAATCGTTTCTTGCCTATACATAAATTACTTAACAACGACGGCGCTGCGCCTATTTTATATCTCCACTAGCTAACCCGGCAGACTTTGTCCTGCCAAAAATTTATTTTCCTGCATGTATCGCCAAACCTTACCCCCCAGTCTCAACCCCAACCAAAGAAAGTGATGGTAAATAATGCTGTAAATATAACCTGCTTTATATTTACATCAGGATTTAGCATCAGTTTCTTAAGGCAATAGGGAAAAAACTGATGGGTGCTGTCACGCATGTCTAGCATTGTTTTAATTTGAAAAAAAAAAAAAGATTGTCGGTGTCCTATTATGGCCAGATTATGATATTTTAAAATTTGAATGAAAAAATCGGGCCAGTTGATCGGTTGTTTAGCTTTTACAAAATTTTGAGTTAGAATTTTATATAGGTACATATGTATGTGTATAGTATATATAAGTTTATTAATTTTAACAAGTTTTTCATGAAAGAATATTTGTATTATTTTCAGTACGCTGGCAAGTGGGTGGTTTATGAAGCTATTCCCGGTGTTTTACTTCCAGAAACTCGTTGCTTGCATTCAGAATACGTCTACCATACACCTACCGAAATATCAATGGCTTACAAATGGATTGATAATGCCGGGTAAGTATTTTATCTTTAATTAAACCAACTTTTCCTACCAACAGACAGTGTTTGGTTGAAGACTAACTGCTCGTGTCAAGCAATCAGCGTGTCAGTTACCGGGGTTGTTGTACGTTTGTATAGACCTGCCACCCAGATCTTAACACTCTTATAAACGGTCCAAAGCTTTTGACGGTAATTCTATGATTTGTAATCGCGCGCTTGCTGCATTAATGAAAAAAATACGATCGTATCCAAAACTCTACCGTCAATCGGCAAATTAACGCTAGCTAACTGGTCGTTGCTGCTATTGGTCGCTGGCTCGTGCATATTCGTATTCGATGAGCCGTTATGTTGTAGTGTACTCTTAGGCGTTGGTCGGCACAAGTTACTATATTTCAGTTTGTTGTATATGTACTAAATTTTAGTTTTTAATTTAAGTAGACACTATTGCTAGAAAAAAAAGTTGATTAACCATTTACATATCTTTCTTTTATTTCACAGTAACAAGCCAAACGGTACTAGTGGAATAGGTGTAATTAAGGGTCCCGGCCACATCGAAGTCCAGGTTCCTTTCTGGCGTAAGTGAAACAAATATGACTTTTGACTGTATATCTGCTACATTAGGGTGATTTCTACAAAGCTGTTGTTTTTTTTTGTACTGCCCAAACATATTCACCAATTTCACAGTAAAACAAATTTATTTTGTAATTTTTTTTTTTTTTTTTGAAATGGAACTTTATAAAGATCACTTTTTCTGAGCAAAGGTATAGCACAGCACGTCTTTGTTGATTTTTATTGATTCTTGAAGATTTCGATGGCCTCAAATAGTCTTTGGACGATATCAGGAGGAAAAGAAGAGCTATTTTTTCCGTGATCAGTAAATCATAAATTTACGAAAATTTCGTTTTGGTGCTTTAGTTTTGCTTAACTAATCCTTCTATCGCTTTGTTGTATCAAAAATGAAAATATGCCAACAACGGTATAAGCAACATGTTGCTGAAACATGTATGAAATTGTTAATAATCTTTGCCTATAAAAAAGAGACGAGACGAGTTGGATTATAAGTTTGTTCGGCAAAACGAATCTACACGAAATCAACTTTCGTAAAAATACCATGGTTTCCGTTGTGCAAAATTGTTTTTGTTCATTGCATGTTGCCATTAATATTTCCAATTTAACGTCAAAGTTTCAAAAACGTCAAAACTGTTTGAAATTTCGAATATTTAGCCGCCACTTTTTCGCTCTCTACCGTTTGCAGTTTCTTTTGGCATTTTTCTGAAAAAAAAAAACTGTATAGAGACCAAGTCAAGTTTTCACAAGCTTTCCTTAGTATCATCAGATCACATGGAAATAACGCCATTTTTTTTTTTTTTTTCGATCAAGTTAAATAAACTAATATTTCTTCTCTTTTGCTTTACAGATTTCGGTAACTTATTCCAGGACTATATTTTATCAACTGATTACAAAACCTATGCAACCGTACTTACTTGCGACGAAACACTCCGCGGTACCCACATCAGTAAGTGAATTTTTTATTATACCAAAATTATGGTAAATGGACATTTTTTGTTGCAAATTTCCAAAATGTTGCAGGTGTTCTAGATTTCAACATAGTTTTTTGCTCGGTAAATGATGTGTATATAGTAAAAGACGATGAAGTCTGGAATGCCTAAGACTGGCAACGCGATAGTCATGGATTTTAGACTTAAGGCTTTGGCCCAATGCACGCTTGCTTTTGCTGGCTGTCAAATTTGAAATATACGAGGGGTTGCCATGTGGCAGCGTTTCATTGGTCCAAAACCTTGAACAACTTACGCATACTGTGTAATGTATCGTATACGTAAAGTTGTTTATCAACATTCACATATCGTTACCTTAACTCACAAATTCGTTTGTTAGTTGAGACCTTTGTGAATTAAGGTAAAGATATGTAGATAGCTACTTCTGTTCTAGTTATAAAATCAGTTCAAAGTACTAATTTTAAAATATATATTTTTTCTTTCTACAATTTTTCAGTGTTGCTTACTACCCTGCTCCGTTCCTACAGCGCAAATCCAACTGCTCAAGCAAAATCCATCGCAGTTATGAAAGCTAACAACTTACCCTACAACCTAATCAAGAAAAAGGATATGAGCAATTGTCCAGCACTATAAATACGTCGTATATGAATGTCCTACAGCTAACACTGTGCAACCATAAAAATTGCATCATTGCGGTTGCAGTCTGTTATTTTTTGTAACACAATGTAAAAGATATTACGAATAAAAGTTGTAGAGTAAATCAAAAGTTCTTTTATTTGTTCATACTTATGTATGAAAGTTTATTATAACTTTATAGTTCACACGGGATTTTTCATTTTTAATAGAAGTCAGCTAGAATTGGGCTTCTTGGGCAATTGATACCCATATTGTCCAAACACTTTCTGGGATCTTATGTGGTCGAAAACGATTTCGTACTAGAGACACCATTTATTTGATACACATATCGTACAAACAACCTCTGGTGTCGCACCTAGTCCACATTTTGGTCGATATCTCGGAAAGGGGTTCCTATATGGGACTTGAAATTAATTCCTGTGAAAACTCGTATTAAAACCTTTCATTTCATACCCATAACGCAGATATACCTTCTAGGGTCACAGCTGGGCCACAATGAGTTTCAAGACCCTACTCACCTAGGGATATGAAATATAGTTAAAAACCTATTTTTATATCCCCCAAATATACATACACAATTTTATAAAAATCTACCAAGCCGTTTAGAAGATTTGAGCTGTCATACACCGTGACACGAGATTTTTATATATTAGATGTTCTACAACTGGGGAGTTTTTCATGAAAATTTTGTAAAATGTATCCCTCGCCCATCCCTTTTCCTATCCCTATCCAATTTTGTACTCAATTCGTTGATTCTGTCCAGCCTCGAAGGACTCGAAGGACCAATGTTACGTGCGGCCAATGGCAATGGCGGGATGCTCACACGTAATAAGATGCAAAAGAGAGAGAAAGAAAGTGCAACGAGTTAATAAGTAAACAAACACTTGTCTTTCTATTTCATACAATATAATAGCACTCTTTATTGAATATAAGGTACACAGTTAATTATTAACGAATTAATGTGTACAATTAATAATCTTGTTTGGAAATGCAAGAAAATTAAAATGGAAAAATTATAAAATTATGGAAAATTTGGATCTTACCTGGAGTGGCTGATGATGGTGCTCGTATAATCGAAAACGAAGTGAACGAGTGTCTAGATAAAAATCAGCTCTGTACCTCCGCCTACATTTGTAGGATTCGAAGGGGTAAGGGCTGTTATCGGTATAAAGATAAAAAAAGTGATCGCGCGGCAGATACTAAGGCTTGCTACGAGGGGCGACCGGTATATTTAGACCGATGGTCTAAACACTATCTAATTACAGGAGTTATCTACCAAAATCCGTTTGTCGGAACAATCGATTGTATGGGGGCTATGTGAAATATTTATCCCATCTCAATGATTTTCAACGTCGACATTGCACATATTAAAATAGCAATACCTACAAAAATTCACGTTCCTACCTGTTCAATTGCAGGAGTTGTAGCCCAAAATCCGTTTATCGGAACAATCGGTTGTATGGGAGCTATATGTAATATCGGTACGATCTTGCTGGTTCCGACAAATGGTTCATACCAAATTTCAGCGAAGGCTCTCAAAAACTGAGGGACTAGTTTGCGTTCAAACAGACAGACAGACAGACGGACAACTCATCTCGTCATCCTGGTCATTTCGGTATACTTAATGATGGGTCCATCTCTTCTTCTCATACTTAAAAACTTCGGACCAAAGTTATAATACCATTTCATCTTTATGAAAGTTATAAAAAGACCTATGACGTCATATACCAACAGGTTATCATTAGAATCCCTAAAAAGACTTTTGCACCGAACTTTTCTTCCAATTTGTGGTATGATGCTTCTTGAATTTCATCCCACCAATTGAAAGGACCTACAATTTTTAACCTGTTTGTCCTTTTCATGGCAGAAATACATTCGGAAAGTTTGTCAAACCACTTCTAAGGGACGAATCCGTTTAGAAGAAATTTTTTTCGTTTTTTTCTCTATTTTTTCTGGATTTTTTCCCACAATTTTTTTTTTTTTATCTTTACTAGAGTCAAAACTATTCTACAGTACCATGTATGCTATGTGAAGAAATAAAAAAGTAAAAACCGCATTTCCAAAATTCCCTATTCTCCCAAATATTAGACCTTATTTCAGTGGGTGTTATTTCTTTGGGACTTCTTTCATTTGAAAATTATTTTGTAAGCTCCAAAAGGCTGGACGGAATCAACGAATTGAGTACAAAATTGGATAGGGATAGGAAAAGGGATGGGCGAGGGATACATTTTACAAAATTTTCATGAAAAACTCCCCAGTTGTAGAACATCTAATATATAAAAATCTCGTATCACGGTGTATGACAGCTCAAATCTTCTAAACGGCTTGGTGGAGTGTAATGGGGTGTGGTTGCTGAGTGACCGCGCTCAATCCCGACTCTTGCGTCCTCGTTCGTGCACTCTGGGCAACGTTGAGCTACCTAGGCTCGCGGCAGAAAGAGAGGGAGCCCCGGGGGGGCCACTCTGACATACTTGGTTTAAGGGCTCACCGGGGTCTTTTTCGCAGCGTCTGTACACCAAGAGGTGCGGCTGTAAGCGGGCGTCTGTCTTGAAGCAAGCGGCTCGCTATATAAATGTGCAAAACTTTTCCCTCCCAATCCAGGGTGTTATGCGATACCGTGCCCATTGGACGTTTGCAGCCGGGAGGCAAATCGTGGCTGTAGTCGAACGGAGCCTCACTGATACCGGGCCGCCTCAGGGAGTAACTATGGTCTTACCGCGGTATGGGGCTCTGCCGCGGCGGACGACACACTTCCCCTTACACTACCCTTGACCCTAAGCTGGACTTGTCCGGCGAGGGGTCGTACGAACAAGATGAAGAACACAAAATACAAAGCAATTAACGACTTCGTTTACTCCGCAGCAGAGAAGAACTATGCTGGAGCAAGCGAAAACACAACGCCGGAGGACAAACTCCGCCTCAAAGTTAACTGGGAGGCCGACAACGATGGAAACTACGGGTCAGTCATCCCCCAAACTGCTATCAAGTAAGAGTGACTTGATGGGAGCAAGCAACAGTGCGGCTGCCTACGTAGTCAAGCAGAAAACGGCGGAAGCTAAGCTTCCATCAAGCGCTGGTACGAAACCCAATCTCTTCACATCTGGGGCAATGGTCTCACGACCTGGTTTCAGAGTTTCGAAAGAGAAGGACGACGCCGTAAAGGGAGAGCCCGCGATGGCAACTACGAGTCTGAATCCCCCCAAAGAGGCATCTCCCCGACGCTTTGCGTACTGGGATAAAAGAAAGGCCGCAAGGATCCTTAAAAAATATGAGGGTGCATCGCAGGAGAAGCTGTCGCCGGAAGAAAGGAAGATGGTGGAGGAAGCGAAAGCTCTGATACCAAATTTCCAGAGGCCCTATGTGCCTAAGAGGGTGAACGGTAATCCCTTCAAACGCCAGAGATCGGACGGAGAGGTAGACCCCCATCCGAAGCGGCATCAGGTCAACCCCGTAGTGGGAAAACTCAGCTTTGCTGAAGTAACCAAGGACAGAATCCTTATAGGTTTCATTGACCGAGGTAACGACCGTTGGTCCATCCCCAAAGACCAGTGGCTGTATGTCCGGAATGAAATGGGCAGGGCCCTCCTCCACTTAATGCGTGAGTCTCCGGGTAGTCCGCCGCGAGGTACTGACGCGGGCTGGCACCAAGGTCAGATCAAAATATTCGCGTGCGAGGATGCAAGAACTGTCGCACTGTATAAGGCAGCAGTTGCAAGACTGGGTGAAGTCTATCCAGGGGCAAGACTAGATGTCGTCGACTGGAAGGACATTCCTGCTCGGCCAAGGGCAAGGGCATGGATTCCTGCCGTCCCTGCAGAACCCGAGAATATTCTTGAGATGCTGCAGGTCTGGAATCCGTCTCTCCCGACGCAGGATTGGGGCGTCAATCTGGTCGATGATGTGGTTGGGCCCAATAGACAGGTGGTTATCACTCTGAATAAGGAGGCGCTCGAGCCCCTTAAACGGTGCAACGGACGAGTGCATTACGGCTTGGGTCAGATCGTGATCCACGTATACCGTGGCGATGCACAGCGCGCTGCTATTCCGGACGCTCCGGAGGACTCGGAGATCGAGGCATCGGAAGGGGAAGCAGAGGAGTCCGACGCGGAAAGTATGTTATCCGCCACGTCAAATTGCGATGGTGCTGCGAACAACTCGGCGATAGAAGAAAGCCTGCTTGACGAAGAAGGCCTCGACGTCACGATCGTGGCTAAACCTGAGCACACTAACGTTGATGCTGCTTCAGACAGCAGGGTTCCCGCCACGCCAAATCGTGCAGGTGCTCTGAACAACTCCTCGTTGAGAGACAGCCCCCGGAACAGGCCAGACCTCGACGACACGCTGGCGGCAGGGATGTCTGAGCTCTCTCATGTTGGTGGTGCTTCAGATAAATCTGCACAAATCTAAAGCAGCCTCGGCTGTTTTAAGCAGTCGTCTTTCTAAAGGCGACGTAGACGTGGTCCTTATCCAAGAGCCCTGGGTCAATAGCTCTAGGATCTGTGGATTGGGGACTAAGGGGTACAAGCTCATCCAAGCCAATGATGAGGGCAAGGTCAGAACCTGTATTTTGGTAAAGTCTGAGCTAAACACCTTTCTATTACCCAACTACTCAAATGGTGACGTTACAGCTGCCAGCTTAACAGTCGGCAGCACCAGCCTAACGATGGCGTCGGTCTATATGCCCTATGACGCCGAAGAACCTCCTCCACAAAAGGAGGTGAAAGATCTGGTGGATAATTTCTGTACGGGCCATCTTATTATTGGAGCTGACGCTAATGCTCATCACGTCCAGTGGGGAAGCTCCGATATTAACGCTAGGGGCGAGTCTCTGTTTGACTACCTACTAACAACTAACCTGGTGGTTTGTAACGTGGGTAACGAGCCTACTTTTATAACTAAAGCTCGTAGGGAGGTTATAGACCTCACTGTTTGTAGCGAAGGTGCTTATGAGTGGGTCAGAAAATGGCGTGTTCTTGATGAGCATTCATTTTCTGACCATCGGTACATAGAAATTGTGTTAGACTTTATTGTTGAGCAGCCAGTTATGAAACGAAATCCACGCAACACTAACTGGCAGCTACATAACCAAATATTAGCTAGGGACCTACCAGTATTACCTCCACAAGCCCCCTCATCAGTGGGAGAACTGGATGATCTGGTAACGACCTTTACAACGGCGCTATCAAATGCCCTAGAGCAGGCTTGTCCAGTACCAAAACCACGCGGCAAACATAGACCCCACTGGTGGTCTTACGACCTGGATTCGTTCCGTATATCATGCAGGAAGCAATTTAACAAGGCCAAGAGCATCGGTACGGAGCCTGAATGGCTCGAATATAAAGCTAAACTGAGGGCCTATAAAAAGGCTCTAAGGCAAGCGAAGAGAACTTCGTGGAGAAATTTCTGCACCGGGGTCGAAAAAGTCGATGATACAGCGAGACTTAGACGAGTGCTATCAAAAACTCAAACAGCCATTAGCTATTTACGGAAGCCTGACGGATCTTGGACCAGCACGGAAGGGGAAACCCTGGAGCTGCTCCTGAACACACACTTTCCGGGGAACTTGTATGATGCACCTGTAGCATCTGCAACAAACCTGGCGGTAAACATACCCATTACGGAGGAAAGGGTAAGGTGGGCAATCAAAAGCTTTGAGCCGTTCAAGGCAGCCGGGCCAGACGGGATTTTCCCCGCACAACTTATAAACACGCTGGAAATATCAGCTAAATGGCTGGTAGTTCTCTATTCAGCCTGCCTGGCTCTTAATTACATTCCGTGCTCCTGGAGAAGCGCCACGGTAGTCTTTATTCCAAAGGCTGGGAAGGCCTCACACTATGAGCCTAAAGACTACAGACCGATCAGTCTCTCGTCTTTTGCACTTAAAACCTTCGAGAGGATAATTAGCGATTATCTCTCCTCTACTATTGATAGCAACCTTATTTCTAGCTATCAACATGCATACACCAAAGGTAAATCAACGGAAACTGCGCTCCACAGCCTAGTCTCTATTGTTGAAAAATCATTGCACGAAAAGGAGTACTGTCTCGTGGCCTTTCTGGACATCGAAGGTGCTTTCAACAATATAAGGCCGGAGGCTATTAACACTGCTTTAACAAACCTGGGCATAAATAGGTCTCTTATTGGACTAATTGATCAACTACTAAAGGGAAGGAAAATAGTTTCTTCACTGGGAACAGTTGATCTTTCACGCTATGTCACAAGAGGAACGCCTCAGGGTGGTGTTCTCTCCCCGCTCCTATGGAACCTCACCGTAAACTCGCTGCTACGAGACACAAGGTGGGGGGGCGGGAAGATAGTGGCATATGCAGACGATTTAGCTATTGCATATAGGGGCAAATTCCCACAAACCCTGTGTGACTTGATGCAAGTAGCACTGCGAGAAGTTTCTTCATGGTCCTCTCGCTGCGGACTTAGCATCAACCCGGGAAAGGTGGAGCTTGTCCTTTATACCAGGCGGTACAAGATACCACCGCTGAACCTACCAGAACTAGATGGCGTGTGCCTGAACTTAGCTGATAAAGCCAAATTCCTAGGCACAGTTCTAGATAGAAAGCTTAACTGGAAGGAGAATGTCATCCAGCGCCAGAGGAAAGCGTGCATTGCACTTTACACGTGTAAAAGAGCCATTGGCAAAAAATGGGGGCTCAGCCCCAAAATTTGCAGGTGGATCTACACTGCGATAATCCAGCCAATTATGCTGTATGGAGTCGTGGTATGGTGGCCTGCGCTAGGAAAGGCAACAAACCTAAATCTGTTAGGAAAAGTCCACAGATCGAGCATGATCTGTATAAGCGGGGCGTTAAGAACAACGCCCAATGAAGCTCTCCAGGCCATTCTTGGCTTTTTGCCACTCGATCTGGAAGGGTACCGGGCAGCAGCGGCATCGGCTCTGCGTCTAAGGGAAACGTCCGTCTGGGGCGCAAGCACTATTGGACACTCCTGTATTCTAAGATCTTACAGCTTTCTCCCTCTGAGCACAGATCGGTGTGCGACCACAACAGTCGGAGACTGTTGTTTTAGAATAAACATTCCCAGCAGGGAAGACTGGGAGAACATAGATCGGTGTCCCGCTACTAATGGCGGCACTTTTATAGACACCGACGGCTCGAAGTTAGACGGCAGAGTCGGAGGAGGGGTTTACTCAAGGGATTTGGACCTAGAACTCTCCTTTAGACTACCTGATCACTGCAGCGTCTTCCAGGCTGAAGTTTCTGCAATCATGGACGCCGTGACTTGGATAGGTAAACGCACCATCGGACAGGATATCTGTATTTTCAGCGACAGCCAAGCGGCCATCAAATCCCTTGGCTCTTACTCGTTCAACTCTGAACTGACGCTCAGCTGTCGTCGATCTCTTCAAGAGATGGCCCAACAGAACCGCGTGAACCTCACATGAGTCCCGGGACACAGGGACATTGAGGGAAACTGTAGGGCAGACGAACTTGCCAGGCAGGGCACGACCAAGCAGATTCTTCAAGATAAAGAGCGCATAGGTATGCCGTTTGCCACGTGCAAGCTAATGCTGAAGGAGCATACACTCCGCGAAGCCAACGAAAGATGGCTACAAGCCCCAGGGTGCCGGATATCCAAGCAAACCTGGCCAAAATGCGATCTTAAAAGATCTAGACACATATACGCCCTAAAAAGGAAGGAAATCTCCATATTAATAGGTGTTTTAACCGGGCACTGCCTTATTGGTAGGCACGCAGCAAGGCTAGGCGTTCCCTACCGACGATGCTGCAGGAGTTGCAAAGATGATGAGGAAGAGGAAACGGTGGAGCATCTCATCTGCAACTGCCCGGCCTTAAGCGGAGCGAGAAGGCGCTCTCTGGGAGTTCCCTTCCTGGTTAGCTTAAGCCAGGTCGCGGAGCTAGACATAAAGGACTTGATGGCCTTCATCAAGTTATCAAAATGGTTCGAGGAGGGGTAGCGGTGTCGGTTAGGAGTGTCAGTCCCGGGTTTCGGCTATATGGAGAGTCCCAACAGCACTGGGATTTTCCATATGGCCGGGCCCCGGGACTGACTTTCCTAGTGTTTGGTGGTATCACAACGGGCCTTTTATTACTGGCCTAGGTGTGCCTTTGCGGCAGCCACTTCTACCTACCTACCTAAACGGCTTGGTAGATTTTTATAAAATTGTGTATGTATATTTGGGGGATATATAAATAGGTTTTTAACTATATTTCATATCCCTAGGTGAGTAGGGTCTTGAAACCCATTGTGGCCCAGCTGTGACCCTAGAAGGTATATCTGCGTTATGGGTATGAAATGAAAGGTTTTAATACGAGTTTTCACAGGAATTAATTTCAAGTCCCATGTAGGAACCCCTTTCCGAGATATCGACCAAAATGTGGACTAGGTGCGACACCAGAGGTTGTTTGTACGATATGTGTATCAAATAAATGGTGTCTCTAGTACGAACTCGTTTTCGACCACATAAGATCCCAGAAAGTGTTTGGACAATATGGGAATCAATTGCCCAAGAAGCCCAATTCTAGCTGACTTCTATTAAAAATGAAAAATCCCGTGTGAACTATAAAGTTATAATAAACTTTCATACATAAGTATGAACAAATAAAAGAACTTTTGATTTACTCTACAACTTTTATTCGTAATATCTTTTACATTGTGTTACAAAAAATAACACATCTTCCATGTCTGTATTTAGTGTGGGATTCAAGGTTATTTTCTAATTTAAATTTTTATTTTTTATCCCCCAGACGACACTAGGAAGTCACTTTCTGAAGTGTCGTATAAGTGAGAGTATGGACGTAGTTTCTCCACAATAAATTCCTATTACTTTCTCTGCAATACTATCAGAGCCGCCTCTTCAGATGTTTTGAGCGTCCAATCTTCGCAGACATATTTCAAGACGATTACGGTTCGCGATTTATAAAGAGCGTCTGTGTTCGATTTTTTCTTTTTATCTAATACTCAAAATGGATCTACACTGCAATCATTCGACCAATCATGCAGTATGGAGTTGTGGTATGGTGGCCTGCGCTGAGCAAGGCAACAAACCTTAATCTGCTAGGTAAAGTACACAGATCTTGCATGATCTGTATAAGCGGAGCGTTAAGAACAACGCCCAATGAAGCACTCCAGGCCATTTTTGGCATTTTGCCACTCGATCTGGAAGGGCACCGAGTAGCAGCAGCATCGGCTCTGCGTTTAAGGGAATCGTCCGGCTGGGGCGCAAGCACTACTGGACACGCCTGTATTTTGGGATCCTTTAGCTTTCTTCCGCTGAGCACAGATCGCTGTGCGACCACAACAGTCGGAGAGAGCGGGTTTAAAATCAACATTCCCAGCAGGGAAGAATGGGAGAGCACGGATCGGAGTCCCGTCACTCATGGCGGCACTTCCATTTATACTGATGGCTCGAAGTTAGACGGCAGAGTTGGGGAGGGGTTTATTCAAAGGATCTGAACCTTGAGCTCTCCTTCAGACTACCTGATCACTGCAGTGTCTTCCAGGCTGAAGTTTCAGCAATCATGGACGCCGCGGCTTGGATAGGCCAACACACTATCGGACAGGATATTTTTATTCTTAGCGACAGCCAAGCGGCCATCAAATGCCTTGGCTCATACACGTTCAACTCTGAACTGACGCTGCGGCAGCCACTTGAACCTAACCTAACTTAAAACAAGTAAGGAAGTCTAAGTTCGGGAAAGGCGAACATTAAATACCCAGTGTATGGAAACAATAGTAGTACCTATATGGTATATATTTTCTATATATATTATAATTTGGGAAAAACGAACTCAATAAATTTATTAGTTAGTTTATAAAATTAATTTTTATTTATGCTACGGTATAGGTTAGGTTAGGTTCAAGTGGCTGCCGCAGAGGCACACTTAGGCCAGTTTTGAAAGGCCCGTTGTGATACCACCAACACAAGGAAAGTCAGTCACGGGACCCAGCCAAATGGAAAATCCCTGAGTTGTTGGGATTTTCCACATAGCAGAATCCCGGGACTGACACTCCTAAACCGACACCGTTACTCCTCCTCGAACCACTTAGATGACTTTATGAAGGCCATCAAGTCCTTTATGTCCAGTTCCGCGATCTGGCTTAGGCTATCCAGGAACGGAACTCCCAAAAAGCGCGTTCTCGCGCCGCTTAAAGCCGGACAGTTGCAGATGAGGTGTTCCACTGTTTCCTCCTCCTCATCATCTTTGCAACTCCTGCAGCATCGTCGGTAGGGCACACTTAGCCTTTCTGCATGCCTACCAATGAGGCAGTGACCGGTTAATACCCCTATCAATATGCAGATTTCTCTCCTAGTTAGGGTATAAATGCGTCTAGACCTTTTAAGATCCCATTTTGGCCAGGTTTGTTTCGATATCCGACACCCTGGGGATTGCAGCCATCTTTCGTTGGCTTGACGGAGTGTGTGCTCCTTCAGCATTAGTTTGCATGTGGCAAACGGCATACCTAAGCGCTCTTTATCCTGAAGAACCTGCTTGGTCGTGCCCTGCCTGGCAAGCTCGTCTGCCTTACAGTTTCCCTCAATGTCCCTATGTCCCGGGACCCATATGAGGTTTACGCGGTTCTGTTGGGCCATCTCCTGAAGAGATCGACGACAGCTGAGCGTCAGTTCAGAGTTGAACGTGTATGAGCCAAGGGATTTGATGGCCGCTTGTCTATCGCTGAAAATAGCGATATCTTCTGCGATAACACGTTTGCTTAACCAGGCCGAGGCGTCTAGGATTGCCGAGACTTCCGCATGGAAGACGCTACAATGATCAGGTAGTCTGAAGGAGAGCTCAAGGTCCAAATCCCTTGAATAAACCCCTCCTCCAACTCTGCCGTCCAACTTCGAGCCGTCGGTGTATATGGAAGTGCCACTATTTGTTTCGGGACACCAATCCGTCCTCTCCCAGTCTTCTCTGCTGAGAATGTTTATTTTGAAACAGCTATCACCGACTGTAGTGGTCGCACAACGATCTGTGCTTAGAGGGAGAAAGCTGTAAGATTCCAGAATACTGGAGTGTCCAATAGTACCCGCCCCCCAACTGGAGGTTTCTCTTAGGCGCAGAGCTGATGCCGCTGCTGACCGAAACCCTTCCAGATCAAGTGGCAAAATGCCCAGAATGACCTGGAGGGCTTCGTTGGGCGTTGTCCTTAGCGCACCGCTTATACAGATCATATTGGATCTATGGACTTTCCGCAACAGATTCAGGTATGTTGCCTTGCTCAGCGCAGGGCACCATACGACGACTCCATATAGCATGATTGGACGAATGATGGCCGTGTAGATCCAACTGCATACTCTAGGGCTGAGCCCCCATTTTTTGCCAATGGCTCTTTTGCATGTGTAAAGAGCGATGCAAGCTTTCTTCTGGCGCTGAAGAACATTCTCCTTCCAATTCAGTTTCCTGTCCAGAACTATGCCTAGAAACTTGGCCTTATCCGACAAGCCCAGGCGCGTGCCATCTAGTTCTGGTAGGCTTAGTGGCGGTATTTTGTACCGGTTGGTGAAGAGGACAAGTTCCACATTCCCCGGGTTGATACTAAGTCCGCAGCGAGAGGACCACGTCGAAACTTCTCGCAGTGCTACTTGCATCAGGTCACACAGAGTTTGTGGGAACTTGCCTCTGAATGCAATAGCTAAATCGTCTGCGTATGCCACTATCTTCCCGCCCCCCCAACTTGTGTCACGTAGCAACGAGTTGACTGTGAGGTTCCATAAAAGCGGGGAAAGAACACCACCCTGGGGTGTTCCCCTTGTGACATAGCGTGATAACTCAACCGTACCAAGTGAAGAAGCAATTTTCCTTCCCCTTAAAAGTTGGTCAATTAAATCAGTTAGAGGTCTATCTACGCCCAGATTAGTTAGAGCGGAGTTGATAGCCTCCGGGCTTATATTGTTGAAAGCCCCCTCAATGTCTAAGAAGGCCACGAGACAGTAGTCCTTTTCACACAGCGATTTCTCAATGACCGATACTAGGCTGTGCAGAGCGGTTTCTGTTTATTTACCCTTGGTGTATGCATGCTGATAGCTAGAAATAAGGTTGCTATCAATAGTCGTTGAGAGGTAGTCGCTTAGTATCCTCTCAAAGGTTTTGAGTACAAAGGACGAGAGACTGATCGGTCTGTAGTCTTTTGGCTCGTAGTGGGATGCCTTCCCAGCCTTAGGGATAAACACTACCGTGGCGCTTCTCCACACCGAAAGAAAAAAATATCAAAAACCGCCGTAAAATGTACATTTTTTGTTTACCAAATGCAACTGAAAAGAAAAAAGGTCAATTTTACAATTTCGAAAATATCATTTCTACGTGAAGTGGATATGCACAAAAAAAACGTAAAAACTTACAGGAAAAACGTCAAATAAACATGACCATCAGGTATTATTGAAGGCATTTTCATGTACAATTGACATGAAACGTAAAAACGTACAGGAAAAACGTAAAGTGAACATGAACATCAGGTATTATTGAAGGCATTTTCATGTACAATTGACATGAAACGTAAAAACGTACAGGAAAAACGTAAAGTGAACATGAACTTCAGGTATTATTGAAGGCATTTTCATGTACAATTGACATGAAACGTAAAAACGTACAGGAAAAACGTAAAGTGAACATGAACATCAGGTATTATTGAAGGCATTTTCATGTACAATTGACATGAAACGTAAAAACGTACAGGAAAAACGTAAAGTGAACATGAACATCAGGTATTATTGAAGGCATTTTCATGTACAATTGACATGAAACGTAAAAACGTACAGGAAAAACGTAAAGTGAACATGAACATCAGGTATTATTGAAGGCATTTTCATGTACAATTGACATGAAACGTAAAAACGTGCAGGAAAAACGTAAAGTGAACATGAACATCAGGTATTATTGAAGGCATTTTCATGTACAATTGACATGAAACGTAAAAACGTACAGGAAAAACGTAAAGTGAACATGAACATCAGGTATTATTGAAGGCATTTTCATGTACAATTGACATGAAACGTAAAAACGTGCAGGAAAAACGTAAAGTGAACATGAACATCAGGTATTATTGAAGGCATTTTCATGTACAATTGACATGAAACGTAAAAACGTACAGGAAAAACGTAAAGTGAACATGAACATCAGGTATTATTGAAGGCATTTTCATGTACAATTGACATGAAACGTAAAAACGTACAGGAAAAACGTAAAGTGAACATGAACATCAGGTATTATTGAAGGCATTTTCATGTACAATTGACATGAAACGTAAAAACGTACATGAAAAACGTAAAGTTGACATGAAGGCATTCTCATGTGCAATTGACATGAAAGGACATAAATTTTATTGATTTTTTTTTAAATAAATACATAGGTACATATAATAAATGTAATACAAACTTAACATTTTCAATTCAAAAAATTTTATTTTAGAAGCACATCAAAATGATATAATTTTAAAACAATTTATTGATTTTTTGTTTATATAAAAAGGTACATATTTAAGGTAATACATGTAATTCAAACTTAACGTGTTTAATTCAAAAAAATTTATTTTAGAAGCACATCAAAATGATATAATTTTAAATCAATTTATTGATTTTTTGTTTATATAAATAAGTACAATAAAAATGATTAGATGATTTTAAATAAAAGGCACATACTTAGATACAGTTAATCAGGAACTAAAAGTTCTTATTTCTTATTACAGGCGCTCCCTCGTAAATGTAATACAGATGAATAGGTGGAAAAATGTTTTCGATTGACACACAGCCTTTATATTGCTTAGTTTTTGCATTCATTGCTCACATTCGTGGCTGTCAAAATTTGTTCATATTCACCACGAAAACTGTCAAAATTTACGATTTTCGAAAACTTGCACACAGCCTTTTTACACACGAATTTGAAATTCTTTGCCTTTGCGTACGCTTTAGAGTCTCCACTCAGATACGGATACAATTTTTACATGTGAATGCAAAAACAATTTTGCCATCCAGATCACATTGTTTTTGCACGTACATGCTTAAATTTATATCCGTATCTGGATCACTGTTAACTGGAACTCGGCAAACATGGACCGCGATCCCTGAATAACGTCAATTCATATTGAACGTCTGACAGCATGCTATCGAACAGCTGATCTGCCCATTGAAAAGTGTATGGGTACAACAATAATTATAGCAATCATTACTTTTTAGGAATTTATTTATTAATTGGGAAAAGTAATCAATTCCATTCATTTCAATTCCTAAAAAATGTAGATTCTTCTGCTTAATTGGCCGTTTTACTTACCGCCGTATTTTGTAAGGCACCACTCACCGTGACTGAATTTTTGAAGAGGTATAAAAGGTCAATGGAGATAGGTCGCCTAGTTGTAATGGATATTGTTGATAGAAGTAAGCACAAACCTTACTATTTAAAATAAGGATGCCAAATTGTGTCGCTCTCCATTTATACGTCATCAAAAATTCAGTCACGGTGAGTGATGCCTTACAAAATACAGCGGTAAGTGAACTTTTTGAACAATTACCATGCATTCCGTCGAAGTGTATAAACCAGCTGATATGGGAAGAACCTGATTTTGTGTCCGATAATGGTTTTCTGGAAACTAAAAGGAAAAGTTATTAATTAAAAGGAATACTATTCGCAACTGAAAAAAATATATTACCTCTTCTTGCTTCCAAATCGAGATTTTATCTCTAACTTCTGCTCTATACCCGATATTTTCGCTCCCGGGAAATATCAACGCCAAGTCGTCAGAGTTTATATATTTCAGACGATCGTAAGTGACGCCACAATCTTGATATGGATCAGTGAAAACATGCGTTATAATGGTATATCTATTTGGGTATTGGTGTTTGTTTCCTTTAGCACTCAACTCAAGTCAAGTGCTAATAAATTAGCTAAAATTATGTGAGAGGGCTCAAAAGATGCGTTTTGGCTCCAGGATCACAAATTCGGAAGCGCATTTTTAATATTTAGCTGCTCTGAAGAGATATTTGCAATCAAAGTTTCAAGTTTTACATAAGGCTGTTCATACGCACGGCCTAATCGTGGCGGTAGCCATGGGTATACCAAGCACCCGGACTTGGCATGGCGTAGACCAGGATTATTGTTTTTAAGCCCGACCGAAGGCCGCCAACTCAGAAAGGTGTTCTGCACATAAATACCATGGTATCGGACTCGGGTTATTTTTCGATTTTTTGGTCATATCTTTCCACAGACACAAACAGAAACACGTACGAACTCTTTTGAACGTTTTTAGGTATAGCCTAACAAAATTACAACAACCACATGAAAACTTGCAACTTTGATTGCAAATATCTTTTCAGAGAAGCTCAATATTAAAAAAGCCCTTCCGGATTTGTGATCCAGAGGCTAAACACCGTCTTTTGAGCCCCCTCCCACAATTTTAGCTAATTTATTAGCAGTTGACCCCTAAAGGAAACAAATACCAGATTTTTATTGTAGGGAAAGTACTTACCATAAAACTTGGTATAAGCGGATTCTATATCCATATCCTCCAAGCACTTTTTCAATCGATCATCTGATTGAGTTTGCACCATCTAGGAAAAGAACGTATTATTACCTCAAGATCACTTTTCCACAGAAAAGCATTTCTTACCTCCTTTAAATTTGTAAATGGATTTGGTGGTATTTCTCCATTAGCACCAATTCCAAGAGGCGCTTCTTCAAATACTATGTGTTCACCGGAGGCCTGTATGTCCGGCGAGACAAATAGAACGCACTCATCACCCATTTTCATTTCACTTTCAATATATTTATTCACTGAATTAAATTACATCAACCGCAACGCGAATTATTTCAGTTTAGAATGAAACAGTTATAAAAATGCTAACGTGCTACGTTAAACATGTTATCGAAATGTGTTATAAACATGAAACATGTCAACTGCAGTGCAATTCACGTAATTTTAACATGAGACAGTTATGCAAATGTCAGTATTACTTTTTTTTAATGATTTTTACGTGAAGCAGGTTTTCGAAATGTGTTATGAACGTGATAAATGGTCAACTGCAGCGTGGTTTATGCCATTTTAACATGAGAATGTTATACAAATGTCAGATTAGCAGTTTTTATATCAATATGTTGTCGAAATGTATATTAGCATGAGAAATTGATATGAGAGTGATTGTTGGCTCAACAAGCTTTTTTATCAATTTGACGTGAAACCGGTTGTTTACACAGTTTTTAATGTTAAATAAAACTTTTCGAAGTAATGTATTATTAACATGAGAAATTGATATGACAATGTCATAGATGCTAATGTTGAATCAGCAACTTTCATATCAATTTAACGTGAACCCTGTTTATTTGATAATTTTCAATATTAATACGACATTTTTTGCTGAAATGTAAAATTGATAAAGCAGAAATGTTAGTTTTACAAGCAACTTTTCTTTCGGTGCAGGAGCCCGGAATGTGGTTGAGAGCCAGGCAGGCTGTGAAGAGAAATACCAGCCATTTAGCTGATGTCTCCAACGTGTTTATAAGTTGCGCGGGGATAATCCCGTCCGGCCCGGCAGCCTTATACGGTTCAAAGCTCTTAACTGCCCACCTTACCCTTTCCTCAGTGATGGGTAATTTTACTGCCAGGTTTGTTGCAGGTACTAGTGGTGCGTCATGCAGATTCCCCGGAAAATGTGTATTCAAGAGCAGCTCAAGGGTTTCCTCTTCCGTGCTAGTCCAGGATCCGTCAGTTTTTCGCAAATAGCTGATGGCTGTTTGACTTTTCGAGAGGACTCGTCTAAGTCTCGCTGTGTCGTCGACCTTTTCGACGCCAGTGCAGAACTTTCTCCACGAAGTTCTCTTCGCCTGTCTCAGAGCTTTTTTGTAGGCCCTAAGTTTAGCTTTATATTCGTGCCAATGAGGCTCAGAGCCGAGGCTCTTGGCCTTGTTAAATTGTTTCCGGCATGATTTGCGGAACGAGTCCAAATCGTAGGACCACCAATGTGGCCTGTGTTTACCGCGTGGTTTTGGCACTGGACAAGCCTGTCCTAGAGCATTTGAGAGCGCCGATGTAAATGTAGTAACAAGATCCTCCAGCTCCTCTACTGATGAGGGGGCTTGTGAGGGCAGTACTGGGAGGTCTCTGCCTAATATTTCATTGTGTAACTGCCAATTTGTGTTACGTGGATTGCGCTTCATGATTGGTTGTTCTACAATCAAGTCTAAAACCATTTCTATGTAACGGTGGTCGGAGAATGAATGTTCTTCCAGAACCCGCCATTTTCTGACCCACCCATAAGCGCCTTCACTACAGATAGTGAGGTCTATGACCTCCCTACGGGTCTTAGTGATAAAAGTAGGCTCATTACCCACGTTGCAAATTACCAGGTTGGTTGTTAAGAGGTAATCAAACAGAGACTCGCCCCTGGCATTGATATCGGAACTCCCCCATTGGACATGGTGAGCATTAGCGTCCGCTCCAATAATAAGATTACCCGTGCAGAAATTTGACACCAGGTCTTTCACCTCCGTTTGTGGTGGGGGTTCTTCGGCGTCGTAGGGCATATAGACCGACGCAACCGTCAGGCGGGTGCTGTCGACCGTTAGACTGATAGCGGTAATATCACCATTGGTGTAGTTAGGTAGAAGAAAGGAGTTCAAGTCAGACTTGACCAAAATACACGTTCGGACTTTGCTCTCCTCGCTGGCTCGAATGAGCTTGAAGCCCTTAGTCCCCAATCCGCAGATTCTCGAGCTATTGACCCAGGGTTCTTGGATGAGGACCACATCCACGTCGCCTTTAGAAAGACGACTACTTAAAGCAGCCGAAGCCACTTTAGATTTGTGCAGATTAATCTGAAGCACCACCAACATGAGAGCGCACAGACTTCCCTGCCGTCCCCATGTCGTCGAGGTTTGCCCCATCCCGGAGGTTGCCTATCAACGACGAGTTGTTCCGATTAACTGCCCGATATGGCGTTGCAGGAGTCCTGCTGCCTGTAGCGTTAGATGTTAATCGCTCAGCGTTGGCTGCTACCACCGTGACGTCGAGGACTTCCTCGTCCTGTAGGCTGTCCTCCATCTCCGAGTTGTTCACAGCACTATCGGCAAGGGACGTGGCGGATAACATGCTTTCCGCATCGGAATCCTCCGCTTCCTCTTCTGGTAATTCGTTTTCCGGTTCCCCCGGAGCAGCCGAGAAGGTAGCGCGCTGAGCGTCACCACGATATACGTGGATAACGATCTGGCCTACGCTGTAGTGTACTAGGCCATTGCACCTTTTGAGGGGCTCGATTGACTCTTTATTCATGGTGAACACCACCTGTCTGCATCCCCGACCAGATTAACACTCCAGTCATGCGTTGGGAGGGACGGATTCATTAGCCGTAGCATCCCGAGAATTCTGTCGGGTTCGTCAGGGATGGCCGGAATCCACGCCCTTGCCCTTGGACGAGCTGGAATGTCCTTCCAGTCGACGACCTCTATCTTTGCGCCCTTGTAGACTTCACCCAGTTTAGCAGCTGCTGCCTTATACAGTGCTACGGTTTTTGCATCCTCGCATGCGAGTAATTTGATCTGACCCTGGTGCCAGCCCGCATCCGTTACTCGCGCCGAACTACCCGGAAACTCCGGAGCAACGTTGAGAAGAATGTTGCCGAGTTCATTTCGCACGTAACGCCACCGGTCCTTGGGGATGGCCAGACGGTCATTGCCTCGGTCAAGGACGCCTGTCCTTGGTTACCTCAGCAAAGCTTAGTTTGCCCGCTCCAGAGGTATTCTGATGCCGCTTGGGAGGGGGATTTAACTCCAGGTCCGTTCTCTGGCGCTTGAAAGGGTTAACTTTTAACCTCTTTGGCATGTAAGATTTTTGGAAATCCGGTATCACAGCTACGGTATAACAAATATGTACATTGTTCGTGTGCCCTCAAAATCTTACTTATAGTTGAATACATTTCTTACTTCTAATATACTTACGCCCAATTTGTGACAAAGTTTTAAATTGAAAAAAATACGTTTGGGCCAGTTTTTCGAAATTCGAATTATTTTCAAAGTTATAGCTATCACCACTTCTCGAAATTCCTTACTTTTTGATGATTTTCTCACGATTGGTCAAACCGATTTTGCTAATTTTTAAATATATATAAAAGATGGTATCTTCCTCCAAACGACGATTCTAACTTTTGCAAAAAAAAATTGTTTGCAAACATTATTCGCAATTTTTAACTTCTCCATCGTGGTCAGAAGGTGCTTTTTGTATATCGATATCGAAAAAGGGGGCGTCGTTATCATCCGATTTCGCCCATTTTTAATAGCAACCCACCTTGGCCAGAAAGTTAGGTTTAAACCAAAATTAATGCAAATATCTAAATTTTTAGTCAAGTTATGTTAATTTGTATGATTTCCGAAATTTTCGATATCGAATAAGGGGTTATCATCCCATTTCGCCCATTTTCAATAGCAACCTACCTTGGCCAAAAAGTAACCTGTATATAAAATTTCATGCAAATATCTTAATTTTTACTCAAGTTATCATGTACAAAGTCGAACGGACGGATGGACAGACGGACGGACATGCCTGAATAGACTCCTCTTTTCAACCTAAGATCTTTCATAAATGGATCTTGATTATTTTGCGCCGGTACGTAGTACCGTTATGTGGACAAAATTATAATACCCCTGTATTCGTACGCTGGGTATAAAAATGCCTCCCTTAAAAGAGGGCGGGGCCACGCCCACTTTAGAAAATTTATCAAAAATCATTATATAATGACAATGGGGATTCACCTATAAAATTATATAATTTTACCCATTTCCGTTAGCGAATTATGTCAATTTATGTTATTTTCGAAATTTTCGATATCGAAAGTGGGCATGGTTGGAGGGCGATTTTATCCATTTTCATCGGGTATACTCCCAACGGTACTAGTATGCTTTTTGCCAAATTCCATCATTCTATCGTAATCAGTTTAAAAGTTACGACCAATCTAATTTTCAAAAATGCCTCCCTTAAAAGTGGGCGGTGCCACGCCCCCTATAAAAAATGCATGGAAAAATCGTAAGAGAATTACCAGGGGGATTCACCTATAAAATTATATCATTTTAGCCATTTCGGTAGCCGAAAGGAGCGTGATGAGCCAGGAGCGTGATGAGCGGCGCTGACCAGACTCCGACATCCGTGGGGTCGGTTCCGCTTGGGACTGGCGCTCTGCTAAGTAGGCAGAGTGGGAAGCGGAGAACAGAAGGGCCCGGGGTGATGAAGCCGCGCAGCGTACGTTTAGCGAAGTCGCTAGACGTGCCGGCTCTATCACCTTGGGGGTAGTCGACAGGGGCAGGGAGGACGGGGCCATCTCCAGGGAAGAGTGGAGCTGGGTGGCCAACGCCGTCTCTGCAGCCTACTTGACTGCTACTTGTTGGTACCCGGGGCCACCGCCATCCATAGAATATATGGGATGGTATCACGGCTTCAGGTTGGTTGAATGCGCTGACGAGCGGTCGGCGAACTTCTTCCGGTGCCTCGTCTCGCTGGTTGGGAAGTTATGGAGGGGAGCTAGACTCGAGGTCGTGGAGAGGAGGGATCTCCCTCTTCGGCCAAGGGCTCTGGTGTGGCTACCTGCCGAATCGTCCCATCCAGATAGAATTCTGGAGCAGTTGCGTTACTGCAACCAGAACCTTCCTACCCACAACTGGAGGGTTCTCAGGGCGAAGGAACCCGAGGGGCCACGTCGTCAAGTGCTGATGCTGCTTAATGCAGAGTCCATGGGTCCTCTCTCTGAGTCAAGGGGTGTTATCTCCTATGGTATCGAGCGTGTGGTCCTCAGGGTCTGCAATGCCGATGCCAGGGGGGTGACGCCTCGCCTTCAGAGGTGGTTCGGGAGGGTGACGTGCGCGTGGAGGGGTCAGAGGCCGTTAATACGGTGCCCAGGTCTGCTAGATCGGGTAGCATCAGCTCTGTGGGCATCCCGTCTGTGGCGGGATCTGTCAGCAGTGTTGGAGTGCTATTCGATAGGACTGAGGAGGAGAGGCTTTTAGCTTCTGAGGGGGAGGCTGCTGAGGTTGAGGAGATGGATTTGTCTGATGATGATCATCCGACAAATTAATCTTCAGCACTCGAAGGCGGCCTCCGCCAACCTGCCTTGAGCAAGGCGGGGTGGATGCTGTCCTCATTGAGGACTGACAAATATAACACATTAGTGCATGGTACGGCAGGTAGGCCAAGATCATGTATACTGATTAGGAAGAATATTAAAGCTTTTCTTCTCTCCAATTTCAGTGACGATGACGTAACGGCTGTATGTCTGGAGGATGGGAACAAGAGACCGTGGCTGGTCTCGGCCTACATGGCCCATGATGATACCTATGGACAACCTCCAGAAATCATATGCAAGATTACCGCTGAGGCAAAGCGAAGAGGCATAGGTATAATAGTCGGAGCGGATGCGAACTCGCATCATTCACTGTGGGGCAGTACGGATATAAATACAAGGGTAATGACAAAACTTTTGTCAACTCAGTCAGGGAGGAGGTTTTGGATCTCACTCTTGCTTCAGAAGACCTGTTTCCCCTTATATCTGACTGGCGCGTTCTTTCAGAGCACTCCTTCTCGGATCATAGGTATATTCAGTTCTCACTTGATAAAGCTAGACCCAGTAAAATCATGTTTAGAAATCCTAGACATACTAACTGGCCCCTGTACTAGTTGGATGAATTTCTCGCAAGAGCACCCGTGGCGGGCTCGGATTTATCTGAGACTGCCGTTGATGCTCTGGTGGAGAAATTCACCCATGCTTGTAACAAAGCGTATAAAATCGCATGTCCGCTGAAAACCGTAAGTGGAAAGCGAAAACCACCCTGGTGGACGAAGGAAGTAGGCGACCTCAGGGCTTCAAGTAGGCGCCTATTCAACAAGGCCAGAAAGAGTAAATTACCTTCTGACTGGGAGCTCTACAAGGTCGGGTTGGCTATTTTTTGAAATCTGAGATTAGGAAGGCCAAACGGGACTCCTGGAAAGTTGTCTGCGAAAGCGTGGAGGGTTGCAATGAGTCTGCGAGATTCCGGATGATTCTCTGCGGGAATCCTGCTCCTTTGGGGTACTTGAAGAATGTAGATGGCAGCTGGGCAATGATTAGCGAGGAATCTCTCCAACTTCTCATGGACGCTCACTTCCCTGACGTCCCTGTTTCACCGCGGCGCCTCATTGTCCACAAATGTGGACGTGGATGGTCGGCCAGTCATCTCTCTGGATGAAAGCCAACTTGTATGGGCCATTAAATCTTTTAAGCCTTACAAGTCACCCGGACCTGATGGCATAACTCCTGTGCAACTGCAGAGATCTCTGGGGATATATTGCAGCTGGCTGGTTCCGATCTACGCCAACTGTTTGAGGTTGGGCTATATCCCCGCTTCCTGGAATATGGTCAAGGTTACATTTATTCCAAAGGCGGGGAGGTGCTCTCATATTTCCCCCAAGGACTTCAGGCCAATCAGTCTTTCTTCGTTTCTTTTGAAAACGCTGGAGCGCCTGCTTGACCTACACATTTGCAGCAGGATTCGTAGGGAGCGTTTTTCGGCATCGCAACATGCTTACTGCAAAGGTAGATCAACTGAAACGGCGCTTCACTCCGTTGTAAAACTAATAGAAGGGTCTTTCCAGCACAAAGAGTACGTGCTGGGGGCCTTTCTGGACATCGAAGGAGCGTTCAATAATGTTTTGCCATCTGCCATTGTGAGGGGATTAGCGAGTTTGGGGGTCGAACCGAAGTTGATAGAATTTATCAACAGATTTCTATGTGGCAGGATTGTCGTGGCCGAGAGGGAAGGTTTTGGGGCTCAGAGAAGGGTGAGAAGGGGTACGCCGCAAGGTGGTGTTCTTCTCCACTTCTCTGGGTCATAGTAGTCAATGGACTGCCCCAGGCGATCAAGCACAGGGGCTGTCAAGTGATAGCCTATACTGATTATCTAGCAATCCTCGTCAGGGGTAAGTTTCTTAGTACCATAAGGGATGTTCTGCAAGGGTACCTGGGTATTGTGACCGAGTGGTCCGAATCCTTTGGGCTGGCTGTCAACCCGAGTAAAACGGAACTAGTTCTGTTTACAAGAAGGTATAAGATTGATGGGTTTGTACTACCCTTCATTGGGGGAGTACCGTTGGTGGTTTCCGAAAAGGTTAAGTACCTAGGGGTTATTCTGGACAGGAAGCTGTCATGGAAGCCTAATGTAGAGGACAGGGCCAGGAAAGCTTCGGTGTATTGCTGCAGAGGGGCCATTGACAAACGATGGGGTCTCTCCAAGGGTGGTATATTGGTTGTACGAGATGGTGGTAAAACCTATTATGTTTTCATGTTTTATGAGGTACTGGTCTGGTGGACCGCTCTGGACAAGGCTGCCGTCACGAAAAAGAAGAGGGGGTGTTTTCTGTCAGGAGCTGGGGATCAGTAGGAAATTTAGGCTGCCTCACCACTGTAGCGTTTTCCAAGAAGAAATTGCCGCCATCAAGGATGCGATGGATGGAATGCTGTCTAGTGCATTCGCCGTCAAGGGGTTCAACATCTACTCCGATAGTAAAGCGGCAATTAGGGCGTTGAGCGCAAGCAACGTTCGATCAAGGACGGTTAGCGACTGTCTGGAATCGCTTGCGGTTGCGTCCAACTACTTCAAAATATAAATTATTTGGGTGCCAGGCCATTGTGACATTCCCGGCAATTGCCATGCGGATCACTTGGCCAGGGAGGGCACTCTTGAAATGGAAATGGGTGCCTTCGGAACACTTGTTATTCCCTTCGCCACCTGTGGTCTGCTTTTGGGTAGATGGGCTTCAGATCAGTTCAGCAAGCGCTGGGCTGATACCACCTCTTGTAAGGTGTCGAAGTCCTTCTGGCCAGTGGTTGACTCCAGGCGATCGGCGGAACTACTCAGGTTCTCCAAGGCACACCTTTCCATTATGATTGCGGTGTTGACGGGGCACTGTCCGATGGGAATCCATGCGGTGCGCTTAAACATTGCTGAAAATCCGAACTGCGTGAGCTGCATGGAGGATGACGAGGTGGAATCATCAGATCACTTCATGCTCAACTGTCCCGCTTTTGCGCAGGTTTCTCGGGTCGGACAAGCAAACATACAAGTGAACCTAATAAAAGCGTGGTAAAAACAGTTTATTTTACTTTTACATTTTATTTCAAATATTAGCTTCTTGTTTGTAAGAATTTACTATATTTTGAATTTAAATTGAATTTTTTTTCCACTTTTTACGGAAATGTACAGTTTGTTTGATTTTCTTTCTTGAGTCCATCTGTAGGTAAACCTTGTGCTTTCAAAGCCGCCCTTGCTTTGGCTACAATTTCCGGCGATGGATTACGAGTAGTAGTGAGAATCGAAAAGTACTCTGCAGAATTGTGAAAAAGAAGGATTTTGTAAATTTAAATTCTGTCATGTATACATACATAGGTACACAGAGAAAAATGAGCTGGGAATGGATAAGAATTGACCGTGATTTGGGTTGAATCAACCCATATTTTATTAGAATCAACAGATATTTTGGTTGATATAACCAAATTACTGTCAATTCTTATCCATCACCAGCTCAATTTTCTATATGTGTGTAGTTTATTATAGGATTAGACTAGTTACAAGAATACTTACGTGTGTTTCCGTCTTTGGTTTCGTCGCAAGTAAATACGACGGCATAATTTTCCCCATCAAAATCTATGACATAGTTATGGAATGTATTACCGTAAGCTATGAAGTGACAAAAGAAGAAATAGTAATTTAATTTTTTTTTTTTTTTTTTTTTTCAAGGAAGAGTCGCAAACCAGATACTTACAACCAAAATCAATATTAATCAAAAGCTTTCCCTCGGCAAGAACTGTAGCGAATCCTTTAATATCAATTTGTTTATTACTGTAAGAAGAAGTAGGTAAGTAAAGCATAGTAAAATGTTTTTTTTAATATCAAGCTTAACTTCACAAAAAAAAAAAAAAAAAAAAAAAAACTAGAAGGATCCTTTACAATGGCAATGTCCAAAAGAATCCAAATATATATACATAATATAGATTAAAAGTCATTAAAGAAATAGAGATCAAGTTTACAGAGCAATTGCAGAAATTTCAATAAAAGTTGTTCACGCTTCTCACATTTATTTTCCTTTCATGAAATAAACCATTAAATCTTTCTGTAAAACTTTTCTGAATAATAAAATATTTCCTTATCACATCTTATTTTTAACTTATTGATACTTTTAAATTTCCTTAAAGATTAAAGCGGGCTACTCACCTGCCAAGAAATGTCAAACTCCATATAAAAAAACGCTCAAGAAATGGTCAAGAACTGTTTTCACACGTCAAAGTTTCTTGTGCCAATACTCAGCTCATAAGAAAAAATACTACAATTTTCGATGGTTGGCAACGCCGGGTTACCACAAGAAATAAATATGCTCGTATATATTTCTTGAGGTAAACGTGCAGATTCACGGCAAAGATGAGTATATACTTCGCTACACATGTTTTATACATTTTTATAATAGTAATCTGCAATTAAATGGAAAATGCCGTAAACGTCAAAATTTCTTGACCAGGCATAAGAAATATATGCTCGTTTTTTTCTTGAGGCATTTCTTGGCAGGTGAGTAGCCCGCTTAACTACGAGTACTTACTTTGCATCTAGACGCGATGAAGTCATTGAGAATTTATTACTGCTAATAAGTGGGCCATACAGTGCTCTCAAGCAATGGCTACCTTGAACTAAAGAACCGGAATTTTTTTCATAAACAACCCATGGTTTTAGATACTGAAAAAAAAAAAGTTATATTTAAAATATTCAAAGATTAGAAATTTTTTGTTGTTGAAAATTATCAGGGCAATTCTAAATACTCTCCTCGAATTTTTCTCGTAGGAATTTGGTATTCTTTTGAAAAATTCTTTTAATTCCTTTCTCTAGGGAAAATTTTAATTGACATGATACTGCGAATTTAAGATTTTGTTTAAGTCATTAAATTAATGAATAAGTTTTGGGAGAGAGAACAAAATCCGTGCGGAATTTTATTTAGAATTAGTCTGTATATTAATTGTATTTTTCGGAAGGGCAAAAAAAAAAACCATTTTAATATACTAATCTAGATTCAGAGCTGATCTAAATTTTGCTTTGAAATTGTCAAACTATTGCAGGAAAGAATTTTTTTTTAAGGTTATGGAAATTTAAAATTGTTTTCCTTTTTTTGTTCTGTAAATTAATTTTTTCAATATTTCGGGAACTACTGTTAAAAAAATGTAGTTGGCATTTCAAAGAACACACTTAAAAATAGGACACTCTGAAAAAAAAAAAAAAATTACAACATTCTATTTCAAAAAGTTTTATATTTTTCAATACCACAAAAATCATTTTTCATTTCAGAAGTATGAATGTGACGAAATTAAAAGGTTGGGAAATCGTATTTGAAAGTTTATTCCTCACGCAAAATTGTTAATTATAGTGTTTGACATAAATATTTTCCCATTGATATAGTTTTTACGTTTATATTCCTTCATTTCCTCGAGATTCGGCATATTTATCTTTTAAAAATTTTCAAAGTACATTTTTTTTTAATTTTCGTTGTGCCAGAAATATGAATGTGTCGCACTCAACAGGAGACACAATGGCGTATACGTAACAGTTCTGCTACACATTCATGTTTCTGGAAAAACGAAAATTTTAAAAAATTTCAAAATTATGTTTTTAAACAATTTTGTTGCGCCAGAAACATGAATGTGTAGCACATTCGGTTTTCTGGCATAGTTTTCAGAGATTGAACTACACATTCATGAAAATGGCATTGCAAATTTCCGGTGGTTCCTTGTACTTAGGAAACCAAGGATTTTCGTGAATCGTAGTAAAACGAGAGGTTAATCACGTGATAATGAATTAATGAAAATGAATAACTATTATATGCACTTTTGTAAAAAAATACCCTTGGAAAATTTCAGGATATATTGTCGCCCGCTTGCCTATATATATCTACACTACAAATATTTAATACTTATCAGATACACAACAAAAAAATCAATACTCACCTTGCTTAAATTGAAATTTTTCACGACTTTTACATTGGGACATTTGCCTTCTCAAAAAAACTGACCTTCTACCAAATTAGTCGCAGTCAAGAGAATAACAAGCGACAAGGTAAAACTGGAAAGAAAGGAAAAAAATAAATGTTAAAATATCCAAATGATATTAAAAATCTTCTACATTTTCTAAGTTCTTAAACGAAACGTTTTCAATCTCAATTTATCAGCCACATAACCCTTTAAGATACATATTTCCTATCTGGAACAAGTCTTAGAAAGTTAGAAAGGATACTAGCTTTTTAAATACTTACATAGCGAAATGTTGTTTTTGCATTTTGTGAATATTTTGCTTGAAGAGACACTTAGTAGAAAACTACTTTCGATTTCAACAGTAAAACTGACAATACTATTTAATTTTTTTCGTGTCTTTTATATTTGTATCTGAAACCTGAGTTTATATGCATAAGCCCATACATATAATAGACCAATAGTTCAAGTAGATATATTGCAACCGTTCGACACTACTAACATGATTTCAAATAGTCGATACAGAAATCTGAAACAGAAGTCCAAATCTGTTAGAGGTTTTCATATTTTTTCCTCACGATCAAAGTCCCTAAAAAAAGTATCGATCTGATTCTGTGGGAACTGCCTATAAAAACATTTGAAATTTGAAATTTCTGTCAGCACTGTCTAATGCAGAGGTATTAGGCTGGCACAAAAAAAAATTTTGGTTTTTTTTTCAAAAATTATATTGATCTTCTTTTTAAGAAAGGTGAAAAAAATTATTGTAATTTTTTCAGATTTTTAAATTAAAGTCTAGAGGTCTATCATCGCTAGTTTAGATTTTACAGACTTAACCTCCAATTTGGTATAAAAACAACAATTCATTGTTGAAAACCACCATTTACATGAACAAATTTTTGTAGGAAATTGCATTCCCTACAAAAGCTGCCTAGACTGAAATTTTCTCAGACTAGTCGTTTTCTAGTATTCTAGCTTCAAACATTGGTATGTTTTTTGGATTTCCCGATTATGGTTTGAAAATTTGCAAAACATGAAAATATCAACATTGAATAAGGCTAAATACATATTCTTAAGGGAAATTAGCTGCTGAATCCGAATTCAACAAGGGGCCCGAATTCAACAAGGGGTCCGAGGTTCGGCCCTAACCTTGCCAAAAGTCTAATATTATTTTGTGATGGTTTTGTTAGGTTAAAGAAGAACTGTGACTTGTTAGGGTAATTCTGATCACGGATTTGGATTTAGATTGTCAAAATGCATGAAAATTAATGTATTAAGTTCACAGCACTGTTAGACCTTTAGACTTTAATTTAAGAAACTGAAAAATTACAATAATTTTTTTTCACCTTTCCTAAAAAGAAAATCAATATAATTTTTGAAAAAAAACGAAATTTTGTATTTTTGGCCCAGTCTAATAGATATACATCTGATATAAGAACAATTAAAATTGAAAGTTAATTATTTCCTTAAACTACAAAATAAATTTAGAAACTGCTTACGCAAACGAACTTTCTCGAAAGTTGAATAACAAATTCAACTTATTTGTTTAGTAACAATTCATTTCAGAGTGCTCAAATATTTGTAGTGCGTGTTAGGGGATCAAACCACTACTACTACTACTAATGGCGGCGATATATCAACAGGTTATCATAACCTCTAACGAGATTTTTAGCCGAGCTTCTCTTTCCAACTTGTGGTGTGTTGCTTTTTGAGTTTTCCTACAACCGCTACACCACGGCGGCCGCCAAAACAGTGGTAAACTAACAAGAAAAATCCAGTTAAATTTGCATGAGATAATGAGGCAGACGTGTTGTTCTAACAGGAAAACATGATGATGATTTTTGCACCCCTTTATGTGATCTTTGATTTAATGACGAAAAGTCACTTCCTCTTTTCATAAGAGTGACAAAATGTTACGTAGACGTAACTGACAGCTCACCACAAATTGAAAAAGAAGCTAGACACAAAAAACACTTTAGATGTTGCTAGTAGATGCTCCTGACTTTGTGGGCGAAACTTACAAAAAATGAACCATAAATAAGGGGTCTCTCAAAATCTCGAATTCAGCGCCACATAGCGGGTTCATTTTTGCAACAGGGTCGTTGGTTATACATATATCAAACATACTTGCCAAACATGCATAAATACGCTACTGACACGCCATCTAGCGGGAAAAAATATATCCCATATCGAGAGGACGTATCCGAGGGATAAACAGTCAAAATAGTGTTTGAGCCAATTCCTTAGAAAAAAAACCCCTTAATTTTAAATATATAGATAACGATAACCTGTAGGTATATCGTCGCTATAAATTTATTTTTATTTTTTATTAACATATAAACATCTCATCCCTGAAATGACTTTCAGAAATTTTAGTATTACAGATATATGTACAATGTTGTTTTTCAAAAATGTTTTTTTTTTATTTAGATAAATCAAGCGTATTGACATCTGCTGTCGAAGTCTGCTAGTTAGTACTGCAGCGTGTTTTCGAGAGAATTGATCCTTTACCGGAGCTCGAAAAACGACTTGATGACTACTAATGTATCGTATAAATTAATTCAGTGGTGGACAATTAGAAACATTTCTCAGCTTTAGTTCTGCAATAGATAAGCCTTGTGATACCATAATTTTTTCTGCTTTCTCAAGAAGAGCTTTACTCGGTGTATATGAACGAGTCAGGGTGTTAAGTAACACTAAAAAATTTTAGAAAGAAAATAGATGTTGTAAGATTTAATTTTGAATAACTAGCAGATATATGTAAATGTAAAGTATCTGGGTGACCGAGCTTGCTCGGTGCTATCAATTTTCCATTAACTTTACTTACCCAAAATGATGCCAAAATGACCCTAAAGTAATCCCAAAATAATCCTTAAATGATTCCAAAACGACCCCAAAAATACCCTTAAATGTTCACAAAATGATCGGAAATTGAACACAAAAATTATCTCAAAATGACCCTAAACTGATCCCAAAATGATCTAAAAATGATTCCAAAATGACCCCAAAAAGACCCTTCAATGTCCCCAAAATGATCCGAAAAAGAACCCAGAATTATCCAAAAATGATCATAAAATAATCCCAAAATACTCCCAAAACGACCGCAAAAAGACCCTTAAATGTTCCCAAAATGATCCGAAATTGAACCCAAAACGACCCAAAACTAATCCCAAAATGACCCTAAACTGATCCCAAAATGATCCAAAAATGATTTCAAAAAGGTAAACTGGTAAACCTGGACGGCAGCCAAACTTGAAAATATTTTAGTTGGTATGTCGGCGAAAATACCTTTCATTTGATACTCATATTGGCATATCTTGCTACAAAAATAAGAAATAGGTGGCAATCCTGTAAACCGCTCCAGGTGGCAACCCCCAGGTGGATAGACTTAGAATCAATCCAACTATCTATATTCAAAATTTTATCCAAATCGGTTAAGCTGTTCCTAAGATAGTCCGGATATACAAATATACAAGTTTAGCTCGTTTAAAGTTATAAGATATGTTGATAAAAACATTCCTTACACCATAAACTTTCCATAAATAGTGGCAAAAGAATTCACTTACTAATGTGTGTTCCGCGGTCTGTGGGATCGCAAGTGAACACGACGGCATAATTTTTGTAATCAGTTTTTATAAGATAGTCACTGAATCGGTCACCGAAAGCTGTAAAGTAAAAAAAGAAGAAATATTAGATTAATTTTATTTGTTAAGAGCAAACGCCGGATGAAGGGAAGCAGTGTTTCCGAAGAAGAAAATTGGCTAAATGAATGGGGTTTCAATTTTAAATCCGAAATTTTTTGAAGAAAAAATAATTTTTTTGTCGGTTGGCTGGGATTCGAACCATGCCCGTCTGCTTCACCACTGAGCTACATCGCATACATGAATGTTGTGGGAAAAATTGAATCTTAAATAACCTTTCAAACATAAATGAAAACAAAACAAAAATTGTAGAGCCAAACGGTTTTAATTTTAAACCGAAAAGTTTCAATTTTAAGCCGAAAAGTTTCAAAAATAAAATTAAATTAAAACAAAAGTGGCACTTGGCAGGATTCGAACGGAAGCGCTCAGGAGTTACAGCGGACTGCTCTACCGCTGAAAAATGCAATGACTTTCAAAAAAACCAAATACAAAATTGTAGACTGCTTTTTCATTTAGATCCCAAATCGAAACCAAAAGTGATTAAAATATTTGTAGGTATTTAGAAAGTTTAAAATATTCCAAAAAAAGTTTAAAAATTCGCTTAAACTTTCGACAGATTTAAAATTTAAGCTCATTTTTTTAGCTCTGATTTTTAACTAACTACTCTTCAAACAAATAAATATTAACAACATTTTGTGTAATTTAACATATTTCTTTAACTTACCAAAGAATTTGATATTAACATCAATCCGACCAGGGCCGACAATTGTACCGGTTCCTTTAGTGCCGTTATTTTTACTGCAAAAAGAAATAGAAGATATGATCAAAAAAAATTGTTTAGACTAAGTATAGATTCAAGAGCTAGGTTTAACGGCCATAATCTTTTTATTGTATTCCCTGTAACACCTTGTATGAGTTATACCTGTAAATTTAACTGTAGATATAATACTTACCCTTGACTATCAATCCAGTCGTACGCCATCGTCATTTGTGTCGGATTTTGGTAGACATATGTTGAACGCAGGCAACGGAAATTTGGAGCAATAACGCCGGTATAGCCTTTAATAAGAACCCAAGTACCGCTGTACTGAAAAAAAAAATAAAAATATTTTTTTATAGAGCAGAGATCGTCATGTGTGTGTTTGTTAGAGCACATACTACATATTATCGTAGGCATTTAAGATTAAGCAACAAGTTCTTTTACATTTCCATTAAATTTTTTAAGTTTTTTCTTAGATTTCTCCGATTAAGTCTATGTAGGTAAACCATTCTTCAAATATGTTTTTTTTTTTTGAAGTTAACTTCTGAATGAAGTTTTGATTGAGAGTAAAATTCGAGAAAATGGCTGATGATGCAACGGAAATAGAAATTGTAGCCGACTTTCAGGCGTATGTTGCAGTCTTTCAGGCGTAGGTAATTAGGAGTTGAAATTCTAGGATCTAGCTAACATTGCACAAATTGTAATAGTTAGGCCGAGCAGATTTCTTGGGTATAGTTTACAGGGTTGCCACCTATCCCAATTTGTTTTAATATAGAGCTAGATATGCCAATATGGGTATCAAATGAAACGTCCGTTGACCGTATTCCACATAAGATAATTTCCAACAGGTTTTGCCACTTAGGGTTGCCACCTAACCGCAATTTATTTATTTTTGTCGTATATCGCGGGAGCCGCTTGACCGATTTCGATAAAATTTCGCATATAGACAATTTGATTCATTCTAAGATTATATACATGCATAGGTATTGCCATTTTGGGCGGTTTACAGGGCTGCCATCTATCCCAATTTTGTTTTAAACATAGAGCTAGATATGCCAATATGGATATGGAATGAAAGGTATTTTCGAACGTATTCCAAATATGACAATTTCAAGCAGGGTTGCCACCTGACCGCATTTTATTTATTCTATGTTGTTTCGACCACTATTTCGGTAGCCTATTGACCCATTTGGAAGAAATTTTATTACTGTGTTAGTATGCTTTATTCTAATTTTTGCCACCTATTTGGTTTTTGGGAAAATCTCTTTTGAAAGCTTATACTATTGGTAGGTAAGATTTGGTGACAACTTCGAGGAATACCGAGCAAGCTCGGTCACCCAGGTATTAGAAAATTGTAGCAGATTATTTTAGTAGTGGAAATGGTTTCATAAAATCCTCATATAACTCTGTTGAATTTTAGTGGCCTAGCATAAATATTTCCAACACGAAAAATCCCACCGCACTTTTTTCCCATATCCCTGTTAATTCATCGATGATTTTCAGTTTCTGTTCTAAAGTTGGTTATGATCGAAGATATTTTCGAATTGATCGATTCCCTGGTCCACTTGCCGGAAGTAAGTAATTGCGAATCTAAACAATTCTCGAATACACCTTATTCATATTTCGTTATTTCTGAATTTAAGAAGTTAACTTCTTTCACGGGTAATGGATACAAGCGGTTTTTTTTTCTAGTCGTTGGGTATTATTGTAAAGTTTTTCAAAATAACTACCTATTTGAAATAATTAAAAAAAATTTCAAATTGATTCTGCATAGTGTGTTAGTTAAAACTACAAAAATTTTTTTTTAATTTAGATTCTAAATTTACATTCTCGATGTTTATATTTTCGAAGTGACAAATATTTAAAAATTGTCTGTAAGTCTAGTATAAACAAAAATATCTTATACTCACTTTTTTTATATCGAAATCTTTCATTACGTTTACTTTGGGACATGGACCGGGTCTTTCAATTTGGGCTGATGCCAAATTTAAACATGTCAAGAAAACAATGAGTGATATGGTGGCGCTAGAAATAAACAAAATTTAATTGAAAAAATTAAAAAAAAATTTAAAAAACATATTTTCAAAATTGATATTTCATTGTTTTCATATGTGTATACCGCGAAAATGGTAAGTTTTTTTCGAAAAACTACATGAGGGTTGAGCCAATTCGAATAAAAATTATTATTCATCATATAAAAATGTTGAGTAACCGGTAAGGTTATTTTTTATTCAAAAATAACATGCTACCAAAATAATCTCGAAAACAGCTCCGAAATTATCACGAAAATGGTCCAGAAGTGATCGCAAAACACTTCCGCAATTTTCCGGAAATATTTCCGAAATTATCCCGAAAAAATTCTGCAATAATTCCGAAACAGTTTCTAAATAATCCCGAAAATATTTATTTAATTTTTTTTTTGTGAATAACCAATAACCGATCACTCATCACTCAAATTTTTTTGAATAATAAATTTATTTTTTCGTCACTCGTCACTTAAAAATATAATAGTGCCCATCCATGCATGTAGACCTTAAAATGAGATATCGCTATTATAAAATTGCATATATGATACGTATGGCCTTCCCAGCATTTTGCTTTGTCACGAACTTCCCCAACGAAAATGAAAACAGTTATTTTTGTTAAGGCAATAGTTCGCGAGCTAAAATCCCCTTTTCTCCATGCATAATATAAAAAAGTACTAGTTCGGAAAATTAAAATATCTTGTATAACAAAAATTCCGACAGAGCCTAGTTTTTGTCAAAAGCTTAGTCTCACTGCTAAAGTCATCATCGATCCCAAGCGTGCTAAAAAAATCACTTACATAGTAAACAATTGTTTATGCATTTTGTAAAATTTTTTTAAAAAGAGATGCTTAGTAGAGAACACACGATTAAATACACCTTTCGTTGCCAACAGTAAAGCTGACAATAAAATATTCAATATATTTTTTACTTATTTTATACCTATTCTCAATAGCCTTGTTTTGAAACACAGAACACATTCGGTACACGCTTAAGCTAAGATATTTTGCAAATATTTATGCACATAAGGGTGTTCCTTATACATATGTAGGGATATAATTTTTGCAATTCGTAAGTCGATACTATTTTAGTTTATCTAATACTCAAACCCGAGAAAAACTAAAGTCGAAGATACATAGAAGATATAACTTTTACTGCCCATGAAAGCGTTTCGTAAATTTATTTTTAATTACTCTGAAGTTTGACAACTGTAAGAAAAGTTTTAACCTTCACCAATAGGGACCAAAATGTATACTTCATATTCGTAACCAAAACTAGGTTTTGATCTCTATGGCGCTGCTGTTAGCGCTTGCAGGTTATGACGGAACAAAATCATTCAATTGATTTCAAGGACCACCCTATCAACATTAATTGTTTTAGTTGGTTCAAAAGTTCCTGACTTCTGTAAATAAGTACACAACTTTTTAAACAATATAGACAAAAACAAAAAGGCGTGAGTACCAAATACTCGTGAAGTTTGATGTGTAAACATGTTTATTCTGCACAAAACTTCATTTTATATATTTTTTTTGTGTTTTTTCCCTGTTCTTTTTTTTATTTATTTCTTTCGATATCTCTTCTATAAAAAAACTCCTATAAGCCAAATACATACATATATGTATATGGAAATGTAGTATATGACTAAAAGACGATTCATAAATGACTCATAAATGAGTCATAAATGGTTCATAGATGAATCATAAATTACTCATGGATTAGTCAAAAATGATTCATTCATGAGTCAAAAATAACTTTTGAATGAGTCAAAAATGACTCATGGATGAGTCAAAAATGACTCATGGATGAGTCAAAAATGACTCATGGATGAGTCAACAATGACTCATGGATGAGTCAAAAATGACTCATGTACTATTCAAAAACGACTGAAATATGTAGGTATACAGTTTTGTTGTAAATCCTGTTCTTTTAATTAAATATATTAAAACAAATCCATTTTCTAACATAAAATACAACAACTATGGGGAAAAATGCAAAAATAACCTTGACAAAAGTCTACATACACCACGGGTTTGCTAGCAGGTACGCCGATTGGCTGTGTTATTATAGCGGTTATCTACCCTTTTTTACTATTTTGTTAAATTATGTTTGCTAATTTGCTAGTATTGAATTTAGTTGTGATTTAAACTTATTAGCATCAACAATGGGTCTGCCAAAGGAAATACCTCTAGGCTTAAGGGACTTGGTTATTAAGCATAGAAAGGAGAATAAATCGTACGGTGAAATCGCAAAAATTTTAAAGTTAAGTCGATCAACAGTACAGACCATTATTAAAAACTAAAAAAAAAAATGGATCCACCGAAAATAAGCCGCGTTCTGGCTGCCCGAGGAAACTAACTCGAAGAGATGTCAGCTTGATTATGAATGAAGTGAATGATAATCCTAAAGGCATCGGAACATCATCATTAAAGAGTGTCCATTCGAGAACGATTATAAGAGCCCTGAACGATTACGGCTTCCATAGTAGAACACCACGTAAGAAGCCTCTTATCTCTGAAAAAAATCGTAAATTTCGCTTGGAGCTCGCTAAGCCCCATTTAGCAAGGGAATGGAATTTTGGCATAAAGTCTTGTTTACAGACGAATCGAAGTTCAACATATTCGGCAGCGATGGAAGAGCAAAATTTTGGAGAAAAGCAAACACTGCACTTAACATCAAAAACATAGTAGCAACAGTGAAGCTTGGCGGGGGCAACGTAATGGTTTGGGGGGCAGTTGCGGCGTCTGGAGTTGGAAATATGGTTTTTATTGAGGGTAATATACATATATATACTAATGGCGGCGATATACCAACAGGTTATCATAACCTCTAACGAGATTTTTAGCCGAGCTTCTCTTTCCAACTTGTGGTGTGTTGCTTTTTGAGTTTTCCTACAAGTTGGCGGGACCTACAGTTTTTTGCCGACTCCGAACGGCACTTGCAAAGCAAATGAATTTTTTGCTGAGAAGCTTCTCATGGCTGAAATACACCCGGAGAGTTTGCCAAACTACTGCCGAGGGGCGACCCCGTTTAGAAAAATTCTTTTTCTAAATAATTTTTGATGTTACTTTTGCCGGGCATCGAACCGCCACGACTTGGTGTAGAAGGCCGAACACTTAACCGCTACACCACGGCGGCCGCCTCTTTCTTTGAGGGTAATATGGATCGGTTTAAATATAAGTCATTGTTGGAAGGCTTCGGTTGACAGTTTGGAGCTTGGCGCAGGCTGGATCTAATTCACCTACTATGTAATCCTAATATATACTTACCTATATTAACTATTACTAATTAAACTAAATAAATTACAACTAAAATGTGTGTAGTGATTGGTAAAGTAGGGCTGGAGGAAGGTAAGTCCTACATACATACAGAAACATATTTCATTTTCGTTTTATCGTAAGTTTGGCATTTATCGCGTATGGTAACACTAGCCAGAAGCCGGATTCAAAGTTTCATCTAAAATTACTTCCAAATTAAAAAAAAAAAAACAATTGCTTCAGCACACAGACTCGCTACTGGTTTTGAAAGCCCGGTAAAAGGCAATAAGTAAAAGCGAGATGGCCATCATTGCCTAGGCCGTTTAAGGCTGTTTTAAGTAAGTAAGCCATCAAAATTTTATGTCAATGAGCTATCAGCCTACAGGTGTCAGGAAAAGCTGTAGGTATGTTTTTATGCTATTAATAGCTATTAACAGCTATTAGGTAGGCAGCGAAATAAGAACCGGATATCCTTTTAAGAACCCAAATGAACATATTGTAGCTCATAGGAAATTAGCTAAGCAAGCCGGGCTTTTCGGCTTATATGGAAGGCACGCCACTCGTATCCTGTACGCCTACAGCCTAGGTGTATGCCTACTGCATACAGCGTGACTTTTTGGGAAAGACCCCCCAGCGCATAGATGTTTACACATCAAATATACCACAGTTAGAACATTACTACGATCGTAGTACATTTAGTAAGTACATCTCCTGAAATATTTAGAAATATAATACTTCACTACGATTAAAATTTTTAAGGCATTTCTGTTGTTGCTAAAATAATTAGCAGACCCGGCAGACGATATGCAGCTCAAAACTGAACTAACGCAAATTTGAGCGCATCTACCCATACTTCTCAATTTCCCTGTTTCCTCAAATTCCTGCTTTTGAGTTTTTTCCTACATTTTTTTGCCAACTCCGCAAACCACTGCCGAGGGGCCATCCCGTTTAGAAAATTTTTTGCCGGGTTGCTATTCCCAATTATTGGTGTAGTAGCCCGAGCACATGTTTTTTTTTTTTTACTTTGACGCCCATATTGTACCTACTAATACATTTTGGAACACCCCTGGTCTACACATTGATCGGTAATACCGAAACCAGTCGAGTTATCGAAACAAGGACTATCTAAAAGTTTAAGAAGTTTTTTTTTATATGTACCTGACTTAGGGCCGGTCCTCAGACTCAGAACAACCAAAATCTGCAGAAACCGTTGTGAAACCCTGTGGGATTTTCAAAACCTTCAATTATAATGAAAGTGGTATTTAAACTTAAACTTTTTTTATTTGTTTTAAAAGAATGGTATTTTACGTAGACTTTCGAAACAAAATATTTTGAAGAAGGGTTTTTACTTGGGTTTTGCCACTTTATGTTAGTATAATAATATTTTTGGATAACCACTATTAGTTAACGACGTGGCTCATTCGAATAAATTGCGAAGCCATCTTTTAAAATGTTTCCACATAGGATTTTCCTTAGTATCTAAATCTGAAGAACCAATGAGAAAAAACAAGTCATACGAATTTTTCTTATGTACATTTCTTCTATACTATATATATATATAAATTTCTAACTCGAAATTTTGTAAAAGCTAACCTCTTTTTAAATTAAAAAATTGCTAGACATTAATGAAAGCACTCATCAGTTTTTTCATATTGCCCTTAAAGCAGGTTATATTTAAATCATGATTTACCATCACGTGCTTGGGTTGGGGTTGGGATTGGGGAGAGGGTAAGGGTAAGGGATAGAGATATGGTAGGGATACATGTCTGCCGGGTCAGCTAGTCTACTCAACAAATTTGGAAATGTAGAAATAAAAAAAAAAACACTTTATTGCACATTTATATTTTATTTCAAGTATTAGCTTCTTGTTTTGTAAGAATTTACTATATTTTGAATTTAAATTAAAATTTTTTTCCGTTTTCTACGTAAATGGACAGTTTGATTGATTTTCTCTCTTGAGTCCAGCTGTAGGTAAACCTTGTGCTTTCAAAGCCGCCCTTGCTTTGGCTACAATTTTCGGCGATGGATTGCGAGTAGTGGTGAGGATCGAAACGTACTCTGCAGAATTGTCAAAAAGAGGGATTTTGTAAATTTAAATTCTTTCATGTATACATAGGTATACAGAGAAAAATGAGCTGGGAATGGATAAGAATTGACCGTGATTTTGGTTGAATCAACCCATATTTTATTTGAATCAACAGATATTTTGGTTGATATGACCAAATTAGTGTCAATTCTTATCCATCACCAGCTCAATTAGTAGTAGTTTATTATAAGATTAGACTAGTTACAAGAATACTTACGTGTGTTTCCGTCTTTGGTTTCATCGCAAGTAAATACGACTGCATAATTTTCCCCATCAAAATCTATGACATAGTCATGGAATGTATTACCGTAAGCTATGAAGTGACAAAAGAAGAAATAGTAATTTAATTTTTTTTCCCAAGAAAGAGTCACAAACCAGATACTTACAACCAAAATTAATATTAATCAAAAGCTTCCCTTCGCCAAGAACTGTAGCGGATCCTTTAACATCAATTTGTTTGTTACTGTAAGGAGAAGTAGGTAAGTAAAGCATAGTAAAATGTTGTTTTAATATTAAGTTGAACTTAAAAAAAAAAAAAAATACAATGACAATGTCCAAAAAAATCAAAATCGTGCATTAAACATAATATTAGGGTGATTCAAATAAAAAAAAAATGGTTTTTTTTTTCAGTCTTACTCCCTGAAACTTTAGGTATTGATGAGAAAATAAGCCTTGTAAAAAATTAGCGCTCTTACTTAACCCTTAGGAGTGGCAATTTTTTTCGCCCTTTCCAATGCATTTTGTATGGGGAAACATTTGTTTTAATCACCCTAATATACATAGATTAAGATTCATTAAATTAAAGATTACTTACTTTGCATCTAAACGCGAAGAAGTCATTGAGAATTTATTCTTGCTGATAAATGGGCCATATATTGCCCTCAAGCAATGGCTACCTTGAACTAAAGAACCGGAATTTTTTTCATAGACAACCCAAGGTTTTAGATACTGAAAATAATAAAAAAAATTATATTTAAAATATTCAAAGATTAGATATTTTTTGTTGTTGAAAATCATATTAACATTATGTTTCAGAATGAAAAAAAAAAACAAAAGTTACCCCCTGATTTATAAAAAATAAAATAGGTTTATAAAGATTTTAAAATGATATTTCCATACAAATCTTATAACTTTGAACGAGCCAAACTAGTATATTTGTATATCCGGACTATCTCGGGAACCTCGGATCTTGAGATCCTTTTGGGTTAAATTTTGGATTAATCTGGGACAATTTTGGGGTAATTTTAGGATCATTTTGGGATAATTTGTGTATAATTTTGGGACTATTTTTGAGTAATTTTGGGATCATTTTGGGTAAGTAAAGTTTGCGCTAAATTGATAGCACCGAGCAAGCTTATTAAACCTTTTCTATTTTTTATGAATATGGGGGTTAATGAAATTAATTTAGATTTAGAGCTGATCTAATTTTTGCTTTGAAATTGTCAAACCATTGCAGGAAACAATTTTTTTTTTTAAGTTATGTAAATTTAAAATTGTTTCCCTTTTTTTGTTCTGTAAATAAATTTTTTCAATATTTCGGGAACTACTGCTAAAAAAATGTAGTTGGCATTTCAAAGAAGACACTTAAAAATAGGACACTCTGAAAAAAAAAATTTACAACATTCTATTTCAAAAAGTTTTATATTTTTCAATACCACAAAAATCATTTTGCTTTTCAGAATCTGTACCCCGTTTCTGTAAAAAAATCGAAAAAATTCTCGATTTTAATGTCGTCACACTCGACTCGATTCAAAATTAAAAAAAAATAAAAATTGTCACTACCTCAAAAGCAAGTGGAAAATAGATCGACAAAATAAAAATAAAATTTTTTTTACAGAAACAAAAAAATCAGTGTGACGTCAATATGACGTCAAATCGACTATTCCAGTCGAGACGATCGATCGAATTGAGTTACAGAAACACTAACCAAGCATGTGACAAAATTAAAATGTTGGGAAATCGTATTTGAAAGTTTATTACTCTCGCAAAATTGTAAACTTATAGTTTTTTGACATAAATATGTTTCTGCAGGCGTAACGTTAATATTCCTTCAATTCCTCGAGATTCGACGCATTTATCTTTTAAAAATTTCCAAAGTAGAAAAATTTTTTTTTTAATTTTCATTGTGCCAGAAATATGAATGTTTTGCACATTCGTTTTTCTGGCACAATTTTCAGAGATTGAACTACACATTCATGAAAATGGCATTGCAAATTTACGGTACCCATAATTTTCGTGAGTCGTAGAGAAACGAGAGGTTAATCACGTGAGCCTATTAACTTAAATTTAGAAAATTGGCACATGCATGCCTCTGGAAACCGGGCAATCGACAATATATCCGACAATATATCCTGAAATTTTCCAAGGGTATTTTTTTTACAAAAGTACCTATAATAGTTATAGTAGGTTTTTTCAATTTTTTTTAAAGTACCCATTCGAGTTCATTTCTAACTTTCTTATACCCATATATCTACACTAAAAATATTTAATACTTATCAGATACACAACAAAAAAATCAATACTCACTTTGCTTAAATTGAAATTTTTCACGACTTTTACATTGGGACATTTGCCTTTTCCATAAAACTGACCTTCTACCAAATTAGTCGCAGTCAAGAGAATAACAAGCGACAAGGTAAAACTGGAAAGAAAGGAAAAAAATAAATGTTAAAATATCCAAATGATATTAAAAATCTTCTACATTTTCTAAGTTCTTAAACGAAACGTTTTCAATCTCAATCTATCAGCCACATAACCCTTTAAGATACATATTTCCTATCTGGAACAAGTCTTAGAAAGTTAGAAAGGATACAAGCTTTTTAAATACTTACATAGCGAAATGTTGTTTTTGCATTTTGTGAATATTTTGCTTGAAGAGACACTTTCGATTCCAAAAGTAAAACTGACAATAAACTATTTAATTTTTTTCGTGTCTTTTATATTTGAATCTGGAACCTGAGTTTGTTTCCACAAACCCATAGATATAATGGACCATTTAAAAAAACAAAAAAGTTTTTTATTAAGCTAACACACGAGTTTCTAAGAAAGTGCCAAGTTATGCTATTGAAATGCATTATAGGTTTGTTTATTAGGCTGCTCTAGCTTACGCCAGATTGAGATATTTCACAAAATTGTGTTTTCTTGCTCTAGGTTGCTCTTGTTTTTGTTTCATGAGTACGCTCAAAACAAAACTAGAGTAATCCAGATCACAAATTTATGCTCTACCTTTTTGTATGGAGTAAGTTAGAGCAGAGAAGGAATTGTCAGTCAGGAAAAAATAAATTTTTGAAAACTTCAAAAATATTAGCTTGCAAGAAAATCAATGTTTTTGTTTACGTGAATTTGCATTAATTTTGAAGATTTAAACAAAAAAACCAAATAAAAAGAAACTATCGAGATTCAAGTGTTTCATGGCATTTCTGCTCTGAGTTGCTCTAAGTTGCTTTATTTCAATTTTGACAGCTGCCCTGCTCTGCTCTGCTCTAACCTGCTCTGAATTTTTTTTTTTGGTCAGTAAACAAACCTTATTATTTCCTTATTTTGTGGTTTTATTAGAGAAACTGTATACGCAAATGAACTTTTTCGAAAGGTATACAAAATTTTTGAATAGCAAACTCAACTCATTTGTTTAGTGACAATTCATTTCAGGGTGCTCAAATATTTGTAGTGCGCGGACAAAAGATGTTTTTCTAATAAAAAAATAGCGATGATAACGGTGCAGCTGCACCTAAAAATTTCAGGTTTCTCTTCAGAAGAGCAAAAAATCTGCGATTTCAAATTTTCACTTCAAAAACATTTACATTGCTTTTTTTGTTATTTAAAAGAAAAAAATTTAAAAAAAAAAATTGTCATCCGTATTTTTAACGCTGTCACTTAAAGTGTATTATATTACTCATTTTGTCAGAAATTCTCACCCAATTTCAAATCGACGTGCCATACAAAAATTAATAGTAAATTTACACAGCATCAAATTTGGTAAATTTGGCGAAAAATTGCAAATTTGGCGCTTTTTTCCATACAAATCTCATTTTCCAAATTTGGAATTCCATCACATTCACCGAACAATACAATCCACAGTTCCTCAAAGTAGAAACCCTGCGGGTGTTCACACATTAAGGATTGCCCAGCAAGAATCTTAATGGGTAATTGACGTGTGATAACTTTAACATTATGAACAGCTGTAAATAACAATTTGAGTTTTTTTTTTTTAAGAAAATGGACCAATTCTACCAAGAAAAGACAGAAGCCTTCTTGACTCTTCATTTATTGTTACTCTACAGATGTTTAAATCATCACGGTTATGCATTTTCTTTCGGTGGCTTTTTGTTCTGGTACCTACAGGATTCTTGCAGGGAAGGTGAAGCCAAATGCAAATTGGCCAATGTAAACGGTGTCGAGCTGGCTCATTTGAATTCGCCAAATTTGGTGCAGTGTAAATGTACTATAACATAAATTAAAGTTTTTGCACCTTTTATAGTTTTTGCTCGATGCCAGCGTTTTCCGAGATAGTTTGCAGTATAGCTGGGGAACTTCGATTAGAATTATTAATCATTACGATCCCCAGTACAGCCTGTGTCAATTTAACTATATTTACTATACACATTACACATCTTTGTTATAATTTAAAAAAACTTACAAAATAATAGGATCCGAGTTATCGGAACAATCGATTGTATGGAGGCTATATATTATACGTGTTCAATTGTACTGACTTACACTATACACATTACATATGTAGAAAGTGCAATATTTTACGTTCCTAACTTTTTAAATGCGGAAGTATTGTCCAAAAAACCTTATATCGGAACAACCGGTTGTATGGGGCTATATGTTATATTTACCCGATCTTCTTGATTTTCCTCTACACACTACATAAATTGAAAGTACTCAAGTTGCAAAATTTTATGTTCCTAACTTTTTAATTGCAGAAGTTTTGGCCAAGAAACCTTATTACTGAACAATCGGTTGTAAGGGGGCTATATGTTACATTTGCCCGATCTCGATGATTTTCACTATATACACTACATAAATAGAAATTACTAGAGTTGCAAAATTTTACGTTCCTAACTTTTTATTGCGGAAGTTTTGGCCAAAAAACCTTATATCTGAACAATCGGTTGTATGGGGGCTACATGTTATACTGTATTCCGACAAATGATTCCTATATTACAAAATGGTGGCCACATACAAAATTTCAGCCAGATATCTCAAAAATTGAGGGACTAGTTTGCGTTCAAACAGACAGACGGACAGACGGACATGGCTAAATCAACTCAGCTTGTCATCCTGATCATTTCGGTATACTTATTGATGGGTCCATCTCTTCTTCTTCTCATACTTACAAACATCGGACCAAAGTTATAATACCATTTCATGTTCATGAAAGGTATAAAAAGACAAACAGAAATATGGGTGCTGCACACCCGTAAGAAATATAACCTTCTTTAAACTAAGAAAATTTATTAAACTACGGAAGTTTTTAAAATTATATTAATCTATTCTCTTCAAAAGATTTTGATTTTAAATTTTAAACCCGTTCAAAATTTAAGCAATTTCTTAAGCTTTTTGGTACTTATTACAAACCGTTCAATTGCCTATAAGGAATTAAATTTTTTTTTTTTTTTAGATTTTTCATGTCAGTAAATTTTGTCCACAAAACTTTTGTGTGCTGCATAGCTCAGCGGTAGAGCAGTTGTCTATGATGCAGAGCGTATCGGCTCGAGTTCTGCCAACTCACACAATTTTTTACTTGTATATTAATATTAAAAGTTGGCGGTTTAAAATTTTTGTTTCTTTTTTTTTTTTTATCATTGAAAGCTTTTTCAAATCATTGAGTTTTGTACACAAGATTTATGTGTTCGATGTAAACGTCTTGGTTAGAATCCAAGCCACCAGAAAAAAACCTTATTTTTTCTTTAAAAAATTGTTAAGACATTTCTGGTTTAAAATTGAAAAGCCCATTTAAAAATTCATGCACACATTTTTAACCGTGTAAGAATTGAATTAATGACATCAATGTAACCGTTTTATGATCCGCTTAAAAGTCCGTTAAGGCTCCACAAATTACATAGTTATAATATTTTGCTGATATATGAAGGACTGTGTAACAAATCTCTACAATTATATTTTTATAAGGACAACAGGATCCTTTACTAGAATATTGAACATATGTGTTCACGAGAAGAGGATATTGGAATTTCAACAGTATTTTAGTAGATTGCGAAACAACATGTTTTAAAACAAAAATGATTGTGAATATCTTGAAATTTTGCAATAATAGGGCCCGTTTTATAGGTCAACATACATGACGTATGAGTAACATTAAGTTATTCAAGTAAGAAAAGTTCAGATAAATTTTATTCGTGTTTTGGTTGATATCTACGAAACGTTTTGGGATATCAAAATAAAACTTACGCTACGTTCGGGCCCTCATGAACACTTTGCATTTGATACCCATATCGAAAAATAATTTTTTGGTTTCTAATTTAAATAAATAAAGGAACGAGGGCGTTTTTCGCCTGCACTAGACTTTATGGCAAAACATGGGGGCTGTCTCCCAAAATGACCTATTGGTCATTTAATACAGTTGTGAAGCCAATAGTAACCTACGCTGCCCTAAATTAAGTAAGCTGCATCGGCTGGTCTGTGTCGGCATAACAGGTGCAATTTGAACGTGCCCTGCTGATGCTCTTAGTGCCCTTGTAGGAATACCTCCTTTCCCTATTCTGATAGAGAAGGAAGCCACACTCGCTGCATTGAGACTTCAAAATGTTTCTGATCAAAAAATCGGAAACATGACAGGACATATCGCCGTGCCATACGAAAACTAACACCAAAAATTTTGTGTCTGAAGAAAACTAACACTTTCAATTTGTGTCTGACGAAAACTAATACTTTTATTTTGTGTCTGACGAAAAGTAACACTTTCAGGTTTTCTCTGAAGAAAATGTACTAGCCAAAAGTGTTATTTTTCGTCAGACACAAAATAAAAGTGTTAGTCTTCTTACAGAATTTGAAAAGTGTTAGTTTTCGTAAAAAATTTTAAAAGTGTTAGTTTTCGTATGGCACGTCGATATGAGGATAGTCAAGAACTTCATAACGGAGCAAGTAAACGATGCAATAACACCTACGCTCCGGATCACGCGAAAATTTGAGGTTTCAATCGTTGATCGAGTGCTCTGGGAACCCATATGCTGAATCCGATTCGAAGATTTGGTATACGGATGGATCGAAGCTGGAAGATGGTAAAACGGGAGCTGGTATCTATGGACCAAACTACAAAAAATCGGTACCAATGATTAGCTACACCACTATTTTCCAAGATGCAATAGAAATCTGTGACAGAGAAGAGGACTATCCTCTAAGCGAAGTTACATTATGTCGGACAGTCAGGCCGCCCTACGTGCCTTGCAGTCGTACACAATAACTTCGAAGCTTGTTTATGAGTGCGACACAGTTCTTAATGATCTGGGGGCCAAAAACAAAGTGTTGTTAGGTTGGGTCCCAGGGCATGAAGGACATGATGGCAACGAAAAAGCGGACCACCTTGCAAAACAAGGTGCTCTAACAGCATTTTATGGTCCGGAACACTTCTGTGGGCTAACCAAGGCCCACGTAAAGGAGACCATAAGCAACTGGCAAGACAAACAGTTTAGGCAGCATTGGCTTAGCAGCCTAGTACAGAGGCAGGCCAAACTCTTTATAGAACCATCGCAAAGAGCCAGGCTCATAAATCTAAGAAGGGTGAATCTAAGAACCCTCACTGGGTATTATAGGGGACATTGTAGTCTACGTTATCACCTGAGTAAATTAAATCTGTTATATACAACAAATTGTCGGTTTTGCGAACTGGACGATGAAACGCCGGTTCACATACCATGCGAATGCATTGCGTTAGCAAGAAAGAGAGTTTGCTACCTAGGTGGTGTCACTCTCAATCCGTTAGTGACATGGAATAAAAAAAAACCTGAGTGACATGGAATAAAAAAAAACTGTGACCATTACAAAGTTTTTCGAGGTCGAAAGTGACTAATTTCTGAAACCCAAATTTGACAATGTTTCCAAAACTCTAGCATACCATCTCGGGATCTCTTCATGCGAGTTTCGGGGCTGCTTACGGCATTATACTTTTTAGCGAGCTACGTGGTAGTGCAGCCCCATTACCAATGCTACTGAGGAGTGCGGCTGATTGCACTTGCATTCAGCAATTAAATTAATATAATGGTACTTAGTTCAAGAATTGTGCATTAGCGCTCTCTTTTATTGGGAGTGGACCATTAATGCACTACCCGCAACTATGTTTTAAATAATTTTGTTTTTAATTTCTCTTAAACCCCTATCGTTATATAAGTTTACACTTGAATAATACTATGAATTTACACACGGAATTAAGGTAACGATGTGTAGATAGATAATAAAAAAAATGCCACCTCTAATTTTATTTGATTTTTATTTTACTAAAGCAGTCCAACAATGCAGCCGCCACTGTGAGTTATAACTAACAACGCCTAAAAGCACACTACGATCGAGCGGAATAGCATGCATACGGCGGGCCAATAACAGTAACGATTAGCTGTTAACTTTTAACCAATAGCAAAGCACTTTATTTCGCTATCGCTTTCTATTTTCGGTGCTTATGCGTTAAATTGATACGGTATATCGTGAACGTGGCGGAAAAGGAAGAAACTGAGACTGAACTAAAAATTTTAACTTGTGTAGGTATTATACTTATAGGGAATCGAAATGGTAACCGTGCGATAAACTAACTCAAACTAAAACAAAGAATAATATATTCACTAGCAGGGATGGGCAAAATTTTATTTTTGAGTGGCGAGTGACGAAAAAAATAAAAATTATTCATTATTTTACAAATTTTGAGTGATGATAACGCGTTATTTTTATTTATGGAATTCTTGAATAACGATAAACATCATTTTTAATCAGTTATTTACAAATGAAAAATTTGTCCATCGAGACCCCGGAAAATTATAGCCATATGCGCAATACATTCGGCGTAACCTCGGGACCATTTCCTGGATCGTTTCTTGACTGTTTCGGGATCATTTCGGGATTATTTTCGTCATGTGATGTCATATCATATGATGTCATATCATATGATCTCATATCATGTGATGTCATATCATGTGATGTCATATCATATGATGTCATATCATGTGATGTCATATCATATGATGTCATATCATAAGATGTCACATCATGTGATGTCATATCATATGATGTCATATCATACGATGTCATATCATATGATGTCATATCATGTGATGTCATATCATGTGATGTCATATCATGTGATGTCATATCATGTGATGTCATATCATGTGATGTCATATCATGTGATGTCATATCATGTGATGTCATATCATATGATGTATATATTGCGCATATGGGTATAATTTTCCGGGGTCTCGATGGACAAATTTTTCATTTGTAAATAACTGATTAAAAATGATGTTTTATCGTTGTTCAAGAATTCCATAAATAAAAATAACGCGTTATCATCACTCAGCATTTCTTGAGTGATGAATAACAAGTCATTTTATTCAAAAATAGCTTGAAATAAAAATAACTTATTTTTTATCACTTTGATTTTTATGAATACAATTAACCGGTCACTCATCACTTAAAATTTTTTAAAATATTTAATAATGAATATTTTTTTATTTTTTATTTGAATAATTTTTCAGTCAAAATGGCCCAACCCTGTTTACTAGGGTCATTCAAATAAAAAAAAATTGTTTTTTTTCGGGTCTTATCCTCTGAAACTTTAGGCTATTTTTTTCGCCCTTTCTCATACATTTTGTATGGGGAAAAATTGCGTGTTTTTCAAAGTGAATTTTCTTTTAATTTTTGAAATTTTTTCAAAATATTTTTACATACGCTTTAATTTGAAGCTTTGAAGCTTCGAAAATGGTAAACCATGTGCGATTAACTTAACTATTAAAATAATTACAGCCATTTGTATTTTTCATATATCATACCGATATCTGCCACAGAAAAATTTAAGTGATTATCGGAATCGGGAGAAAATTTTACTTTAGAAAAGTTCTATTTTACTCTTGGAGACTAAACTTGATCGAAATTTTTTGAGTAGTTAAATTAGCAAATAGGTACCAGGGAAGGGCATTATCCATTAGAAAACTTGAGTTAAGCGCGACGAACAAATAAATTTGTATTCAAAATTTTTGGATGATGGGTTATCGGTTATTTTTTATTGAAAACAAGTAAGGAAGTCTAAATTCGGGTAAACCGAACATTAAATACCCAGCGGTAGTTTTCATATGATGCTGCTATGCCTTGTACCAATTTCATCGTTTTACCGTAATCAGTTTAAAAGTTATGACCAGTTCAAATATGCCTTCCTGGGCGACGCCGCGCCTTCTTTACAAAATTTATCAAAAAATCATAATAAAATGACTATGGGGTTCATCCTACCAAACTATATCATTTTAGCCATTGCCGTTACCGAATGTTGTCAATTTAGGTGATTTTCGAAGCTTTCGATATCGAAAGTGGGCGTGGTTGGAGAGCGACTTTATCCAATTTCATCAGGTATACTCGCAACGATACTAGTATGCTTTGTGCCAAATTCCATCTTTCTATCGTAATCAGTTTTAAAGTTACGACCAGTCTAATTTTCAAAAATGCCTCCCTTAAAAGTAGGCGGTGCCAGTATAAAAAATGTATTTCGGGATCACTTCGCGATCATTTTGGTCGTGTTTCGGGATCATTGCGGGACTGTGTCGGCATCACTTTGCGATGATTTTCGGGATCATTTTGGGACTGTCCGGGATCATTTTGATACTGTTTCGGGATAACTTTGGGATTATTTTAGGAAGTTTTCGGCTTCATTTCGGTACTGTTGCGGGATATTTTGGGGACAGTTTCGGGATCACTTCGGGCCATTTTCGGGACTATTTTGGGACTGTTGGTGTCCTTTCAATTTAAATTGGCATTCTTAAGCCTAGAATCCTTGTTAACCCGGATCACCCTACGTAAATTTTAAAATTCGAAAAAGGTTACTTATTAAAATTAAGATTTGTGTCTAAACTAAAAAATTTGATCACGGTTTTTTATGCTGATCGGAGTCTTTAGAATGTTCTGTTGCGATGTGACAAAGCCGGGAACTTGTCGGTAACCATATCTTTACTATTCTGGAAGTTATCGTAATTTGAAATTTATTTCTCTCCCGTTGCAATATGGCAACCCCAGAGTGATTTGGGTTAATATAAAAATTTAATATTCAATATATAAAACTGAAATTATGTACCTAAGTATGGACACACTTGGCTCATAAACGGATATCTTCCAGGGATGGTCATAGGCTAAAAAATATTTTGATATATATATAGGGGGCGTGGCATCTCGGGAAGAATTTAGGTTAGACCACTGAAACTTCATGAGGAGTTAAATAAGATTAATCCCTCTCATCTCCAAAAAAAACTGGAGATAAATAAAAAGGGGGAGGGGCACCTCCCATACGTATGAAATACCTCATAGTCCATATCTCTGGAGGTATTTAGGTTAGACCACTGAAATTTCATGAGTAGTTAAATAAGATTAATCTCTCTCATCTCCAAAAAAACTGGAGATAAAGAAAAAGGGGGCGTGGCTCCTCCCAGACGAAGGAAACATTTCATAGTTCATATTCCTGCAAGCATTTATGTTAGACCACTGAAATTTGGTGAGGGTTTATATGTGATCGATCCCTAACACCTCCCAAAAACTCGAGTTAAGGAAAAAAGGGGCGTGGCACCTCCGAATAAACTATTTCATAGTCCATATCTCTGGAAGTATTTAGGTTAGACCACTGAAATTTTGTGAGGAGTTATAAAAGATCAATCCCTGCCACCTCCAAAAAAACTGGGGATAACGAAAAAGGGAACGTGGTTCCTCCTATACGAAGGAGATAGGGATATGTATTAAAATAGATATAGGGATCGGGTTAGAGAAACATGCAGGGAAAAAAATTTGTGGCAGGACAACGTCTCTTCTTAGTTATCTTGATGTTAAGTCTCTTTAGGGGGCTCTTTTTGTGTATCTGTTGTCATACCACCTAAGTTTGAGAGTTCTCTATGCTGGTTTTGCCTAGCCTTTAGCAAAACACACAGCTAGATATATGAAGGTGTCAGAATCACCCCCGATGTAGCCACATATTTGTACAAGTTTTCGTGATTTTGCTAATTGAATAATTTAGGCGTTCAAAATAAATTGGAATGGCTTTATTAGCAAAAATAATAGGTACACAATTCATGACATACCCAGTTTAGCAATTAGCAACAAACACGAGCAGGCGTGCTAATGGCCTTATCTTAAAACTATTTAAATTATATCAGAATGTAGCGAAATGTTCTATCAATTTAGGGAATTTTCGGAAAAGGCGCTGAGCACATTTAAGGCGGCGGTTACATAGCCTCATTTTTTTCTTCCTATCAAAAAATAAGAAATTGAAGCTTAGCTTAGAATAGTGATGAGAAAAATGGTGATGGCAATCGATTTGAAAATTATTACTTTGATTAGCAATTACATTGCGACTTCTTTCTACAAAAAAATCGTTCTAAACATTATGCGACCGTTGCTGTCAAACTCGGTTATTTTATACATCTCAAGGAAATATTTTAATAGATAAATTAACGTAGCCAATGATGATTTTAACAATGTTTTAAAATACGCACAGGCAAATTTTTACCGAGTTAAAGAGTTGCTACGCCTAAGTAAAAACACCTGGATAAGATTTTACCATTTCGCGGAAGAAACATTATCTCATATTTTATCATGGCTACACGCCAACTATGGAGTTGATCATCGAGTCATAAATATGATTGTTTAGAATATCTCGGGCCTTGGTAAACTTCCTAGAAGAAACTTATCCCACACTAACCACAAACCTGAGTATAACGCTACCTACATACATACCAAATTTTTCAAGTAAATCCAACCATCTATAAGTTTAGTCCTCGGTCCACTTTCCGGAAGAAAATGTATCCTATATATTAATCTAAGCATATAGGTACATACACACCAAGCTTCAAGCAAATGGAACCATAAATACGATTGTTTAGAAAAGATCGGTCCCTGGCTCACTTCCCGGAAGTAAATCATAAAATACTTTAACCTAAGTATAACGCTACCTACATACCAAATTTAAAATAAATCCAACAATTTATACGATAGTTTCGGAAAAGGCGGTTCCGGGTTCACTTCCATAAAAAAAACTTAACAGAAACACTCTCCAGTCTCCTACCAATCTATCCCGAAAATTTGAAGAAAATCGGATGAGTAGTTTTGGAGTCCATAAGCTACATACATACATACATACATATTTTATATATATAGATAGATATAAGAAGATTCATAAAAGAATGGATTCATAAAACTTAAGAACAAATATTTATGTACTCCCCGCAAGCATTTATTAATGCGGTGTCGATATAACTTCGTTCGGAAGAAAGTGTTCGGCGTAAAAGCTACGTCCATACTCTCACTTATACGACACTTCAGAAAGTGACTTCCTAGTGTCGCCTAGAGGATGAAAAATAAAAATTTAAATTAGAAAATAACCTTGATTCCCATACTAAATACCGACATGGAAGATATGTAGATAAGAATACCCGCTCTTATTAATGATATTATGTCTGCTTCAATTATCACGTTTTCGTTTTTTGTTGCAGTCTTCAATGTGTTCAGCGCTTTAGGCTGTCACTGTTAAAAAAAAAAGTTTAACAAGAGAAATACTTGGTATCGGCATATATAAAAGGTGCTGCAAAGCTTAAGATTATAACTAATCTCAGTTTTTGTGTTGAAAACTAAAGTTGTATATTTGAAAGCAATTTTTGCAGAATAGAAAAAAAAACTTTTCACAAAATGGGAAAACAACAGTTTGCTATGTAAGTAACTAAAGAAAACTATACAACGCTCTGCACTAGTGCAGCTGGGTATAAACAGTGAAATAATTAGTTATCGATATTTATATCTTTCATGAAGATGAAATGGTAATATAACTTTGGTCCGATGTTTATAAGTATAAGCAGAAGAAGGGATATGATCAGCACGACGAGCTGAGTTCTTTAAACCATGTCCGTCTGTCCGTCCGTTCGTTCGTCCGTCTGTTTGAACACAAACTAGTCCCTCAGCTTTAGAGATATTTGACTAAAATTTGGTGTGTAGTCGTTATTTTATATGAGAATAATCATTCGTCGGAACGAGCAAGATCGGACCAATACTACTCACAGCTAACATACAATCGATTGTTCCGATAAACGAATTTTGGGCTATAATTTCTGTAATTCAACAGGTAGGAACGTTAAAACTGGTATCTATAGTTCATTTTGCATACGAAATGTCGACGCAGAAAATCATTAAGATTGGACAATTTTTTCACACTAGTTTTCCAACAAAGCCCATACAATCGCATTCATTGTAATAAAAAAACGGCTTTCTTGATTATTTTTGATTTTTTCCTGATTTTTTATAAATTTTTTTTTTATTTTTTCTAATCGTAATCAATTAGTAGTTGCCATTTCTTGAAAGCAATTAAAATAATCATTACCAATTAAAAAAAAAAAAATCCTTCTAATCAATCGGGATAGCCGAAGACAGCAATTTCCTTACTTGTTTTTCACAATATCTACATAAAGTGTGAGACATGAAGTGGGGATCGTCAAATCTTTAAAAATCAGATGTAAAAGGATTTTTTTTAAGTTAGATAACTAAGAAATCATATTCAGGACATGCTTTAAAATTTTACCTAAGAAAGTTTTAGCTCATAAATTTTTAACATCTTTGAACCATTTGACTTTCTTGACATGTTTCTTTTCAGTGCCTTCTTGTCACTTGTAATTTTCTTGGCATCTGCTCATTTGGTAGCTGCTCAATGTCCAGCCATAACGAAAAGAGTGACAAATTTAAATTTCGATGCAGTGAGTATCAAAAAATTTTTACCGCCTGATTATGTATGCATGTATATTTTTGGGATTGGATCGATACCGGGATTTTCGGAATATGGCCTTATAATCCCGGGATAATTCCAGCGATTTTGAAATAAGTTATTCACCAACAGTTTAGTAGAGTGTGACAGAGTTTTTTGAAAAGCTATCTTAACTTAAAGTAAACATTACTACCTTTAAATGAAAGCTGAAAAAAATATTAATCTTTTCTTTGTTTAACGACACATTTTCTGCTTAAGGAAGCCTTTAACAAATTTGTATCATCTTTTTATTTTCTATTTCTATTAGGGCCATAGCTCGATTCGTTTTTAAAGCAGGTGTCAAGTTTCAGGTCTTTAGCTTTCCGTGGAAATAACTTAAAAATCGATCGTGATTAATTTTTCAGAAGTGTTCAGCAAATTTGAATTATTTCAACTAGCGCGCCACCTATCGGAATTTTGAATTTAACATATTGTAACTCTATGCTAAATTTAAAGTCCTGAGGACCCAGGAAATTAGTTGAATATCGATCGCAAGATTTGCAATTTCAAATAAATTTTCGAAATAAGTTGATTCGTATACCACCTGCCGGATTTTGTTTCATGGAAAATTGCCTTGTGACCATGTTCTGAAACTGTGCCAAGAGTCAAGTTTTTAGCTTACGGGTAGGTTATACACAAATCGATCGTAAGATTACACTCTGTGTTTCAGTGACATACCGGTATTGACATCCCTAATAGGTGCATAGGGATGGTAACAGGCGGTTCTAGATTATAAGAAAAATTTATCTAATAAATATTTTTTTTATTCATAGTTTGCAAGATTGTGGAAGCAACGTAGTGCAATTCCGACTCCATTTGAAAGGGGTTCTATTTGCCAGACAATGGAATTTTACCCTCTAGGCAATAATCAATACAATGCACTCATTCAACAAACAACGCAAGTATCAATATAATTTAAGAAATAAACATTTACTATACTAGAAGAGAAAACGAAAATTACGGGTTCAAATATTCATTTCGTTTTCATTTCATTTCTCATTTGGCATATCAAGTTTTAAGAAGATATCTATCTAATAATTGTAATTAGTATTGCTCATTTAAATATTCCAATTACAGGAATGGCAGGACAACGGATATTCGAGGATCCGGTACGATAGCCAATAGCCAGCTTTTGACAACTTTTAATGCACCCACAGGTAAGTAAATCACAAATGTATATACCTACACACGAACTTAACCTTTAAAATGCTTGCACGAAAATTTCTACCCATTCTAAACGGACTGCATTACCGACGGTGACGATTTTCCTCGTCATTAGTAATGCAATCTTTAGATACCTGTTCGTCTTTCAGTGTTACATCGTCAGTTAAAATATCTCATATCTGTCTTTTTTCCTGATTTGAAATATTTTTCTAACCCAGTGATTCTCAAAATGGTACAAGTGTTCCAGCCAGGGGTCCACGAGAGACTCTCCGGGTACCTTGTCATTAAACTCTCAAAAATTAAAGTTTTTAATTATGGCCTATGAAGGGCCCCATTGTGAAATGGTGAAAATTTGACTGGAGGGGTTCACAAAAACCAGCCATATTATGACAAAAAAAAAATGTTTGGGAATCACTGAACATAATTTCTAGAGCTAATTTTACAATGGCGATATTTCTTAGAGAAAAAATGACAGGGCCATATATGTAGAGAATTTACAGGTCTACAACTTGGTCTTAGGTCATTTTTGCCGTTTTCAAGAAGTCCAAAAAGCCTAAAAATTTGACCTTTTTTAGCTCACATGGCATCGATGAAGGCTTTTGACGTTTTCTATCAGAAGGTAAACCTAAGCTGTATGCAAAAATTTGGCTCTGTGGATATAATTGTTATTTAACCACTATTTAACCCAGCGTAAATACTAGTACTAGTACAAGGGTATTATAATTTTGTCCACATAACGGTACTACGTAACGGCACAAAATAATCAGATAAATATATAAAATACATAAAAGTTCTTAGGTTGGAAAAAAATGTTCATTGAGGCATGTTCGTCCGTCTGTCCGTATACACGATAACTTGAGTAAAAATTGAGATATATGCATGAAATTTTGGATACAGGTTATTTTCTGTCCAAGGTAGGTTGCTGTTGAAAATAACCGAATTCGGATGATAACCACGCCTCCTTTTTTGGGAGGCATTTTTGAAAATTTTGGCACAAAGCATACTAGTATCGTTGGGTGTATACCTGATGAAACTGGATAAAATCGCCCTCCAACCACGCCCATTTTCGATATCGAAAATTACCCAATTCGGTAAGATAAATAGCTAAAATAGTATAAGCTTTTAGGTAAATCCTCCCGGGGCCTATATCATTGTTATCCCGTTCTGAAAACTACCGCTGGGTATTTATTGTTCAGTTCGCCCAAACTAAGACTTCCTTACTTGTTTCTATGTCTGTATTGACCGGACTATAAAGAAATTTAAAAAAATTCAAAATTGAAAAAAAATAAATAAAAGAACCGCAATAAAAATATCGGGATATCTTTAGATACATCAGAGATATAAAATAAAAAAGAGGGTCCTAAATTTAAAGACGAACTTCAGTATAATAAGACATTAAAACAAATAATTTTTTTGGTATATTTTTATACCTCTTAACATTTTGAATTATTTTGGAACGATTTTCCTTACATTCGTCGTTAATTATGGTTTTGAGACAAACCCCTTTTCGGCAATGCGCCATCTTCGGTGTCGATTTTTGTGAAGATGGCGCATTGCCGAACCCGGTTTGTCTCAAAACCAAAATTGACATTTGATGACGGAAAATCGTATCAATATAATTCAGTTATTCACCCTGTCGAAAATATCAATCTCAACAAATCTGAACATTCTTTTTAAAACTAAAAAAAAAAAACATATTTAAGCAAAATGTGAATAAACTATTTATTTTTTTTTACTTTAAAGGTCGCGTTACAATGAATTTCGCGGTTTTAGCTACTGATTATAAGAATTATGCTGCCTTATACAGTTGCGCAGGATCAGCTCGTAAGTGAATTAAATTTTCCGGAATTTATAACATAAATTTTGAAATGGTTTAATGCTGGGAAATATTTTCTTTATCTGAAGAAGAAGAGCTTGATAGAAAAATTGCTAGCTCGATATGCCTTTAAGACCTAGGGATTCTTGTTAATAATTTACCAATTTCTCTCTTTTGATATTTTTCAGAATATGCTTACGTTCTTGGTCGTTTCAATGATTCTGATGTAGGACCAGCATTTCAAGCTCTCAAAGACAATGGTGTAAATGTAGGCCTCCTCAAACCAGTTATTCAAACATGTGTTGGGTAAAGCCGTCAAGCAATTTAGACTTCAGCAAATGTAAATGATATACATATGTAGCTAAAAAACGAGTTGAGGTCTGTAACGTCTAAGAGGTTAGTCTTGGAAATTTTCTCCAAGTGTTACCTTACATGTATTTATGAATTTTTAATAAACCGTAAATACTGCTATACATTAGTAGCACAAGCATATGAAATAAAATTTAAATATTAAAATTAAGTATTCCATTTCGGAAGTGGGCGTGGTTGGAAAGCGATTTCGTCCAATTACATCAGGTATACTCCCTATTGTGCTAATATACCTTGTACCAATTTCATCGTTCTACCGTAATCAGTTTAAAAGTTACCGGGTTCTTATCCGGCCATGGACTGTCAAAACCTTCGGGGAGTGCCAAAACCTTCGGGGAGTGTTTTTGCTGTTAAAAACAACAACGCAGATAAATGGCGACCTAAATCAACCCCAATCAAATCACCGGACTGTGCTAGTGGCACTGAACTTGTCAAAACCCTGTCAATCACCCCTCCCTCATACATGACCACTAATTACCTGAACGGACGGCAGGCGTCGGTAAACTGTAGAAACGCTACATCAAAGCCAGACCTATTAGACAGGGGGTACCACAGGGTGGTGTCCTATCCCCGACACTGTTTAACTTCTATCTATAGAAGATGCCCCCACCACCAGAGGGCGTCACCATCGTTTCGTATGCCGATGACTGTACAGTAATGTCGGCGGGGAAGGGCTCCCATACTTATGAACTCTGTGCAAAAATCAACAGTTACCTCTGCGACCTTTCCGAGTTTTTCACTGAGCGAGATCTGACAATATCACCGACTAAGTCTACGGCAACACTCTTTACGACTTGGACGCACCAAGTGAAAAACAAATCAGACATTTACGTTGATGGCACTAAGCTACCAACTGGCAGCCGCCCAAAGTTATTGGGGGTGACATTGGATAATACTTTCTCATTTGCTGGTCATGTGTCTGTAATGATCTCAAAGGTACGAGGTCGTAACAAGATCAGTGTAGCCGCTGAAAAATTTCAAAAAATTTCAAAAAAAAAAAAGTTAGTTTAATAGTAATGATAATCGCATAATGTAAAAAGTTTTTTAAACTTAAAAACCTCCACTTTAAAGATTTGTTTTTGCAAAGGGTTTCAAAAATTATAAGAAAACTCATTTTTTCCCGTAAAAAGAATTATGGGAAAGGGCGAAAAAGCGACCCCTAAGGGACAGCCAAAATTGGCTAGGTGGTTAAAGGCTATTTTATGTAGGTAAGGGGTAAGTTGCAGGCTTATTTTCTCATCATTTACTAACTTTGAAGGGGTAAGACCCAAAAAAACTAAAACTTTTTATTGAATCACCCTAATCTATACATACATACATATGACGGAGTTGTCACATGATACAGCGTTGCCAGTAGTGAGACTTCAGTTAGGCAAGACATTTAGAAATCGGCAACGGCTGCCGACATAAACGACAAAAATGCATTTCATTGCAGTTTGAAAGTGAAAAAGGGTCAAAAAAGGTCCCGAATTTTAAAAAAATGGTCAAAAATGGTACTTTTTTGAAAAAGTAGGGTCCGGGGTCCTGGCTCTAAAAAAGGGTCAAATTGACACTTTAGGGTCCCCAACGGCAACACTGAACAAGATCCTCAAATCACTTGTCGGCAGTACTTGGGAAAAAGATAAAGAAACTTTTCTGATTACATATAAGGCCATTGGCCGACCAGTCTTTGACTATGCTGCACCCATATGGTCGACTAACGTGCATAATACCAACTGGATGAAGTTACAAGTCTGCCAAAATACTGCTATCAGAACTGCTACGGGATATCTCCTCATGTCTCCTGAGTCTCACCTCCATCAAGAGGCAAAACTGCTCAAAGTAAGAACTGCCACATTTGTTAACAACTAACGTGCAACGTGGGTAACGAACCTACGTTTATTACTAAAACTCGCAGGGAGGTCATAGATCTCACTATTTGCAGCGAAGGCGCTTATGAGTGGGTCAGAAAATTGCGTGTTCTCGTTGAACATTCATTCTCCGACTACCGGTACATAGAACTAGTTCTAGACTTTTCTGTCGAGAAGCCGGTTATGCAACGCAATCCACGTAACACTAACTGGCAGTTACACAATAAAATTATAAGCTAGGGACCTACCAGCTCTGACCCCACAAGTCCCCTCATCAGTAGGGGAGTTGGAGGATCTGGTAAAGACCTTTACAACGGCGCTTTCAAATGCCCTAGAGCAGGCTTGCCCAGTGCCAAAACTACGCGGTAAACATAGGCCGCATGGGTGGTAGGACATGTAGGACATAATTTAATAAGGCCAAGACCCTTGGCACGGATACGCTCGAATATAAAGTTAAACTGAGGCAGGCGAAGAGAGTATCGTGGAGAAATTATCCTTTTGACCAACCGCTATAAGATACCACCGTTAATACTACCAAAAGTGTGTATTGCACTTTGCAAAAGAGCCATTGGAAAAAAGTAGGGGCTCAGCCCTAAAATATGCAAATGGATCTACACTACAATCATTCGACCAATCATGCTGTATGGAGTTGTGGTATGGTGGCCTGCGCTAAGCAAGGCAACAAACCTTAATCTGTTAGGTAAAGTACACAGATCTTGTATGATCTGTATAAGCAGTGCGCTAAGAACAACGCCCAACAAAGCACTCCAGGCCATTCTTGGCCTTTTGCCACTCGATCTGGAAGGGCACCGGGTAGCAGCAGCATCGCCTCTGCGTCTAAGAGAAACGTCCGGTTGAGGCGCAAGCACTACTGGACACGCCAGTATTTTGGGGTCCTACAGCTTTCTTCTGCTGAGCACACATCGTTGTGCGACCACAACAGTCGGAGATAGCGGTGTTAAAATAAACATTCCCAGCAGGGAAGAATGGGAGAGAACGGATCGGAGTCCCGCCATTCATAGCGGCACTTCCATTTATTCAAAAGATTTGAACCTTGAGCTCTCCTTCAGACTACCTGATCACAGCGATGTCTTCCAGGCTGAAGTTTCAGTAATCATGGACGCCGCGGCTTGGATAGGCCAACACACTATAGGACAGGATATTTTTATTCTTAGCGACAGCCAAGCGGCCATCAAATGCCTTGGCTCTTACTCGTTCAACTGTGAACTGACGCTCAGCTGTCGTCGATCTCTACAAGAGATAGCCCAACAGAACCGCGTGAACCTCACATGGGTCCCGGGACATAGGGACATTGAGGGAAATTGTAGGGCAGACGAACTTGCGAGGCAGGGCACGACTCAGCAGGTTCATCGTGATAAAGAGCGCTTAGGTATGCCGTTTGCCACATGCAAGCTAAGCTGAAAGAGTACACACTCCGCCAAGCCAACGAAAGATGGCTGCAAGCTCCAGGTTGCCGTATATCCAAAGAAACCTGGCCGAAATGGGATCATAAAAGATCAAGACACATTTATGCCCTAAGGAGAAGAGAAATCTCCATATTAATAGGCGTAATAACTGGGCACTGCCTCATTGGTAGGCACGCAGAAAGACTCAGTGTGCCCTACCGACGATGCTGTAGGAGTTATAATGATGATGAGGAGGAAGAAACGGTGGAGCACCTCATCTGCAACTGCCCGCCTTTAAGTGGCGCGAGGATTCGATTTTTGGGAGCGCCCTTCCTGATTAGCCCACGCCAGGTCACTGAGCTAGACATAAAGGACTTGTTGGCCTTCATCAAGTCATCTGAATGGTTCGAGGAGGAGTAACGGTGTCGGTTTAGGAGCGTCAGTCCCAGGATTTTGCTATGTGGAGAATCCCGATAATACAGGGATTTTCCATATACCAGGTTCCCGGAACTGGCTTTCCTAGTGTTGGTGGTATCACAACGGGCCTTTTAATACTGGCCTAGGTGTGTCGCTCGGCAGCCACTTCAACCTAACCTAAGGGTCACTTTGGGGTCATTTTGGAATCATTTTGGGGCCATTTTGGAATCATTTTTGAATTAGTTTTGCATCGTGATAATTTTTGGGTCGATTTGGGTTTAATTTTGGATCATTTTTGGAACATTTGAAGGCCATTTTGGGGTCGTTTTGGGATTATTTTAGGATTATTTTGAGATTAATTTAGGATAATTTTGGTGTCATTTTTGGAGCATTTTGGGTACATTTAAGGTCCATTTTGGAATCATTTTTGCATAATTTTCGGATAATTTTTGGATCGGTTTGGGTTCAATTTCGTATCATTTTGGGAACATTTAAGGGTATTTTTGGGGTGCTTTTCGGATCATTTTAAAATTATTTTGTGATTATTTTAGGGTCATTTTGGGATCATCTGGGTAAGAAAAGTTAGCGCTATATTTATAGCACCGAGTAAGATCGGTCACCCTGTAATATTTCTTTAAATCTATCTACGTTGCAACATAAAAACGTCCTATTATTTAAAAATCAGAAACACTTTTTTTTGATATTTCTATTTTATTTCATATGCTTGTGCTACTAATGTATAGCAGTATTTACGATTTATTAAAAATGTATAAATACATGTAAGCTAACACCTGGAGAAAGTTTCCAAGACTAACCTCTTAGACGTTATAGACCCCACCTCGTTTTTTAGCTACATATGTATATCATTTACATTTGCTGAGGTCTAAATTGCTTGACGGCTTTACCCAATACATGTTTGAGTAACTGGTTGAGCTTTGACACCAGTGCGTTCAAGAGCTTGAGTTGCTGCTCCTATGTTAGTATCCTTGAAACGAGCAATAACGTAAGCATATACTGGAAAATATCAAAAAAGAAAAATTGGTAAAATATTAACAAGAATCCCTAGGTCTTAAAGGTATATCGAGCTAGCGATTTTTTCTATCAAGCTCTTCTTCTTCAGATAAATAAAATATTTCCCAGCATTAAACCATTTCAAAATTTATGTTATAGATTCCGGAAAATTTAATTCACTTACTTGTATGTTTACCACCTGCTTCTGTGCAACTGTATAAGGCAGCAGAAGAATAATCAGTACTTAAAACCACGAAATTCATTGTAACGCGACCTTTAAAGTAAAAAAAATAAATAGTTTATTCACATTTTGCTTAAATATTTTTTTAGTCTTAAATAGAATGTTCAGATTTGTAGAGATCGATATTTTCGACAGGGTGAATAACTGAATTAGATTCATACGATTTTCCGTCATCAAATGTCAATTTTGGTTTTAAGACGAACTTGTTTTGGCAATGCGCCATCTTCACGAAAATCGACACCGAAGATGGCGCATTTGTGAAAGGAGTTTGTCTGAAAACCAAAATTGGCAAGGGATGACGGAAAATCGTTCCAAAATAATTGAAAATGTTAAGACGTTTAAAAAAATACTAAACAAATTTTTTTTTATTGTCTTATAATACTGAAGTTCGCCTTTAAATTTAGGACGCTCTTTTTTATTTTATACTTCTGATGTATCTACACTGAATCAAAAAAGTGCATGTATCCAATGAAAAAGTACATAGATTTTAAGAATTGTTCGTTAAAACCTTTGCAAAGAACTTTTTCTATAAATTTTTTCTTTTATTCACCATTTCACATTGGGGCCATCCATGGGTCATAATAAAAAACTTTACTTTTTGAGAGTTTAATACAAAGGTACGAGAGTCTCTCGTGGACCCCTGGCTGGATGGAGCACTTGTACTATTTTGGGAATCACTGGGTTAGTAAAATATTTCAAATCAGGAAAAAAGAAAGATATGTGAAATTTTAAGTGACGATTTAACACAGAAAGAGGAACAGGTATCTAAAGATTGTATTACTAATGTCAACGAAAATCGTCACCGTCGGTAATGCAGTCCATTAAGACTGGGTAGACATTTTTCGTGCAGGTATTTTAAAGGTTAAGTTCGTGTGTAAGTATATACATTTGTGATTTACTTACCTTGGGGTGTATTAAAAGTTGTCAAAAGCTGGCTATTGGCTATCGTACCGGATCCTCGAATATCCGTTGTCTTGCCATTCCTTTAATTGGAATATTTAAATGAGCAATACTAATTACAATTGTTAGATAGATATCTTATTAAAACTTGATATGAAAATTAAAAATGAAATGAAAACGAAATGAATATTTGAACCCGTAATTTTCGTTTTCTCTTCTAGTATAGTAAATGATTATTTCTTAAATTATATTGATACTTGCGTTGTTTGTTGAATGAGTGCATTGTATTGATTATTGCCTAGAGGGTAAAATTCCATTGTCTGGCAAATAGAACCCCTTTCAAATGGAGTCGGAATTGCACTACGTTGCCTCCACAATCCTTGAAACTGCGAATAAAAAAAAAAAAATTTTTTAATCTTTCTTATAATCTAGAACCGCCACTAAACTGCTACCAGTCCTAGGCACCTATTAGGGATGTCAATACCGGCATGTCACTGAAACAATGGGTGTAATCTTTCGAACGATTTGTGAGTAAGCTCCCGGTAAGCTACAAACTTGACTCTTGACACAGTTTCAGAACCTGGTGACAATACAATTTTCCATCAAACAAAATCCGGCAGGTGGTGCACGAATCAAGCTATATCGAAAATTTATTTGAAATTGGTAATCTTGCGATCGAGATTCAACTAATTTCCTGGGACCTGAGGACTTTTAATTTAGCTTACAGTTGAAGACTCGACGACAATACAATTTGTAAAACTCAAAATTCCGATAGGTGACGCGCTGAACGAGATAATTCAAAATTGCTGAAATTCTCTGAAAAACAAAGGGAATCTCACGATCGATTTTTATGTTATTTCCACGGAAAGCTAAAGACTTGAAACTTGACACCTGCTTTAAAAATGAATCGAGCTATTGCCCTATCAAAGGCAGTACAAAAAACTAGAAAATAAAAAGATGATACAAATTTGTTAAGCAGAAAATGTGTCGTTAAACAAAGAAAAGATTTATATTTTCAAATTTCAAAAATTTATTTCAATTGGTGTGACTAAAATTTCAAAACCAAAGTCACCTACACCATGTCTTTGATTAACGACAAATTTGCTTTAAGTTAAGATAGCTTTTCAAAAAACTCTGTCACACTCATCATACAAAACTATTGGTGAATAGCTTATTTCAAAATCCCTGGAATTATCCCTGGACTATAAGGCCATATTCCGAAAATTCCGGTATCGATCCAATCCAAAAAATATACATTCTTAATACCTACATACATACATAATCAGGCGGTAACATTTTTTGTTTGCATGTTTTTAAAATTAATACTCACTTTGTCGAAATTCAAATTTCCCACTCTGGTCGTTATTGCAGGACATTTGCCGTTTCCTACAATTTGAGCATCTACCAAATGAGAAGATGCCAAGAAAATTACAAGTGACAAAAAGGCTCTGAAAAGAAACAATAGAAATGTCAAGCCAAACAAACGGTTTAAAGATGTTAAAAATTATTGAGCCCAAACTTCCTTGGGTAAAACTTTGAAGCATGTCCTGAAAATGATTTCTAAAATATCTAACTATGTATAGGTTAATATAGGGGTAAAAAAAATGTCCCATATTAATGATTTTCTACATCGACATTTCGTATGCTAAATGAACAAGAGATACCAGTTGTCACGTTCCTAACTGTTGAATTACAGCCCAAAATTCGTTTATCGGAACAATCGATTGTATGGGAGCTATGAGTAGTATTCGCCCGATCTTGCTGGTTCCGACAAATGATTATTCTCATATAAAATAACGACTACTCACCAAATTTCAGCCAAATATCTTTAAAGCTGAGGGACTAGCTTGCGTTCAAACAGACGGATGAACGAACGGACGGACCAACGGACGAACAGACGGACATAGTTTAATGAACTCAGCTCGTCGTGCTGATCATATCCCTTCTTCTGCTTATACTTATAAACATCGGACCAAAGTTATATTACCATTTCATCTTCATGAAAGGTATAAATATCGATAGCTAATTATTTCACACTAACAAGGATAACTGTTTATACCCAGCTGCACTAGTGCAGAGCGTTTTATAGTTTTCTTTAGTTACTTACATAGCAAACTGTTGTTTTCCCATATTGTAAAAGTTTTTTTTTCTATTCTGCAAAAATGCCTTTCAAATATACAACTTTAGTTTTCAACACAAAAACTGAGAATAGTTATAATCCTAAGCTTTGCAGCGCCTTTTATATATGCCGATACCAAGTTTTTTGTTTATTTAATCTTTTTAACAATGACAGCCTAAAGCGCTGAACACATTCAAGACCGCAGCAACAATAAAACGAAAGCGTGGTAATTGAAGTAGACTTAACAGGCCGTTCTAACGAATAGATTAGTGCCGTCAAATCATTATGGAACTGCTACTTTTCTTAAACTTCTACTAGGTAAGAAGATATATTAAGAAAAATTTCTGAAATGAAAGTGTCTATTGGTAAGGTGAAGTTTTGACAAGCACCGAATCAAAAAATTACATGTTTACAATGAAAAATTATAGGTACAGATTTTAGGAAATCTTCATGAAAAAAAAAAGATCTCCAAAAGTGCGGTTATTCTTCTATATCTTCCATGTCGGTAGTAAGTGTGGGGTTCAAGGCTCGAATCGCGCTTAAATTTGATTTTTTATTTACTATCACCTAGACGGCACTGAGAAGTCACTTTCCGAAGTATCGTATAAGTGAGAGTATGGACGTAGCTTGTACGGCAAATGCTTTTTCCCGAAAGAAGTTGGGAAAAAGGAAAGAAAACGAGAAAATCCGCTTGGAAAATCACCTTTTTGAAGTTACTTAAACGAAACCGCAATAATAAATGTTTCCTGGGAGAATATAAATATTTGTTCTAAGTTCTAAGAACCCATTCTTGTATGTGTGATCTTCTAAATATTAGATAATAATAAGTGAAATGATATAGCTTTAATTTACGCATTCAAATCTTAATATTTACTTTAAAAACTTTTCTCTAAATGTTTTAAATTCCACGAGGCACCTATGGCAACATTGATTATTGATCCATTTTTAATTAGCTTCAATTGTTTAATGCGCTAATACATATTATGTTAGTTCACTTTCTTTATTGTCCTCCAAGCTAAGACCAACACTCATAATAGAAACTTCAAACATGCTGATGGTCTGACGACAACGCAATAAAACCAATCAAAACAAGTAAGGAAGTCTAAGTTCGGGTAAACCGAACACTAAATACCCAGCGGTAATTTCCATATGATTCTCGAAATTTTCCATTTCGGAAGTGGGTGTGGTTGCGAAGCGATTTCGTCCAATTACATCAGGTATACTACCATTTCATGCTGGTATGCCTTGTACCAATTTCATCGATCTACCGTAATCAGTTTAAACATTATGACCCGTGAAATTTTGAAATATTCCTCTCTGAAAAGAGGGCAGTGCCACGCTAAATTATAATAGCATAACCAGGGGTTTCATCCTACCAAACTATATCATGATAGCCGTTTACGTTACCGAATTATGTCAATTCAGGTGATTTCCGAAGTTTTCGATATCGAAAGTGGGCGCGGTTGGAGGGCGATTTTATCCAATTTCATCAGGTAGGTATACTCCCAACGTTACTAGTATGCTTTGTGCCAAATTTCAGCGGTGCCACGCCCACTTTAAAAAATTTATGGAAAACTCATAATAGAACGACCAGGGGGATTCACCTATAAAATTATATCATTTTAGCCATTTCAGCTGCCGAGATATGCCAATTTGTGTGATTTTCGAAATTTTCGATATCGAAAAAGGGGGCGTGGTTATCATCCGTTTCGCCCATTTTCAATACCTTTGCCAGTAAGTAACCTGTGTACAAAATTTCAGGCAAATATCTCAATTTTTAGTCAAGTTATGTCAGTTTATGTGATTTTGGAAGTTGTCCATATCGACAAAATAGGCGTGGTTATCATCCGATTTCGCCCATTTCCTCTAACAAGCTATTTTGGCCAGAAAGTAATCTGTTTATCAAATTGCATGCAAATACCTCAACTTTTACTCAAGTTATGTCAATTTGTATGATTTTCGAAATTTTCGTCCTTTTCGTCCCTTCTTTTCAAAGTGAGTTGTCTTATCATATTCGAAATCTTTTGCAAAAACATATCCTTAAAGTTGAGGTTTTTAAGTTTAAAAAACTTTTTATATTATGCGATTATCATTGTCAGGGGGGAGTCGTCCCCACGTTGAGCACCCCAAAATATTTGATGAAATGGTCCCTTGTCCCGCTCTCATGCCTAAAATAAATAAAATTTCACAAATTGCACAAACGTAAAACACAAGAAAATCAAAACAAATCAAACTTACCATCGCAGCCAACTTCTCCTATAAGGAAGAAACATCATACAAATCAAACGTCAGAAAAGAGCTTTTGACCAAAATGGGGGTTGCCGTGTGGCAGGTTGGGTGTGGTGAGGTTTTTTAAGGAAAGTTCCAAGAAAGAGACAGGTGAACTGGGGTAATTGCTTTTGTGTGATTGGCCGAAATGATGAACAAAGAGATCAGTGAGTGATCAGGTCGGCCATCGTGAAAAAGGAAAGATATAAAAGGAGCCGAAATGGAGATAGCGGGAGATTGATATACGGATTCGCGGAGTGTGTAGACTAAGGGATTTTTTAATACGGATTCGCGGAGTGTGTGGACTAAGGATATCAAGTGGAAAAAGCATGACTTTGGCGGAAAGCATGCAAGAATAGTACCAAATTCTAAAATAAATATTATTCGAAAAATTCTAAGCGTGATTTAATTAAAATTATAGTAAAAAGGTTAAAAAGAAATGTAATCAGGTAATTTGAAGCTAATAACATAATTAAATCGACAGTCCACACACAAAACAAGCAACTAAAACTCGCATTATATATATATTCACGCGCGATAATAAATCCCTTGGGAAGGAAAAAATCAAATCATCGTGAATCCTGGCGAGCTGGAATAAAAATCACGGATGCGAGTGTGATGGAAGTGGAATAACAACCTAGGAAAATCGAGGTAATTGGAAGCTAAACTGGCGGAATTCGTTGGCGAGTGTGATAGAAATGGAATAAGAACGAGGCCACGGTAATATCCCCACATGCAACAACAACAAGTAAGGTGCCCATGAAAACTGAAACTAACACACGTACAAGTAAGTCTACCAAATTGTCCAAAAAATGTTCCACGGTGCACTAATGGGAGGACCAACACTGTAACATTAAAGCTCCTCGATGCAAAAGCTCCACGCAATCTATATCGAAGTTCAGAACCAAATTTTCGGACAAAATTGATGTCTCAAGTTTATAGCGAAGATCTGGAGATAACCAAAAGGAATTTTAATTTTGTGACAACAAGGCGCCAGCGCGGTCCAAAAAATTTAAAATTTCGAATTTGTCAACATTAATGTATTAGAGCTTTGTAAAACGATTTATGTTACTTTTATGTAGTTTTAGTTAAGTTATAAAATTTTCTTTTACTTTGTACGCTACGGTGTAGTGCTACCAAAAATCTAAATAATCACGAGATCGTGAAAATTGCCAAGCCTTAAGGAAGTACTGGGCTAAGGGAAGTTGCAGGCCTTCTAAGAGAGCTCTTTTAGGTAGGGAGTCAGGTTCCTTTTTAGAATTTCGGCGAATTGCCATATAAAGATCCCGTAATTATATTTTTTTTTTTGGCAGTAATAGACCGTGCATGTTTTTATGTATGTATGAATTTTATGTATATAATTTAAATTATGTTTTTCAATAAACCCTGTTATATTGGTATAGCTTGAAAATACGAAATGCCCATGTTGAGCTAAATTTTTAATAAGGGGGCGGGGAAGATGACCAATGGGGCCTAGGTAACCGGATGATTGGAGCGAAGCTGAAGGGAATCGCACGTGAGTATTACAGGTGAAGAGCGGTTCAAGGAAGGGAGGGCACCCTGTGGGGAAAACCTCATGCAAAAAGGCCGTAAGAACGATGGATAATGTGCACCCTTCTCAAGGCGGCAGGGTTAAGAATCCCGACCCGAAATGCAGAGCGAGCCAGGGTAACCGTCTTGAGGGTCCAAAAGGGTGGGTAGACGTATACAATATGCATACGTGTACGTGACATCATTACTATTAAACTAACTACAAGACTTTAACATCAATAAAGTGGAAAAGGCTTATGTAAATGTGTTCCTATCTAAAAAAAAGAAATTTTTCAGCGGCAACACTGCTTCGTTTTGAACAAAATAGATTTGTGTTGAGCTAAATTCCCAAATGAATTTTGTATGGAAGGTGCCCTCTTCCCATAACTCGAACTTTTTTTGTGAGAGTGGTATTTATATCAGCTTACAATAGCGCGGCAGCACCTATGCTTGTTGTTACTGCTAGTGAGAACCGCGTTACCTCGCATGTGCACTCTGCTACTGCTGACGTCGCTTTAGCTGAAGCTGAATAACAAAAACTTAATATCAAATGAAAATGTGAATGTGATTGATGGGTCCAACAACAAACCATCGTACTCTAGGAGAAGACAAGTGAATAACCGAAAGCAAAATAAGTCTGGTGTTGTATTTGGCTCGAGCGTCAACAATGATCTCAATGTTGCTGTTCGCAAATCTTCTAATCAAATCAAATCAGTCTAATAGACGCTGTGTTGTTACCATCGATGGTATTTTGTCAGAACCTTTCATTGCTTCATCCGGTGTCCCGCAAGGAAGCGTTCTAGGCCCTCTGCTATTTGTTCTTTTCATCAACGACATAAGTAGTTGCTTTTTATTTGCAAACTATTTACTGTACGCAGATGATCTCAAAATTTTCGCGGTTGTCAGGGATACTTCTGATGAAGTTAAATTTCAACGTGATATTGACGTTGTTCATTCGTGGTGTCTACGTTATAGTCTCTCCTTAAAAATGCTTTAAGATGACGTTTGCTAAAATTTTGAATGTTCGTATTACGAACTATAGCATTTCGAATATTTTCCTGCGCAATGTTACTGAAGTAAAATATCTAGGGGTTATCTTTGATCCGAAGTTGAACTTTAATAGTCATGTTGCCTACATAATTACAAAGTCCTACTCTGTACTTGGTTTTATCCGTCGGAATTCCACTAAGTTTTCTGACCCTTACACTCTGAAAATGTTATTTATAACATTTGTACGTTCGCGTCTTGAGTACGCAGTTTTCATATGGAGGCCCTATATCCAAGTTTCTATCAAGAGAATAGAACGTATTCAAAAGGTGTTTCTGAGATTCGCTCTAAGGACCTTAAAATTCGACGATCCTGTCCCTTCTTATTCTTACTTACCTACAATCTTTGGCCAGTCGTAGGTCGATGTTGTCGATGACTTTTATATTCAATATTATTCAAGGCATCCTCGATTGCCCTCCTCTCTCGCAAGATCTATGCGAGAATTTATATTTTGTCTTAAACAATCGTCATTGATTTTTCAATGACCACAGACGCTTTTGTAAATCTTTTTCGCTCATTATCTATAGATATTTAGACTTGTTTTAAATGCTTAGCATATTAATTTCATAAGACTAGTGTGTAACATACTTGTAATCTTCAAAAAATGTATGTACTTGTTGTTAGTAGTCTGTAAGAAACTTTGTTTCATTGACGGTATTACAATAAATATAAAATATATCGTATTTCTCCATACCTACCCCGGTAGGCGCGATGAACATTTTTAGAGATATTGAGCCTTTAAAAGTGAGTATGTACAGGAGGTGCCACGCCTTTTCCCCATAGCCCCCATATGTTTTGCGAGTATGGTCGTCCACCTTCACAGCAATTTTAATGGTCTCACCTTTACGCCACATAGAGATATGAAGCTTAAAAAACTAAGTTTTTATTAGAGCTACAACGCTTTTTTGGGACCAACCTACTTCTTTGAGAATTGTATTGATATCATTTACATCCATATCAATTTTCAGGTCCCCACCATTAAACTCTTTTATAGATATTCAGCATGAAAAGCCAAGTTTTCCTAAAAACAATATCTCGGAACCCAGTTCGCATCGTACTAAGAACCACACCCTGTTCAAACCCTCACACCTGGTCCATATTTTGGTCGATATCTCGGAAACGGGTTCCTATATGGGATTTGGAACAAATCTGTTATTAGCACCTTTTATTTGGTACCCATATCTAAGAAATTCCTTCTAGGGTCACATCTGGTCCACATTGGGTTTCAACACCCTAATCACCTAGGAATATGAAATATAGTTTAAAACATATTCTCACATCCCCATACATGCCGTTTAGAAGATTTAAGCTTAGAAAGTTAGCGCTAAATTGATAGCACCGAGTGAGATCGGTCACCCAGGTACCTATTATCTATTATCTATTATATATGAATGTGCAATGCTTACAGGTTTTCTCCCTTTTTTGCTATAACCACAATTCTAAGGTATATAAAATTTGATATGTATCGATAGGTCTCGCCGAGGAGGGTGTGCGACAACAAACCAAAAATTAAAAAAAATTAATTATAATATGATTTGAAAGTCACACCACTACAAGTGCTAAACACGCATTCACTTAATAGAGCCGCTGTTATGTTTGTATGTAGGTGCACTTGCATTGTTGTGCTTGCATTGTTGGCTAGACTAAGTGAAATAAAATAAAAAGGAAAATTGATAAAACTAAAACAAGTAAAAAAAGAAATTTGTTGGAAATGAAAGGAAGGGAAAGAATATAAAATAAATAAAAATAAAACAAAATGAAATAAATAAAAGTATAAAATAAAGGAAAGAATCGGAAAGGAAAGGAATTGATAAAAGGAAAATAAAGGCAGGTTAAGGTAAGGAACGGAAAATATGTACGAAAAATCAAAGGCAAATAAAGGTAGGGAAAGGAAAGGAATGGAAAAGAGAAAAGGAAGGGAAGAAAGGAAATGTAATGTAGGTAAAGGAGTAGAAAAGAGAGGCAAATAGACAAAGACAAAGAAAGGAAATAAGAGAAAAAGAAAGGAAAGAAAAGGTAGCGAGGAGGAAGGTACGGAAAATAAATGAAAATAAAAAGAATGAAAAATAAAGGAAAGAAAGGTAATGAAAAGCTAAAAAATAAGTAAAGGAAATGAATGGAAAAGAAAGAAAACTAAAGGATTTACGGAAAGGAAAAAAATAAAGTAAGGAAACAGTAGGAAAGGAAAGGTGGGAAGAGGAAAGGTAAGAGAAGGAAGGGTGAGAAAAAAAAGTTAAAAAAAATAAAAGTAAGAAAAAAATAAAAGAAAAGAAATGAAATGAAAAAAAAAATTAATAAAATGAGAGGAAACTAAGGGAAACGAAACTAAAGCAAAGGAAATGAAAGTAAATTAAAGAAAAAGAAAATAAAAAGAAAAAGGAATGTAATGGAAATGGAAAGAAAGGTCAGGTAAGAGAATAAAAGAAACGAAAAGAAAGGAAAATAAAAGAAAAGAAAAGAACAGAAAAGAGAGAAAGAAAGAAGGGAAATAAAATGAAATGAAAGAAGAGAAAAGGAAAGACAAGGAAAAGAAAAGAGAGGGAAGAAAAGGAAATGAAAGAAAAGTGTTGGGAAGGAAAGAAAAACAAAAGAAATAAAATGAGATGAAAGGAGAGGAAAGGAAAAGAAATAAAAGCAAAGGAAAGGAAACGAAAGAAATACGTATGAAGACTACCTAAGAAGAATAAATAATTATCAACATTGAAACTATATTACTGAATGGTGTAAAGAGGGAGGAAAAGGCAAAATGAACAGGAATGTATAATAATAAGAATGGCAAATTTAAGAAACAGCAAAAAGGTAGGAAAATAAAGTAAGCTTTTGTGGTTGAATTTCAACCACTGGGCGAACTCTAGTTTCTTTAAATCTATCTTCGTTGCAAAATAGAAACGTCCTATTATTTAAAAATCAGAAACACTTAATTTTGATATTTCTATTTTATTTCATATGCTTGTGCTACTAATGTATAGCAGTATTTACGATTTATTAAAAATGTATAAATACATGTAAGCTAACACTTGGAGAAAGTTTCCAAGACTAACCTCTTAGACGTTATAGACCCCACCTCGTTTTTTAGCTACATATGTATATCATTTACATTTGCTGAGGTCTAAATTGCTTGACGGCTTTACCCAATACATGTTTGAGTAATTGGTTGAGCTCTGACACCAGTGCGTGCAAGAGCTTGACTTGCTGCTCCTATGTTAGTATCCTTGAAACGAGCAATAACGTAAGCATATACTGGAAAAAAAGAAAAATTGGTAAATTATTAACAAGAATCCAGAGGTCTTAAAGGCATATCGAGCTAGCGATTTTTTCTATCAAGCTCTTCTTCTTCAGATAAAGAAAGTATTTCCTAGCATTAAACCATTTCAAAATTTATGTTATAGATTCCGGAAAATTTAATTCACTTACTTGTATGTTTACCACCTGCTTCTGTGCAACTGTATAAGGCGGCAGAAGAATAATCAGTAGCTAAAACCACAAAATTCATTGTAACGCGACCTTTAAAGTAAAAAATAAAAAGTTTATTCACATTTTGCTTAAATATTTTTTTAGTCTTAAAAAAAATTTTCAGATTTGTTGAGATTGATATTTTCGACAGGGTGAATAACTGAATTATATTGATACGATTTTCCGTCATCAAATGTCAATTTTGGTTTTAAGACAAACTTGTTTTGGCAATGCGCCATCTTCACGAAAATCGACACCGAAGATGGCGCATTTGTGAAAGGAGTTTGTCTCAAAACCAAAATTGGCAAGGGATGACGGAAAATCGTTCCAAAATAATTGAAAATGTTAAGAGGTTTAAAAAAATACTAAACAATTTTTTTTTATTGTCTTATAATACTGAAGTTCGCCTTTAAATTTAGTACCCTCTATTTTATTTTATATCTCTGATGTATCTAAAGATATTCCGATATTTTTTTTGCGGTTCTTTTATTTATTTTTTATTTTTCAAAAAGATACAATTTTGATTTATTTTTTAATTTCTTTATAGTCCGGTCAATATAGACATAAAAACAAGTAAGGAAGTCTAAGTTTGAGCGAACCGAACAACAAATACCCAGCGATTTGATCCAATTTCATCAGGTATACTTCCAACCATACTAATATGCTTTGTGCCAAATTTCATCGTTTTACCGTAATCAGTTTAAAAGTTACGAATTTTCAAAAATGACTCCCAAAGAAGGGGGCGTGGTTATCAGCCCATTTTCAATAGAAACCCTACTTTGGCCAGAAAGTAACCTGTGTACCAAAGTTATCGTGTACACGGACATACGGACGGACGGACAGACGGACGAACATGCCTCAATGAACATTTTTTTTTTCAACCTAAGAACTTTCATGTATGGAACTCAATATTTATCTCGATTATGTTGTGCCGTTGCGTAGTACCGTTATATGGACAAAATTATAATACCCTTTTACTGGTACTATGTAGTACCTACGCTGGGTAAAAAAGTGGTTAAATAACAATTATTTCCACAGAGCCAAATTTTTGCATACAGCTTAGGTTTACCTTCAGATAGAAGACCTCAAAAGTCTTCATCGATGCCATGTGTGCTAAAAAGGTCATTCGGGGTCAAAGGTCAAAATTTTAGGCTTTTTGGACTTTTCTCGAAAACGGTAAAAATTACCTAAGACCAAGTTACAGACCTGGAAATTCTCTACACACATGGCCCTGACATTTTTTCTCTAAGAAATATCGCGATTGTAAAATTAGCTCAAGAGATTATGTTCAGTGATTCCCAAACTTTTTCTTTTGTCATAATATGGTTGGTTTTTGTGAACCCCTCCAGTCAAATTTTCACCATTTCACAATGGGGCCAACCAGGGGTTATAATAAAAAACTTTACTTTTTGAGAGTTTAATACCAAGGTACCCGGAGAGTCTCTCGTTGACCCCTGGCTGGAACACTTGTACCATTTTGAGAATCACTGGGTTAGAAAAATATTTCAAATCAGGAAAAAAGAAAGATATGTGAAATTTAAACTGACGATTTAACACATAAAGACGAACAGGTATCTAAAGATTGCATTACTAATGTGAACTGGGTAGAAATTTTTCGTGCAGGTATTTTAAAGGTTAAGTTCGTGTGTAGGTATATACATTTGCGATTTCCTTACCTTGGGGTGTATTAAAAGTTGTCAAAAGCTGGCTATTGGCTATCGTACCGGATCCACGAATAGATGTTGTCCTGCCGTTCCTGTAATTGGAATATTTATATGAGCAATACAAATTAAAATTATTCTTATTAAAACTTCAAATGAAAAATGAAATGGATATTTGAACCCGTAATTTTCGTTTTCTCTTCTAGTATAGTAAATGTTTATTTCTTAAATTATATAGATACTTGCGTTGTTTGTTGAATGAGTGCACTGTATTGATTATTGCCTAGAGGGTAAAATTCCATTGTCTGGCAAATAGAACCCCTTTCAAATGGAGTCGGAATTGCACTACGTTGCCTCCACAATCCTTGAAACTGTGAATAAAAAAAAAAAAATTATTTAAATCTTTCTTATAATCTAGAACCGCCACTAAACTGCTACCAGCCCTAGGCTCCTATTAGGGATGTCAATACCGGTATGTCACTGAAACAATGGGTGTAATCTTTCGAGCGATTTGTGAGTAACCTTCCGGTAAGCTACAAACTTGACTCTTGACACAATTTCAGAACCTGGTGACAATACAATTTTCCATCAAACAAAATCCGGCAGGTGGTGCACGAATCAAGCTATATCGAAAATTTATTTGAAATTGGTAATCTTGCGATCGAGATTCAACTAATTTCCTGGGACCTGAGGACTTTTAATTTAGCTTACAGTTGAAGACTCGACGACAATACAATTTGTAAAAATCAAAATTCCGATAGGTGACGCGCTGAACGAGATAATTCAAAATTGCTGAATTTCTCTGAAAAACAAAGGGAATCTCACGATCGATTTTTATGTTATTTCCACGGAAGACTTGAAACTTGACACCTGCTTTAAAAATTAATCGAGCTATTGCCCTATTAAAGGCGGTAAAGCCTACCTTAAGCAGAAAATGTGTCGTTAACCAAAGAACAGATTTATATTTTTAATTTCAAAAGTTAAGATAGCTTTTCAAAAAACTCTGTCACACTCACCATACTAAACCGTAGGTGAATAGCTTATTTCAAAATCCCTGGAATTATCCCGGGACTATAAGGCCATATTTCGAAAATCCCGGTATCGATCCAATCCAAAAAATATACATTCTTAATACCTACATACATACATAATCAGGCGGTAAAATTTTTTGTTTGCATGTTTTTAAAATTAATACTCACTTTATCGAAATTCAAATTTCCCACTCTTGTCGTTATGGCAGGACATTTGCCGTTTCCTGTAATTTGAGCAGCTACCAAATGAGAAGATGCCAAGAAAATTACAAGTGACAAAAAGGCACTGAAAAGAAACAATAGAAATGGTTTAAAGATGTTAAAAATTATTGAGCCTAAACTTCCTTGGGTAAAATTTTGAAGCATGTCCTGAAAATGATTTCTAAAATATGTAACTACGTATAACAAAAAATCTTTTTACATCTGGTTTCTGAAGATTTGACTATCTCCACTTCAAAAAGTGTTAGACTTTATGTAGATATTGTGAAAAACAAGTAAGGAAAGGGCTGTCTTCGGGTATGCCAAAGGCTTCATACCTTTAATGAATATGAGTCACGTTATTTAAAATATATAGGCGTAAAAAACTTGTCCAATCTTAATAATTTTCTGCGTCGACATTTCGTATGCTAAATGTAAGAGATACCAGTTTTCACGTTCCTACCTGTTGAATTACAGAAATTACAGCCCAAAATTCGTTTATCGGAATAACCGATTGTATGGGAGCTATGAGTAGTATTCGCCCGATCTTGCTGGTTCCGACAAATGATTATTCTCATATAAAATAAAAACTACACACCAAATTTCAGCCAATTATCTTTAAAGCTGAGGGACTAGCTTGCGTTCAAACAGACGGATGAACGAACGGACGGACCAACGGACGAACAGACGGACATAGTTTAATGAACTCAGCTCGTCGTCCTGATCATATCCCTTCTTCTGCTTATACTTATAAACATCGGACCAAAGTTATATTACCATTGCATCTTCATGAAAGATATAAATATCGATAGCTAATTATTTCACACTAACAAGGATAACTGCTTATACCCAGCTGCACTAGTGCAGAACGTTTTATAGTTTTCTTTAGTTACTTACATAGCAAACTGTTGTTTTCCCATATTGTAAAAGTTTTTTTTCTATTCTGCAAAAATTGCTTTCAAATATACAACTTTAGTTTTCAACACAAAAACTGAGAATAGTTATAATCTTAAGCTTTGCAGCGCCTTTTATATATGCCGATACCAAGTTTTTTGTTTATTTAATCTTTTTAACAATGGCAGCCTAAAGCGCTGAACGCATTCAAGACCGCAGCAACAATAAAACGAAAGCGTGGTAATTGAAGCAGACTTAAAGACCATTCTAACGAATAGATTAGTGCCGTCAAATCATTATGGAACTGTTACTTTTCTTGAACTTATTCTAGGTAAGAAGATATATTGAGAAAAATTTCTGGAATGAAAGTGTCTATTGGTAAGGTGAAGTTTTGACAAGCACCGAAACAAAAAATTACATGTTTCCAATGAAAAATGATAGTTACAGATTTTAGGAAATTTTCCTGAAAAAGAGTTCTCCAACAGTGGGGTTATTCTTTCTTATCTTCCATGTCGGTTGTAAATGTGGGGTTCATGGCTCGAATACCGCTAAAATTTAAATTTTTATGTTCTATCCCCTAGACGACACTGGGAAGTCACTTTTCCAAGTGTCGTATAAGTGAGAGTATGGACGTAGCTTTTACGGCAAACACTTTTTCTCGAACGAAGTTGGGAAAAAGATAAGAAAGCGATAACATCCGCGTTGAAAATCAACTTTTCGAAGTAACTTACTCGAAATCGCAATAATAAATGTTTCCTGGGAGAATATAAATATTTGTTCTTAAGTTCTATGAATCCATTCTTGTATGAATCTTTTCTTATTTTATAAAGAAATGCGTGATCTTCTAAATTTAGATAATAACACTGAAATAAAAAGGTTGAAAGTGCACATTGAAAATAACATTACAAAACCACTTTCAAAGCGATTATGGTAATACTGTAAATATTACTGTATTTACTGAAAAATTGGCAGTAAAAACATGTGATTTTTGAAAAATATCAATTAAATCAATTAAATTCAAATTTACAGTAATTTCATGTCAATATGATAGTATATTCGAAGAATGATAGGGGCCACATTCAAAATTGATATTACCCACTGTTGGACGAAAAATGACAGGGTTTACTGTTAATTTGATGGCCGTTTCTTGTAGATTTTTTTTCAGTAAATGAGTGAAATGAAATAACTTTAATTGACGCATTCAAATCTTAATATTTACTTTAAAAAACTTGTCTCTAAATGTTTTAAAGTGCACACGATGCAGCTGTGGCAACACTGATTATAATTATTAATCCATTTTTAATTAGCTTCAATTGTTTAATGCGCTAATACATATTATGTTAGTTCACTTTCTTCATTGTCCTCCAAGCTAAGACCAACACTCATAATAGAAACTGATGGCCTGACGACAACGCAATAAAACCAATCAAAAAAACCTCTTTTTTTATAAAACACGTAAAACTTCCAGTTTTTACTGTTAATAACTCTAATCCTCCTTCTCAGTTTTCCGCTCACATTTTAGCAGATATCCCCGAGACCATTTGAGATATTAAAATTATTCATATTTGCGGCACTCATTAGCACTTTTGGTTTGATACCCATGTCATACTAACACATTTTGGGTCAGCCCTGGTCCACATATTGGTCGATAACTTCGGAACCGAGCGAGTTTTGAACTAAAACATATCCTAAATTGCAAGTAAGACCACTCAAATTTAGACACTTTCATAAACTTTATGAAGTTAATCTGGACAAAACTAAGGGCCTCATTATGCATGGCGAACGATAGCACAGACGAACGATTCGTCTGCTCACAATATCGCGTAGCCATCGCATTATCAATCATTTTCGTTCGCTCCATAGATTTTTTAAATATTTTCGACTTTACTTTGACATAAAAAACCAAAATGAACGAAAATGCGATTTTGTGAGCGGAGGAATCGTTCGTCTGAGCTATCATTCGCCATACATAATAAGGCCCTAAATATCGTTACATTGCCTCCTTCGAGCTATTCAAAATACAAACAAAATAACCTGCTTTTCATATTATGTCAATCATGCCAGTCATGACTCAAGAACATCAAAATCCGAAATTGAACCCAAAGCGACCCAAAAATGATCCCAAAAAGACCCTAAATGATCCAAAAATAATTTCAAAATGGCCCCAATATAATTTCATGACCCCAAAAAGACCCTTAAATGTACCCAAAATGATCCGAAAATGACCCCAAAATTATCCAAAAATTATCCCAAAATGACCCAGAAATAATCCCAAACAAATCCAAAAATAATACCAAAACGACCCCAAAAAGACCCTCAAATGTTCCCAAAATGATCCAAAATTGAACCCAAAAGGACACAAAAACTATCCCAAAATAATACCAAAATGACCCCAAAATTGTCCCAAATTAAACCAAAATTTAACCAAAAATGATCTCAAAATATCCCCAAAATTATCCCAAAGTGACCCCCTAAATGATCCTAAATTAAAACATATATTATCCCAAAAATATACAATACGGTAAAATGGCAACCCTACTTGAAAATATTTTAGTTGGCATGCCGCCGAAAATACCTTTCATTTGATACCCAATTGGCTTATCTTACTCAATATTAAAAAACTGAGATAGGTGACAACCCTGTAGTACCCCCTAAGTGGCAACACCCAAGTGGATAGTCTTAGAATCAAACATACTATCTCCATGCCAAATTTCATCCAAATCGGTTAAGCGGTTCTCGAGATAATGTTTCATATTATTTTCGAAATATTCCATCTCGGAAGTGGGCGTGGTTGGGAAGCGATTTCGTCCAATTACATCAGGTATATCCCCAGTTTTATGCTGGTATGCCTTGTACCAATTTCATCGTTCTACCGTAATCAGTTTAAAAGTTATCACCCTTGAAATTTTCAAATATGCCTACTTTTAAAAATGTATCCGAAAATCATAATAGAATAACTAGGGGGTTCATCCTTTTTGCAAGTTCATCAGGTATACTTCCAACGATACTAGTATGCTTTGTGACAAATTTCATCGTTTTACCGCAATCAGTTTAAAAGTTACGACCAGTCGAATTTTCAAAAATGCCGTCGTTAAAAGTGGGCGGTGCCAACACCATTTTAAAAAATTTATGGCAAAAATCATAAGACAGTGACTAGGGGGATTCGCCTATAAAATTATATCATTTTAGCCATTTCAGCTACCGAGAAATGTCAATTTATGTGATTTTCAAAATTTTCGATATCGTAAAAGGGGGCGTGGAAGGGGGCGTGGTTATCATCCGATTTTGCCCATTTTCAATAGCAATCTACCTAATCAACTTCTCTTTTCAACCTAAGAACTTTCATATATGGAACTCTATTTCTATCTCGATTATTTTGTGCCGTTACGTAGTACCGCTACTGGGTATAAAAATTAATCATAACCTTAAAATATACCAACAACTTAACTTAAATATAATTATACTGGTGTACGTATGTATGTACGTTTGAATGTATGTACCTACAATTGTTTAACAAACAAACTCCCCACAAAATTAAATTTGCCCACGAGTTGACTTTGCGAAAGCATTGGCTACAAATCACAAATAGATGTCGCCATACAACAATATGTCGGTAAGGCAGTTTATTTGCTGATAATAGTGTAGGTGGTAATAACGGTATATGAATACCCTGCAAGACAATGCTAAGTGCTTACGTTGAAAATTGAAATACCTTGACAATATTTATACCCAGTTGAACTCGTTTACAGTGTATTATAATTTTGTTCACTTCACGTGAAAGACGCAAATAAAAGTTGAGAAATGAAATTTGGTATACAGAGTTTACTTTTCTGTAGTTTTTCCAAAAAAAAAAAAAAAAAAAAAAAATATAGAATCGAATTACCTGATAAGGCCCCAGATCTCAGTTTTTCTTTAAAATTTTGAAATTAAGTTTCCAACAAAAAGTTCTGAATAAAATGTTTTTACTTTGGAAATTTGTTAAAAACGCAAATATCAATATGGGAAAAAGGTAGAGGGAATCAAAGTTGTTTTGGAGATCAAATTTCGCCCTCAATCAAAAAACACAGCCTGTGTTTTGAGGTTAGATCCTAGTGAAGAGCTTTTTTATTGTCTATGACAAAGCTCTATAAAGCTCTCACTTGAGTGTAAAGTTTGGAAATTGCTGTACTAAAGCAAAACAACTGACAGCTTATGTACTTCACCTTGTGATTTCACTTTAGAATTCGAAATTTATATACAGAAATTTAAAAAAAAAAATCGTTTACCTTATCGCGCCCTTCAATAAGGAAACTTGTGTTTAAGCATTTAACTAATATTTAACACGTATGTGATATCTACAGACACCTAATACTGTTGTTTTACATAGCTAAACTTTATGAATGCACGATAATTAGTTTGAAATTGAAACTGATAAAGAAATACGTAATATTTTGAGCCTTATAGCACATTTACACTGCACCAAATTTGGCAAATTTTTTCCATACAAATTTCATTTTCCAAATTTGGAATTTCATCACATTTGACCTCATTTCACCAAATTTGCCTAACAATACAATCAACAGTTCATCCAAGTCACAACCCTGCGGGTGTTCCACATTTAGAATTGCCCAGCAAGAACCTTAATGGGTTAATGACGTGTGATAACTTATAGTACATTTACACCGCACCAAATTTGGCAAATTCAAATGAGCCAGTTCGACGCCGTTTACACTGGCAAATTTGCATTTGGTTTCATCTTCCCTGCAAGAATCTTCTACCAAGACAAAAAGCCCGCCGAAAGAAAATGCACTACCGTGATGTTTGAAACACCTGTAGAATAATAATAAAAGAAGAGTCAAGAAATGTTAGTTGAAATTGTTATTTACAGCTGTGCATAGTGTAAAAGTTATCACACGTCAATTACCCATTAAGGTTTTTGATGGACAATCCTTAATGTGAAACACCCGCAGGATTGCTATTTTGAGGAACTGTGGATTGTATTGTTCGGCAAATGAGGTCAAATGTGATGGAATTCCAAATTTGGAAAATGAGATTTGTATGAAAAAAAGCGCCAAATTTGCAATTTTTCGCCAAATTTTGGTGCGGTGTAAATGTACTATAATGCACTATGCACAGCTGTAAATAACTATTTCAACTAGTTTTTTTTTAAGAAAATGGGCTAATTCTACCAGGAAAAGACAAAAGCCTTTTTTGACTCTTTTATTATTGTTACTTTACAGGTGTTTAAAACATCAGGTTGGTGCATTTTATTTCGGTGGATTTTTGTATTGGTAGAACATTCCTGCAGGGAAGGTGAAGCCAAATGCAAATTTGCTAATGTAAACGGTTTCGAACTGGCTCATTTGAATTCGCTCAATTTGCTGCAGTGTAAATGTACTATTATTCTGATAGTGCAGTAGAGAGTCGATTGAAAAAACCTTAATGTACCTAACAACTGCTATCAGTTATTGTCACAGGACTGTTATAGTTTTTAGCAATAACCGGCATTTAATGCCAATTGAGCTTAAGTCCTCCAACATCTGTTTTCTCTAACTCATTCCTGATCTCAACCTACATACCTTTGCTGCCATCGCGGAAGGACTATAAATCTTTCGGAGTATTTTTCTCGAGAAAATTAAATTTATATCTATAGCTCTAGGTAGTAAGATAAAGCGATCTAAGTTGGAAGTGACTACTATCTAAGCAAATGGATATATGTTTTCTTGTAATTAGCGCTGAGTAAACCGGCTACGGCGATTTTATATATAAAGACAACAAAAAAAATAGTTGATCACATTGTCACTTTGAGCTTTGACAACAATAGTTGTGTTCTTAATAGCAGTAGCATTCTCAGCAATAATCATCTCTTCAAAAAGTAGAGTATCTCTCAAAATGCAGCAACAACAATTTATTAAGTGAGTTCTTAAAAAACGTGTTATTATTTATTTATTTTTACTTATTTTTTGCGTAAATGGTTGAGAATAAAACAATTGTACACAGTAAGAAATTTTACTTCAATTTTTAAAAATGTGAGATAATTTTGTTCAACATTTTTTGTACTAAACTTAAGATAAACATTTTTTCTTTTTAAATTTCCAAAAAAAAAATTTCAAGCGTTTTATTTTTTTGAAAACATTTTTATCGGATGTTATTTAAATTTGGTACAACTTAGATATGTCTAACAAGACAAGACGTTCAAAATTGCACACTCACCTGAACATTGAAAACTTTGTCTATTTTGGTTTCAAATTTTAAAATTTAGACTAAATTTTTTGACAGTGTATTCAAATTTTGTTTTGGTAAATAATCAAATATTTAATGTATATTTTTCTTTTGCTTGGGTTTAGCGCCTTTTTGTCACTCGTATTAATCTTGATGTCTTCAAGTATGGTATCCGGTCAAGTTTTCAGGCCAGGTTCATGCCCCAGTGGTGTACAAACTGTGGGTGACTTCAAAGTTAAAGAGGTGAGTAACCAGGAAAAAACATACATATTTGGGATAGAGATAGAGATAGGGATAGGGATAGGGATAGGGATAGGGATAGGGATAGGGATAGGGATAGGGATAGGGATAGGGATAGGGATAGGGATAGGGATAGGGATAGGGATAGGGATAGGGATAGGGATAGGGATAGGGATAGGGATAGGGATAGGGATAGGGATAGGGATAGGGATAGGGATAGGGATAGGGATAGGGATAGGGATAGGGATAGGGATAGGGATAGGGATAGGGATAGGGATAGGGATAGGGATAGGGATAGGGATAGGGATAGGGATAGGGATAGGGATAGGGATAGGGATAGGGATAGGGATAGGGATAGGGATAGGGATAGGGATAGGGATAGGGATAGGGATAGGGATAGGGATAGGGATAGGGATAGGGATAGGGATAGGGATAGGGCTAGGGATAGGGATAGGGATAGGGATAGGGATAGGGATAGGGATAGGGATAGGGATAGGGATAGGGATAGGGATAGGGATAGGGATAGGGATAGGGATAGGGATAGGGATAGGGATAGGGATAGGGATAGGGATAGGGATAGGGATAAATTTTTAATAGTAGGCGTGGCACCGCCCACTTTTCAGGGAGGCATATTTGAAAATTTCACGGGTAATAAGTTTTAAACTGATTACGGTAGAACGATGAAATTGATACAAGACATATCAGCATGAAATGGGAGTATACCTGATGTAATTGGACGAAATCGCTTCCCAACCACGCCCACTTCCGAAATGGAATATTTCGAAAATCATATGAAAACTACCGCTGGGTATTTAATGTTCGGTTTCCCCGAACTTAGACTTCCTTACTTGTTGTATATCAATTTACTAGTTATTTCTCCCTCTTAAAATAATTTTAGTATCTCGGCACCTGGTATGAATATGCCAAATATCCATTTATTTTCGAAGCCGGTGGTCGATGCATTCAAGCTGATTACGGTGCATATAGTGATACGCAAATTACTGTGAATAATACAAATATTAATGCAAGGTAAGTATTTTTTATGTTAAAAAAAAACATATAACCCAGCAAACATTTAAGTATTTAAGGAGTCTTGAATTCAAGCATACATTTTCTTTATAAATTTATCTTTTAAAATATTTAATTTCTCTCTTTCACAGGAACATTCAACAGTCAATTGAAGGTTTGGCCAAAATTGTTGCTCCTGGCAAGCTTTCAGTACGCTTCAATGGTTTTGCTTGTAAGTAAATTAAATTATCCATAAAATATACATTCCTATATAAGATCTTTGTTATAGCTCTCGGAGGGGCTGCTGATTACTGGGTTCTAGGCACCGATTACACAAATTATGCTGTTGTCTATAGTTGCAGAAGTTTCTTAATTTTACACACAGGTAAGTGAAAAATGAAAATAGTTAAAGAGCTGGGTGTGGCTATCTTTCGATTCCTCCAATTTATATTAGCAATCTTTCACTCTAAAATATATTTATTTACAACTGTTGCCTACATTAAACTTGACTTTTCCGTTTTGGCTCGTTGGGTAGTAATCTCGCTCTGCAATAAATATATGTAATCTAAGTTACAAATCTATCTTCTATTATGTATTTGCAAACCTAACACAACAATCTGTGTGTTTTTATATTTACCCGCGCAAACTTAGTTTTGTTGTTATTAAATGTGTAAATAGCTTAAGTCAACTTTTATTATCAATAAAAACTGCAGAACTGAACTTTGGTGCCATAAACGTAGGCCGGCTCTCAGATAAATATATATACACATGTACATTAGGGTGTGCCTTCTTTTGCAAGTTTATTCTAGAACGTGTTTTTCAGGAAGAAAATCTTTTTTCCTAATTAGTTGCACCAAATTTTTTTCGCTGGAGCTAAGCAGGGTTGGGCCATTTTGAGTAAAAAATTATTCAAATAAAAAATTAAAAATTATCCATTATTTTAAAAATTTTGAGTGATGAGTGACCGGTTATTTTTATTCATAAAAATCAAAGTGATAAATAATAAGTTATTTTTATTTCAAGCGATTCTTGAATAAAATGAATGGTTATTCATCACTCAAGAAATGTTGAGTGATGATAACTCGTTATTTTTTTTTATGGAATTCTTGAATAATGATAAAACTTCATTTTTAATCAGTTATTTACAAATAAAAAATTTGTCCATCGAGACCCCGGCAAAATATACCCATATGTGCAATACTTTCGGCATTACGGGACCATTTTCGGGATCATTTCGATGTCATATCACACGATGTCATATCATATCATGTCATATCATATGATGTCATATCATATGATGTCATATAATGTGATGTCATATCATATGATGTCATATAATGTGATGTCATATCATATGATGTCATATCATGTGATGTCATATCATATGATGTCATATCATGTGATGTCATATCATATGATGTCATATCATATGATGTCATATCATGTGATGTCATATCATATGATGTCATATCATGTGATGTCATATCATATGATGTCATATCATATCATGCCATATCATATGATGTCATATCATACGATGTCATATCATATGATGTCATATCATATGATGTCATATCATATGATGTCATATCATGTGATGTCATATCATGTGATGTCATATCATATGATGTCATATCAATGTTGAGTAAAATTTTTTTACATTTACCATTTTTAACATTTATAAATGTTAATAAATTATATTTTAACCCCACCGTAATGCATATACATACATATAAGCAGATGTTTTAATCTTGTCGTTAAAATTAAGTTATTAAGTCTTATTTATTTCGCAAGCTCACTTTTTTAGAAGTCATCAATTTAAATTTTGGATGACTAATGACTCATGACATGACTCATTACTAAAATAGAGTCAAAAAGACTCTCGTAAGAACCCAAACTTTGTGAGTACAATAAACTTGATCATAAAAATTAATACAAAATGACTAAAATCAAACACAAGAATTGTTATTGTTTCTAAGCATGTGACTTTTAAAATAGAATTTAACTTATTCGTACTATAAATTTAACAAAATCAATGAGATCTTTTTTTGTTCTAAACTGTCTGACTAAATTATCTGTAGGCAACTATTCTCACCTAACCTAATATGAATGGGAAAGCTTATTATAAAATACAACCAGTAAACACGTGAGTGATAACGTAATAGTGACGTTTTTAGTGCGCTATGAAAAATAGAACAACAACTTCATATGTATATTTGGGTGGGCAAAAAATCATTTTTCGTTTTTTTTTTTTCGAATGGCATACAGAAAATCGAATTCGTAGTCAAACTGGAGTATAATGATCCAGTACGGGTACCTGTTTTATGTTATTAGGGAAGCGTGCCTCATCGCCGTTTTTAATTTTTCTGAAAAGCTTCTATGTTAATCACTTTAGCTTCTCACCCAAAAATCGTACAGCCAATATTTACCCCAGTATTTGCAGGTAATTAAACACTCTACAAAAAAGGTCTTATAAAGTTTTTGCATTAGTGCGACGATTACAAAGTTTTTCGAGGCCAAAAGTTTACCAATTTCTGAAACTCATGAGATTTGTATGAAAATTTTGCAGCTCCAAAACAGTAACATATTATTAAAAAAATTTTCGATATTTGACGATAGGAAATTTGACGTTCTTCAAAAAAGTTTAAGTGCATTTTTTTCATTCATCCCACCTTTAAAGAGATATTGGCAGTAAAAATCGCAACATTTAAAAGCGCCATTAAAATTGCATAATTTTAATGATAAATTTTTTTGCTTATTTACATAGAAGCTTTTCACGAAAATTAAAAACGGCGATGGGGCATACTTTTCTATAAGCATAAAAAACTCATATTTGGTCAGTATACTTAATTTTTGACTAGCAGTTCGATTTTCTGTATGCAGCTCGAAAAAAAGGAAAACCGATTTTTTTTGGCCCACCTTAATGTATATAACATGTAAACTAATTAGCTGCAATTACTTACGAAACCCTTGCACTAGTTATGCATAAACGAATCATTTATGTACCTAAATCTATACACTGAGTACACATTATGAACTCTCTCAAAAAAATATAAAAAAAAAATAAAAAAAAAAAAAACGGGAAAAAAAACAAATAACAAAAATAAAATAAAGTAAAATAAAATTAATAAAATAAAAAAAAAAAAATTAATAAAATTAAGATAAAAAAAAAAATAAAAAAAAAAAAATTAAATAAAATAAAATAAATTAAAAAAAAAAAATAAAATAAAATAAAATAAAATAAAATAAAATAAAATAAAATAAAATAAAATAAAATAAAATAAAATAAAATAAAATAAAATAAAATAAAATAAAATAAAATAAAATAAAATAAAATAAAATAAAATAAAATAAAATAAAATAAAATAAAATAAAATAAAATAAAACAAAATAAAATAAAATAAAAATAAAGTGAAATAAAAAACACAAAAAAATTAAACAAGATAAAAAATTAAAATAAAAGAAAATAAAAGAAAAGTAAAAGAAAAATTTTAAAAAAATATAAAAAAGAAATAAAAATTATAAAAGTAAATAAAATAAAATAAAAAAATAAAATAAAATAAAGTAAAAGAAAAGAAAAGAAAAGAAAAGAAAAGAAAAGAAAAGAAAATAAAAGAAAAGAAAAGAAAAGAAAAGAAAAGAAAAGAAAAGAAAAGAAAAGAAAAGAAAAGAAAAGAAAAGAAAAGAAAAGAAAAGAAAAGAAAAGAAAAGAAAAGAAAAGAAAAGAAAAGAAAAGAAAAGAAAAGAAAAGAAAAGAAAAGAAAAGAAAATTTTAAAAATCGAACAATAGAAAGTATGTAGTAATTTACTTAATTAAATTTTTTTTTAATTCATCTCCTTTCTTGCACTTTTGCAGAAGTTATTTGGATTCTAACTCGTCAACGTAATCCATCAGCAGATAGCATAAAAGCGGCAAAGGATGTTATTACAGCCCAAAACTTATCCTTGAAGGAACTCCAAATGACTAATCAAGTAAATTGTTCATAGTTTCGTAGGGCAAAAAATTATTTTTGATACGAATATTGAAGTGGAAAATGGAAAACATTAAACTGAAATGGATAGCCAGGTTTATTATTAATTTAATGCTCCAATTTATGTATATGATTACGGATTGTAAATATGTGTTTATTAAAAAATTAGCTAAGCATTATTTTTAAAGAGATGTTTTATTTCGAATAAATTTGACCAAGAAGTCTCAGGATACCTTGTAAAACATCTGCATCTTTGTAATGAGGAGATTTAAATCAGTAGTCGGCACGGAGAGAGCGCTTGCTATGTTAAAGCATTGGAGTTTTCCTCCCAGGAAAGGAATTGCCGGCCCATGATTTAAATAAAGGGGCCTGTGCTTCGCAATCCTCGGAAGACTACAATCCAAACCATTAGTGACCTCACTAGCTCCCAGCTAGACCGTAAACTTGAGTTTACAACAGGGTCTTCATTACCAGCGCATCTTCTATGGCTACTTTCATGAATGCAACCTGGGTAAACTATTTGCTCTCAATTTCATTTCATGCGCTTACAGCTAGAGTTTCACGTTAGGCGTATTATGTGCCACTCAATCATGTAATTGATTTTTATCACTTGTTTAACAGTTATTTTATTATAGCTGTCATAAACAATTATGCACTTTGTGAATGGGTCAAAATGTTTCGTCTAATAGAAACAAAACAAATATGTATATATGTACCTACACAGTATACTTCTTTGAAGCTTGTTGTAATAATTGACTGCTTTGACTACGCTTCTCTGCTTACATAAATTTAAATTAATGAAATACGTATTTGATTGTGATGTCGATACCGAAGTTTCAGGGTTGTAGTTAAAACATTTTTTTCTTATTTACCCGCTCACCCGGGAGACGTCGCTAACCATAATTTCCGTTTCGATTTCCAACTCAGTCCCAGCCTCTTCACCTTCATTTTCTTCACCCTATGCGAGAGAGGGAGCCTTATCCATATGTACATCTTTCCCAACGTCTCCCTTTCTCTCTGTATTTTTCCTTTCACTCTTCCTTTCTCTTTCCCTTTAATATGAGCTTTAATTTTAACATTAACATTAATGGCGTTTTCTTTTCTAGAAAAAGTGTTGCACTGTAGATTTTTCTCAGCTCTCTCTAAGACTTATAGGTTGATTTCACAAAATAATACCTCATAAGTAGGCAAAAGCACACTACTATCTACAAATTAAGCCATTTTGATAGGCTCTAAATTGCCGAGGACAAAAGTTATAGTTTAAGAGGGCAACATTAGGGCAACATTTTGTCGAGAAAAGAAAACGCCATAACATTAACATTAACATTAACATTAACATTAACATTAACATTAACATTAACATTAACATTAACATTAACATTAACATTAACATTAACATTAACATTAACATTAACATTAACATTAACATTAACATTAACATTAACATTAACATTAACATTAACATTAACATTAACATTAACATTAACATTAACATTAACATTAACATTAACATTAACATTAACATTAACATTAACATTAACATTAACATTAACATTAACTTTACTTTAACTTAACTCTTTTTAATCCCGAAAAAAAAATTTTTAATACCGTTCTCCCAGCATTCATAGAACGCCGTCATGTAATTATGATGCACGAACAATGTACATATTTCGCAAACTGATTTAAAAGATGGTTTTAGTGATTGCAAAAAGTTCTTTACAATTTGTTTATAATAATAACTATTCATAATTTTGTTTTGTTAATTACATGTGTAGAAACACATGTACGTACGTAAGTACTATGTGTAACGTTAATAATCAATTCCATTGGCGTTACGCGTCCAGACTTTTAAGGCACATTGATTTTATTAGTATGATTAGGTATTTGTTTAATTGAATGAAAGTATAAATTATGCCCAAGTCGAGTGATGAGCTTTCAGTTAATTTCCGGCATTGGCAGCAGCAACTTTTCAATTTTAACCGCAAATAACGAGTGAATCTGCATTGTGGATTAGATTCGTGTAAAGAAAAGCAATCGAATACACTGAAAGAAATCGACTAATTCAGAAATAACTTCGCTAGTTAAAAGCATTACCAACAAACCGGTGCAGGAAATTTGAAAATAACATTTTATTAAAAGAAAAAAGTGCAAAAGTGCTAAAATATTGTGAAGATATTATTCCTGTGGTGCATATAGATACACTACGAAAAATAATGTGTCTTCAACTGCGAATAAGGTGAGTATAATAGCAAACTAAACGAAAGCTTGTAAATGATTGCGTTGAAAATAAATTCTACCTTTCCAACGCAAAAACGGCGTGAAGTGAAATTACTGAAAGGACGGTCTATACCCAATGCTCAATTTACACAAAAATCTAGTTCCACAATTTTTAATATAGACATCTTCATATTTAAATATTTATGATTTCTCCTTGCGAAAACTAATTTTAATAATAATGGTAGAACTATTCTAATGATATCTATGAAAAAAGGTGTGGCAACATATCAATGGCTGATTTTGGGGATCGCATTATCTCAATTTTTTTTTTTCAAACGTCCTTTTCAGGATTTGATTTAAATTTCAAAATCAACTGAGATGAGGCTTTCTTCGAAAAAATTCTGTAATAGGGATTTTAGAAGAAAAAAATCTGTAACAATGTGGCCTCAGAAACCATGTTGAAACATACATATTGTTAAAAATTCATCACCATCGTCAGAAAACAAAAAACGAATAAGAAAAATAAAGATGTTCTACCTATTTACTTTAAAATTGCTAATTGAAGCATAATCGGGAATAACGTTCTAAGTCACAAAATCAAAAATGTTCTGGAAAGCAAAAAAAACCCTCATGGTCGAGAACATTTTTCCGCTGAATGATTATTTTTAGGTTAAATATAAGAGCTTAATAGGGTGTGTTGGTCGACAAACACCTCAATAAGATGTTAACATTTTTACCATTTATCGGAAGATGCATTATCTCATATTTTATCATGGTGCAATGCCGGCTACTTGCCTAATATCAAGCTTATCGAGTCATAAATACGATTGTTTAGAACGGATCGGTTCCTGGTCCGCTTCCTGGAAGAAAAATTATCCTACACTTCCACCTAAGCATAATGCTACCTACATACCAAATTTCAAGTAAATCCAACCATTTATACGATAGTTTCGTATAGAGCGGTTCCGGCTTCACTTCCCTAAAAAAAACTTTACAGAAACACTCTCCAGGCTCCTACTAGTCTATCCCGAGAATTTGAAGAAAATCGGCCGAGTAGTTTTTTTTTTTTTAATATGTAATATTAACAATTCCGCCAGAGCTCGAAACTCGATAGAAACCACTAAAGTTATCGGAATTCAAGCGATAATTTCGATGAATTTGGGCGTTCGTCGGAATTGCTAATAGGCCACATAATTTCGGCAAATTTTGTGATTGACCAATGTGGGAGAGCTATTTTAAAAGAAAATTGCACAAAAAAAAAAAGATTTTGAAAAAAAGCTATTTAGAACGTTATTCCGGATGATGCTTCAATTATAGATACAGAATTTTGAGGGCATTTTAATATTGTGAACAAATTTCTCATCGCATAGTGCTATTTTTAGTTTAATATCCACTCTAATTTCCACGAATTTACGGTCAAGATTTAATTAAATTAACTCTTGACACATTGATTAGTGAAATTCTGTTTGATCGTAAGGCGGCTGGAGAAGGCGGTTAGTAGTGATTCAAAAAAATACTCATTAACGAAGCTAAAATACTAAGTAGTAGTTGTAGATATTTACTACAGTAAAAACAAGTTTCATAAAATTATTGAGAAAATAAATATCTACCTTCAAGGTAGTCACGATCCTATGAGTAACAGGTGATCCATACAAAGCCTGAAAATCAGTCTGAATACAATGTATATACAACTTTATGTATACCTTTTATGAAGATGTATTAACCAAGGTAAAAAAACAAACTGCAAAAACATTAAATAAAAAAAATACATTTACGCAATTCACAACGTCTACTATTTCGTGCTATTTGTCAAGTTTTCCAAAAAATTTTAGGGAAACCAAACAAGAAGAATAGGACACTCTTGTGAATTACCCGAATAGAAAAAAAATAATAATAAAAATAGTATAAAAAAGTAAAGTAAATAAAATAATAAAAAAATAAAATAATAAAAAAAATAATGTTTAAAATTGTGAAAAAAGTCGAATAAAATTAAATAAAATTCAATAAAGTGAAAGAAATAATAAAAAAAAAATTTAAATAAAATAAAATAAAATAAAATAAAAAAAAAATTAAATAGAATATAAAAAATAGGGTAAAATAAAAAAAATTCAAAAAAAAAATTAATAAAAAAAATAAAATTAAATTAACTTAAATAAATTGAAAAAAAAAAAATAAAACCAAAAATAAAATGTAAAAAAAAAACCAAAAAAAATAAAATAAAATGAAATAAAAAACAATAAAATATAAAAAAAATATAAAACAAAATAATATAAACAAAAAATAATAAAATATAAAAAAAAATAATATAAAAAAAAATGAAATAAAATAATAAAAATTAAAATATAAAAAAAAAAATAAAACAAAATAAATAAAATAGAAATTAAAAAAAATAACAAAAATAAAAAAAAAACAAAAAAATAAATAAATAAAATAAAAAAATAAAATAAAATAAAAAACTGATATATAAAAAAAAGAAAATAAAAAAAAATAAAAAAAGAATAAAATAAAAAAAAAAATAAAAAAAAAATTAAAAAAAAAAATAAAATAAAAAAAAATATAAAAAAAGTAAAAAAGGAATAAAAAACAATTAAAAAAAAAAAACAAAAAAAAATATAAAACAAAATAATATAAACAAAAAAAAAATAATAAAAAAAAAAATTAAATATAAAAAAAAAATAAAATAAAAAAAAATGAAATAAAACGAAAAAACTAAAATAAAAAAATTTAAATATAAAAAAAATAAAACAGAATAAATAAAATAGAATATTAAAAAAAATAAAAAAAAAAACAAAAAAATAATAAAATTAAATTAAAAAAAAAATAAAATAAAATAAAAAAATAATAAAATATAAATACAAAATAAACCAAAATAAAATGAAATAAAATAAAATAAAATAAAAAATAATATATAAAAAAAGTAAACAAAATAAAAAAAAAAATAAAAAAAGAATAAAATAAAAAATTTAAATAAAAAATAAAATAAAATAAAAATAAAAAAATATAAAAAAGCAAAAAAGAAATAAAAAAACAATAAAATATAAAAAAAATATAAAACAAAATAATATAAACAAAAAAAATAATAAAAAAAAATAAAATATAAAAAAAAAAATAAAATAAAAAACAATGAAATAAAATGAAAAAAAATAAAATAAAAAAAATTAAAATATAAAAAAAAAATAACAAAATAAATAAAATAGAATATTAAAAAAAAATAAAAAAAAACAAAAAAAATTAAAAAATAATAAAATTAAATTAAATTAAAAAAAAATAAAAAAAAATAAAAAAATTATAAAATATAAATACAAAATAAATCAAAATAAAAAAAATAAAATGAAATAAAATAAAAAAATAAAAGAAAAGAAAAAATAATATATAAAAAAAGAAAACAAAAAAAAAAATAAAAAAAAAAAATAAAATAAAATAAAATATAACAAAAAAAAAAAATAAAACCGTGTAAGACTTGTAAACATTGTTACATCATTTATTTAATGCGCTCTGTCTTGAGCATTATACTCAGTATTAAAATTGTTATTTACTCTCAATTTCTTGGAACTTAATTTGATCTCTGTTCAACCCTTAGTATATACGCTGCACTTTTGTTGTTGATGTGCCAATTGACAGCATCACAAGTACCCTTTCCGCGCAGTTGTCCAGAAGTAAAAATACCCGAGAATTTTAATGCAGAGGCTGTAAGTAGTTGATTGAATAATTGAGATCATATTTTTCTAAAACAATTTTATTTATTTCACTTTAGTATATGGGCACCTGGTTTGAGTATGCAAAATATCCGCATATTTTTGAAATTGCTAAGCGTTGTATATCTGCGCGCTACAACAACAAAGGCAACAACACTATAGGTGTTGTGAATACATCAATAAACACACTGTAAGTATAACCCAATTTTTTTTTAAATAACTTAAATAACCGATTATATTAAATTTTTTACCGTGTAACTAATTTCAATTTTGTATTTTTTTTTATATTTTCTTTAGTTCTGGTCATACATCAAATACAACAGGCATAGCGCACTTGTTAGCCCCATCCCGAATCAATGTGCTGTTCAGTAAATATCGTAAGTACCTAGTACTCTTGTGCTGAAAATAAAATGATGAATGTTGGGCTTGAAAAAGCTTTCAGACTGACTTTTACTAAATATAATAATAATAAAAATTTTCTCCATATTTTTAGAGGGCTCTCCTGATGTTCCAAATTACATTGTACTTGGTACCGATTACAAAACCTACAGTGTAGTATACAGTTGTAACAATCTCACCTCTTTGGCGCATACAAGTAAGTTTTAAAAAAATTTTTTTTTGATATTTTTTTTTGATTTTGAAAAAAATTTAACTTTGAAAGTGTTCTTGTTATACCTTTACACAATTGTTTCGATAAAACGAATAATTTAACTTTTGGAACCATTGGACGATTTGGCATGGAATGACACTCATATAATTTTTTCAAATTTAAATGGTTAAAAGGTTTTTTTTTACAATTTTACACAAAAAAAAAAGAATAGTGGTCTTCTCTCAAAATTTTTTTCAGCAAGAACAAAAACCACACATATTTTAATGTTGCATGAAAAAAAATTAAAAAAAAAAATTTTTGAAAATTTTTGAAAATATTTTTTTTTTAAATTTGTTTTTTGATTTTGAAAAAAATTAAATTTTTTTTACTAGTAGGTGTTGGAAATTTGAAAATGTTCTTGTTATACCTTTACACAATTGTTTCGATAAAACGACACTCATATAATTTTTTCAAATTTAAATGGTTAAAAGGTTTTTTTTACAATTTTACACAAAAAAAAAAAGAATAGTGGTCTTCTCTCAAAATTTTTTTTACAATATTTTCCAGCAAGAACAAAAACCACACGTATTATAATGTTGCATAAAAAAAAAGTTTAAAAAAAAATTTTGAAAACAAATTTTTGAAAAAAGAGGTTTTGAAAAAAATTTAAAAAAATTTTTTTAAAAATTTTTGAAAATTTTTTTTTTTAATTTTTTTTGGATTTTGAAAAAAATTTAAACTTTTTTTGGAAATTTGAAAATGTTCTTGTTATACCTATAAATTAAACTTTTGGAACCATTGGACGATTTGGCCTGGAATGACACTCATATAATTTTTTCAAATTTAAATGGTTAAAAGGTTTTTTTTTTTTAAATTTTACACAAAAAAAAAGAATAGTGGTCTTCTCTCAAAATTTTTTTCACAATTTTTTCCAGCAAGAACAAAAACCACACATATTTTAATGTTGCATGTAAAAAAAAAATTTTTTAAAAAATTTGGAAAAAAAATTTTTGAAAAAAAAGTTTTGAAAAAACAAAAAAAAAAATTTAGAAAATTTTTTAAAATATTTTTTTTTTTCATGAAAAATTTTTAGAGAGAATACCTAATAAAAATAAATTTTTTCAAATTCAAAACCTAGCGAAAAAAAACATTTTATAAAACCCACCCGGCTCGATAAGAAATCAAATTAGCTACCACTTTACTATTATTTTTTATGTCTTTTTCATTTCCTCCTAAAAATTCAAGTAAATATACCTACTCTTTTATTGTATTCTTAGCGGTTTAAAAATAAACGAACAGCTGTTTAGATAATAAATAGAAACCATATACCCCAATTCCACACTTCCTTTTATGGCGTTAGATACAAATTATTATGCAATTCACAAAATACTTAATTTTGTTTAAAGCAAATAGATTGAAACGTGTCATACATAATTTGAGCGACTTTCCAAATATGTACTGCTATGTCATATGGGACAGGTGCATATGTTCATTAGACTGTTTTGAATAAAATAAATTATGTTCTTGTTCCGTAGGTATCTACTCATATCCCATTGACTACACAGTGCTACAGTGATTTTACACTTTTAAAGCGACCTAGTAGAGATTGTTCATCTGGTCGAATTATATACGAAACACCCTTTATAAAATGTAACACCCCCAAAAACCTGGTGTTAAGGCCAAAAACCCCTTTTTCCAGATTCTTCGTAATAATAAATTAATTAAAAACCCAGGAGTACTGTGTGTAATTAGCTGGGTCGATTTCGAAATCACCCAAGTAACAATAAAAATCGTATTTTAGGGCTCAAAAGATGATACTTTGCCGAAGGAAGCATACCTCTAAAACGAATTCTGATGCCCCGACTTTTTAATTTTGACTTTTTATCGCCAAGGTGTGAAAAAAAGTATCCCAATCGTGTCCAAATGTATAACCGACCCCCACTAACTTCAGAGGGCCGACCCACCCATGCCACTGGCATACTCCCTAAAACCTACTTGGGCAGTTCCCTATACCAACATTTAAAAAAATCAGCATTTTTGGCACTTTGCATTAAAAAATTTTTACCTTAGCATCAAAATATATTAAAAAAAAATGTGTATCAGTCTAATGTAATCTCACATAAACCATATACGGTTATATAGAAACGAATGCCTGATTAAATGCGTATATTTTAGATTTTATTACAATAAAAATCAAATGCTTATTAAACGGTTAATTTATATACTTCCGTGTTCTTTTATCTTAGTGTCAATGCCCGATATCGAATTTACAGTAGCGAGCGTAAAAATATAGTAACTGAGTGACCGGAATTGCTAGGTATGCCTCGAAGTTGTCACCAAATTTTACCTACAAACAGTATAAGCTTTCTAAAAGAGATTTTCAAAAAAACTAGGTGGCAACCCCGTAACACACCACAAGTGGCAACAACCAGGTGGAAAAATTAGAATGAAGCATACTAACCCTGTAATAAAATTTCATCCAAATGGGCCAATAGGCAACCGAAATAGTGGTCGGGATAAGAAAGAATAAATAAAATTCGGTTAGGTGGCAACCCTTCAACCCTGCTTAAATATGTCATAGTTGAAATATTGGCATATCTAGCTCTATATTAAAATTTTTTTTTTGTATAGGTGGCAACCCTGTAAACCACCCTAAGTGGCAGCACCCATGTATATAATTTTAAAATGAATCAAATTGTCTATATGCCAAATTTTATCCAAATCGATCAAGCAATTCCCCAGATATACGAAAAAATAAATAGATTGCGGTTAGGTGGCAACCCCAAGTGGCAGCCTACTGAAAATTGTCATATTTGGAATACGACCGAAGATACCTTTCATTTGATAACCATATTGGCATATCTAGCTCTATATTAAAAAAAAAAAATGGGATAGGCGGCAACCTTGTAAACCGCTCTAAGTGGCAACACCCCTGTATATAATCTTATAATGAATCGTACTATGTATATTCCAAATTTCGTCCAAATCGGTAAATTGGTTCCCGAGATAGCACCGGATATATACAAATATATATATACAAGATTAGCTCGTTTAGAGTAATAAGATACTTAAATTCAGACCTGTTAAATAATGATTACAAAATTTTAATTATTACACTATACAACAATATTAACTTTTTTTCTGGGTAACCAATTTTTTTGGAGAGATTGAGACATATATACATAAAAAAACTACGTACCCCCGTTTTTTGAAGTTAGCCTCTAAAATTTAAATTTAAATTACTTACTTACTTAAAATAGCCTTTAACCGCCTAGGCGATTTTGGCCGTCCAAAAAATTTAAATTAAGATAGATAATTTTCATCTTTTCAGAATTACTTTGGATAATGACACGCGAACGTAAACCATCAGCTGAAACTGTGACAGCCGCTAGAAAAATTATGGAAGATAATAATTTGCCACAGTCATTTCTTTTGATTGCTGATCAGGAAAATTGTCCAGAAGTAGTACCCAGTTATGGTCTAAATGAACAATTTGGGGTTAATAACAATAATAACAACAACAACAACAACAACAACAACGACAACAACAACAACAACAACAACAACAACAACAACAACAACAATAATCACATTAATCCCATTAATAGAATTGATAAGAATGCTGAAGATGCTGATTTGGATAATGATGAATATGGTAATGTGCTTTTCATAACAAAAGTACCAAGAACAAGTACGACGACGCAAAGTCCTAGTCCCACACCAGCAGCTCCCGATATGTTTGAGACAACAGCGCAAACTGCAGCAAATCTAATGGAAATGGCATGAGATTTATTTAGGCGCCTTTTGCAGCGCATCATTGATATATTGACGTGGTTTTTTGCTTTGCCTTGACGAAGACATTTTTTTTTTTAATTTAAACTAAGTTACATTTTACATTTACTCACGATGCACGCCGTTTTCATTATAGTTGAATGGATATGTGAGTGGGTTTTTTTTTGCACCTTTTACCGCGATTTTTAATAATTTATCATGCGAGTATTATATATTATAGTTTATATATTTTAGTGTTAGGACCGTAATTTAAGATATATCTGAATAATGTCTCGAAAAAAAAAAAATAAAAAAAAAATTCAAAAAATACAATATTTTATTGTTGCATTGTTTTACATTTGAGTGGTTTTGGAAAAAAATTTGCTTAAAAAATGCGAAAAAGGAGCTGTTTTATATCCTCTTCAACAGAGAACGTGTCTATCCACGAAGTTTTCCCCCTGCGGGTTAGGGGTTTAGAATATGCCCGAGGTAGGCATACCGGTCGTAAGAGGCGACCGCAGCGTACCGGGGTCATATCCGGCCAAGGACTGTCAACTTCGACATCACTCCCCAAAACCCTCGGGGAGTGTTTTGCTGTTAACAACAACAACAACAACAACATCCACGAAGTTTAAATACTGTGTGATTCAAATTGCAAATTCTATTGAAATTTTATTAGCGAACAAAAATTTTAGAAAAATACATTACATTGAAACATGTTGATCAAGTGGCGCATGATGCCGCGTGTCTTTGACAAATGAAATGTAAACGCTTGTCGCACGCGTAATCATCCCATTTAGTATATTTCTCTGTCAATCTTATACAATGCTCTCTGCCCATATAGTTATCTGGCTGATCTGCGTCCCAATTTGTATAATTCAAATATAATCCATTATAGTCCCAACGAAAATTATGCAAATCCTCCAAATTATGACCAGCTGTCCAAAATGTTTCATGTTCAAGATCTGGAAAAAATTAAAAAAAATTTATTATTGTTTAAATTTATTTTTATTTATTTTATGTAGTTTTTTTTTATTCTGTTTTATCTTATTAGATTTTAATATTTAGTTTTAATATGCTCTATTTTATATTATCTTATTTTATTTCATTTATTTTAATTTTATACTAGTAATACCCGACTTGCGTTGACACACCAAAGACCTAAAACGCATTATGAAAATAATGATTTAGAATAAACTTAGCAAAATTCTACCTCTGTCTGAATTGGTCGGTCTCCGACCTACTTCTCATAAGATATATTATCTCATATTTTATCAAGATGAAACGTCAGCTACAGGACAAATATCACGCACATCGAACCATAAAAATGATTGTTTAGAATATATCGGGCCCTGGTCCACTTCCCGGAAGAAAAATCATCCAATACTTTAACCTAAGCATCACGCTACCTATGTACATACCAAGTTTCAAGTCGATAGTTTAGAATAAGCCAACTCTGGGTCCACTTTCCGGAAGAAAATTTGTCCTTACTTTTAATCTAAGCATAACGCTACCTACATACCAAGTTTCAAGAAAATCGAGCTATAAATACGATTGTTTAGAACAGATCGGTACCTGGTCCACTTTCCGGACGAAAAATCATCCTATACTTTAATCTAAGCATAACGCTACCTACATACCAAGTTTCAAGTAAATCCAACCATGTATACGATAGTTTCGATTAGGGTGGTCCCGGGTCCACTTCCCTAAAAAAATCTTTACAGAAACACTTCAGGCTACTACTCATATATACCAAAAATTTAAAGAAAATGAGCCAAGTAGTATATATACATACATACATACATACATATCTATATAGATAATTTTATATAGATTATTTTATTACTTTTACCTTTTTTTAATTTGATTTTGTTTTTTTAATTTTTATATTTATTTGATTTATTTTACTCAATTTTTTTTATTTAATGTAATATAATTTTATTTGTAATATTATTATTATTATTATTTTTTTAAATTTTATTTTATGCTATTTTATGTTTTTTTCTTTTCACTTTCATTTAATTTTATTTATATTTTAATATCTATTTTTTATTTTTTCTGAGTTAAATTAATATGCGCTTACTAAAATAATTCAGGAAGTTTTCCAGCTCAAACTGTTCCTCAGCAGATTCCAGCTTTATCAAATTCCAGCCGTTTTGTTCACAAAATGAATAAGCAGCATGCCAATTTAACTGTGAAAGAAGACTAGAATGAGAGTTTTATTCAACAAAGCCGTGATAATATATAGTAACATTATTATTATTATAAGGCCTTGTTACACTGCGACCATTTATACGATCTATTGTGTGACCTTCCAGCTTATTGCTCTATGCTGAGGCTCTTTATAAATTTGAGCAACTCCTCAGGTTTTTTATTCCATATCACTAACGGATTAAAAGTGATTGAGAGTGACCCCATCTAGGTAGCAAACTCTCTTTATGGCTAACGCAATGCATTCGCAGACTATAAGAATCGGTGTTTCATCGCCCAGTTCGCAAAACCGACAAATTGTTGTATCTGACATATTCAGGTTACTCAGGTGATAACGCAAACTGCAATATCCCGTATAATACCTAGTGAGGGTTATTATATCCATCCTCCTTAGATTAATGAGCCTGGCCGATGCTCTTTGCGAGGGTTCTGTGAAGAGTTTGGCCTGCCTCTGTCCTAGACTGCTAAGACAATGCTGCCTAAACCGTTTGTTTTCCCAGTTGCTTATGGTCTCCTTTACGTGGGGCTTGGTGAGTCCACAAAAGGGTTCCGGACCATAAAATGCTGTTAGAGCACGATGTTTTGTCAGGTGATGTGCTTTTTTATATAGTAGGTAATAGCTTATAGTCCAGTCAATATAGACATATAAATAGTGGTTAAATAACAATAATTCCCACAGAACCAAATTTTAATGGAGAGCTTAGGTTCGCCGTCAGAAAGAAAACTTCAAAAGTCCAATTGATCCAATGTGTGCTCGGGGTCCCGAAATCGAACCATGAACATACATATAGCGTGTGACCAAAAATTTCAATTATTAATATAAATTATTAAAAATTAAAAACCAACGGCATGAAATTATTGCTAGGCCTCAAGCTCGCAATTAAAATGTCATATCTGTTTTAGTTAACGATTTTATGAGTTTGGCTGCTATTACCTGTTGTCACAGATATGTTGGGTGAATCCAAAATTCTTCTTTTCATACCTGAATCATAGTTACGATATATTTATCAGGCGTACAATGGGATACGCCTTGCTTTAAGTCACTCCTAGTCGTGCTGGCCCCAGCAGTGGTTGTATATGGTGAACCAGTTATGCTGTACCAATCAGTGGTTGCAGATGTTTGACTAGCAATTGTGGGCAAGGAAATTGATAGCGCCAAAGAAACTATTTGGATAAAACCCATTATTAAACGTGAAAGTAAGAAAACTTAGTGAATTCACTTTTAAAAGCCGGTGGGTTTATATACTTATGCATGTGTATAGGTATGTACCTAATGGGGATGTAACGGAAGTGAGTTTATCATAACTGAATTTTTTTCACGTTAAGTGCCAAAAATGGTGATTTTTTTTTTTGAAATTTTGTATGGGGACCCCCATAGGTGGGGTCTTAGGGGGTGTGCCACTGACATGGGTGGGTCGGCCCTACAAAGTAAATGGGGGTGGGTCATACATTTTAACACGATTGGGGCACACTAAATGTGGCGGTGAAAGTCAAAAGTACAAAGTCGGGATATCAGAATTGGTTTTAGAGGTATGCTTCCTTCGCCAAAGTTTCTTATTTTCATCCCTAAATTACGATTTTCCTTGTCACTTGGTTGATTTTCAAATCGACCCGCCTTCTTACATATAGTACCCCTGTGGGGCGCTTGAGACCAAAAAATTTGATTTTGGACTATGCTGTATATCTTGAAAACTTAAAAGTCCTTTCCAAAAAACTAAAACTGGTATAATTAAGTAGTGAATAGCTCTCGATGACGCATGCCCAATAAGGTTCATTCATTGTCAATTAGTGGCAAAAAAATGACGTCGAAACTGGAAAAACCGCAAAAATTTTCAAAAAATGCACCATCTCGCGTGAAAAACAGGTCATATCCTTTTAAAATAAACAAAACACTATATATATATTTCGAAAGTGTCAACAATTCTCTACTCAAAATCGTTGAGAATTTCAAAATCGCTTGAAAATTTGATTTTTAATGATTTTTTTTCAACGGAAACTCGGAAAAAACGGTTTTTTTAACCTTAAAACCAGATTTTGGCGGTGTTACAAATCTTTTGAAGGGTGTTTCGTGTGTAACTCGACCAGATGAACTCTACTAGGTCGCTTTAAAAGTGTATTCAAATTTTTTTTGTAGCACTGTGTTACTGTTTTCAAACAGTCGGAACAGAAATCCGAATCAAGGTCTAATTCAATTGGAAATTCCAATATTTTGAAATAGTAATCGAAACGCCGGAATTCAGATACGGAAATTCGTTAAAACAACAATTCTTCAATATTTCTATCTTAATAGAAATTCTTTTCTTACTGAGAATTTAATTTAGTTTGTCGCAATAACTTAGGTTTATATAACATTTGAAATTTCACTAACTGTCGGAAAATATTAATAGCTTTGTTACCAAGTTAAGACTAACAAGCTTCAGTTTTCTGCGTCGAAGACTAACACACTTCGTTCTCTGCGTCGAAGACTAACATGGTTCAGTTTTCAGCGTGGAAGACTAACACACTTCGTTCTCTGCGTCGAAGACTAACACAGTTGAGTTCTATGCGAACTGTGTTATTCTTCGACGCAGAGAACGAAGTGTGTTAGTCTTCGACGCAGAGAACGAAGTGTGTTAGTCTTCGACGCAGAGAACGAAGTGTGTTAGTCTTCGACGCAGAGAACGAAGTGTGTTAGTCTTCGACGCAGAAAACTGAACTGTCAATTCCAGCTAAGATGATTGCAATTTCGATCTTGCTGAAGGATCTTCTCGAAACGCTGTTAAAAAATTTGCTTTCCCTTTAGTGGTCATCGAAACAAGGAGATATAGAAAAAAAAAATTATGGCAGGGACTTGAAGCTCTATGCTATAAGATATCAAAGCCATTCTCATGCATAAAAAAGTGGGTTATCGAAAAAAAGGGCGTGGTTACCTCCCACACAAGTTTAAATATTCAAGCTAAATTTCTCCGTTTAAGGTAGGGACCTGGAAATTAGTGTGGAGATAAACGATAACAGTGCCATACTGCCGCGAACAAGGGGGTGATAGGAATAAGGGGCGTGACACCTTTCATACAAACTTAACTTTTCAATCTGAATGCCTAAAAAAATTTGTATTGCAGCAACTTGAAAATTGGTATAGAGCTGTAAGATATCAAAACCATTCTCCCGAATAAAAAAGGGGATTATCGGGAGAGGAACGTGGTACCTCCAATGCAAATTTAAGTTTCAAAGCTTAATATCACTTAAACGGTTTAAGGTAGGGACTTGGAAATTAGGACAGATGTAAACGATATCAGTGTGATACTAATGCAAAAATATGAGAGTTATAGACAAAAGCGGCACCTTCTTTACGTACTTAATTTAAATGGGTTCATGGTATGGACATAGAAATCACTATGGTGTTACAAAACCAAGTTTTCAGAAAAAATGCGAGTTATCGGAAAAGAGGGCGTGGCACTTCCCACAAAAACTTAATTTTTGATTTTTTAAAAAGGGTGAAGGGAGGGCGTGAAAACTAGTATGGAGATATACGTTGTCAATACCAATCTCACGGAAAACATTTTGGTTATGGCATTCCCCATAAAATCTGAAAGGAGGCCCATATAAAAGTTTGGTGTTTTTTTGGACTCATTTTTGAACTGCTAAAAAAAAAAAACACCGATGCTCAGAGAGGAAGCCCTTTTCTACCCTCGTGAACAGAGAACGCGACCAACCACTCAGAGAAGATGGCGAGCCTACAATGGAATGAAATGAACGAATTCAATTGTAATACGTTTGTATATGTATATATCACCGTTTGTCGAAATTTTATTAGTGCAGATTCATATTACATAGAAAAATACATTACATTGAAACATGCTGCTTTTTTAATTCCAAATTTTTAATTTGTGTTATGACATGAATTATATCATATTAATTTGATATAAATTTTTCAAAGTTTTTAAAATTAATAGGGGGTTATTGCCTCATTTTTCGGCGTTCTTTGACAAATGAAATGTAAACGTTTCTCGCATGCATAATCATCCCATCTAGTATATTTCTCTGTCAATCTTATACAATGTTCTCTGCCCATATAGTTATCTGGTTGATCTGCGTCCCAATTCGTATAATTCAAATATAATCCATTATAGTCCCAACGGAAATTACGCAAATCTTCTAAGTTATGACCAGCTGTCCAAAACGATTCATGTTGAAGATCTGGAATAAATTTTAATAATTATTGCTATTTATATTTATTTCTGCCTACTTTATTAACTCTTGTTTTTTTTTTTTATTTATTCCATCTTTTTATTTGAAATGACTATATTTGAAATTTTATTTTATTTTATTTTATTTTATTTTATTTTATTTTATTTTATTTTATTTTATTTTATTTTATTTTATTTTATTTTATTTTATTTTATTTTATTTTATTTTATTTTATTTTATTTTATTTTATTTTATTTTATTTTATTTTATTTTATTTTATTTTATTTTATTTTATTTTATTTTATTTTATTTTATTTTATTTTATTTTATTTTATTTTATTTTATTTTATTTTATATTATTTTATTTTATTTTATTTTATTTTATTTTATTTTATTTTATTTTATTTTATATTATTTTATTTTATTTTATTTTATTTTATTTTATTTTATTTTATTTTATTTTATTTTATTTTATTTTATTTTATTTTATTTTATTTTATTTTATTTTATTTTATTTTATTTTATTTTATTTTATTTTATTTTATTTTATTTTATTTTATTTTATTTTATTTTATATTATTTTATTTTATTTTATTTTATTTTATTTTATTTTATTTTATTTTATTTTATTTTATTTTATTTTATTTTATTTTATTTTATTTTATTTTATTTTATTTTATTTTATTTTATTTTATTTTATTTTATTTTATTTTATTTTATTTTATTTTATTTTATTTTATTTTATTTTATTTTATTTTGTTTTATTTTATTTTATTTTATTTTATTTTATTTTATTTTATTTTATTTTATTTTATTTTATTTTATTTTATTTTATTTTATTTTATTTTATTTTATTTTATTTTATTTTATTTTATTTTATTTTATTTTTTTATTTTATTTTATTTTTTTTATTTTATTTTATTATACTTTATTTTATTTCATTTTTTATTAAAATTTTTTATTTTATTTATTTTTTCTTCTGACTTCATTAAATATGCACTTACTAAAATAATTCAGGAAATTTTCCAGCTCAAATTGTTCTTCAGCAGATTCAATCTTTATTAAGTTCCAACCGTTTTGTTCACAAAATGAATAAGCAGCATGCCAGTTTAGCTGTAAAAGACGAATAGAATGAGAACTTTGTTTTAACCAAGCTGTGGCAATAGACAATAATAGTTCGAGTGGACTCTTCTCGCTCATCTCGAACAAACTCTTTTTCCTGTTACGATTTACGCTCAAAATGACTTCGGCTCTTATTGCAGATATGTTGGGCGGATCCAAAATTCTTCTTTTCATACCTGAATCATAGTAACGATATATTTATCAGGCGTACCACGGGACACGTCTTGATCTGGGGCAGCTTTCGGAGGACTTGAACTTTCGTTCTGACTAGCAATTATGGGCAACAAAATTGAAAGCGCCAAAAGAACTATTTTGAGGAAACCCATCATTTCACGTGAAAGTAAAAAAACTTAGTGAATAACTTTTGAAAGCTGGTGGATTTATATACCTACTTATGCACGCATATAGGTACTTAGTAGGGAT
>CAXKVI010000003.1:11254173-11264173 GCA_964058755.1 Campiglossa producta
ATTTTATTTTATTATATATTTTTTTTTTATTTTATCTATTTTATTTTACTTTGATCAAGACAAACCCTTGAATGGAACACCCTGCCCACCGTCAAGAGTCTACTCAGTGCACACTGTCTGTCTTTTGATTTGCGACGAATTTATTTCATGAGGGTAGCTACGTTGTGTGAACGATTGAAATCGAAACTACCCAAACAATTCAACCGGTGGCAGGTGCCCATGGGAATTCGACCAGACAAATCTAAGAACTTTGAAATAGAAAAACTTCACACTTTGAAGTGACTTAAAGATTGGAAACGATCCCTCAAGTTGAATATGCTAGTTTATTTTGCTTGCGAGACTACACTTGGAAAAAATGCGTTGAAAAAGTCAATAATAAATACCTCTTTAAAAAAATCTCCTTTTTCTAGTTCAGATCATATTGGACTTACCTTATTTTAGCTTTATCTATGTATAACCACCAAATCTTTGCATTAAAAAAAGTCAGCTGCAAATAATTTTTTATACACTTTATTCCAAAAAAAACTGAATAATAATTTTCTCGACTGGGTCTATCTGTGTTATTAATTTTTCCAAAGACAAATAAAGTCCATCTATATCAATATCACAATTTTGTATTTTTTATTGGTTTAAATGTATTTTTATATTGTTTTTATTTATATACCTCCCCACCAAACATCAGTCTGCCACATCTCACTGCAATAAAATCAAATCTCCCACATGCCCTTGGTGGCCAAGTGTTTGAGATAAAAAAGGGAGAGATTGCAGGAGTCTAGCGGTATAAAAAAGTAATGCACAATAAAGTCAAATGGACTAATTATGTAAACAGCAGTAAGATATATGTATAATACACAAACAATTCACATATCAATTCACATTTACTTCCGCTACCTAATGTTCAAATAGTTTGTCTTCTATGAGAAAAGGGGATTCGTAGCATCGGGTTTCATTTTACATAACAAGGCCCTTACATTGTGTACAAATGGTTCCATGCAAGTAGGCTTAGCAGTATTCCATAGTAACTGATAGTTTTATACATATGTATACAAGGTTTAACAGAACAGCTATCTTTGTTTGTACAAATTTTGTCACTAACTAAGAATCTAAATTAGTTCTAAACAAAGTAACTGACTAAAACAAATAAATATAGTTACAGGTTGTGGTTTACCGCAGCCAACAGTTGACGTTGAAAATTAGGGTTTGAATGAGTAACCCAAATTTTAAAATGTTTATTTTATTAAGAGAAAATATTTGAATGCAGGTACATTAGACAGAACCACAATTTTAAATACTTATTTACCACTAGCTGACCCGGCAGACCCGATTCATATAACTATCTTAATCCCTATCTCTATCTCTATCTCTATCTCTATCTCTATCTCTATCTCTATCTCTATCTCTATCTCTATCTCTATCTCTATCTCTATCTCTATCTCTATCTCTATCTCTATCTCTATCTCTATCTCTATCTCTATCTCTATCTCTATCTCTATCTCTATCTCTATCTCTATCTCTATCTCTATCTCTATCTCTATCTCTATCTCTATCTCTATCTCTATCTCTATCTCTATCTCTATCTCTATCTCTATCTCTATCTCTATCTCTATCTCTATCTCTATCTCTATCTCTATCTCTATCTCTATCTCTATCTCTATCTCTATCTCTATCTCTATCTCTATCTCTATCTCTATCTCTATCTCTATCTCTATCTCTATCTCTATCTCTATCTCTATCTCTATCTCTATCTCTATCTCTATCTCTATCTCTATCTCTATCTCTATCTCTATCTCTATCTCTATCTCTATCTCTATCTCTATCTCTATCTCTATCTCTATCTCTATCTCTATCTCTATCTCTATCTCTATCTCTATCTCTATCTCTATCTCTATCTCTATCTCTATCTCTATCTCTATCTCTATCTCTATCTCTATCTCTATCTCTATCTCTATCTCTATCTCTATCTCTATCTCTATCTCTATCTCTATCTCTATCTCTATCTCTATCTCTATCTCTATCTCTATCTCTATCTCTATCTCTATCTCTATCTCTATCTCTATCTCTATCTCTATCTCTATCTCTATCTCTATCTCTATCTCTATCTCTATCTCTATCTCTATCTCTATCTCTATCTCTATCTCTATCTCTATCTCTATCTCTATCTCTATCTCTATCTCTATCTCTATCTCTATCTCTATCTCTATCTCTATCTCTATCTCTATCTCTATCTCTATCTCTATCTCTATCTCTATCTCTATCTCTATCTCTATCTCTATCTCTATCTCTATCTCTATCTCTATCTCTATCTCTATCTCTATCTCTATCTCTATCTCTATCTCTATCTCTATCTCTATCTCTATCTCTATCTCTATCTCTACCTCTATCTCTAACCCCAACCCTATCCCTACCATCACATTCTGACAGGCAATATGAAAAAACTGATGGATGCAACTGTGACAAATAAATGTGAAAATAGTACTGACAAAATAGACATAGAAAAAGTGGTTAAATAACAATAATAACCACAGAGCCAAATTTTGATAGAGAGCTAAAGTTCGCCGTCAGAAAGAAAACTTCGATCCCATGTCATAATGTTAGGTTTTTTGACCAATTTGTAGACCTGGAAATTATCTACAAATATTTTCTCTATGTGGCCCTGATGTCTGGATATTCAAAAAGCCGAATTTTAAGTTTCGCAGACAAAGTCGCGATCATCTCCTAGTCACACATAAATGCTTTTCAAAAAAAAAAAAACAAAAAAAAAAAAACAAACATCATTTAAAATAATTTGAGTGCAATCTAATGTGCCTAAATGAATTTTTGTACATAAAATTTATTGAAACGTATGCGTTTATCCGCAAATTTGTTAAAATAATCGTTTGCTGTTGCTTCTGTTATTTAATTTTGGTTAGCAGGCTGCCATAGCCGTTGCACAAATCTTTGTGGTTGCCACACATTTGATATTCTGTGGTCAACATAAACAACATATGTAATATATTGTCCTGCATGTGCCTACAAGGATAAAGTGATCAAATCTATCACCATATTCTTCGAGCTCAGTTATTCGGTTTTGTTAAACATCTAATTTACTAACCTGTACTTTCGGTTTACACACCCATTAAAACACAATCGTCAAGAAAAAAATATTACGTATACGCAACGTGTGCCACTTTTATAAAAATTAAGTGTACGTAAAGGCGGGCAAATATGGGCAATATTTTTTTTCAGAAATCCATACAAAATATTCCAAACTATCATTTTATTATGGTTAGAAGGTGTACCACGCTTTAGCACACACAATTTTTGTCTCTCTAGAGTAGGGAGGGTAGCATTTTGTTAAGTATAATTTTTGTTGGCATTGATTTTTCCTTTTTTTAGCTAAGGAAGTGCTATATGTATTTTTTCGCGCCTGAACCACCGTGCGATGCAACGCAACTGCCTTTACGGCATGCTAAATACTTGCCACATAAATTTATAAGCGGTGACATAAAATACCGAAAAGCACTAAACTGCTAGCAGAAACGAAACGTGCAGCAACAACACACAACCTCTTACCTACATACAAACATTCTTCATCACAAGTGAGGTGACTGTGACTGCACGAAGTGAAGTTTTCATTGAAATTTACTTTGTATGCGTGGCGCACGAATATTTGGCAAATACTTATGTATGTATGTGTGTATTTCTGCAGGTAAGCGTGTGTGGCGGTGCGTTTTGCAAACTTGTGTAATTGATTAAGCAGTTGGAAAAGCCAGTCAACGCACAACGTGTTATCCTTGCTTACGCACACACACACACCTCTGTACTCGCGTTTACCACATTCAACGAGCAGTCAGTCTTACTCGGGAAAGTTTTGCCAGCAAGGACAACTGTCGATGACAGTCAAGATTGTTCACGTAGTCGTATGCGTAACAATTACTATAAAGTTTAACTTTGGTGTGTTGAGCATAAATTTGCCAAAAATACTCAACAGTGCATCGGGAACACGTACACACTAGCAGGGCTGCCTTAAGTAACAGCCTGCCAAAATGTTGCACTATGTTAATCAACACTTTGTACTTTCATATACATATATGCAACTACGTGCAGCATGAAAAGTGAGTATGAAAGATGTTTGAAAAAATCATGGTAAATATTTGCTTACAATACTTACAATTAGCTTAAGGAAGGAGGAGTGATATCAGCTATCTAAAGTACTGGCTATCGTAGCGTATGTAGTCTCACACACTTCCCCCAACTGCTATCGTCGGAAAGGACCATGAATATTTGCCAACAATTTTCTTCACGAATACTAAATTAGGCATCCTATTACGACTTTGTCTATGATCTTCGGTTTTGTGGATCACTAATTTACACAGAACTTAAAAAAATATTTCTATCAGGTAAGCCAAAAATGTGACTACATTCATATCCCCTTTCCTAGAAAACACATTCCTGTACTTTATGTAATCATTATTTTATGCTTCTTCAGCTTCCCGTTAAAGTATTTCAATGCAATACTACCTGCAGCACGAATTATTTTTTTTCTCTACACCTACACAATGGTTAACAGAAAAATGTTACGTATACGCAACGTTTGTCAACTGACTTTTCGTGATAAAATTAAGTTTAAGTGAAGGCGGGCAAATATGAGCAAATTTTTTTTTCAGAAATCGCTAAAAAATATTGCAAACTATTATTATATTATGGCTAGGAGATGTAGCACGCTGTAGCACACAAAATATTTGTCTATTCAAAGTAGGAAAAGTAGCGTTTTATTAAGTATAATTTTAAACCTTCTACCATCAGTCGGAAAAGTCTACTTTTATTTTTTTATTTTTATATTTTTTTTTGTATGTATTTGAAGGGCGGGACCGCGTGTAGAATTCCACTTATGTGGGGAAAGTGAACATCCATTTTGTGTTGTACTAATGTAAAAGGGCGACAACGTGACAAGGTCATTTTATTTTATTTTATTTTATTTAATTTTTTTTATTTTATTTTATTTTATTTTATTTTTATTTTATTTTGTTTTATTTTATTTTATTTTATTTTATTTTATTTTATTTTATTTTATTTTATGTAATGGTTACACACTGCGGTTTTTAGAAAATTCCTAATCTCCTTGGTTCGATGACCAGTAAAAAGGTGATGCTAAATTTCTAAAAGCAACAATACAAAGCGGTTTGACAAGATCCTTCAACAAGATCGAAATTGCAATCATCGTAGTTGGTATTGTATGTAGCATTTTTCAACTTGTTTTCGCCAAAAAAATTCAGAAGAATAATTTGATAAAAATTATTCGACAGGTCAAAAGTCCACAAAAATTTTCAAAGTTCAGAATATAATGACCAATAATAACAACTAAATTATTTTATTTTATTTTATTTTATTTTATTTTATTTTATTTTATTTTATTTTATTTTATTTTATTTTATTTTATTTTATTTTATTTTATTTTATTTTATTTTATTTTATTTTATTTTATTTTATTTTATTTTATTTTATTTTATTTTATTTTATTTTATTTTATTTTATTTTATTTTATTTTATTTTATTTTATTTTATTTTATTTTATTTTATTTTATTTTATTTTATTTTGTTTTATTTTATTTTATTTTATTTTATTTTATTTTATTTTATTTTATTTTATGTTTTTTTATTTTATTTTATTTTATTTTATTTTATTTTATTTTATTTTATTTTATTTTATTTATTTTTTTTATTTTATTTAGTAAAATAAGAAAAGAAAGTAGAATCCGCAGTAGCCGCAGCGATTTGAGTTACAGCTGTCATTTGAATGAGTTGTCCATGCTTTTTTTCAAGCGTAAAGCTACACATACATGAATATTTTGAGAACATGACCGCAAATGTAGCCGTCCGATTCATTGTGCCGTACCATTTCCTTCTTTTTTTATACAGTGGCATGTTTTTATTTAGTAAATTTATGCACAATAATTAAATTCATCAATGAAGCATCAATCAATCAATCAAGCAATATATGCATCAATCAAACGACCAGACAGTAAATATTTTTACTAGCACATAAAACAAAATAAATCACACATGCAGGCGTGAATGCAGGTACAATTTGCATGTACATATATTAGAGATGTTACGAAGCTTCGATTATGTGGGTGAAATGTTGAAACTTTCATTTGATTTAGATTTGTGATTCTGATATCGGCGTTTTAAAAAAATTTTATAACAATAGACTGTGTCATACAAATCAAAGTAATTTGGATTGGACATATTTTTTTATGTTTGCTATCATCTCCCATTTACCTTGGTCGATTTCTATGAAAAGGAAATTCGGTGAAGTTATCAACAAGAAAAGCGCTTTTAATAAACTCATTTTCATAACATCCCTAATACATACATACCTAGTACAGGTGTAGTTATATATGCAGATATATTGTACACCTGAATCTCTTGATTTGACAGGCGTTTGAATAGTTAAAATTTTAACGCAATTTTTTTCGGTTTTTTTCTTTTGTTTTCTAAATAGTTTAAAAATTTTTCAATTGGCTCACACGTGTTAGTTGCTTAAATCTCTTTTTTTGCATTGTTTTCAAAGTGTGAAATTTTTATGAATTTTTTCATAGTACGTACATACCTTGGTTATGCATGATTGGTTCTTCGGAGCAGCTCAAACAGTTTTTTCATTAGGACATCATTACAAACGATGTGGCGCTAACTCCTGCGGGTTAAAATATACCCGAGGTAGACATACCGGTCGTAGGAGGCGACTAATATGCACATAGGTTATGACGTGCTACACAGAGAAAAATTAGCTGGGAATGGCTAAGAATTGACCGTGATTTTGGTTGAATCAACAGATATTTTGGTTGATATGACCAAATCACTGTCAACTCTTATCCATCAGCAGCTCAGTTTTCTTTCTGTGTAGTTCGATGGTTGATTTACAGATATGATGCCTCTCACCTCTCATTACCCATCTTCTCTCTCATTCCTTACGGTTGGACGGATGACATGACCTTGAAGGTTCCACTGGTCATACCAGATCGATACCACAACAGTCGGTCAGTACCGCAAGGGAGTACCGTAGCATACCGGGCTCATATCCGGCCAAGGGCTGCCAATTACGGCATCACTCCCTAAAATCTCCGAGGAGTGTTTTTGCTGTTCACAACAACACATCCAACATGTAGCGCTTTCAGATTTCGGGCGAATTTTTGCAATCTACCGATCGTACAGTAGAACGTTGACGTGGTACCCCTTGGCGTATGAGTAACTAAAATTCAAAAATTGCGTTAAAGAAATGGGAATAATAACCAAAAATTAAAGCCGGAAACTTGTCTGGAATGAGTCACAACGAGTTGATGAGATCATTTGTGAAGGCATGCCGTAAATACCGCCAAATTTATTAAAGCATATGCAAATGCAACAAAACTGTTGCTATATGTATGTATGCGCGAGTTCGTATATGTATGCGTACGTGTGATTACAATGGGGCTATTGTTAACATTTGTCATTATGCATTAATAGCGAGACATTAATCATTGCATAGTGAAAATAAATGTTCAAAGAGATTTTACATGCAAGCATAGCAAGGAGCATTTAAACACATTCACACAATGTGAGTAACCCGGCAATGAAATCAATAACTATTAAAAAAAATTAACTGTTTTGGTGGTAACTACATCTTTTGCGTGTTCAAAATCAGACCAATTGAGTTAAAGTAGTTATATGAGTCGCTATCCGATACAATTTAGTCACCGAAGGTTGTGAACTTTCTAAGCCGAAAAGTTTTTAACTCGTAAGTCCTTTATGCGTCAGAAGCCTTTTCGTTTAGAAGTAGACTTTTTCCTACATGGAAATGAAGATATTGAACTAAATGCAGTTAAACGAAATAAAACTAGTCAAAGGATAGAAGCAAAGGGTTGCGTGAGCAGATACACAACAAAAAGTAGTCAAAAAAGTGCTAAGTTATATTTACACTGGCGGCGGTGCCACGCCCACCTTAAACATTTTATGGAAAAATCACCGAGATATGTCAATTTATGTGATTTTCAAAATTTTCGATATCGAAAAAGAGGGCGTGGTTATCATCCGATTTCGCCCATTTTCAATAGCAACCCAGAGTAACCTGTATACAAAACTGCATGCAAATATCCCAGTTTTTACTCAAGTTATCGTGTACACGGACAGACGGACGGACGGCACAACAAAAATCTCTAAAATTTTAATTTCCAAACTTTTGAAAATTTTTGTTGTGCCAGAAGAATGAATGCGTTGCACTCTAAAACAGACACCTTGGCGTATACGTAACAATTTTGCTACACATTCGTGTTTCTGGCGCAACGAAAATTAAACAAAAATTACTTGGAAATTGTGTATAATTCTCTTTTGAAAAGTAGGTATGGTCCCATACCCAGAAAAAAAGTTGATTTTTTCGCATAGTGTAATTGGTCAAATGTGATAGCTACTAAGATTTTTAAATGTCCTAAAGTGTGAGAGGTGTCCCCTCGAGGCTAAATCACACCCTAAATCGAAAACAGTCACAGCTCAAACAAAATGTTACAACCACAGCTGGGTGTAAAAAAATATTAATTTAAATATTTCGTGTGTCTATTGTTTTAGCCCATAGTGTAAATGAATGCCCAAACATATGTGTGTAAATTAATACACCTCATTCACCCTCTAACATTTACATACAGTGGCAGTCGGTACGAGGTAAATGAATGCAAAAACCCAATATAATGAGTAACAATTTAGATGGCCAAACAAGCAAGTAAACGAACACACCCATTCCAAAACATATACGATTGCATACTTTTAGGCCAGTACCGTAATTAACGCACTCTTCTGTACGTTAGCTTCAGTCGTTTACCAAACAAAGCTGCAAGGCACATTTTGACCATCCAGACAGGTATGGTGGTTGGCTTGATTTATATGCAATTGGCTGACGGCTGTTGCTGTCGCTGGCTTTGAGATCTGCTGAGTATACAAAAGGTTTTCGCATGCATGCACTGTGTGTGTGGATGATGTGGGCGTACTAACTTGATGCTAATATAACTGTTAGCTGCTTTTGTGTGTCCTTATCGTAGTACGATTGTAGTCTGTCAATGAGTTTGAACATTAATTTTAGGTAGCACTGGACATAGTTTACGCTTCGAGGTTTCTATTTATATGTACCTATGTACCTATGTATGTATGTATGTAACTCAGGACAACTACCACATATTCTACTGTCATATATTATCTCGCTTTCGACGCAATCTGGTAAAGTTGTTATTTACAACCACTGTTCCAAAATAAGATATACCAAAAACAAATTCTAACCGAGAGACACCTTTTTTATCAGGAACAAATAAAGGTTGCATTTCTAAATATATTAAAGGACAAACCGAGTCAGCCTAGTCTGAAAAATAAACACCTCGATGATTCCAAATTACAGCCAATCCGTCATCCATTTATGTACGTTGGTGTTGCCACTGAGGTTGTTTTTGAAAGGTTTGTCAGCTATTTGAAGTTAACTTCTTAGGCGGCAATGCAATGTTTTTATGGAGAGTGAAATTTTAATGGGAAAAACAAGGGTATGTCTAGCACCTGCCATTTGGAAAAAAATCTTTTGTATACCCACTACTATCCCGGAAACGGCTGAAGCGATTTGGATGTTGCCAATACAAGCCGTTTATGGGGCTGCCTCCTAATCCCGTTTCGTATATTACTTCGTACATCGACTAATATCTCGGGAACAGCTGACGCGAATTGGAACAAGTTTGGCGTATATACATATATACATACATACATACTTTCGGACCACTTACGGACCTCTTTGTGTCACTTGCGGATCATTTATGGACCACTTTCTGTGGTACTTTGAGACCACTTTGGGACCAGTTTCGGACCACTTATGGACCACTTTTTGCCACTTTTGGACCGCTTTTGGACCAGTTGCGGACCACTTTGCGTCACTTTCAGCCCATTATGAACTACTTTCGTACCACTTTGTTTCATTTTTGGACAACTTATTAACCACTTTCGGACCAGTTGCCGA
>CAXKVI010000003.1:11271673-11273410 GCA_964058755.1 Campiglossa producta
TAAATTGTATTTGAAAAAAAAAAAATTGCAGAGCTTTTGAATATTTTTAATATATTTGAATTCAGTCGTTGTGCCAACCACAATAATTTAAAGCTTGGCAAATCAAAAAAAAAAAAATAAAAAAAGTTTTCATTTTTTGCCACCTTTATACGTTAAAATGTATAGTACCTGTCCAAAATGATTTCAAAATTACTCTAAAATAATCGCAAAATAATTCCATAATGATCGCAAAAAGACCCTTAAATGTTCCCAACATGATTCGAAATTGAACCCAAAACGACCCAAAAATGACCCCAAAATGATTCAGAAATGATTCTCAAAGACACCAAAAGCACCCTTAAATGTACCCAAAATGATCCGAAAATGGACGCAAAATTAACGAAAAATGATCCCAAAATAATCCTAAATTAATTCCAAAAAGACCCCGAAAAGACACTCAAATGTTCAAAATGATCCGAAAATGACCCCAAAATTATCCGAAATTAATCCAAACTTAAACCCAGAAAGATGAAATAGCTCCAAAATTATCCCAAAGTGACCCCTAAATGATTTCAAAATGATCCTAAAATAATCCAAATATGATTTCAAAAATATACAATATATTTTGGGATCACTTTAGGATAATTTTGGGGCTATTTTAAGATCATTTTGGGTTCGATTTTGGATTAATTTGGAACAATTTTGGGGTCATTTCGAATCATTTTGGAGTCATTTTGGATTAAATTTCGGGAACATTTCAGGGTTCTTTTGGGGTCGTTTTTGGGATTATATTAGAATTATTTTAGGGCCATTTTGGGATAATTTTTGGATAATTTTGGGATCATTTTAGGATCATTTTGGGGTCATTTTGAGATCATTTTGTGATCATTTTTGGGTCGATTTGGCTTCAATTTCGGATCATTTTCGGAACAGACCCTTCTTTTTGGGGTCGTTTTGAGATCATTTTTGATAAGTTAACTTACCGCAAAATTAAAAATAAAATAATTATTTCTATTGCAAGTATTTACATTTTATTTCAAATCTTGTGTGAAAGGTTTGCAATTATTTTTTAATTTAAAACCATCTGAACATACATACATAAGTAGATTTTGATTTAAAAAAAAACTCGACTCAAAGTTGTAGTTCGAAATCATTTATGGACAACCTGATTGATTTTCTTCTGTGAGTCCTTGCGTGTTTATTTTTTGTGCTGCCAAAGCAGCCTTTGCTGTGTTTATAGTAGCAGCTGATGGGGTACGGCTACTAGTGAGGATCGTAATGTACTCTGCAAAATTGTAAAAAAAGAAAAAAATATTTGACACAGTTTTCAAAATTTAAAATACACATACGAGTATAATGTAGGTAAATTAGTTGAGTAAACGCAAAAATAAAAGGAATGGAATAAACACGTTTTTGGCTTAAGACACAAACGTGTGGTACCTATTCCATAAACTTAGTATAAGCATAACACAAATCACTTACGTGTGTTTGCGTTATCTTTTTCGTCGCATGTGAATACGACTGCATGCTCGCTGCTGTAACTTATGATATAATCGGTGAATACACTACCAAAAGCTGTGAAGTAACAAAATAATAAATAGTAATTTTTATTTTATTTATTAAGAAATGTTCTATGAATAGATGGCAAATATATGTAATAAAAAAAAAAAAATTGTTAAGAAAGCGTCTGTTATTGCTGTGCGATATTGGTGGAAAAGTAAAATACAAAATCACAGCGAAAAAAAATGTAGGCACACG
>CAXKVI010000003.1:11273610-11276110 GCA_964058755.1 Campiglossa producta
GTTGTCCCATAATCCTGGTAGTAGCAAACAAATGAAGCTTTTGTGTAGTTTATGGACAAAGAGATTTTTTTTTGCTAGAGCTTCAAATCTAAGAAATCCTTCGAATGTGTGTAGGTATTACACACACTCACATACACACACAAATTGACATAGAAAATCACGCAAACGCATAATTTGTGTTAAGCTCACCCACATTAAAGATTATGCTCTTATAAACTCCACATTCCCCCTCGTCTACATGACTGACCGTTTCAAAATTTACCCAGCTATTGAAATCTCAATTCAACTGATGGGTCAATTTGATAAAAGTTGCCAAACAAATGAAAGATAAATATCATACACTTTTGGCATATTTAGGTTAATCGATTTTGTTATTTTTGTTGTTGCTGAAAATTTTGTGTGGATAATTTCCATGTGTGCAAATATGCAAATATTCGTTCTTCTCTTTAAATTAGGTAAACTTGCAAAGGCGATTATGTAATGGATTGCGCAAGTTTAATTGGGCCTCTGATGAGAAGATATGTGATGGATGATGCTTGACACTACAATTTTAGCAACGAACCATATTCTTATCAAATTCCACATTCGAGAAAGGCTATACGAATACATAATCTGAGTCAGAGAACTGACAGATGACGGGTGTGCTAGACCCTACCTTTGTAAGACTAAGGCTATCAATCTATAGGTACAATACATCATATACATTTGAATATGATAAGGAAAAAGTGTCCTTTAAACTCAGCGACCTCATTGGGGACGTAGGTCTTGTACATTACCTGACTTGACTCGATGACTATTTTGTGGCTATTTACTTTGGTTACAATCATAGTAGTATGTGCGGAAGAATTAAGCTTTCTTGATCATGCTTACCTGAGCATTTCATGTCAGTGGCCGCAGTTTAGCTATGAAGTCTTCCTAATATGAGGATGGTAGTTTTTTAATGATAAAAATTAATTCGAATAAGACACCACCCATTTTTAATTCGTCTTGTACTTAGCATTTTTGTTTCTAAATTCTACGGAAGTCTGTTGACGGCTCTGGTGATATTGGCCCACAATTTTAGGCTTGAGGTAGGAAAAGTTTCCGTAATATTTTTCAGGTTTGCATGGGTCACTGTGGGAAAATAATGGTGATAAGTCTTATGGTGCTAGAAGAGTCCTTTATAGTTTATTTTACTTTATTGATTTCTTTACTTTGTCAATGGTTTTACCTTAGAGCTTCCTAAGTGGACTATTTTATTTTCTAGTTCCTTTCACTATAAAGTTTTTTTTTGGTTTATGGTTTCTTTTACTCCATACTTTTGTTTACTTTATAATTTATTTTACTTTAAAGTTTCCTTTTACTCTTTAGTTTCTTTTACTTTCAGGTTTCTTTCACTTTATAGTTTATTTTACTCTATAGTTTTTTTTACTTTATAGCTTCTTTTACTTCATAGTTTCTTTCACTTCATAGTTTCTTTTATTTTATAGTTTCTTTTACTTTAAAGCTTTCATTACTTCATAGTATATTTTACTTTAAAGTTTCTTTCACTTTGAAATTTCTTTCACTTTAAAGTTTCTTTGACTTTATAGTTTTTTTTTTTGCTTTATAGTTTCTTTTACTTTGAAGTTTCTTTCACTTTATAGTTTCTTTTACTTTAAAGTTTCCTTCACTTTTTAGTTTTGTTTTTACTTTAAAGCTTCTTTTATTTATAATTTCTTTATTTTTTTAGTTTTTTTTACTTTATAGCTTCTTTTACTTTACAGTTTCTTTTACTTTATAGTTTCTTTTACTTTATAGTTTCTTTTACTTTAAAGTTTCTTTTTTTTAGTTTTGTTTTTACTTCAAAGCTTATTTTACTTCATAGTTTCTTTTAATTTAAAGTTTTCTAATTTACCATCTCTTCTATATTATAGTTCTAACTTCATATTTTTTTATATTATATTACAGTTTATCTATATATATAATCTTCCTAATATATAAAATTGGATGTTTGTACGTATGTATGTATGTAGCTTATGGACTCCAAAACTACACGGCCGATTTTCTTTAAATTTTCGGGATATGTTAGTAGGAGCCTGGAGAGTGTTTATGAAAAGTTTTTTTGAGGGAAGTGGACCCGGGACCGCCCTATTCGAAACTATCGTATAAATGGCTGCGTTTACTTGAAATTTTGTATGTAGGTAGCGTTACGCTTAGGTTAAAGTATGTTATAATGTTTCTCTGAGAAGTGGGCCAGGGACCGATCAATTCTAAACAATCGTATTTATGGCTCGATTTGCTTTAAACTTGGTCTGTTAGTAGCTATCTACTTAGATTAAGATATCGGATAAATTTTCTTCCGGAAAGTGAGCCCAGGACTGACTTATTCTAAACTATCCTATAAATAGTTTGATTCACTTGAAATTTGGTATGTATGTAGCGTTTTCCTTGATGTTTCTTCCGGGAAGAGGATAAGGGACTGATCTATGAATAATCGTATTTATGCCTCGATTTGATTGAATTTTGTCGTGTAAGTAGC
>CAXKVI010000003.1:11281110-11291110 GCA_964058755.1 Campiglossa producta
CCTTCCCTTCCCTTCCCTTCCCTTCCTTTCCCTTCTATTCCCTTCCCTTCCCTTCTTTTCCCTTCCCTTCTATTCCCTTCCCTTGCCTTCCTTTCCTTTCCCTTGCTTTATTTCCTCTTGCTTTCCTTTGCCTACCTTTCCTTTCTTTTTCTTTCCTTTTTATTTCCCTTCCATCCCTTTTTTCTTTCCCTTTTGATTTCCATAACTTTCCTACTTCCATCGTTTTCTTCAATTAAATTTCCTTACCTTTCATCCAAATCAACATCCATAGTCCCGAATTTTGTGTCCCATATATCTTACTCCTTACATACTACATGTTACACGTAACTTTTTCTGGATGACCCTCAGCACAAAGATGTCTTTACATCAAAAACAACTTATTTTCATTGAAAAAAAAAAAACATTCTTCATTTTAAAATTAAACACCACGTGATGTTCAATTGACATGTCATAAGTAATGTTGACGCTATTTCAATTTCAATTAGGACATAAAATCAATGACTATATTGCCCAATTTACTACTCTTTACAAAATTTCAATTAGGAAATTTCCATTTGCGATGCGAAATAAAGTCAATTGACAATATTTCCCTGGACCTTGCTACCTGTCACCAGAAGAACTGTTTAGAAATAGATATTAAACTTTTGCAGAATTTAAACCCGTAAAAAATTATTTCGTGCGAGGTAAAGAGGCACCAGCTTCATTTCTTAACAACATCTGTTCACAAACTTTTAACACGCACAGTATAATTACTCGTCACTCGCTACAAATCAGGCAGCCAGCAAAAAAATCACACACATACATCACCTAACGGTATTTCGTTTACTCGCTGTCAGCAAGCAAACAAAAACTTTCTCTCACTCGCTACCTGAACTCTCTCTTGAATTGAACGTTACTACGCCGACTCACCATTTTTGCCGGTACTCAGTTCGATAAACAAACACACTCTACACTACATAATTACTTGTAAATGTAATGTTCACCCACTGTCTGGTCGCTCTGTCTTGGCTTTGTCGGTGTGTGCTCGAGTAAATAAATATTGCAAGTATTTGGGAAAGCCACTTGAATTCGTTAATTTTGCTTAAGTGAGTGCAATTGTAAATGGAGTTGCGAAATATTTCGTATGTTTGTGTAGGATTTTGAAGGAAAAGAAAATGTTTGTATGCGCTAAATTTATTTAAGTAGAGTTAGGGTAGAATAAACTGTTGATGATGACAATGATGTTGATGAAGATGAATGAATTTGAGTTCAATTTATTAATTCAGGTATTATTTGTAGAAGAATTTATGAGGGGAGAATACTTAAAGTATTTTGCAGAGTTTGTTATGTTTTATTTTAGTTGATTTAATTTGTTAGTGTTAGAGTTTTATGAGGAAATTTTGTCAGAGGTGCTGATGGATGAGAGGTTTTTATTTTTTGTTTTGGTAGACCAAATATATTTTAAAATGAAAAATAAAAAAAAGTGGGAGGGAAAATAAAAAATATGAAATAACATCTAAAAAATTAAAATAAAAAATAAACAAAAAAAAAATTTAATTAACTAAAAAAATATAAATAAAAATAAAAATCAAGAAAAAAAAATTTTCATATAATAGAAAAAAAAAATTTGGCAAAATAAAAAAAAATAAAAAAAAAAAATAAAATAAAATAAAGTAAAAAAATAGAAGTATATTGGAACGATTTTTCGTCATCCCTTGTCAATTTTGGTTTTGTAACAAACCAGTTTCGGCGATCCGCCATCTTCAGTGTTTGATTTCAAAAGATGATTTGAGGAAAAATCGTTCCAATATACATCTAGTATCCACCCTGTAGGAAAACACAAATCCAAATAAACTAAAAAAAAATAAAAAAAAAATAATAAAAATAAAAAAGAAAAAAAACAATGTGAAATAAAATAAAAAATAAATAAAATAAATTAAAATAAAATTAAGAAAAATAAACTAACATAAAAGCAAAACAAAAAAAGAGTAAAACAAAATTAAAAATAATGATAGAATAAAAAAAAATAAAAAAATTAGAAAAAAAACAATAAAGAAAAATAAAATAAATTAGAATCATAATAATTAAATTAAATAAAATATAATAAAATAATTTTAAGTTAAATATAAAACTGAATAAAAAAAACTAAGTGAAATAAATAAAATAACTAAAATAAAGCAAAATAAAAAAATTAAAAAATTAAGAAAAAATAAAAAAATAAAAGAAAAATAAAATGAAATGAAAAAAAAAAAAAAAAATAAAAAAAAAAAAAAAAAAATAAAGTAAAATAAAAAAAACAATATGAATAAAATAAAAAAAAAAATAATAATGTGAAATAAAAAAACATTTAAATAATGTTAAACAAAATAAAATAAAATAATTTTAAGTTAAATATAAAACTGAATAAAAAAGTTAAGTAAAAAAAAAATTAGTTATTAAAATAAAGTAAAAAAAAAACTAGAAAAAAAAATATAAAAAAAAATTAAAAAAAATAGAAAAAAAAATAAAAAAAATTAAATAAAATAAAAAAAAATAAAATAAAAATAAAAAAAAAATAATTTAATATAAAATGAAAAAAAAATTTTATAAAAAAGAAATAAAAAAAAAAAAAAAAATTAAATAAAAAGAAACAAACAGTATAAAATACGAAAAAAAAAAAAAATAAAACAAAGAATAAAAAAAAATTAATATTAAATTAACTAAAAAATTAATATTAAATTTAATAAAAAAAAATTAAAAAAAAATTAAAAAAATTGGAAACAAACAAATTGAAAAAAAAATTAATTAGAATCAATAAAATAAAATAACAAAATAAAGAAAAAAAATAAAAAATTTCAGGAAATAAAACAATTTAAATATAAAACTGAATAAAAAAAATATAATAACTAAAATAAAATTTAAAAAACAAAAGAAATTAAATTAAATAAAAAAATAAAAATTAAGTAAAAAAAATTAAATAACATTAAATAAAGTAAAATTAACTGAAATAGAATGAAATATAAAATTAAATAAAACAAAGTAAAATAAAACAAATAATTAAAAAAAATTATAGGATTCTGGAAGAACATTTCCGTTGTTAAATCGATGGAATTCCAGAGAGATAAGAGGACTTTTTTTTTTACTCTACACACACATAATTTCATAGATACAGCATTCTATCAAAACAAAATTCCTTTCTATTCATTCAAGCCCTTGTGAATCAGCTGTTTTTGCAAACAAAAACCCCAAACACACACACACTTAGCTACTCGTTGACTCTGCACTTCAATTAATCAAACAACTCTCTCTTTGCCACTACACATAGAGTGCTACACGAACCAAATTACAAAAATACGACTCCTGGTTCTAGCTCTAAAATCTCGTTTACACACCTGGAATTCCATTCCGAATTGTGAGTGCTGTCATTTTGCGCCTACAGGAATTTACGCTCTTTCGGAGTATGGGGAATAATACCGAATATTTTTGCACATAGCACGAATAATGCAAAACAATTCGTATATAACGAATAGCTACGAGTTGCAAATATACGAGTCTTTAACGCTCGCGTTATTCACCACACTTCATAGGTGTGTTGTAGAGAGTGCATGCGTATGTGCAAGTGTTTTTATGAGTGTTTGTGTGAATAACATCAAACTTCCTGTTGAAAAATGTAAATGTATACGCTCCAACTGTGTTGTGTACTTCCTGTGCCAGGATACCAAATTCAGTTGAGCTTTAGTTATCGTGCGAAAAGGGTGTAACTACGGTTGAAAGTCGTATGAAATTGATACACTTTTTTTCACGCAAAGCAATTAAATGCAAAAAGTGTATACAAAAATTGATGTTAATCTAACTGAATAGAATTTTGATGATAAAAATGGAGATATTAAATTAAAGTGGTAAAGAGAAGTGTTCAAATTTAATAATGCTTTAAAGTGCGAGAGGGAATTTTTGTGTGCCTGGCCGCTTTGGCCAGTAAAGCGATTTCGGGAAAGCGGAGCATATAATCATAGAGAAATCGCAAAACAATTTCCATTTAAATTAAAGCAATTAATTTTTTAAAACGTTTAAATCTAACTATAAATCACTTCACCGCTGCCTACCTTTAGGCGCTTAAGCCAACTAAAACAATTTACGCCATCAATACTCACAGTATGTCGCGTTTAATCGCCCGATACGCGCCGCGCGCTATGCTTCAATCGTAATCACATTTAACCAGTTTGTCGTGTCGGTATAATTTTGTCAACGTTGGCTGATCATTGAAGGCGTTCTATCATGAAACATTCGTTAATTGCTTTGATTTGTCGTGGCAGTTTAGCGTAGGCGAACCATAAGCTATAGGTGTATGTCGTACTGCAAGACTCGTTTATAGCACTGCTTGTCTTGTTAACCAAATCCAATTTTGGGTTAAGTGCTGAAATTAATTGTTTCTGTTTAATGCTAGAGCGACAGTCATCAAGGAGTTAGACGGTGTGAGGCAGTTAATTGTATTAAAATGTGAATTGAATGCTAGTAAAATTGTGAGCTTTCAGTGAACTTTGATGGTTGAGGTGGCCTAGAGTGTAAGCAAAACTTGAGCGCCTAAAAGGAGGCTACATTTAATGGAAATCCCTCGAAAAGTTACTTGCAAGGAATTTTTTTACTCACCAAATTTCAGTAAATATTTTAAACACACTTTAAATATAAACTCAGCGCTTGAGGATAGGCCACGGTTTTCGAAATCACTTTTCTTACGTGTAAAAGAAAAGGACTTTGAAGTGAGTGGTTTTTGATGGCAATCGTGAGGAAAGTAAGAATCCTATGAAAGAGCTCACAAACTCAATTTGGAGTGTAAAATATCGAAAAAATTATTTAGATATTTACAGTGAAAATGTGCAAAAAAAGTTTGTGCGCCTAAAATTAGGCTGCGTTTACTAGAAATCGCGCTTTACATTAGACAAGTTTTTTAAACACAAGAAAGTTTTACGCTATAACAAGTTTTCAAGAAAAAAGATTTTTGAAGAAGTGCAAATCAGCATAACCAACTTGAATCATGAATACGGCGCCTTAGGATAGGCTACAGTTTATAAATCGTAAAATGTTAAACTGGAAAATTGTAAAATCCAAACAATAAATAAGCAGTTCATTACACTTAAACTAATCGTATATCGATTTAAGAATGTACCGAATAAAAAATAAATACCTATATCAAGTTTAAAAAGTGTAAATATATGTAAAATCCAAACTCACAGGATATGGTATTCCTGTGTAAATTCAAAAATATATTAAAAAAAAATTAAATTAAGAAAAATATGTCCTCTAATCAAAACAACGAAATATTTCTAGTTAATATGTACCACCATTATTCAAAAGAGTAACCAAAAAAACCAAAAACCTACTTAAAATGATATTGCCAGATCTATTTTTTCACATCGTTAATAGCGGCAAATGCATTACAAAGCGACGCACCAATGCCAGTCAACATATGGATTTACGTTTCATCTTCATTTTTTTGCTGCTCAAGTGGTCGTATGTTCAAGGTAAGCCAAAAAAAAAACGTAATAAACTTTTCCAAAAAAAAAAAAAATACAAAACACTTTATCCCAAAAAAAAAACGCTAAAGACGGCCAATGCTAAACCAATTTAACTCCAAATGAAATTGATAAGATATGAAGAAATTTTCCTTAAATTTTTTACACCGTCGACAACCTCAAATACCGGGGCTGTAGCCAAGATTTTTCGGAGAGTATAATTAATTTTGAAATTAAATTAGTGGGAGGTGGTAGAAATTAATCTCATATACATGCATAACTCCTCTCCAAATTTCAGTAGTCTAACCTAAATACTTCCATAGATATCGACTGTGAAGTATTTCATTCGTATGGGAGGCGCCACGCCCCATTTTTTGTATCCCTAGTTTTTTTTGGAGGTGGTAGGGACCGATCTCATATCGTCGCTTCCAACGAAAACTAACACGGTTCAGTTTTCTGCATCGAAGACTAACACACTTCGTTCTCTGTGTCGAAACTTACACACGCAGAGAACGAAATGTGTCAGTCTTCGACGCAGATAACGAAGTGTGTTAGTCTTTGACGCAGAAAACTGAAGTGTGTTAGTCTTCGACGCAGATAACGAAGTGTGTTAGTTTTCCACGCTAACTGAACTGTATTAGTCTTCGTTGGGAGCGACGATATAACCCCTCAACAAATTTCAGTGGTCTAACCTAAATACTTCCAGAGATATGAAGTATGAAAAATTCCATATAAATGGAAGGTGCTTCCCCGCCTTTTTCTTTATCCTCAGTTTTTTTGGAGGCGGTAGGGATAGCTCTCATATAACCCCTCAACAAATTTCGATTAATCTCATATAACTTCTCTGAAAATTTCACTGTTCTAACCTAAATACTTCCAAAGATATTGACTATGAAGTATTTCATTCGTATGGGAGGTAGTCTAACGTTTTAGTGAGATTGATCTCAAAAGTCAGTCCATATGGAAAATCCCTGTGTTGTTGGTATTCTCCATATAGCAGAATTCCGGGCTAACACTCCTAAACCGAACCCTTTATTCCTCCTCAATCCATTTTGATGACTTGATGACTTTTTATGTTCAGCTAAGCGACCTGGCATAGGCTATCCAGGATAGGATAGCGTTCTCTAGCCCGAAGAACCTGATTCGTTGTGCCTTGCCTCGCAAGTTCGTCTGCCCTACAGTTTCCTTCAATGTTCCTGTGTTCTGGGACCCATGTGATGTGTTGTTGTTGTTGTAGCCATACTTTTCCCTGTCCAGTCGGAAGATCCACTTATAAAAAGTTACGTGACAGACCAGACAGGGGTTTTACGGGTGTTGACAGTCCTTTGCCGGATGAATCCGGTACGTTCTGGTACTCCGTTGCGGTACTGCCCGACACTCTTGGGAACGATTTCGTGGATTTTAGTCGCGTCTTACGACCGGCATACCTACCTCGGGCATATTCTAAACCCCTAACCCGCACGGGTTGAGGTGCACGCAGTTCTGTTGGACCATCTCTCGACGACAGCTGACTGTCAGTTCAAAGTTGAACGAGTTAGAGCCAGGGGATTTGATGGCCGCTTGTGCCGAAAGTGCGTTTACCTATCCAAGCCACGGCTTCCATTATTGGCGATACTTAAGCCTGGAAGACGCCGCAATGATCAAGTAGTCTGAAGGAGGGCTCAATTTTCTGATAATCTGAATAAACCCCTCCTCCATCTCTGCCGTCCAATTTCAATCCGTCGATGTATATGGAAGTGCCGCCATTTATAGCGGGTCAGCGATCCGTAATTTCCCAAACTTCCCTGCTGGGAACATTTAATTTGAAACTGCTATATCCGATTGTGGTGGCCGCACAAAGATCTGTGCTATTGCTTACGTACTTAAAAAAGCCATCGCATTATCAGGTATTTCTTAAATGGGTCGGCGTTGTGGAAGCGAATAAGTTTAGCCGATAACAGCTTTTCTAATAATTACGTCAATCGATTAACCAACTAGATCGAGCTCCAATACAAATGTTAATTGTGATAACTAGCAGTTTTCTAATATTCTCACATCCCATGGGTGTAATCGTCTTGCAGCCGAGTTCTATTTCCAAACTTATATCGTCGCTCGCTTACCAGAGGCATGAATGTGCCAATTTGCCGGATTTGAGTTAATAGGCTCATGTGATTATCCTCTCTTTTCTCTACGATTCACGACAATCCTGGCTTTCCAAAGTACAAGGAACCCCCGGAAATTGGAAATGCCATTTTTATGAATGTCTAGAATAAGTAGTTTTATCTTTGAAAATTGTGCCAGAAAAACGATTCTTTTTAAATTTTTTTAAATTTTCGTTTGCCAGAAACATGAATGTGTACTAAATTGTTACGTATACGCCATGGTGTCATGACAAATTTTTGCGAAAAGCTTAGGTTCGCGATAAGAAGAAAACTTCAAAAGTTCCTAACGATCCCATGTGTGTTAAAAAAGTTATTCGGTCCCAAGAAATCGAGAAAAGTCCAAAAAACAATTTTTTTTCAGGACTTCTTTAAGACTTTTCTCGACTTTTGACCCGGAATAACTTTCTCCTTAGGGATTGATGGGGAATTTTGAAGTTATCTTTCTGACGGCGAACCTAAGCTCTTTTCGAAAATTTGGCTCGAAAGTCTGCAGTGATCAAAAACAGAAATATTTCTCAGCATATACGCGTTAACTTGACCTAGAAAATGGACAATTATCACCTTTCCTTTTCACATCTCCATACATTCCCACGCATAGGTACATGACTGACCTAACTCATAAAAAAGTTTTCCGAAAAAACTTTCATATAAAAAAGTTTTTGCTGCCTCATTGAACACGTACAGAACATTAAACACAGTAATTTTACGTGTCCTTTGCTGACTTTCGAGGGGCAGTTTTATTAATGCTTGAAGAAAAAAAGAAGAAACGGACAAAAGCGTCGAAATGACTTGTTCAGATGTTTATGTATAGGTAGTTAAGTAAGAAGAAGCTAATGTAAATGTGCTTATAGATTTCGATTGTGACCATACGAGCTTAAGTTATTCTAGGGACATCACCTGCGTGTGAAGGAAAATATAACAACATTGGAACTGGTTTGGACACAAACAAAGATGGTTTCTGTATTATTTGGAAAAAGTCTAAGGTATGAAGAGCGAAGAACGAAGAAAGACCACGAAGAAGCCCCAAGAGAGTTCAAGTCATCCTAAACTTGTTGTTTCCATTTCGGTCGAGCCTCCCCTTCCTCTGCTGCCGAATTCGGATAGGAAAACCTTCTGTGCTGGAGCTTCTTTGTCCATTTGCACAACATGACCCAGCCAGCGGAGCCTTTGGGTTTTAATTCGCTGTACTATGGTCAGGTCTGCGTAAAGCTCGTACAGCTCAATGTTAAATTTCCTTCGATACTCGACGTTGGCTTCACGGGAAAGAAAATAAATCTTCCGGAGAACTTTTTTCTCAAATACTTCAAGGGCCATCTCATCTTCGCACTTGACACTGTCCATGATTCCGAGCCGAGGGCTGGTATGATGAGTGAGAGACTTATAGAGCGTGATTTTTGTTTGTCGAGACTTTACTTCTCAATTGCCTACTTACAAAGTAACACTTGTTGGCAAGAGTAATTCTCCATGGCGTATACGTAACGTTGTGCTACATATTCGTGTTTCTGGCACAATGAAAATTTTAAAAAATTTAGAAATACAATTTTTAAACATTTTCGTTGCGCCAAAAATATGAATGTGCTACAGATTCATGCTACTAAAACTTATAGATAAAAGATGTCAGTCTCAATTTTCTGAAATGTATCCAACTCACCTTATAATGTAAGTGCCAGCTAACAAAATCCTCTGAGAATGACCTTAACTGAAAATTGGGTTACAAGCAGTCAAAAGCAATAAATGCCAGAAAAAAAGTGAAAAACAAGAAGAAAAACATGGCTAAAAGCAAAAAAACCCAAAATTGCACACTTTTTGGCACAATGTTTCGCAGCAAAAATTGGCTTCCCACAGCAACAACGCCAACAAAAAAATATTCAAGTTTTATATCCAGCATATCGATTTGATATCTTACCTTTGGCGCTGGAGAATAAAATTGTTGTAATCAATATGCAGGACTCGCAAACGTGAGCAAATAAAATGTATATGCCTTCTGACTGCAGGCTACTAGGCCATTAAAGTTAAGACCTACCTACATACATAAATAATCGTTAAAAGTTGTGAAGTTGAGATGTAGAGAGAGAGAGAGAGAAGAATATATAAATAATTATTTGGCAGCAAAGTTGCCTTAAAATGTAGCGGAGTGAAAAATTGTTGCTTTCAAAAAGAAAGTTTTGTGGTTGATTTTTGTTGGAGGTACACTTTGAAAGTGAATGAAATCTTAGAATGCCAAGTATACATGAATGTCAGTGGTATAGTCAGTCGTTAAGGAAAGGCGGGGTCAATTGTCATTTAAGGGGGTTTTAGCCCCCCCAAAATTTATAGCTAACAGTGTCACTTAAAAAAAGTATTATCATCTTACTAGGGATGTAGAACTTTAAACGTTTTCTTTGTTAAAAT
>CAXKVI010000003.1:11293610-11299982 GCA_964058755.1 Campiglossa producta
AAAAAATAAATATAATATAAAATTAAAAATAAAAAAAATTCAAAAAAATTAGATAAAATAAAAAAAGCTAACTAAAAAAAAAAAATGAAAAAAAAAAAAAATAAAATAAAAAAAAGGACGTGTGGCACTCGGGGACTGCCGCGGTAAAGCTATTGCATATCACTTTTTATCAACTCATGCAATTATAGTATTTATGAAAACTCAATAAGCATATTTATGACTTTAGAGCAGTACAGCCTTAAACAGTTAACAGTATAGCCTATACAGCTCCAATTTTATGTACAACGTCACGCTGTTAGTAGTATAGCCTAAATTTAGGCAATGCTTACAGATCCAATTTTAATGTAATGTAAAGTACAGCTCCAATTTTATGTAATCGCCATATTGCTAACGTCATACGCCTTAATGTAGGCAACGCTTATATTTATTTTTGTCAAGTTATGTTACTAACGCCGAACCTTTTAACATTGAAAAAAGTCCGTTACTACGAACTTTTTTCACATTAACATTTTTTTCATTTCACTCCCACCGCCGAGGCCTGCGACAAAATCGATGCAATAGCTTAAAAAATTAATAAAATAAAAAAACTTAAAAAGTAACATAAAATTTGGCAAAATATAGTAAAAAAATACTTTAAATTAAATTAAGTAAAATAACATAGTTAAAATAAAATAAAAATTAATTATTAATTAATAAAGTTCAGTACTCAAAGTCTAGTCAAAATAGTGGTTAAGTAACAATAACTACCGCAGAGCCAAATTTGGGTAGATAGACATAAAAAAGTTATTCGGTGTCAAATGTAAAAATTTTAGGTTTTAGGAGTTTTCTCGAAAACGGTAAGTTTTTTTTCGAAAAATTATAAAATAAAATAAAATAAAATAAAATAAAATAAAATAAAATAAAATAAAATAAAATAAAATAAAATAAAATAAAATAAAATAAAATAAAATAAAATAAAATAAAATAAAATAAAATAAAATAAAATAAAATAAAATAAAATAAAATAAAATAAAATAAAATAAAATAAATTAAAATAAAATAAAATAAAATAAAATAAAATAAAATAAAATAAAATAAAATAAAATAAAATAAATAAAATAAAATAAAATAAAATAAAATAAAATAAAATAAAATAAAATAAAATAAAATAAAATAAAATAAAATAAAATAAAATAAAATAAAATAAAATAAAATAAAATAAAATAAAATAAAATAAAATAAAATAAAAATAAAATAAAATAAAATAAAATAAAATAAAATAAAATAAAATAAAATAAAATAAAATAAAATAAAATAAAATAAAATAAAATAAAATAAGATAAAATAAAATAAAATAAAATAAAATAAAATAAAATAAAATAAAATAAAATAAAATAAAATAAAATAAAATAAAATAAAATAAAATAAAATAAAATAAAATAAATAAAATAAAATAAAATAAAATAAAATAAAATAAAATAAAATAAAATAAAATAAAATAAAATAAAATAAAATAAAATAAAATAAAATAAAATAAAATAAAATAAAATAAAATAAAATAAAATAAAATAAAATAAAATAAAATAAAATAAAAATAAAATAAACGAAATAAAAAAAAATCTTAATAATAAATAAAATACAAAAAAAAATTTAAAATAAAAAAACGAGAAAAAAAATTAAAAAATGGAACTAAAATAAAAAAAACATAGGGTATAAAAAAAATAAAATAAAATAAAATGAAGTAAAATAAAATTTAATAAAAATAAAAAAAATTCAAAAAAATTAGATAAAATAAAAAAAGCTAACTAAAAAAAAAAAATGAAAAAAAAAAAAAATAAAATAAAAAAAAGGACGTGTGGCACTCGGGGACTGCCGCGGTAAAGCTATTGCATATCACTTTTTATCAACTCATGCAATTATAGTATTTATGAAAACTCAATAAGCATATTTATGACTTTAGAGCAGTACAGCCTTAAACAGTTAACAGTATAGCCTATACAGCTCCAATTTTATGTACAACGTCACGCTGTTAGTAGTATAGCCTAAATTTAGGCAATGCTTACAGATCCAATTTTAATGTAATGTAAAGTACAGCTCCAATTTTATGTAATCGCCATATTGCTAACGTCATACGCCTTAATGTAGGCAACGCTTATATTTATTTTTGTCAAGTTATGTTACTAACGCCGAACCAACATTGAAAAAAGTCCGTTACTACGAACTTTTTTCACATTAACATTTTTTTTCATTTCACTCCCACCGCCGAGGCCTGCGACAAAATCGATGCAATAGCTTAAAAAATTAATAAAATAAAAAAACTTAAAAAGTAACATAAAATTTGGCAAAATATAGTAAAAAAATACTTTAAATTAAATTAAGTAAAATAACATAGTTAAAATAAAATAAAAATTAATTATTAATTAATAAAGTTCAGTACTCAAAGTCTAGTCAAAATAGTGGTTAAGTAACAATAACTACCGCAGAGCCAAATTTGGGTAGATAGACATAAAAAAGTTATTCGGTGTCAAATGTAAAAATTTTAGGTTTTTAGGAGTTTTCTCGAAAACGGTAAGTTTTTTTCGAAAAATTACCTGAAACCAAGTTGTAGACCTGGAAATTCTGTACAAATATTGTCCTGGCATTTTTTTTTTAAGATTAACCATTCCTGAGATATCGCAATTATAAAATTAGCTCTGGAAATTTGGTATGGGGTTTTCAGAATTTTTCTCGAAAATGTTAGATGCGTAGAAAAAGTTTCTTTTACCGCTTATTTGGGACGTGGCGATTCCCCATCAACAATGAAAAAAGTTATTTTTGTAGAGCCTGTAGTTCTCAAGATTTTCTTCATGCAAAATATCAAACAAAACCAGTCCGATAAATTTAGTTTATCCTGAGCTTGGGTTCACCATCAGGAAGAAAACTGCAGAAGTCCCCTTAAATCCCATTTGTGCTAAAAAAGTAAGTCGGGGACAATAGTCGAGCAAAATCCAAAATTCAAGTTTTTTTTTTTATTTTTTTCGAGTTTTGACTCCGACCAACTTTTTAAGCACAATTTTTTTGGTTTACGTATACAAAATATTTCTAAGTATACTAAAGTTTCCGAGAAAAATCCTGAAAAGTCCATTTTTCATATATGTAATTTCCAGAGTTATTTTACAATCGCTATATTTCAGAACTGGTTATTTTTAGAGAGAAAATATTGGTACAGAATTTTCAGGTATACATCTACAGAAATACATATCAGTTTAAAAAGCATTTTCTACTTCCGATATAACTGCAATTACATATATGTAGTCGGAAAATAAATCCGCAACATCCAAAAACCTTGCTCCCAAATCAAAGTTATGGATCCGCTGCTGAAAATCTTATTCAATGGTTAGGGTGTTGCCAACTTTTAGGCTCAAGTTTTTACATATATGTAATTCCGATCTCTGGCCCTATGAAAACATTTTTAAAGACAACAAAATATGACTCATAAAATTTTTGGTAGTCAGGTTGGTTAAGCGCATGCAATTAAAAAAAAAAGAGAAAAATCAGTAAAGCATCAGATACCATTGAGCGTGAAATTGCCGCAATTGTTGCATACACAAAGGCGCGCTATGTAACCAAATCGGCTAGCAATGTGAGATAAATCACAAAAATTTGAAAAATGAGATGAGTCACAAATAAAGCAGAAAAGGAAAAATTCCAATAAAAAGCGGTAGCATTAAGTGCATTCCATATGTGTAAAAGTATCATGCAAAAATACGATTAGTCTAGCATGAATCCGATTTGGATTGCATAGGGATTTGTGATTAATCTGTTTGCATGGGTTGAATTGATCTCTTTTATTTGAGCATATAAAAAGAGCAGTTTGTCCCTTTTTTTTAGCATATAAGGGGACTCGTACAACCCCGACCATATAACTTAAAAACCCATAAAATAACGTTTTCAACTAAAACTGCGATTAATGCTTTGAATAGTTTCTAGTATACCAACTAGTATTTAGAGCAAAGAGTTTAAAATATTTTACGCATAAAATTTGTTGTTATATATAAAACTCTGTATGGAAGTACAAAGTTGTTGCCGCGAAAGCCCTGCCAGCTATTTGCCCATTCAACAATGCAACTTCGGTTTGGTGTGCATTGCAGCGTAGTTAAACGCTAGTCGGCGGATTTTTCATAAACACATAGTACCTTCGTATATATTTATTCAGCTGTGCTGTTGTGTACGATGACATTGGCCATTGGCTATTTAAATACATACATAGATACATATTCCGTTCATATGTGTATAGGTATGATTTTTTGCAGTGTACAAATATATGGATGTAGCGCCTATATGTATGTGATGCATTTTAGATTGTTTACAACGATAAAGCGCCAGATCAGACAACAAAATGACAGGATATTATTCAATTGAACAGTGTTTACATGGCATAGCACAGGAGAAAAATGCTGTAGATTTAAAATAAAAAGTACAAAAAGGCGCTGTGTACATGCGTACATTAGGCTGTCCTAAAAATGGAAATGAAGTTTTAAAATTTGATTGCATACCCTCTATATCGGTGCGTTCTAGTCTAAACAACAAGTGTGCAATCTTTTATTGTTCTAGGATAACCGTGCTGATTTTTAGTTAAAGTTTTGCCGGCAGCTTATACTAAGTTCGCAAAAAAGTCCACCAAGGCTTTGAAAATTACATAAAGTTAATAGTACCTGGGTGACCGAGCTTGCTCGGTGCTATCAATTTTCCGCTAACTTTACTTACCCAAAATGATTCCAAAATTACCCTAAAATAATCCCAAAATAATCCTAAAATGATCCCAAAACGACCCCAAAAGGAACTTTAAATGTTCCAAAAATGATCGGAAATTGAAGCCAAAACGACCCAAAAATGATCCCAAAATGACCCCAAAAATGATCCTAAAATTATTCCAAAATGACCCCAAAAAGACCCTTAAATGTACACAAAATTATTCGAAATTGCACCCAAATCGACCCAACAATGATCCCAAAATGACCGTAAAATGATTCCAAATTGATCCAAAAATGATTCCAAAACGACCCCAAAAAGATCCTTAAATATACCCAAAATGACCCGAAAATAATCACCAAATAGTCCCAAAACGACCCCAAAAAGATCTTCAATTGTTCCCAAAATCATGCAAAATTGAACCCAAAACAATCAAAAAATTATCCCCAAATGATCCCAAAATGACTCCAAAATGATCCGAAAATTACCCCAAAATTTTCCTAAATTAATCCAAAATTGAACCCCTCAAAATAGCCCCAAAATTATCCCAAAGTGACCCCTAAATGATCCCAAAATGATCCTAAAATAATCCAATATGATCCCAAAAATATACAATACAAATACCAAACGGTAATATGGTAACCCTGGGCGGCAGACCCTATGTCGACGAAAATACCTTTCATTTGATACCCATATTGGCATATCTCGCTCCCTTATTTGAAATAGGTGGCAACCCTGTAGACCCCGAAAGTGGCAATCCCCAATTGGATTGCCTTGAAATCAATCATACTATCTATAAGCCATATTTCATCCAAATCGGTCAAGCTGTTCCCGAGATAGTACCGGATATATAAATATACATCGGTAAGGTGGTAACCCTAGGTGGCAACTCTACTTGAAAATATTTTAGTTGGTATGTCGCCAAAAATACCTTTCACTTGATACCCATATTGGCATATCTTGCTCCATAATTTAAAAAAAATTTAGATAGGTGGCAACCTTGTACACCGCCTCAGTTGGCAACCCTCAAATGAATAGTCTTAGAATCAACCATATCCATATTCATCCAAATCGGTCAAGTGGTTCCCGAGATAGTCTGGCAATAAAAATATACATAAGGTAAAATAAATAAAGCACGGTCAGGTGGCAACTCTATGGGTTACCCTGTTTGAAATTGTCATATTTGGAATACGGTTGAAAATACTTTTCATTTGATACCCATATTGTCATATGTTGCTCCATAGTTTAAAAAAAAATTATTTAAAAAAAAAACTATTTAAAAAAAATTATATAGGGGGCAACCATGTACCCCGCTTCAAGTCGCAACCCCCACCAAGTGGATAATTTTAGAATCAACCATACTATTTATATTCAAAAGTTCATCCAAATCGGCCAAGCGGTTCCCGAGATCGTCTGTATTTGAAGGTGAAAAGCAGTGGAACGACAAAAATAGACCAGAAATTTAGCATTATTTTAGGCGTTTGATTTTGACATATTTTCCGAACTCTACTAAAAACGGATAAAACTCTGGTTAATCTTGTTCGAAGTGTTGACGTATAGATATCACTATTTAATTATGGTAAAAATGCTTCTGCGTGTAAATGTGAGGTCTGAAAAAGGCTGCATACTTTTAGGCACTGTTGATTTTCCAATACTCATCCC
>CAXKVI010000003.1:11300182-11315182 GCA_964058755.1 Campiglossa producta
AAAGGAAAGGAAAGGAAAGGAAAGGAAAGGAAAGGAAAGGAAAGGAAAGGAAAGGAAAGGAAAGGAAAGGAAAGGAAAGGAAAGGAAAGGAAAGGAAAGGAAAGGAAAGGAGAGGAAAAGTAAGGAAAGGAAAGGGAGAGATAGGAAAAGAGAGGATATAAAAGGAAAGGAGATGAAAAGAAGGTCAATGAGAGGAAAGAAGGGTTAGGGAAAGGAAAGGAATGGAAAAGAAAAGTAGAATCGGTAAAGAAATGAAAGTAGAAGGAAAGGAAAGGGATCATATTGGGGTCATTTTGAGGTAATTCTGGGGTATTTTTGGGGTCATTTTGAGGTAATTCTGGGGTATTTTTGGGGTCATTTTGAGGTAATTCTGGGGTATTTTTGGGGTCATTGTGGGATCGTGTTGTACTCATTATGGGTTCATGTTGGGATCGTTGTGGGAGTATTTTAGGATGATTTTAGGATCATCTTGGGGTGATTTTGGGGTCAGGTTGGAGTCCTTTTGGGTTCATATTGGGATAATTTTTGGATATTTTAGAACATCTTGGGGGTGATTTACGGATCATTTTAGGGTCGTTTTTGGGTTCATATTGGGATCATTTTGGGATGATTTTTCGATTGTCAGGATGAAGGCCATTTGGTTAGATTTTAAGTTGGCTTTTGGTAGGAAAAAAATGTCAAAAGTGGCAACTCTGCTCTTCACTTTAACGCTGATTGCCTTTTCGATCTCAAAATATCTTTCAACTACGAATTGGCTGTAGTAACTACGTATTCATAGCTGAGCTTAATGAAATAAGCTCTTAATTTTCATTGATGTAACTATATTAAAAATATTACGTGATGTCGCATAATTATGAGACGAAAGTTGAGCCAGCAAAAAATGAAAAGAAATAAATCTGAATTTTCATACAAACTTGCAGGATACCGAAAAAGCATACATCCTTGTAAATATAAATATGTATATATGCATTGTACTCTGTTTTTTTTTTTTGTCATGAAAAATATGAATAAGGAATACTGCTACACAGTGGTTGCCCTTACCGAAGACTCTGCAAACTGACCACAATCCGACCATTCATTCATTCCTTCATTCATTTGCACAAAGCGTACCGAATGCAAATGGCAAATGAGTGTCGCTACCGCAACAAAAGTACATCAACAATATTTTGATTAAGTTAATTAAGCAATTTTATTTGATATGTGTGTGTGTGTGTGTGTGTGTATGTGGGTTGGTGTGTGGCAAAGGCAACAATGTGACAGTGTTGAAGTGTACACAAAGGGTGTATGTATGTGGTCCGCGAAAGTATGCAAGAAGGCAACAAAATAAACAGCAGCTCCAGCAACAGCAACAACAACACTAATTAAAGTTGTATAATTACAACAACAATGGTATTGGTTTCGCTTTTGTGCTTTTGCCAGTTGAATCCTTTGAGGTTGCCAACTATTTTTACAGCTGCACCTGCTGCTACAACAACAACAAGGGACTATGTATGGTGAAAGTAAAAGCAGATGGTATAGACAAAAATATATATGGATTGTTTAAAATCAAATCGGTCTGGCCAAGCGGCGGCCCTTTCCGATGGGCGACCGTGAAACATGTTTTCTGAAGTAAATATTTCTTCGCTTGAATTTTGAGCTCGAGGCTTTGAGGCGTTACTTTCGCAAGATCACCCTGTGTCATAGCATATCGGTGTCACAAACCATAGCACATCGGTGCTAATAACCGACAGAGGGCAAACTCATGTACTGTCACCCATACAACCATAGACACACACCGCTATATTAAGATGTTAAAATGGCATTTTAATTTTGACATAGAACGATGTTTAGGTTAGAATTATGTTAAAGTAGATAAAACTCTAGTCTAATTCGACTATGACTACGGGTCATTAAAAGTTATGTTAATAACCCATTTTAGCAAAAATGAAATGTGACAGGTACCCCTCATGAAAAAAATAAAATAAAATTAATTGGGTGTTGTTACAAAGAAAGTTTTTATATTTTCCAAGGTCACCCTGTGGTACAAGGATATCGTCGCTAGCTTGCCAGAGGCAAGAATGTGTCCATTTTCGGAAATTTGCAATGCAAAAAATAGTTTAAAAATTTATTTTTAAATTTTTTAAAATTTTCATTTTGCCAGAAACATGAATATGTAACAAAATTGTTACGTATACGCCATGGTGTCTGCCGTTCAGTGCAACACTTTCATGTTTCTGGTAAAAAAAAAAAATTTTTACGAATTCAAAAATTCAGTTTTTAAACATTTTTGTTGCTACACATTCATGTTTCTGGCATAACGAAAATTTGCAAAAATTTTATTTGGAAATTTTTGAAAGATGAATGTGCCGAATCTCGACGAATTGCAGGAATATTAACGTAAAAACTATCAGTGGAAAGAGTATAATCAGAATATAACCAACAAAAACATATTTGTGTTAAAAACAAAAATTTAAAATTTTGCGAGAGGAATAAACTTTCAAATAGGATTTCCCAAAATTTTAATTTTGGCACATTCATGCTTCTGCAAAGCGAGCGACGATATCATATCCATGTCACAAACCTGTGCTAATAACCGACAGGGGGCAAACTCACGTTTGGGGTGAGCAATGTCACACACCCAACTATAGACACACACCCAGACCTAAAATGTATGTTATGTTGACTATGACAGACGGATTTAATCTGTAATCTTTTATCAGATCCAAATTTTTGACGATTAAGTGAACAGCTGATTTAGGATGAATTTTTACCTAGAAACTTCCCAGTGCAGAAATACACTCGGAGAGTTTGCCAAACCACTGCCGGGGAGCGACCCTGTTTAGAAATTATTTTTCTAAAAAAATTGTTGATGTTGCTTTTACCGGGCGTCGATACTCGACTACTTGGTTTTGTAGGCCGAACACACTACCGCTACACCGCGGCGGCGGGATAGTTCAATGAGTTGACCGAAATAAGATCCTAATAATATTTACAAATAATATACAACGAAACAAGCAAACTCATCAAGCATTATGCCAAACTAAGCATTAATAACACGTCTCTAACATTTCAGCTTCCGACAACAACCGTCAAAGCAGCAACATGCCTTTAAATGAGCAACCAGTAAAACAACTGTTCACTTCCCACTCTCTGTCCCTTTCGTGAGTTGTTAGTTATTGCTCAATTTAACTATTTCTCGTTCAAATTAGCATTCAATTATCGGTCAACGCAGCCTATGCAGCGCATAGTTGAATGCTTGAAATTCTGTGCCAGCAATTAAAATTCATTCGTCATGCAATTTGTAAATATTTGCAGCACGAAAGTTGTAGTTTCATTAAGCGACAATCGCATCCTCGACAGTGCAACATTTTTGTACCACAAAGCTTGCGATTTAACAGCGTTCATTAAAAGTATGGAGTCCGCTTTAATTTGGGGTTGGGCTTTTCGTGTATTGGTTTTGTGTGTTAACAGGCATAATTCATCAAAGGCAGAAATTTAAGTTGTAATTTGTTGTTGATTTTTTTTGTTTTTGTTTTATAACGATAGTCCGTTGTTCGGCTTCATGTAAATGTTGCACAAAAAAAAAAAAAAAAAAAACAAATGTTAATTTTAACAATCACGTGATGTGAACTCCTCCCCTCTTACACAAATAAAGCTTTTAACAAGTTCGGTTTGCGTATGGCACGCTCTGACGCTGATAAATTTTTTACAAACTCACAATTGTGATCGATATCAGTTAATGCAGCATTCTTTACAACATTGTGAACAAAATCGCAATGCTAATTTTGCGTAAACACGCATGTCCTGCGATACAAAAGGATAGCCCAAACACACACAAACACACATGCATACATAAGTGCGCCATATCACACACACACACATGCTATATAGTTAACGCTCGGAATGTGCCTCGAAATTGTTAAAAAAAAAATACCCAACGATTTTACTATAATGACACACAATTTGTGCTTGCCATTTTCAGTTTTTTACGTTGGCATACTTGTTTTTATTATTTTCTTGTAAACAACAAGCATACCAGTGACTATCGCGCGAACACATAGTGAATTTTAATTAAATTTTAATAAAATCAATATTACTTAATTGAGACAGCAAACAAATAACCGTCAGTCATTCATTCATTCAGTGACAGTAATGCGCACTAAAAAGGTTTCCGGGGTTCATGATATGCCCATTAATGCAAATCATGAAATATTAAAATGTGACATGAACATGTGGAAAATGTGCAAATAAATTGATGCATAAAAATAAATGAGCGTACGGAAATGTATATTTAATGTGCAGGTAAATTAAAATAAAATTTAAAATTAATGAATATTGAGGTTAAGTGCAGTGAAATTTTGTGAATGTTTTTTTTTTTTTGGTGGTTCATTTTACATATTTTGTAGGTAGCTACTAACCATTTTATTTTATTTTCTTTCGTTAAAATTTAATTTATCTTAATTTTATTTTATTTTATTTTATTTTATTTTATTTTATTTTATTTTATTTTCTTTTATTTTATTTTATTTTATTTTATTTTATTTTATTTTATTTTATTTTATTTTATTTTATTTTATTTTATTTTATTTTATTTTATTTTATTTTATTTTTTTTTTTATTTTTTTTTTATTTTATTTTATTTTATTTTATTTTATTTTATTTTATTTTATTTTATTTTATTTTATTTTATTTTATTTTATTTTATTTTATTTTATTTTATTTTATTTTATTTTATTTTATTTTATTTTATTTTATTTTATTTTATTTTATTTTATTTTATTTTATTTTATTTTATTTTATTTTATTTTATTTTATTTTATTTTATTTTATTTTATTTTATTTTATTTTATTTTATTTTATTTTATTTTATTTTATTTTATTTTATTTTATTTTATTTTATTTTATTTTATTTTATTTTATTTTATTTTATTTTATTTTATTTTATTTTATTTTATTTTATTTTATTTTATTTTATTTTATTTTCTTTTATTTTATTTTATTTTATTTTATTTTATTTTATTTTATTTTATTTTATTTTATTTTATTTTATTTTATTTTATTTTATTTTATTTTATTTTATTTTATTTTATTTTATTTTATTTTATTTTATTTTATTTTATTTTATTTTATTTTATTTTATTTTATTTTATTTTATTTTATTTTATTTTATTTTATTTTATTTTATTTTATTTTATTTTATTTTATTTTATTTTATTTTATTTTATTTTATTTTATTTTATTTTATTTTATTTTATTTTATTTTATTTTATTTTATTTCCTTTTATTTTATTTTATTTTTTTTAATTTTATTTTATTCTACTCCATTTTTTTTTTTTTGTTTTAACTGGTATGCTGAACAAATGTTTTCATGCCATCTCTCTCTGCTGCTACCATTTATTCTGTGACACATTTTTAATTACAGCACACTTTTTGGCATAAACAAAGCGAACACAAATTTTCTCATGAGTCCGATAATATAGCGTTCTACATGTACACATTTTAGCTATGCGCATATGTTCCATATATGAGCAAAAATAATATAACATATACAAAAAAAACCCAATAAAAAGCACGATAAGTTATCTTCTTTGTACGCTACATTTCTTCGTCGTATTGCATTTTGCTTTTTCATTATTTAACTTTTTGTTTTACAAATTATATACATATATTTTTTTGTTTGCCATAATCCGCAACATCATCGCTCGCAACGCCATCCATTGTCTTTGTCGTGGTCTTTTGCATTGTAATTGCGGCAACAAAAAGCACATTCCAGTTGTAATATTACAGATAAGGTCAACAGGAAAAACCACTAAAGGAACTGAAGCAATGTGCAGTGCACACGATCACACAGCATACAAACGAGTAGCTCTTATGCGGGCTTTGCTGCGCGCTGGTCTGCATGCGCTTGAATTGAGGCAAGTCCCCGGAAAGACGGCCAACAAGGCAATGTCACAGTTGGAACTGTCAACTAATGCACACTTTGTCATATTTGCCAAGTCAACATGGTCCATTTTTTGTAGCTCAGTCATTCTCTTTTGCATATTCTCACACGCTTTGTACACAAAAGAATCGCTGGCGTATATGCGGTCGCCACTTGTGCAAATCTACAAAGGATAGCATTGGTATGTGCTCTGGTATTTGTTTACACATGTGTGTGTATGTTTTTTTTTTTCAATATATTTATTTTCATTGTTTAATTTGCACTTGTTCTACTCGCATGCATTTATATGATGTAGTTTTTATCTGTGCTAATGTGTCGCAATTTAAAATTTATTGCAAATACGTGCGCCGGAGAATATGCATCGTTTGGTGCGCATGATTATCAGCAAAGCATGCGTTAGTAGCCAGTGTTTGTGTTTGCGTATTGTCTTCTCTTGCATCGTTTATTTACCTCAGTGTTGCTGAGTGTCGATTTTTCCATGCATCAACTACGCATAACTGCATAACTTGGACTGTTTCATGCGACGATATGATGTGATATCATATAAACTTGATCAGAAATGTTTTATCTGAATTTGTTTTAAACTATTTAATTCTAAATAAAGTCTTGCGATGTGATCTAACTAATATTCGATTTCTTCTGATGTATGTATGTTTACGTTGTATGATATTATAATATATAGCATGATATGATTTAGGTCACATGATTTTCTGAAATTAATACTTGGTGATGTGATATTATCGCTTCATAGTTTCTTGAAAAAGAGTTTTTAAGTATGTACATAGCATCGGATGTGAATTTTAATTTTGATCGTTGTGGTGACAAATGATTTTTCCAAGTCCTAAAAAGTGCTTTTTATGAATGTAAACATCGATACGAATTTAACAAACTTTATTTGATTTCATTTGATGTGTATTGAACTTGTTTGATGAAATGCTCTGTGATATGACCTAATTTGCTGTCACATGATTTACTAAAGTTGATATTCGGTGATGTGATATCATCTGTTCATATGCAGTTTTACACGAATCATTTCGGTGTCATATCATACGATGTCATATCATGCGATGTCATATCATATGATGTCATATCATATGATGGCATATCATATGATGTCATATCATGTGATGTCATATCATGTGATGTTATATCATGTGACGTCATATCATGTGATGTCATATCATGTGATGTCATATCATGTGATGTCATATCATGTGATGTCATATCATGTGATGTCATATCATGTGATTTTAAAAATAATGAATAATTTTTTATTTTTATTTTTTTCGTCACTCGTCACTCAAAAATATATTTCGCTCATCCCTGTACCAAATACGTAATTTGTGTTTGTGATATCGTTCAAAATGATGTCATATGGCTTATGCAAGTCATTAATTTGTTTTTATCACATCACCAAATATCAAAATAAAAACTTTCACACATCATATCACCTGATATGCGTCCAGCATCATCAAATATTAATATAACAACTTTAATAAATGATATCACCCGCTGTGATTTGAACAACACTAGATATCAAAATTACAACTTAATCATATCACATGATTCGTTTTACAGTTTTTTCTCATGCCAGTGTAACTAAGTGATATCGGATATGAGTTGTGCTATACAAAAACCATTGAATAATAGAACTCCACTAAGCTCTGCAGTGCACCACTGATCTATACTTGCACTTTTGATTATGTGTGACAATTTCATGTTGCTAATTTAAGAATGTGAATGGAATACAAAAAACTTATTAAAATTCGAAAGCTTTTTTATTTGCAATTTTTAGACTAATTAAATTTTTATTGCGGTATAAAAATGGTAAACGTGTGACATGAGGAAAAAATATAAAAAACATGCAGAGTTGAATTGGAAGCCAAATCATTTTCATTTGATTATGAAGATTGTTGGTGGCAAACAATTTTAGATTTTTTGTTTAAATATTTGACTGCTTGGAAGGAATCTTAGCCTTTGAAACCCTTTTCTACAAGTGATCTGCTATTTCGAGCTTCTTCCAGCTCTCAAGTTGCCTAATTTAAATTAAGCATGGATTTTTGCTGCTTTTCCTGTGAGGGAATATGATCTTATTCCTTGTCTCTTCTCTAAAGCTATACGTTTTGATCTAAAATCTCTTGGCCTTCGGTCATAATTCTTTGCCTCTTTCGGCTGGCTTTTAAGAGGACAAATGACCTAACAGCAGCACTCCCTCTTTTTTTTGAAAGCATTATAGCACAATTAACTTCACGTTGCGACCCAAATCCATAAATTGGTTCTGAAACTAGCGCAACCTAAAGCAACAAGCTTACGGCTTAGCTGCTTATTCATAATTCAACAAAATGCGCCATCTTAACCTCTGACAACTTTAAGAAGCAAAGAATACAAACAAAAGTGTATATAAAATACAAAAAATAATAAAAAAAAAATAGCTAAAAATGAAAATCGCAAGCACTCAAAGCGTGCACTAGACTATAATTCAAAAGTAATACAAAAGTCTGACAGTGCCAAGAGCATAACACGATAACAAAAGCGAGCAAAAGACAATAGCGGAGCAAAGTTTTGAATAAAATAAGAAGGAACATACAAAAAAAAAATCAACTATAAAATAAAACTAAATTAAAGAGGACTACAAAAAAATGAAAAAAATAGTTAATACAAGTATAAATATGGAAAAGCATATGTATGTGTATGGGCATTAAAACAAAAGCTGCTTCGAGAAGATATGCGATCCAGTGCTCGGCCTTATACCATTAAAGTAGTAGATCTACCATGTGTTTCTTTAATTTGAGATTCAAAGAAGAAAAATAGTTGAACGGGTTTAAAAACTCAAAATAACGTTGAGCGAAGTTCTGAACACCGTTCCCTTTTGGGATTTTATTCTCAAGTGTCTCCGCAGTGATCTCCTAGAACCAGAAATTTTGGTCTCTACATTATCAAGCTGATTTCAAGACTTTTTTTAGCTTGTAACTGATACTCTAAAACTTTTAAAGTTAACTTCTTAGTCAGCGATGTAAAGTGTGACTATGGAAAGGAAATTTTGAATGAAAAAAAAAAAAAAAATTGTGCGAAAAGTGTTTGAAATTTGGTATAAGTATTGGGCTTTGCCACTTCGGTTGATTCAAAGCGTTGCCACCTATCTCTTTTTTTTTTAAATATGGAGAAAAAAATACCAATGTGGGTATCAGTTTAAAGGTATTTTCGGCCGTATTTGAAATAAGATATTTTTAGGCAGGGTTGCCACCTATCTCTTTTTTTAATATATTGAGCATGATATGCCAGTATGGGTATCAAATGGAAGGTATTTACGGCAGTATTCCAACTAAGCCACTTTCAGTCAGGGTTGTATCCTAGGGTAGCCACTCAATCCTACTTTATCTATCCCTTCGTATATCCACCAATAGCTCGGTAACTGCTGAAGTGATTTGGATCAAGTTTGGGATCTAGATAGTATGCTTCATTCTTAGATTTTTTTACATGGATATTGCCACTTAGGGCGTTATACAGGGTTGCCACCTATCTCCTTTTTTTAATATAGAGCAAGATATGCCAACATGGGTATCAAATTTAAAGTATTTTCGGCCGTATTCCAAATAAGATATTTTAGGGAGGGTTTCCACCTAGGGTTACCACAGTGTAAGTAATTTCTTGATAATTTAAGCACTTATTTTGAAGGAATTTCACGTCAAAACTTTGTAATATAATATCTTCAGAAGTAAGAAAAACTTATGAGGTGTAAGGAAGGGGTCACGAATCCCGTTTTTTTATTAAAAGCATAATTTTTATGTTTTTGTATCTGGTAAAACCATAACAAATAATAAATATTTTTCTTTTTTTCAGGTAAGTCTATTTTGCTGTTCGATACGTTTTTTATACATATTTTTAACGAGCTCCACTATTGGTAAGTAAAGCTTTATATGTATATATACAGGGGTGGATCCACGGGGCGGTTTTCAGGTTTGAGTAAAAATTACTCAAAAAAATTTGTAAAAATTACACAAAAATATAGTAAAAATTACAAAAAAAATATAGTAAAAAATTACACAAAAATAAAGTAAAAATGAGCAAAAATATAGTAAAAAAATGAAACAAAAATAGAGTAAAACTACACAAAAAAATATAGTAAAAATTACACATAAATTGAGCAAAAAATACAAAACACAAAAATATAGTAAAACTACACAAAAAATATAGTAAAAAATTGAGCAAAAATATAGTAAAAATTGAGCAAAAATATAGTAAAAACTAAGCAAAAATATAGTAAAAATTACACAAAAATATAGTTAAAATTTAGTAAAAATATAGTAAAAATTACAAAAAAAATATAGTAAAAAATTACACAAAAATAAAGTAAAAATGAGCAAAAATATAGTAAAAAAATGAAACAAAAATAGAGTAAAACTACACAAAAAAATATAGTAAAAATTACACATAAATTGAGCAAAAAATACAAAACACAAAAATATAGTAAAACTACACAAAAAATATAGTAAAAAATTGAGCAAAAATATAGTAAAAATTACACAAAAATATAGTAAAATGACACAAAAAATATAGTAAAAATTGAGCAAAAATATAGTAAAAATTACACAAAAATATAGTAAAAATTACACAAAAATATAGTAAAAATTGAGCAAAAATATAGTAAAAATTACACAAAAATATAGTAAAATGACATAAAAAATATAGTAAAAATTGGGCAAAAATAGATTAAAAATTAAGCAAAAATATAGTAAAAATTACACAAAAATATAGTAAAAATTACACAAAAATATAGTAAAAATTACACAAAAATATAGTAAAAATTACACAAAAATATAGTAAAATGACATAAAAAATATAGTAAAAATTTAGCAAAAATATAGTAAAAATTACACAAAAATATAGTAAATGACACAAAAAATATAATAAAAATTGCGCAAAAATATGGTAAAAATATAGTAAAAATTGAGCAAAAATATAGTAAAAATTACACAAAAATATAGTAAATGACACAAAAAATATAGTAAAAATTGAGCAAAAATGTAGTAAAAAATTACACAAAAATATAGTAAAATTACACAAAAAGTATAGTAAAAATTGCGCAAAAATATAGTAAAAATTACACAAAAATATTGTAAAATGACATAAAAAATATAGTAAAAATTGAGCAAAAATATAGTAAAAATTACACAAAAATATAGTAAAAATTACACAAAAAATATAGTAAAAATTGAGCAAAAATATAGTAAAAATTACCCAAAAATATAGTAAAATTACACAAAAACTATAATAAAAATTGAGCAAAAATATAGTAAAAAATTAAACAAAAATATAGTAAAATTACACAAAAAATATAGTAAAAATTGCGCAAAAATATAGTAAAGATTACACAAAAATATTGTAAAATGACATAAAAAATATAGTAAAAATTGAGCAAAAATATAGTAAAAATTACCCAAAAATATAGTAAAATAGTAAAATGACACAAAAAATATAATAAAAATTGAGCAAAAATATAGTAAAAAATTACACAAAAATATAGTAAAATTACACAAAAAATATAATAAAAATTGAGCAAAAATATAGTAAAAAATTACACAAAAATATAGTAAAATTACACAAAAAAGATACTAAAATTACACAAAAAATATAATAAAAAATTACATAAAAATATAGTAAAACTAAACAAAAAATATACCAAAAATTACCCAAAAATATAGTAAAATGACGCAAAAAAATATAGTAAAAATTACACAAAATTAGCTTAAATTACGCAAAAAATATTGTAGAAGTTACGTGACACCTTGAATGTTAACGAACAAATGTAGGTATATATTTTTTTGAAAAACAAAACTAAAAAGCGAGTTTTGAGGAACTGTGAATCAAAATGTCCTCGAACAAACAAAAAAAACAAAATAAGTTTCAAGTCCGAACACCGAATCGCGCACAAAGTAACCAAGAAATGTTAGCAACATTTTTTTTTCTTATATATTCCCTGTTATTTCATGTGGGTGTACGTTTTGTGTTTGTGTAAAACGAACTTTCAACTGGCATGTGTGTGAGCTTTGAAACGCCTAAGCCACCCAAACATAAGTGATATACAAGAAAATAGTAAAAAGATCGTGCATAATTTATGATGTTGCAAGTTTCTTTCTACTTTTTGTTATTTATTTATTTCGCTACTTCTTTCGACTATTTTCTTGTTTAACATTTTTTTTCCTCTCCATCTCTCTTGGCCCCTTTATGTGTGTATTTTTTGCACTAGAATCTTCAAGTCGCTTCAAGCTTAATAGAACTTTATTTTCTTACAACATAAGCGTTCATATTGTATGCTTTGAATAATAAAGAGAAATAGAAAAAGCTTTGCGCCTTTGGGAGAAAACAAAAAAAAAAAATTATGCAGATAAGGAGTAGCTTAAAAAATTTTGTAGTAAAAATGTAGAGTAAACAAAGCGCAAACAAATACCAAATTGTAAATTCGTGAGATACGCAACCTTATATAACCAGTAGTGTAGAAGCAGATTGAAAAACTCTTCCTTGACTATTTTATGGACACATTTTGCAACCAGTTTTACTTATTCATATTAAATACTTGTGGTCTGCTACTGGGTATACAAATGAAAAGAAACTAAATAAAGTAAGTTTTTTATACCATACTTTTAGGAACATTGTACTGCTCCTACTTTCTACGCTTTCGTCAAAAAAAAAAAGCGCCTCCAACTGCATACTCAGCGCTTACATTGACAGATTATAAATTTTTGAACAGCACTAAGAATCGCCTTAAAAAATATATTAACAAGCAACAAAAGAAAATTGAGCAGATTTTCTTAGCACAAAAAGATGTGCACTAAAACTTTGAAAGTTCTTGCGAGCTAAAAGAAATTTTAAAAATTTATAAATTTACCCTCTTTTGCTCTAAAAGCCAAGGAGACGAAATCGACAATAACTAATTTGTCATACAAAAGCCTTTCGTATTATGTGACTAAAATTCCCCATTGGCAACATTGGCACTAATAGAAATATGACAAAACTTTTGAAAGAGTCTACCAAACGTGAGAAGAGTGCGCAACAGCCGGCGGCAAGTAGCCTTTATACTGACTATATAGAATATTGGCCAAGTGATACATTGACCAAGTCTAGCTAAGGATAGTTACGGCATACTTTTCGTGAAGTGTTGAAGGAGAATTATAGAGCACATTAGCCAACAGCGAAGATCTTGAGAAGCGTTACTGATATAAACATTTAAGCGCCTTAGTTGGAAATTCAAGTAGAAAAACCTGTTGGCATAAAAAAGTTAATGAAAAGTTCAGCGCTTGAGAAAAAAGGAAAATTATGTAAAAACAGGCGAAGTTGTTGCAAGTAATGAAGAAAAAGACACATTTATTTTATTTTATTTTATTTTACTTTATTTTACTTTATTTTATTTTATTTTATTTTATTTTATTTTATTTTATTTTATTTTATTTTATTTTATTTTATTTTATTTTATTTTATTTTATTTTATTTTATTTTATTTTATTTTATTTTATTTTATTTTATTTTATTTTATTTTATTTTATTTTATTTATTTATTTATTTACAAGTTAGGTACTTAAGTGTAAAACTTAGATCTAACAATTAGCCATGGCAACTAGGCCTTATTTATTTTATTTTATTTTATTTTATTTTATTTTATTTTATTTTATTTTATTTTATTTTATTTTATCTTTTTTATTTTATTTTATTTTATTTTATTTTATTTTATTTTATTTTATTTTATTTTATTTTATTTTATTTTATTTTATTTTATTTTATTTTATTTTATTTTATTTTATTTTATTTTATTTTGTTTGATTTTATTTTATTTTATTTTATTTTATTTTATATTATTTTATTTTATTTTATTTTATTTTATTTTATTTTATTTTATTTTATTTTATTTTATTTTATTTTATTTTATTTTATTTTATTTTATTTTATTTTATTTTATTTTATTTTATTTTATTTTATTTTATTTTATTTTATTTTATTTTATTTTATTTTATTTTATTTTATTTTATTTTATTTTATTTTATTTTATTTTATTTTATTTTATTTTATTTTATTTTATTTTATTTTATTTTATTTTATTTTATTTTATTTTATTTTATTTTATTTTATTTTATTTTATTTTATTTTATTTTATTTTATTTTATTTTATTTTATTTTATTTTATTTTATTTTATTTTATTTTATTTTATTTTATTTTATTTTATTTTATTTTATTTTATTTTATTTTATTTTATTTTATTTTATTTTATTTTATTTTATTTTATTTTATTTTATTTTATTTTATTTTATTTTATTTTATTTTAGTTTATTTTATTTTATTTTATTTTATTTTATTTTATTTTATTTTATTTTATTTTATTTTATTTTATTTTATTTTATTTTATTTTATTTTATTTTATTTTATTTTATTTTATTTTATTTTATTTTATTTTATTTTATTTTATTTTATTTTATTTTATTTTATTTTATTTTATTTTATTTTATTTTATTTTATTTTATTTTATTTTATTTTATTTTATTTTATTTTATTCTATTAAACGAAATGTCACAAATCACATTCTATTTTCTTCGGTCAGACATATAAATTGATTGAGACTGATTGTTGACAGTTAGCATGATAAAAATAAATTGGATATCTTTTTCTAGTTAAAGTTTCTATACCTATTTCGAATAGATTTCTTCCTAAGTACAAGCTTATGTAACTAGATACATTACCACATATTTATTTGTGATTATTGTCATATCTCTATATGGTCTATATGTGTATCTAAGCTTCGTAATAATAAGCTCCACTTAGTGGTGATTGTACTTTACGCTCCCCCAATGTAATTCGATATGGCAATAAAATATTGCGCTAAAATTGCTACCGATTTTTATTAAGAATATCAACCGCAAACGATGTTCAAATATCTTAGCTAGGTATTTATTACCACAGTTATTCTATATTTTCGAATAAGTTTTATTGCATCTTTTATTGGCTTGTGATAATGGGTTTTGTTTGATTTTTATAGCATCTGATGTATTACATTTGTTTTAGATGTCTGGGATTAAAAATTATATTTATTGGC
>CAXKVI010000003.1:11320182-11337682 GCA_964058755.1 Campiglossa producta
TGGAGATTTCTTTATATCGTCGCTCGCATGCCCGAGGCATGAATGTGCAAATTTTCCAGATTTGAGTTAAAAGGCTCACGTTATTAATCTCTCGTTTCTCTAAGATTCACGAAATTCATGAGTTTCCTATGTACGAGGAGCCCCCGGCAATTTGCAATGCCATTTTCATGAATCTGTAGTTCAATATCTCACAATTGTACCAGAAAAGGAATATGCTACACATTCATGTTTCTGGCAGAACAAAAATGTCTAAAAATTGAATTTCCAAATTTTTTTAAATTCTCGTTTTTCCAGAAACATGAATGTGTACCGAAATTGTTACTTATACGCCATGGTTTATGCTGTTGGGTGCAACACATTAATTCAAGTTTCTGGCAAAACAAAAATTTTAAAAAATTTAAAAATTCAGTTTTTAAGCATCCTAGGCTTCAACTATGCTTATATATGTCATCGTTGGAATACGGCGAAAATACCTTTCATTTGGAACCCAAATTGGCATATCTTGCACAATATTCAACAAAAAATCGAGAAAGGTGGCAACCTTGTAAACCTTCCCAAGTGGCAGCACCCATGTATTTAATCGTAAAAGGAACCAAACTATCTTTATACCAAGATATAAGGAAAAATAAAAAAATGCGGTGAGGTGGCAACCCTGCTTAAAATGATCATATTTGGAATACGGTCGAAAATACCTCTCATTTGAAATCGGTCAAGCAGTTCCCGAGATATACGAAAAAAGCGGTTAGCTGGCAACCCTTAATGGCAACCCTACGTTAAATTGTTATATTTGGAATACGGCCGAAAATGCCTTTCATTTGATACCCATATTGGCATATCTGTCTCTATATTTAAAAAAATTGGAATAGGTGGCAACCCTGTAAATCGCCCCAAGTGGCGACCCCCAAGTGGATATTCTGAAAACCCTGCAGCTGAAATCCAAGTCCAGAAGGAGATGCAGTACTTCACTTAATAAAGTCTTCAAACAAATTAAAGTAATATAAATTATAAGAAAAAAGTCTATTACAAAAAAAATATAAATAACCAGAAAAAAATGACTGCAAGTATCAAAAACCACCACAGCACACAATTAAAAATTACATATAAACAAAAAGGTTAGACTCCGCTATACACATCTAGATATACACGGAACAAGAGATATGAATATCAAAAACAATAAAAGTGAAAAACTGAAAAGATATAACCAAAGAAAAGTAGCAAACAGCACTCAAAGGTAGCAAATTGAATGAAAATAATGCAGTAGAAAGTTACTTGAGGTACAAAACGAAAAAAGTGCAAATAGAAAGGAAAGTGAATATCAACAAATTTGACAGAAAAAATGCTAAAATGCAGAAAAAGATATACCTTCAGTTTTACGAATAGAAATTTTTGTGGTTTCAGGCAAACAAAAAAAGAAGTTTGTGTAAAGAATCAACTAGAAAAATCAATCCCATTACTTGTGCACTTGAAATGTGTATACCACAAAGTATTATGACTGAAATCATTCGAAGTACACATAATTTTCTAGAAATATGCTTTAGGCGCGCTGACAAGTGCAGCAAAAGAAAGCAGTCTGCAGTATCTATAAGTGCATGTCTATGTAAAAGTTCGGTGCACCACTGCGTATACGCAACAACTTCACTTGAAGGCATCAACGCAAACGCATTGGGAGTAGCAGTTTATCTGCAGCGTGAGGGAACTGTTGTTGAACTACTTAGAAAAGAAAAAAAAAAAACGTTAAAAGAAAATGTGCAAAAGAGTTTTTGAAAATGAAATGTTGCAAGTGAACTAGAGCAGACAAAAGATCTGAAGGCAATATTTAGAGTGGAAGAGGATGTAAGAAAAATTGCACCTGCAGAAATTTTCAGAAAAGGATGTACTTTTGTGTGTCTGAAAGATTTTTGTGATATGAATGGAAAATTTTTATCAGCCCTTTTATTTTTCTAGAAAATATATGAAGATGTTTGTGAAAGAGCTGACATTTAATTTTAGGCAGGGTTGGGCCACTTCAAATAATAAATTATTCAAACCAAAAATAAAAACTTTTTCATCATTTATAAAATTTTGAGTGATGTGTGGCCGATTTTTTCATTCATCATTTTCGGGTTCGCTCCAGGATTATTTCGTTATTGCTTCGGGACCACAAACGGTCCATTTTCAGGATCATTTTGGAACTGTTTCGGGATCTCTCTTAGATCGTTTCGAACCTTTTCGGTACTATTTTTGATGCCATGTCGTTATCATTTCCGGGATAGCTCCGGGATCATTTCGTCGACAGTCGGCATTATCACGGAATCACTACGGGAAAATTTTTAGAATAATTTTGGGACTGTTTAGGATCATTTCGGGTCTGTTTTGAGACTGTTTAGAGATCACTTCGGGATCATTTTTAGGATCGCTCCAGGATCTTTTCGGGACTCTTTCGGGATCACTTCGGGACCATTCTCAGAATAATTTTGGGACTGTTTCGGGATCGCTTCGTAACTGTTTCGGGATCGTTTCGGAACTGCTTCGGGATCAATGCGAGTCCATTTCGGGATTATTTGGGGACTGTTTCGAGATCATTTTGCGATTGTTTCGAGATCACTTCGAGTCCATTTTCGGGATTATTTTGGGACGATTTCGGGATCAGTGCGGCACTGTTTCGGGATCATTTCGGGATGGTTTCGGGATTACTTCGGAACCATTTTCAAAATAATTTCCGGACTGTTTCGGGTTCAGTTGAGGTCCATTTTCGGGATTAATTTGGGACTATTTCGGGATAATTTCGGGACTGTTCCGGAATCACTTCGGGACCATTTTCAAAATCATTTTGGGACTGTTTCGGGGTCATTTGCGGGACTGTTTCGGGATCACTACGGGATCATTTTCAAGATTATTTTGGGACTGTTTCGGGTTCATTTCGGGACTGTTTCGAGATCACTTCGGGTACATTTTCGGGATTATTTTGGGACTAATTCGGGATCATTTCGGGACTTTTTCCAGATCATTTCTGAACCGTTTTCGGGATTATTTTGGGATTGTTTCCTGATCATTTCGGGACTGTTTCGAGATCTTTTCTGAACCGTTTTCGAGATTATTTTAAGACTGTTTCATGATCACTTGGATATTATCAAATCTTCCAAAAATGGCCTACTCTAATTTCCGGTTTGCAGGAAATATCTTCATTGTGGACGATTTTAGATTTTTTGATGTTGCTCTTATCGGGATGAGAACCAGAGATTTCTTTTGTAGTACGCCAAAGTAGTGTTACAATTAACAGATAGAGACTTATTTCGTTTATTTATTTCCATTCATAGAAAACTAAATTAACTTGCTAAATTGATATTGTCTATGTGCATTATGCAAAAGTTTCTTCATTCAAAGTAATCTATTCTTAACGTTAATGAGTTCAACAGTCATTCTTTTATACATTAATAGATTTAAGAATGAAAAACCAAAGTATAACAACATTAAGTAGAACAATTACCCAACTGACGAAGTCATTATCATTAACTGCCACAGCTGTTTACAGCGACGTGGACGAGAAGAGAATCCTTGGAGGTACATGCTCGTTAGTAATGAGCGAAAAACAAGAAAGTCAAAAGGAATAAACAAGTATAATGAAGTTGAAATTGTGACAATGGAGATATACAGGCATACATGTTAACAAACAAATGTCACACACATATACATACATAGATATATAAATACTCACATATAAATTTATATACCCACATGCATAGAAAGTAAATATTGCAGAGAACAGCAGCACTTAACAACTGTACACAAAGTAGCAACAACAATAACAACTTCATTACAATTACAAAAGTGAAAACAATTACAACAAGAATTAAGTGAGAGCAAGAATGTAAAACACAACAACAACAATTGTAAAAAGCAACAATTATTTACTTGCCAACAGTCGACAATCAACAATCAGCAGTCGGTGAAGTCATTGGAACAACAAAATGCCTGAGAAAGCAAATTAAACTTCGCTAAGAAATAATATATAAAAAAAAAAACTTAAGTAATGAACATATAAAATGAGTAAGGAAAAAAGACATACAACAACAAAAATGAGTTATAAACTTGCAGAAGAAAAAAAAATTGCACTCAAATGATTACTTGGCAGCGCATTGCTAACTCTTTGTTTTGTTTATTTATGTTTGTTGTTGTTGTAGAAGCATGTTAGCTTGCTTATAATTGAATGTGTGTGTACGTATGTATTTGTAGGTAGGTACAACAATGTTTGCACTTCAATTGCTTGCAATCAACAATATTGTGAATTGCATACGATGAGGACTTGGCTCTCCATACCAACACACACACACAAAACACTTGAGTAAATCGTAGCAAAAGAATACATTTAAATTGGTATTGCGACAACGCTATTTTAATCCATTTATGTGGCACATATCAACATACAAAAATTAATGTGTTTATGGAAACTCACATTCTACTGAGTTCGCTTGTATGAGCTATTTGTAGGATGAGAGAGAGCGGCATCAGTAGATACTTAGTCAGAGCTAAATTTAACTGAATTGGCACAAAAGAAAAAAGTAACTTCAATAAACTTGAAATGCCTTTTATCAAATCTAAATACTGTCCTACAAGACAAAATTTAGACCTATGTTAATACAAACCCTTCTGATTTGAATATTTTTTTTTTAATTTTTTATATTTTTTTTTTTTTTAATTTTTTTTATTAGTTTCTAAAAAAAAAAAGATGTCAAAAGAAAATAAATAAACAGATTTTTTTTAAGAGTTATGCAAATTCAAAACTTCACTTTTTCCCCGTTTTTGGTTTTTAAACGTTTGTTTTCAAAAAAAAAAAAAAAATGTATTGAAAAAAAAGCTTAACAAAATGATTTCGAGAAAAAAAAGTAAAAATACTTTTCGAAAAAAATTAAAAAAAAAACATTTCGAAAAAAAAATGTTTAATAAATAAAAATGCTTTGAAAAAAAAAACTTTCAAAAAAATATAAAAAAAGTAAAAAATATAAAGAGAAAATTTCAAACAAATTGTAAAAAGAAAATTGTCTACACTAATTTTTGAACTCCAATTCAAATTGAGTTTGAACAAAAAATAATAAAAACTACTTTGCAAAAAAGGTATAAAAAAATTATGAAAAAAAATTTAGAAAAAATATTTAGTTTAAAATATGAAAGAGAAAATTTTAAAAAAATTTTTAATAAAATTTGCTACAAATTTTTGGACTAAATTTTTTTATTAAAGCCCTGACACAAAATGATTTTAAAAAAGTATAAAAAAAAAGTTTTTCCGATTTTTTTGATGGGAAGTTTCTTAAAAATAAAAAATTCTGTCAAAATAAAAAAAAATAAAATGATTTTTCTTTAATTCAAAATTTACCTTTTCCCCGATTTTGGTTTTCATAGGTTTGCTTAAAAAAAAATTATTAAAAAAAAATCATTAAAAAATGATTTTGAACAATAAAATAAAATAAAAATACTTTTCGAAAAGCATTATAAAAAATATTTAGAAACAAATTTTTAAAAAATGAAAATACTTTCAAAAAAGGTAACTTTAAAAAAAAATATAGAAAAAATGTTAAATTTAATATATAAAAGAAAAAATAAAAAAAAAAATAAAAAAAAATTGTCTACTATAATTCTTTATAATTTTGAACAAAAAAAAAAAAACAAAAAAAAATACTTTGAAATAAAGAATGAAAAATTATAAAAAATGATTTATTTAAAATCTAAAAGAGAAAGTTTTTAAAAAAAAATTTTAAATAAAATTTGCTACTAAATTTTGCACTCACATTTTTTTTATTAATGATTTATTTTTTTTTTTTATTAAATGATTTTAAAAAAGTATAAAAAAAAATTTACCAATTTCCAATATAAAAGTGAGAATTTTTTAAAATTTTCAAAAAAAATTATGTACTAAATTTTTAAATACAAATTTGACACATATCAATTTTTTTTTTTTTTTGTTCGAAAAGGTCTTTTTAAGCCGAGTTAAATTATTCAAACACAAAAATGTAAGTGTAGAAATTTTTTGGTAATTTTTAGACGAGGCTTTGTTGGTTTTCATTTATTTTATTTGTTGGGTCCCAAACTCGTTTCACGCCTTAACCCACCAAAAAAATTTTTTTTTTTTTTTAAATTTTTTATAAATTTCTTTCATTAACAATGTTCGAAAAAACTATAAAAATCCACTCATTTCATTGTCACTCACACAAATTGCATCAAATTTAATCAACTAAAATAAATTTGAAGACCGCAAACACTTCAAACACTATGGAATAAAATTTTTAAATTATTTTTGCTATTTTCCTCTTTCCACAAATTAATGCTGTTGTCATTTTGCGCTTGATGCCTAAAATCTGAACAATCTGTGCATCTGCTGTTGTGGCAAATGACCGAGGGTGAACAAATGATGAAAATGAAAACATGAAATAAATTTATAGCTTTGAAATAAATCATTGATTTGAGTTCAATTCAATTGAATTTCAATTTCTGTTATGACAGCAGACTGAAGTGTGGTTGCGACCAGCGACTCGGCTGATGACAAACGACGACCATGACAATGACGAATGCATGCAAAGTATGGTGCTGGTACTCTTTAATAGAGGTTACAGTGGGCGAATATGGATAAGATAAGAGCAATAATTTTGTGATTTATATAAATTTGAAGGCGAAACGATTTTTGAAGTTAACTTCTTAGGCGGCGATATGATGTTCTGATTGAGAGTAAAATTTGAGAAAATGGATGCTGATGCAACGGAAATTATGCAACGGAAATAGAAATTGTAGACGACTTTCAGTGCAAATCAAATAGGAGGAGAAATTCTAGGATGTAATAGTTAGGCCGAGCCGAATTCATGGTTGTTGCCACTTATGGAGGTTTACAGGGTTGCCACCTATCCCATTTTTTTAAATATGGAGCTAGATATGCCAATATGGGTATAATAACAAGGTGGGTTGCCACTTAAGGTTGCCACCTAACCGCAATTTATATATTTTTTCGTATATTACAGGAACTGCTTGACCGATTTGAATCAAATTTGGGATGTAGACAATTGGATTCATTCTAAGGCCACATACATGGGTGTTGCCACTTAGGGTGGTTTACAGGGATGCCACCTATCTCATTCTTTTAAATATAGAGCTAGATTTGCCAATAAGGGAAATCAAATGAAAAGTATTTTCGACCGTATTCCAAAAATGACAATTTCAAGTAGGGTTGTCATTTAGGGTTGCCACCTAACCGCAGTTTATTTATTTTTTCGTATACTCGGGACATGCTTTGGATACAATTTGGCATATAGACTACTTGATTCATTCTAATTTTATATAAATGGTTGTTGCCACTTAGGGTGGTTTACAGGGTTGCCACCTATCCCATTTTTTTTAAATAAAGAGTTAGATATGCCAATATGGGTATAAAATGAAAGGTATTTTCGACCGTAATCCTAATAAGATAATTTCAAGCAAGGTTGCCACTTAGCGTTGTCACATAACCGCAATTTATTTATTTTTTCCTATATTTCGGGAACTGCTTGACCGATTTGAAAAAAAAAAAATAAAAAATAAAAAAAAAACAAAATAGAAAAAATATTTAAATAAAATTATAAAATAAAATAAAATAAAATAAAATAAAATAAAATAAAACAAAATAAAATAAAATAAAATAAAATAAAATAAAATAAAATAAAATAAAATAAAATGAAATAAAATAAAATAAAATAAAATAAAATAAAATAAAATAAAATAAAATAAAATAAAATAAAATAAAATAAAATAAAATAAAATAAAATAAAATAAAATAAAATAAAATAAAATAAAATAAAATAAAATAAAATAAAATAAAACAAAATAAAATAAAATAAAATAAAATAAAATAAAATAAAATAAAATAAAATAAAATAAAATAAAATAAAATAAAATAAACTAAAATTAAATAGAATAAAATAAAACAAAATAAAATAAAATAAAATAAAATAAAATAAAATAAAATAGAATAAAATAAAATAAAATAAAATAAAATAAAATAAAATAAAATAAAATAAAATAAAATAAAATAAAATAAAATAAAATAAAATAAAATAAAATAAAATAAAATAAAATAAAATAAAATAAAATAAAATAAAATAAAATAAAATAAAATAAAATAAAATAAAATAAAATAAAATAAAATAAAATAAAATAAAATAAAATAAAATAAAATAAAATAAAATAAAATAAAATAAAATAAAATAAAATAAAATAAAATAAAATAAAATAAAATAAAATAAAATAAAATAAAATAAAATAAAATAAAATAAAATAAAATAAAATAAAATTAAAGTAAATAAAATAAAATAAAATAAAATAATATAAAATAAAATAAAATAATATAAAATAAAATAAAATAAAATAAAATTAAAAAAAATAAAATAAAATAAAATAAAATAAAATAAAATAAAATAAAATAAAATAAAATAAAATAAAATAAAATAAAATAAAATAAAATAAAATAAAATAAAATAAAATAAAATAAAATAAAATAAAATAAAATAAAATAAAATAAAATAAAATAAAATAAAATAAAATAAAATAAAATAAAATAGAATAAAATAAAATAAAATAAAAGAAAATAAAATAAAATAAAATACTCAATCGCCTTGTTGTTTTATCAAAAATTCACTCTCACTCTCACAGTAACTTTCACTGTTCTCTTTACAAAATGTTGCATTATACCAAGCGCCTTAAAATATGCAACATATTTGCCCATAAGAAAAAGTTATCGCACTTTCTCGAAGCAGCTACAAAATTTGAATTACGCTTGAACATTCCGAATTTAATTTTATTTAGAAAATATTTATCATCGATTCACTTCCCTCAAAACTTTCGTTGCTTTTGATTTGTTAGACCAACTACAATGGTCTTGCATTGACAATGGCAGTAAGAGTGCGAATAGCGAATAGCAATCACAACAACAATGCCAACAAGCCAGCACATTTTTAAGGGCCATCGATCAATGCCAGAAAAGCAAATGGAAAAATGCTGCCAAATATCCTTTCTAGTAAAAAAAAAAAAATATAAAAAAAAAAATAAAACAACAAAATATTTTAGTAAAAACTCGTTGAAGAAGCACTAGATTTGTAGCACGAAATGTGTAGAAAAAAAAATTGTTAAATTAAATTGGAAATGGAAATGGAATTGCTGCAAATACTTGTAACAAGAGCATGCAGCCAGACAGTCAAAACAGTCAAAACACTCGAATCATCGTCAGCGTGCAAATGCCAACAGCAATATTGACGCCATCATTGCGGCCGCCAACAGCTAACATGTTCGCCTTCAAAACACTGCTTTACAAAAAATAGAGAGAAAGTAGCTTACAGGAGTAAAAATATATAAGGGGAGTATTTGTAAATTTATTTATTTTTATATATATATTTTTTTTTTTGCTTTTGAATCAATCGAACTATTTCCAATGCTGCATTACTAAAACCAAAGGAATATTCGTCTGAAAATGTTTGGCACGAAACAGAGTTGCATTAAGTGTATGCAAAAGTAGCAAAGTGCACTTCAAGCTGCACTGAAAATGAAAAGCAAATACATTTGCAAGTAGGCAGACAAACATGCCTAAGTACGTATATGTGAATTATATTTGCAAAGTAAAGTAAAAAGTAAAAAACTACCAAAACTACAAAAAAAAAAAAATAAAAAAAAATAAAAATTAATGTGAAGGTTTTTTTGTGAGGCTATGAATTTAATATATTAACATTAATACAAATATTTGCATAGACACTAGTAACTAGTAACTAATGCATTTATTTATTTATATTTCCTGTCAGCCAACTTTCTCGCATTGATTAAAAATCTATTGCCTGTGTGTGATAAAAATATTATCACTCCTCCATAAATGGAAATTAAATGGCAATTTATAGTAGGAAATCAAAATATAATTGCGAGTTTTGCCTGTAAACTGAAAAAAAATAAAATAAAAAAATGAAACAAAAAAATTTAATTAAAAAAAAAAAAAAAAAAAAAAAAAAAAATATAATAATAGCAACCTACCTTGGCCACAAAATAACCTGTATTCAAAATCATGCAAATATCTAAATTTTTACTAAAGTTATCGTGTACACGGACAGACGGATGGACATGCCTTAATGAACTCCTCTTTTCAACCTAAGAACTTTCATATATGGAACTCTATATCTATCTCGATTATTTTGTGCCGTTACGTAGTACCGTTATGTGGACAAAATTATAATATCCTTGTACTAGTACGAGTACGCAGGGTATAAAAATTAGATAGGTCTCAACCCTGTAAACCGCCCTAAGTGGCAACATCCAAGTGGACAGTCTTGAAGTCAACCATACTATTTCTATGCGAAATTTCATCGAAATCGGTCAAGCAGTCCAAAATGATCCCAATCAGCTTGGGGTCATTTTGGGATTGTTTTTGGGTCATTTTGGCAAATGACACCAAATTACCCCAAAGTGATTCCAAAGTGATTCGAAAACTATCCCAAAATGACCCTGAAAAGATCCCAAAATGGCCTGAAAAAATTACTCCAAAGTGACCATAAAATGATCCCCAGATGGGACAAAAATGATCCCAAAAATGACCCCAAAGTGATCACTAATGATTCGGAAACTATCCCAAAATGACCCTGAAATAATCCCAAAATGACCCCTAAAATACCCTTAAATGATGTCGGAATGATCCGAAAATTACCATAAAACTATCCCCAAATGGGACCAAAATGACCCAAAAATGATCCCAAAATGACCCCAAAGTGATCACTAATGATTCGGAAACTATCCCAAAATGACCCTGAAATGATCCCAAAATGACCCCTAAAATACCCTTAAATGATGTCGGAATGATCCGAAAATTACCATAAAAATATCTCCAAAATAGCCTTAAAATCATCCCAAAATAATCCAAAAATGATCCTAAAATAATCCAAATATATGTAATCCAAAATATACAAATACAATGCGGTAAAATGGTAACCCTATTTGTTCGACAACCCAATTTGAAAATATTTTAGTAGGTCTGTCGACGAAAATACCTTTCATTTCATACCCATATTGGCATGGCTTTCTACATTATTTAAAAAAATTGAGATAGGTGGCAACCCTGTAAACCACCCCAAACGGCAACACCAAAGTGGACAGTCTTAGACATCACATACTATCTCTATGCCAAATTCTATAGAAATACGTCAATCGGTTCTCGAGATAGTACAGCATATACTTGGGTAAGGTGGCAACCATAAGTGGCAGCCCTACTTGAAAATATTTTAGTTGGCATGTCGCCGAAAATACCTTTTATTTGATACCCACATTGGCATATCTCTCTGCATAATTACAGCAAATTGAGATATGTGGCAACCCTGTAAACCAACCCAAGTGGCAACTCCGAATTCGATAGTCTTAGAATACTATAAACCGCCCCAGGTGGCAACCCCCAAGTGGATAGTCTTAGAATCAATACAACTATCCATATTCAAAATTTTATCCAAATCGGTCAGAGCGGTTCCCCGAGATAGTTCGGATATACAAATATACAAATTTAACTCGTTTAAATTTATAAGATAAGATGTCATACATAAATAAAAATTAAATAGTGTAAAAAATACCTTTATCTAGATATAGTTAAGTGTATACCTAACACAAAATTTTACTGCGCACTTGTATTACTATTGTAGACGAGTTTTTACACATTTAATCGATAGCTTTCTGTTGAAATAAAAACCTTTTTTTTTTTAACAAAGTCTCAAAGCGAATTTCATATCAAAGGCTTAGCATTGATGAATTTTTGTCAAAGCCACACACATACACAGCCATACATATAGTCAGACTTAACATCCACACATTGAAAGCAAAAACGCAGACACACAAAAAACTGCTGCGCTACATGTGAAATAAAATCCTTGCGCTGACAAAGCAATCGAAATATCACCTAAACATACATTCACATAACACATAACAAACATTTCCTGCAACGGTTTTTCAATTTTTCACACAACAATGATGTTGATTTGATGATTCACTACTGTCTGCTGTCCAATGTGATTCAACTGCAATGGCACTACAATGCAATCAATGTAATGCGACAAACGTACACACATATTAGATGGCAGTTTTGGGACTAGCGAAATTTTTAATAAGTATTAATAAAGGAAGGAAAATTCGTAGAAAAAAATCGTAGAGCGAAATATTTTATGAAATACACTATGCTACCAAAATACGACTTCAAAGTAACTTTTACTCTAAAGTAGTACGATGGTATTTGCTCTGATAGAATTCGCTCTTAAGAAAAATTCCCAGTAACTTTGACTCATGCCACCGAAATATAACTTCAAAGTAGCTTCTCCTCTAAAGTAGTTTGATAGGATTCGATGTTAAGAAAAACTTCCAGTGACTTTGACACATGCTTCAAAGTAGCTTCTCATCTAAGTAGTTTGATAGTGTTCGCTCTTAGGTAAAATTCCTAGTTACTTATGACTCATGCCACCAAAATATGACTTCAAAGTAGCCTTAACTCTAAAGTAGTTTGATAGGATTCGATCTTAAGAAAAAATTCCAGTGACTTTGACTCATGCCACCGAAATATGACTTTAAAGTAGCTTCTCCTCTAAAGTAGTTTGATAGTATTCGTTCTTAGGTAAAATTTCTAGTTACTTATGACTCATGCTATGGAAATATGACTTCAAAGTAACTTCTCCTCTAAAGTAATTTGATAGTATTCAAAAGTAGCCGGTTTGAACTCATCGAAACGCTCTTAATAAAGACTAGTATATCCCGTGGTCGAAATTCGACCAATTTAAAATAGTTGAACTTATTCAAACATCTGATCAACTTTTTGTCAATAGCTGCCTTTAGGACCCGTGGCCGAACCTCGACCAACTTAAATGTATACATTAAAAACTCATCTATAGGCAAAATGAGGCCATCAAAGAATTTAAAAAATAGCGGCTGTTATTATATAATAAAAATATTAAATTACAGCAGCCCTTTCCAAAATTATTTATGGCAAATGCCATGCAAATACTCGGTTTTCGAGATTTTATGTTGCACTTGAATAATCGGATGATGACATTGTGCTTAACAAATAGCCACTAATTTATGCGATCGTTTTGAGCAGGTGAAGAACAAAAAAATATTAGGTTGAAAATTAAGTAAATTGTAATAGTTAAGATTAAAAGTTTTTTAATATAAAAAAAAACATAATTTAAGAAAAAAACGGAATATTCCGCAACCGGGTCTTGCAACTGTGCACACCGTATTCTATACGCTCACCGCCGCGCCATTACCTTATGCACAAAGCAGTTTAAGAATTAACAATATACCAACAACAAAGTTAGACTATTAATATAAATAATGGACCAAAGTACTCAATGAGCGAGGAATGAAAATAATTTCTCTCTCATAATAGGACGTGTTTAATGAGGGAGAGAATGAAGATAAAGAGTGGTTTCCTTTGAAGTTCAGCCAACTTCGAAATATGAGTTTGACGCTATTACTCTAACTCTCAAAGAGCGAGAGAATCAAAATATTTCCATTGCTGGTATTTTACACCAGGGCCGGCCAAACAAATACTAAAACATTTGCATAAGTGTGCGTAAGTTTTGAGTGATTTTGCGTACAGTGGCTGTAAAGAAAATGCGGACTGTGAAACTATAAAATCAAAAGGATATTTTATTATTTGCTTTGAAATGGAATGAAATGAAATGAAATAAAATAAAATGGAATGAAATAAAAGAAAATAAAATAAAATAAAGTGGAATGAAATGAAATGAAATAAAATAAAATAAAATAAAATGGAATGAAATGAAATAAAATAAAATAAAATAAAATATAATATAATGTAATATAATATAATATAATATAATATAATATAATATAATATAATATAATATAAAAAAATGAAATAAAATAAAATAAAACAAATAAAATAAAAGGGAAATAATTATACATTAAATTACGCAAAGTAGTATTTATGTACGTTTTCTTTTGCGCTCACTGTTTTTCTTACTCCGCAAATTGAGTGAAACAACGACGAACCACCGAAAGCACAACTTCGTGCGTGCACATCGTTAGCGTTGGTGTTTGAGTATAAACTCAAAAGTGCACAATGTGCACGCATGGCCGGCCTTGTTTTACACACATATACAAATTTCTCAAAATAAGCGTGGTACTCCAACAACAGTAGCCATATTGAATTATTATTTTATATTTTTTTGAAACATTTTTTTTGGTTGGTGGTACGCAAGCCAACTTTGATTGCGACATATTTTTTTCAAATTAAAAGTTTGACCATGGTTGCCCTATTTCACATTTTAATAATGGTGTTATGAGAACATAAAACTTTGTAGAATTTCATTTTAAACAAATCTATTACATCGGAATTTTTCCGAGCAGTTCTAGCGGTTTCAAGATATCCAATTCAGCCTGCAACTTCTCATGCCCTTGGTGTCTTGTCCATAATCAATTCCTTGAATAAATTTTTTTAATATGGAATTCTACAATTAAGTGAAGCTTTATTGGGCTTTTGAATCTCTATTTAGATATACATATATACATACATATTAGAGCTTTATGGATAAATATAATTTTGATAACGTTTTCCCAAAAAATTGTATAGTTAAATTACATTTTATTATAAGTATATGTTATTGAAAATGTAATTTTTTCATGATTTTATGGCACAACAATATAACATTTTTAGTTTTTCATTTGTTTATTTAAACTTTGGAATATAAGGCGACGATAGTTATCTAATTTTTATTATAGAATTCTACGAAAAAGATGTTTGATTTTTATTTTTTTAAAAAAGCTAATTTTCATATTATATAGAATTGACGGCAATGGGTGTATCTATTTCAATCTCATTCTTTTTTTTTTTTTTTTTCTTGATGAATTTCAATACAGAAAGTTAAAACATTGATTGCTTCTTTCCTAAAAATTTTATTTTTAAACTATTTTCGTTTATAATAAAGCGTGCGAGATATGAGAAAAACAAAATGTCACTTTTTTTTAATCCTTTGGTACATAACAACACATATTGGGGCAACTCTCATGCGAAAACAAATTGGCTATTCGCGCCGACGCCATCTATTTGGAGTGTAACATTTCAATATACATATGAGTTCAACGCCGAATCTACTGTTTGAACTCAATGAGCGAGAGAATTGGAGTATTTACGCATATATGTATATGTGTATATAAATAGATATGAGTATGAAATTGGCTTGACGTTTATTTTGAAGGGGTGGAAATTTGGAAATATGAGTTCGTGTAATATTAAAGAGTATTAATGAGCGAGAGAACGAAAATAGAGAAGTATGGGTTGTATTTAAAAAAAATGTATTATACATGGCGTGGTTTTAAAACTTTTTAGTGGGGGTAAATTACAAATTCTAGTTAGGTCAAAAAAAGTGTGAGGGTTTTCTAGCTTTTTTCTTTAACCATAACTTAGCAATATTTAAAAGACACTTTATATGGATTTTTCTTTTGATTTAAAGAAAAAAAAATTTATATTGATTTTAAAAAAAATTCTATTCAATTTGGTCTAGACTTGTTTGGGGCTCGGGTTGCAAATCTGCCCTTTTAAAAGTTAATACATATATACATTTGAAAAGAAATTATTTGTTGTCTTCAGTAAAATTTAAGATTTCCGCTTATCACTTGGTTTAGTTCAAAATAACGTAGTATCCATAAAATATTTTGTCGATTTTTATACTTTAAATAAGGAATTTGTCAGAAACTCTATCTCAATCGATAGAATTTGAAAAAAAATTCGCAAATTGCAGCTTTCATCTTCAAAAATTTGAGCAGTCAGACTTATATTAATGGTAATTTTTTGAAATAATTACCAAAAAAAAAAAAACAAAAAGAAATTGTATAAGCGGTTATAGCATTTCTATAATGGGTGGTATGTATGTATATTTATGATATAAAATTATTATTTCACATGGCTTTCCGTAAACTAAAAATATTCGCACCAAATTTTTTTCTTCTCGAAAATAGAGATCACAAACATAAAAATATTGTTTATAAAAATATTAAAAAGTCAAGATTAGAAATATAAAAATATATAAAAAATATAAACAATTTTCAATGACAAAAAAGAAAAAAAATTTTGGCCTATAGCTGTGTAACTAACTGTACTCGAACCATCAACCGCTCGACCACTACCCACTAACGCTTCCCACTGGGCTATCGCTTTATTTACAAATTGATTGTCAGATAACCAATTTAAGTTGCATGAAACATTTTCATTCGCTTATTACAGATAAATGAAGCAGTATTGGTTATATATTAGATAATTGTGCACTGCCTTAGAGGTATGCCAACAAATAAATATGCATTTCATAAATATTTATGCATATTTAGTATGGGTTTAAGCTTGGCAATGGTTTATATGTAAAATTTGTTAGCCTATTAATATAATAGATTATCCGTATTTTATAGCTCATGTTACTAAAATACGACTTCAAAGTAGCCTTTTCCAAAAAGTATTTGCATTTGTCTTAAGAAAAATTCCCAGTTAATTATGACTCGTGCTAACGCAATACAACTTCAAAGTAGAAAGAAACTGCTATATCTAAAAAAAGTAGCTCAACATGCGTAAAAAAGGTAGTAAATCTACTACGATCGCAGTCAAGTTCTAACACTGCTACATAAATATGTTACAAATCGAAATAAATTTGAATGTATGTAGTTCGTTTGGCCATCAAATCCAACTTTCCAATCACTTTCGTATGCAGCAACGTCCGGCATTTGCTTTTCAAGTGTAAATGAAATATTCGTGAATTTTGCAAATTCCCAAAATTGAAAATTTGTGAATAGTTATTTTTGGTAGAGTTTGGTGCGAATGTGTTGAATGTTATTGTATTTGAGAGTCAAAGTGTGTGTAGTGTGACTAGATGATGGTAGATGAAATTTATTGAATTTTTAAATTTTTTTGTTTTTCTTATGAAAATACAATTACATTGAACTTCACAACTGTGAATGAGATAGTGAGTAAGACTTAAAAGAGGTAATAGTTCAAAATGACAGGAAAGTGAATACGCTGAAACATCAAACACAATCAAGTTACGACTGTTCGCTATTTCTACCCACTCTAGCATCACACCTTTGCGACAACACTCGTAACTCTATTACATATATTAGGCGAACACCTTAAAACTCTTTCCCTTTTACCCATTAAGTCCGCCTTACATGCTTTGATATAATTGCATTTCGTTGCTGATGATTTAAATTTTCGGTGCTCGGGTTCGACAGTTGAAGTGAAGTGAGGTAAATTGTGTGTTTCCTACATAGTTTGACATGTGATGCGAGAAGGTGGTGATGAACAGACTGCTAGTCGAATATTGAGGCGATTAGCTCGTCACTTTGACAATTTGTTCAGTTAAAGGCCTTCATCAACGGTGGCTTTAAGAGTGGGCATTAGGGGTAGGCGTATGCTATAGATGTTATTACCTTTTGTTACTATATCATTTGACAGGGAGCTTTGGCGGATTAGTATGAAATGAAAATTTACTTACTC
>CAXKVI010000003.1:11342682-11357682 GCA_964058755.1 Campiglossa producta
ATTGTAGAATCCAACACTGAGGTCCTTTGATGGCAACAATGGCGCATTAAGTTATTAAAAGCAAATTAGGGTTGAAAGTTTTTGAAGAGTTAAATAGGCAGACATTACCTTTATTTGTTTGAACATATGCATACATATGTACATACGTATCAACATATAAACGACGATTTTCATAGAAAATTTTAGTCGAAAATCCCTCGAAGTGTGTGTTATTTTGGTGTTAACAGATAACTGCTCGAATATGTTGCTTATGCTCCGAATCCCTTGCCAAGTTGTTATTTTATGAAAATATTGTTGTTGCTTTGATGGTTAGTCTTTCATTTTACTTAGCAGCAAGCGCTGTGGTAATTATAGTGTCGGGTACGTTCACAAAAGCCTAACAGCAAACAAACACACAAACATACTCGCATAACCCATAAGCATACTCGTACTACCTATTTAATCTGAAAATGGGGTAAATCATACGTTTGCTACATAAACGATTTCATACATATATCATTAAAGCATTATCTGCAGGTTTTCATTTTCAATTCAAATCAATTTTCTTGTAAACAAGGAAGCCTTTGAAAAATAGCGAGGGTGCACTTTGAATTTAAGAGGGGGTGAATGGGGTACAGTTCACATGTGTTAGTTGTTAACATATACTTAAACTAATTTGAGTAAACTGAAATGTGTAAACAAATTCTTATATAATTACATATCCACAGAGGGTTATGCGCCGGAGCTGTTTTGTACGCGATGGAGTTATATAAAAGTAGTTACTTGTTGTTGCTAATAGTAAGAATGAAGTAGGATTATAAAAAAAAATAAAATAAAATGAAACGGAATGAATTAAAAAAAAACTAAAAAAAAAAAAAAAATAAAAAAAAATAAAAAAAAAAAAAATAAAAAATAAAATAAAATAAAATAAAATAAAATAAAATAAAATAAAATAAAATAAAATAAAATAAAATAAAATAAAATAAATAAAACAAAATAAAATAAAATAAAATATAATAAAATAAAATAAAATAAAATAAAATAAAATAAAATAAAAAAATAAATTAAAATAAAATAAAATAAAATAAAATAAAATAAAATAAAATAAAATAAAATAAAATAAAATAAAATAAAATAAAATAAAATAAAATAAAATAAAATAAAATAAAATAAAATAAAGTAAAATAAAATAAAATAAAATAAAATAAAATAAAATAAAATAAAATAAAATAAAATAAAATAAAATAAAATAAAATAAAATAAAATAAAATAAAATAAAATAAAATAAAATAAAATAAAATAAAATAAAATAAAATAAAATAAAATAAAATAAAATAAAATAAAATAAAATAAAATAAAATAAAATAAAATAAAATAAAATAAAATAAAATAAAATAAAATAAAATAAAATAAAATAAAATAAAATAAAATAAAATAAAATAAAATAAAATAAAATAAAATAAAATAAAATAAAATAAAATAAAATAAAATAAAATAAAATAAAATAAAATAAAATTAATATACCAAATTCAAATAAAACAAAATAAAATTAAATTTAATTGAATGAAATATGTAAAAAAAATAAAAATAAATATAAAAAAATGAAAAAAATATAAAAAAATTAAATAAAAAAATTAAATAAAATAAAATAAAAAAATAAAATAAATTAAAATAAAATAAAAAAATAAAACAAAATAAAACTAAATAAAATAAAATAAAATAATATAAAAAAATAAAAATAAAAATAAAAATAAAAATAAAAATAAAATAAAATTAAATAAAATAAAAAATAAAATAAAATAAAATAAAATAAAATAAAATAAAATAAAATAAAATAAAATAAAATAAAATAAAATACATAAAAAATAAAATAAAATAAAAAATAAAATAAAATAAAATAAAATACATAAAAAAAATAAAATAAAATAAAATAAAAAATAAAATAAAATAAAAAATAAAATAAAATAAAACAAAATAAAATAAAATAAAATAAAATAAAATAAAATAAAATAAAATAAAATAAAATAAAATAAAATAAAATAAAATAAAATAAAATAAAATAAAATAAAATAAAATAAAATAAAATAAAATAAAATAAAATAAAATAAAATAAAATAAAATAAAATAAAATAAAATAAAATAAAATAAAATAAAATAAAATAAAATAAAATAAAATAAAATAAAATAAAATAAAATAAAATAAAATAAAATAAAATAAAATAAAATAAAATAAAATAAAATAAAATAAAATAAAATTAATATACCAAATTCAAATAAAACAAAATAAAATTAAATTTAATTGAATGAAATATGTAAAAAAAATAAAAATAAATATAAAAAAATGAAAAAAATATAAAAAAATTAAATAAAAAAATTAAATAAAATAAAATAAAAAAATAAAATAAATTAAAATAAAATAAAAAAATAAAACAAAATAAAACTAAATAAAATAAAATAAAATAATATAAAAAAATAAAAATAAAAATAAAAATAAAATAAAATTAAATAAAATAAAAAATAAAATAAAATAAAATAAAATAAAATAAAATAAAATAAAATAAAATAAAATAAAATAAAATAAAATAAAATACATAAAAAATAAAATAAAATAAAAAATAAAATAAAATAAAATAAAATACATAAAAAAAATAAAATAAAATAAAATAAAAAATTAAATAAAATAAAAAATAAAATAAAATAAAACAAAATAAAATAAAATAAAATAATATAAAAAAATAAAAATAAAATATAATAAAATAAAATAAAATAAAATAATTATAGGTATTAGAAAGAATTGAATGCAAAATTTTATACAGCGGAATGGTAATTCACTGACTAGTTTCCATGCGACCAAGCATTTAGACGTAGTGTTTTATCCGGTCTGGCAGGCATCGAACCTACCAGACTGCATTGGCATTGCGTTCTCTTAAAATAAAATAAAATAAAATAAAATAAAATAAAATAAAATAAAATAAAATAAAATAAAATAAAATAAAATAAAATAAAATAAAATTAAATAAAATTAAACTAAATAATAAATAAAGGAAATATGTAAATAAAGGAAATATGTAAAAAATAAAAAAATATATAAATATAACAAAAGCAAAATAAAAAAATAAAAAAAATATATAAAAATAAAAAATAAATTAAATAAAAAAGATAAATAATTTAATAAAAAAAGGTAAAATAAAAGCAAAACAAAAAAGAAACAAAATATAACGATATAAAACATTAAATTCCAGTTCGTTTCATATTCGATTCAATCTTAGATAATAAATTTATTGTCATTTTATGGTATCATATTTCTATTCTCACATTTATTCCAGCTCATTCTGGTATACCACTCCGTATAACTATCCTATTTTCTTCGTACACCTAGTCTCATTCTGATTGACTTCCTTATTTTTTTTAATATAAAAAATCAATATTTCCTTCCAAATAACAAACTTTTTCCATAACTTTTTTATAACCGCAAGAAATTGAATAGTTTTTACAATTTTATTTCCACCAAAAATGTCGACAAAACAAATTTAAATTACTTTCGAAAATCTCATTCAAAGTGCATTTAAAGTTGGGAATATTCTACGAAAAACAAAAAACCAACAAAAATGCAGTCACATGCAATGGACAAAAATAACACCTTCATAAGTAATTTCTTGCAAACAGCCAGCCTTTACATCTCACCACCGACAGCAACAAGCCATTCGAAGCCAATTGCATGCTGCTTACATTAAAAGCGCCCAAAAATATGCAACTAAATGTTACACATCAGCAGGTGCGGCACACGATGCCAACTTACTTTTGCAACTCGAACTGGAAGTCAGCCAAAGTTTTAAATTAATATATCAAAATTCAATTCCTTACGCAAACAGTTTGCTGCTGCAACGAATTCCCCCGACACCACCCAAATCACTTTGATGTTCAGAAACTATCTAAGAGTGCCTACCTCAAGCGGTTGAAGTGATTGTTCGAAGTAAAAAAAAAAATAACTTGCTAGAAAAAGCGAAAGCTGCATGCTGGCAAAAGTCTGACGAAAATCAACTTTTCAAAGTTTATCCAATGTTGGAAATGTCAAAAAAAAAAGAAAAGAACTACAAAGAAAACAAGGTAAAAAAATTTTGTTGGAAAAATGCAAATGCACAAGTTTACAAATGGCGCAGCCCTTATGCGACTTACAGACACCCATGCAACAACTACGGAGACTGCTTCAGCAATCCGATCCCTTATAGTTTCTATATGTATACTTGCTCATTGGTTTATTTCCGATAAATGTATATATGTAAGTAATGCAAAGGTAGTATGTAATTCGTTACCGCCAAAAAGTAGGCAACAGAAGTGAAATAAAAGACTTCTCTGCCAAATAGCAGACAAACAAATGGCAATATAAATTGCAACAACTAAAAGGGGGTGATGGTAATGCCATGGAAGGTCGAAATAGGGCTGCCACAGAAAAACATCTTTATAATCTCAGTATATGTATGTAAAAATATTAAAATGGAGGTATAAAAGATACTATGTATGTCTGCAAACTATTCGTTAGTGGTGAAAGCATGTAAAACGCTCTATCGCTTGCATTTCAATAGTGTTGCAACGCTGAAGATTGGCAAAAGCTAAGCTTGTATATGTCGTCGACATGTATGTATGTAAGGTTTTTATTATAACCTTATAAAATGTGAAAAGTGGTAAGATTGATAAAAAAATAAAAAAAAACATAAAATAAAAAAATTAAAATAAAATAAAATAAAATAAAACAAAATAAAATAAAATAAAATTAAAAAAATTGAATTAAAATAAAATAAAATTAAAAAAATTGAATTAAAATAAAAAAAATAAAATAAAATAAAATAAAATAAAATAAAATAAAATAAAATAAAATAAAATAAAATAAAATAAAATAAAATAAAATAAAATAAAATAAAATAAAATAAAATAAAATAAAATAAAATAAAATAAAATAAAATAAAATAAAATAAAATAAAATAAAATAAAACAAAATAACATAAAATAAAATAAAATAAAATAAAATAAAACAAAATAAAATAAAATAAAACAAAATAAACTAAAATAAAATAAAATAAAATAAAACAAAAATAAAATAAAATAAAATAAAATAAAATAAAATAAAATAAAATAAAATAAAATAAAATAAAATAAAATAAAATAAAATAAAATAAAATAAAATAAAATAAAATAAAATAAAATAAAATAAAATAAAATAAAATAAAATAAAATAAAATAAAATAAAATAAAATAAAATAAAATAAAATAAAATAAAATAAAATTAAATAAAATAAAACAAAAATAAAATAAAATAAAATAAGATAAAAAAATAAAATAAAATAAAATAAAAATAAAATAAAATAAGATTAAAAAAAATAATAAAATAAAATAAAATAAAATAAAATAAAATAAAATAAAATAAAATAAAATAAAATAAAATAAAATAAAATAAAATAAAATAAAATAAAATAAAATAAAATAAAATAAAATAAAATAAAATAAAATAAAATAAAATAAAATAAAATAAAATAAAATAAAATAAAATAAAATAAAATAAAATAAAATAAAATAATATAAAATAAAGTAAAATAAAATAAAATTAAGACAACTAAAGCAAATGATCATTATGTGTTGACAAACTTCTAATCAGCATTTTTTCACGGCCTTTTTGCATATACATATAAGTCGTGGTTCAATGGGAAGTTTGGAAGCAAAGCTACTCAAAATGGTGTATATATATCACCACTAGATGCTCTGAAGCTCTCTCTATTGCTCTGTCTCTGTCTATTGCTGTTTGTGCCTTTGGCACAACTACTAACTCTCACAGAGGACCAACTTTTCACATCGAATTTTCTAGCTCAATAAATTTTTCAACAAAACTTTGTCATTCGGAAAATGCAGGTGTGCAATACCAATAACAACAACTAAAAAAGGTAAAAGAGGAAAAAAAAACAAGTGACAACAACAAGAAAATAAATACATTTTTACATATCTACCATGTAGGACGAAAAGCAAAACATGAGAGTGTTCTGGTCTTAATGCTGGGGTTTGAATATTGACTGTCCTTTATGATTTTCGACACTATAGCGTACAGAAGTGGTAATAAATCCATACAGAGATGGTACAATGTACTAAATTAAAACAATCGCGATAGGAAATTGAAACTTTTTTGTTGAGACACCCTAATGCATATACAAAATTAGAACAGCATACGTGTATATCAGTATTTTCCGGCTATCCAAAGGAAATTTCGCACTAGCGCTCAGGATAGGTGCTAGCGCTAACACCTACTTTCTCTAACATTCTCCAGCAAGTTTTAAAAAGCGTACTTGTTTTTTTTTTTTTTTGTGCTTAGTAGTTGCAGGTGTTGTTGCACTTATTTTGCAACATTTTTTGCAACTGTTTTTTTTTTTTTTTGTCTAGAAGAGTTTACTTTTTCACAAATGTAACAGGCGAGTACTTAAAAAGTCGATGTGAAAGTGCTACTGAATGTACGTATAGGTGTGTTTGTGTGAGTTTGACATACGTTGAATGTGGCATACTTTGTATGTTTGGTTGCAGGTAATTTGCCGACTTGCAATATTGACGGTGTGAACCAAAGCAGTTGCGCCGCTTGTTCCTCCACTTAGGCTTACACATATGTACATGTTTGTTTGTAACTATGTGTTGTATGCATGTATTTTATAGTTAGTCGTTTGGTGCTCTAACACTTTGTGGCTTTTGGACCGATTAGTGTCAACATGTGTTGCAACATTTCACTTACATATGATGTGTCTGTAGCAGCTATTACCCATACTTATATATCTTTATATATATACGTATATGTGTATGAATTTTCGCTGGGTAGCTGATTTGCCACAGGCGACCTCCATTGATTGCCGTTGGCAGACCCAAAGGTTATAAACTTTCACTTAGTCACAGCTTGGATTCTAACATACATACAAATGTGCATATTTTTTGTAAAGAAACACCTTTGATTAAAGTAATATATGTACATTAGGGTGGTCCTTATTCGTATGGAGACAATTTTATCATCAGATTTCCAAAGGCTCAACCCCTAAATTGATAGTAATATAGCCGAAGATATCAGAGGGGCTAAAGTTCAGACTACCCCCTGCGACACGCCTCAAGTGTTTCCAATCGGAACCAAGTTTTGTATGTGATATCTCCCACGATAGTCCTATCGATTCCATATACATATTAGATAAAAAGAATAATTTAAATTTTTTGAGTCTCCATGGTATGGTCTGAACTTTAACCCCCTTGCGTGTTCTTAGGCATTTTCAATCGGGACCAGATTTTGCATGTAATAACCGACCATAGTGCTGTGACAAGCCTAAACTATCTCCAATCGGGATACAAATTTGTGTGCGATGTAGTTGACCGTGGTGCAACCGATCTAAGGGGTGAGCCTGGAAAAAATACCACATTTTATTGTAAGGACCACCCTAATGTACATATAAACATGATTTTCAACGAACACCGAGTAAGGTTATTGTCATCGAATTTTTACGTAGCGCTTAGTCCATCCATGAGGTGTATCACCATCTCCCATCACTAACGGTTGTTGGTTGATTGAAGTTGAAGGGACGATTGGAGCTTTCAAGTTAAGCTAAGTCTTCGGTTTGGATGACAATATGCCGCCTTCCACCCTACATATTGCACCAGGCCCACTTGAGATTTATTTTAACATGATTAACTTTGATTTAACTATTTTTCTCTTTTTGAAACATTTCTTTAGAGCAACTATTTTGGTTTCAGGGATATACCTTTCAAAATTTACAAACTTTTTTGAACACTGTTATCACGAGTGGGCTTTAGGGTGGTTTAAGATTTCATGGTAAAAACTCTGGTTGTTCTTTCAAACCCAAACAGCCATTCGAATTCTAAGAAATTATTTGCCTTAGTTCGAAGAGACCTTCACTCTACCCCATCTTTTACTTAACTTTAAAATAGCCTTTAACCGCCTAGGCGATGTTGGCCGTCCAATATGTTTCGCCAGTCGGTTGTTGGCTCAACAACTGGCGCCACTTGGAGACACCGCGTTTTCTCAGATCTGCCTCCACTTGGTTCTGCCATCGAAGTGGTGGTCTCCCTCTTCCTCTACTTCTACCGGCGGGTGCCGATAAGAATACCTTTTGAGCTGGAGCGTCTTCGTTCATTCGCTTCACGTGTCCTAGCCAGCGGAGCAGCTGGGTTTTAATTCGCTGAACTATGTCGACGTCTTCGTCAAGCTCATACAGCTCATCATAACATCTTCTCCACAAATTTTTGTTTCGTATACTCACGGAGGCGCCTCATCATCTTTTTTAATCTCAAAAATTTTTTACAATTGCTAGGACTAAAATTACAAAACGAAAATCACAGACATCCTGTCTTTAAAATTTTTTTATCATCTTTTTGGTTTTCAATATATCAGTATCGCTACGTTGGCTTTTGGCTCAATGCGTGCACCTTGCAGAAGCAAGTTAAAAATTGATAGCAAGGTCCCTCCATTTTCAGAGACTTTCAGTTATTTCGATCAGCGCCATCTAGCTAAATTTGAATTTCTACAAATTATATTGTGGTATTTCCTGAACTATATGCAAAGTTTCCAAATCGCCAGTGAAGTAGTTAAAAGTCGATTGAAAGTTTCCCGATTTCAAAAAATTTTTCGAAACAGCTCAATCCATGCGCCTTCTAACGTAATTGTTGCGTAAAATATTGTATTGGCACCGGGTTCAAAAAAATAAGTATGTCAAGTTTCAAGTCTCTAATTTACCGGAAGATTACTCCATTGCAAAATTTCTTCCTCTTTTTCAAGAATTTTATATTATCTCGATCAGCGCACCATCTAGCGGAATTTTTTGTATTGTCTTTTATTGGTTATCTATGGCCAAATAATATGAACCGCAAAATTTCTAACTTTAAATGAATTATTCATATGGATCCTTGCCCCATCTAGCGGATATACTTTCGTTCACAGTGCGTTGTTACGAGCTACACAGAGAAAAATGAGCTGTTCCAATCAACAAAAATACAGCTGCATTGAAATTGTTAACCTTAACTTAATAGAAAATTTGTTGTTTAAACAGAAAATTTGGTTGTTTCAGGTGTTCTGAGTTCGATTCTCGGTTAAGTCAAAATAATTTTTAAAATTTTTTTTTTTGTATTTTTTTTATATTTTAACGCCAAAAGGAGTCAAAGGACGAAAAAAAATAAAAATAAAATATTTTTCAGAGTTCTTATATTCACTTCATTGAGAATCGAACATAGGTGTCTAGAACGCCCAACCCAGCTGGCTACCATGATGCCATCGTATACTTATGCTTGCCAGCGTCTAATTACGTTGCCTCATTACACTTGCCGCATTGCCTTTAGCGCGCAACGAACTAACAATTATTTGACTGCTGAACAGAGGTGTCTACCATTATGCCATCGTGTACTTATGCTTGCCGGCGTAAGTTTTACCTTCAGCTACTTCAACAAAAAATTCCGTTAATTCAACAGAATTTTGTTAACATCATGATGAAAGTACGATATTGCTGATTTTGCCAGTGCTATTTTTTGCTGTGTGTGTTCCCAGTTTTAACTGTCTAGCTCTACCGGAGTTACTTAAAAATACTTTGCAAGATTTCCAAATCAAGATACGAACAAGTCTCTTTCTTGGTAGTAAAAATAAATGGTATCTGTCAGCAGGACGGTCTTCGCATCAGACTTGACTGCACAAATAAATGTTGTGAGAAAAATACAATGACGAGAAAAGCTTTCAGCTTTCAATCCAAATCTTTGCTCAGAAGGAATGAAAACGCAGCTTATTTAAATTACTTTTTGATTCGACACAGATTACCCTAGTCCTTTCCAATAAAAATTGTGTATAGCGTAGCTCGCTTGCCAGAAGCATAAATGTGGCCAAATTAAAATTTTGGGAAATCGTATTTGAATTTAAAATTTTAGTTTTTGACATAAACATGTTTTTGCAGGTTTTATTTTCATTATACTCTTTCCACTGATATAGTTTTCACGTTAATATTCCTTTAATTCCACGATATTCAGCACATTCATCTTTTAAAAATTTCCAAACACAACTTTTTGTAGCACATGTTTCTGGCACAACGAAAATGTTTAAAATGTTGCACCCAACAAGAGGCACCGACACCATGGCGCATACGTAACAATTTTGCTGCACATTCATGTTTCTGGCAAAAAGGAAAATTTAAAAAATTCAGTTTGTAAACATTTTTGTTGCGCCAGAAACATGAATAATATGTAGCACATTCGTTTTTCTGGCAAAATTGTTTGAGCGAGCGACGATATCCTTTCTTTTATTTCATAGAAGTTTGTTCTATTTCCTCGATTTCATTATATTTGCCGCTATTCCCCTAGCTCTTTCTATTGTTATTTACTATGTTTTTTTTTACTTTTTTTTAAGTTCAACTTTTCAGTAGATGCCGTGTTGAACTCATTGCTACATTTACACTTCTACATATTGGCATAGAATAAATGTACGTTGAAATATGAAGACATGCATGGATGAAGGGGGTATGTCGCATTTTGAGTGAAACGAGAAAATCGGCTTTAAAGTTTTGCTTAAACATTTGAGGTTTTTTCGAATCTTTATGGAAAACTGACAAAAAAATTATGCAAAGCCATAAAAGACGTTGCATAATATGCAATAAAAAGCATAAATTTATATTTAGTGTTTTATATGAAAAAATCAGAACATACCCCCTTCTTCCACAATTCAAATTGAAAAGTTGTGTACATACCCCCTTCATCCATGAATTATCTTCTACATTTTTCACGATAGGTAGATTCTGATAAGACAGAAATATAGATCTGCATAAATACTATTCACCAATGCCAAAAACAGAAATTGAGTGAGAATGCGACATACCTCCTTCATCCATGCATGTCTTCATATCTTAACTATCCAAGCATGCAAAGAAGTATATAATAAATTTGTGCATACATTTGCATGCATATGAGAATCAAACTTTATATTATTTTTAACTTCTTTGAATTGAATTTACACCGCTGCGCGACCTACTTTTATTATGCTATAAACACAAAAAATATACAGGAAGACTGACTTATGTATGTATGTATATAACCATATGTGTGAGAAAGTATATAATTTACTTTTGTACTACTTTTTTCAAACTAAGCATATGTGCGGTAATAGCATGCATGTAATTTTACAACTGTGTATATAACCATCACACATATGCACATATTTATTTATTTGCGAAAGTTGCAAAAATTCGAAAAGACATGGCATAAACTTTCCACATTTGCCGATTGTCGCTTTAATTTTTTTGTATGCAAAAGTGTTTACTTTGTACTTTTTTTAACGAGTTAGACAGTTGTACTAACAAGTAGGTGACGATGCTGAAAAATGTACATACTTTTGTATGTGTTTTAAATTTACACAAGGTCTTAAATCGATAACATTTTACTTGAATGGGAACGTACATTATAGAGAAGTTCACCTTAAAGCAAGCATCGGCGCCCCATAGATCTTAAGATCAGTCAAACAAGTTGGATTCATCACACAGACACGTTGTGCTCTTTGTTTACCAAATGATTTAGTCGTCCCTGGGCAAGGGGCGAAACCACATCGCGTGGGGGTGTCGCATGTTTGGTCAGCGAATCGCGAAAAAGTCCCGAGATAATCACGAAAACAATCCCGAAATTACCCGAAAGCCATCCCGAAGAAAATCTCGAATAGTCCTCAAAATAATCCTGAAATAGTCCCGAAAACAATTCCCAAATTGTCCCGAAAAATGTTTGAAATGGCCCCTAAAATATAATTTCCCCGAACAAAACCTAGAATTCCGATCAAAAATTTTTTTGGTTCACATTCCTTGCAGCATAATCGCAATAGCATTTGTCAAATTTTCTACTGCAACCTTCTGCGAATATGCCACACACAATATGCATTCAGTAAACGTTCTTAAATGCATTCGTGAATTAGTCACGACACATTCGCATACGTTTATGAAGATGAACGACAAGATGTACATTCATACATAGATTCGAGAAGGCATTTGTGAATGATTTTTTTTATTCGTTCTTATTAACGAACTAGAATTAAAATTTTTTTTTAATGTTCATGTTCGTGAATGCGAATGCAAAAGAACATACTTAAATGTTCATAAATGAATAATTCCGAAACCTGCTATTTATATACCGAGTACTGTTTCTGTACTCAGTACATTTTTGGTATTGAGTGCTTCTTCTGTACTGAGTACATTGTAGGTATTGAGTACTTCTACTGTACAGAGTACATTTTCGGTACTCGTCAGACACTGAGTACATTTCGGGTATTGAGAACACAGTATCGTTACTTAAAAATCGAGATCTGTCGATACTTTTCAGCATCGAGTACTGAGTACCTACTTTTGGAATCGATATTGCCCAACACCATGAGTCAAAAAGAGAAGAGTTTGTCAAAGCGATACCGTTAGAATGAAGATGCCTATTTTGATAGAATCAGCTGATTGTCACGTCATAAGTTGCCACAGAATTGCCACCATACTCTATTTTAGCCGCTGGTGCGATTTAAGAAAACTGTGATGTGGGGGCAACCATGGACGAATTCAAGATAGCTGACTGAGCAGCGGAGTTGTGACGTCATACGCTAACTGGGGAAGTAATGGGCCTGGCCCAAAACCAATAAAAAGTGTGCAATTGCTTGAAGCAACTGTTAGACGTGGCGTATGAGTGACTTATTGAGAGTTATTAAAGCAAAAGAAATAACGGGATAGGAATATGATCAATTATTATTTTGTAACTATATTTGACACTAAAATCTTTATTTTTTAATTAGAATATTAATGGTAAACAAAATTCGGTAACAGAGATCTTTATCAATGTGAAGTTCTAAACATAGAAAATCGTTTTAAAAGTTCTATACACACAGACTAATTTTTTTCAACATGACCCATATTAAAGTAACAAGAAAGATTCTGTTAAATTTACATTACGTTCAACTAAGTATGTATGCAAATAATATATTTAATTAAACAAATATATGATGCTGATATAGTTGACTGAAATAGTTAATAAATTTTGCCCCTAATTTATTTGAATAAGCTTCATCAAATTTTACACACACTTTATTCAAACACTCATTTAAATGGTGCAAACACATTAACGAAATATAAAAATGAGAGAGCTTATTGCCAAATAAAACCAAAATAAAAATGTGATAAATGAATATTATAACTAGTTTGCTATATGTGTCTAATTAATGTGTTTTACTCAAAAAAAAGTTTAATTATTCAAATGCTGACTCAAATGTAAAATAAGCAGAAAGGGCAGAACGAGCGCAGCTGGCCAGAAAGCATAACTCAGGTTACCTAATATCTATTTGTACTACATATTGGACGAATAATTGAATGCGAATTATAAGTGAATGCAATTTCAGCTTTACAAAAATAGAATTACAAGCATATGAGTATGTTACATATGTATATATTAGGGTGATTTATTTAGGAAATGATTTGTCAGTTTTATACCATAAATGAGAGAAGGTCCACAAAACCTAAACTGTAAATGATAGACTTACGTCCCCACAAGGACCCTAAAATGGTCCCAAAATGATCCAAAAATGATTCCCAAATGACCCCCAACAACATCCTTAAATGTACATTAAAAGATCCGAAAATAACCCCAAAATTAATCAAAAATTATCCCAAAATGATCCTAAACAAATGCCGAAATAATACCAAAACAATCCCAAAACGACTCCAAAAAGACCCTAAAATGTTCTCAAAATGGCCCGAAAATGATCCCAAAATTATCCAAAAATGATCCCAAAATGACTCCAAAATGATTCGAAAATGACCCCAAAATTGTCCTAAATGAATCCAAAATTGAACACAAAATGACCTCAAAATAGCCCCAAAATTATTCCAAAGTGACCTGTAAATTATCCTAAAATAATACAAATATGATCGCAAAAATATACAATACAAATGCAATACGGCGAATGGTAACCCTGGGGGGTCGAATGGTAACACTAGGGTTGCCTACTTGAAAATATTTTAGTTGGCATGTCGGCAAAAATACCTTTCATTGGATACCCATATTGACATATCGCGGTCCATAATTTAAAAAAAAAATCAGGTGGGTGGCAACCCTGTACACCCCTCAACTGGCACCCCCCAAATCTTATAATCAATCATACTATTTATATTCAAAATTTCAACCAAATCGGTCAAGCTGTTCCCGAGATAGTACCGGATATACAAATATACTGCGGTAATGTGGCAACCCTACTTGAAAATATTTTAGTTGGCATAACGCTGAAAATACCTTTCATTTAATACCCATTTTGGCATATCTTGCTACAAAATTTAAAAAAATTAGATAGGTGGCAACTCCCAAGTGAATAGTCTTAGAATCGATCATACTATCTATATTCAGAATTTCAACCAAAACGGTCCACCGGTTCCCGAGATAGTCCGGGTATACAAATATACAAATTTAGCTCGTTTAAAGTTATAAGATGAATTCCTTGTTCATTTTATGAAAATTTCCAAAATAAATTTTTAAAAACTTTCGTTGTGCCAGAAGCATGAATATGTAGCACATTCATGCTTTTGGCTCAACGAAAATGTTTAAAAAGTTAAAATTAAATTAAATACAATTTTTTTTTTCAAATTTTCGTTACGCCCGAAATACGAATTTGTAGCAATATTGTTACGTATACGCCATGGTGTCTGTTGTTGAGTGCAACACATTCATGCTTCTGGCAAAACGAAAATTTTAAAAAATTAAATTAATTTTTTTCGCCTTTTTGAAAAATAATATCAATATAATTATCAAAAAAAAAAAAATAAAAAATAAAAAAAAATCATTTGCTCTCATTTGGTTCAGTCTAATATACACTCAAATATATTACATCAGTACGTCTATTACCTTGTTTAAATATGTTGAGTAAAATTAATTACATTATGCAAACATGCAAATAGCAAATGCAATAAATTACAGCAAAAGGAATTTCGGGAAGCAAATAAACTCATAACATTTACT
>CAXKVI010000003.1:11370182-11387682 GCA_964058755.1 Campiglossa producta
CTTCCACTTATGTATTCACTTATATAATTATATTAGCATGTTTGTGAAACCTGTAGCAATTACTCTACACTTTGTCCAATTTTAGATAAAATTCTTGCTTGAATCAACTACAACTACAACTATGAGGTTTTAACACAAACGTGACCGCAACAGAAATAGTTTGTTGAACAAAACTGTGAATTTAGCAGGAAATGTTAGCAAGGAAAGATGTACCAAATAATTTTGGTCATAAAGAGAAATAATAAATTAAATGCTTATGAAAAAAAGTAATATATAATTTTTCTCTGGGCGTTTTGAGTTGTGGTGTTCCTTTCACTAGACAGTAGTGCAGATTTATGAGAAAAGATAAAACCAAAACTTTTTGCGTAATTTGTTATAGCTTGAAAGTAGATTTAATATAAGTTTGGTTTGGTAAGAAAAACTAGAAAACTGGGTTTGAAAGGACAGTGATACAAGAAGAGGCATAGGTAGGGGAAGAAGTAGAGGTAGAAGTTAAACATAGAACTAGAATTAGAGGTAAGGGTCGTCAAAAATTAACCCTCATTATGGGTATGCGGCTGAATGTACCGTTCATTTGAAACCCATATTGCCATACCTTGCTCAATATTTAAGAAAAAGTTGAGCTAGGTGGCAACCCTCTAAATCGCCTCAAATAGCAACACCCGAGCGGAAATTTTTCGAATCAAACTTAACACCTATATGCCAAATTTAATCGAAATCGGTCAACCGGTTCTCGAGATAGTACCATACTTATATACAAATGTACTGCGGGAGTGTAATGGGGTGTGGTTGCTGAGTGACCGCGCTCAATCCCGACTCTTGCGTCCTCGTTCGTGCACTCTGGGCAACGTTGAGCTACCTAGGCTCGCGGCAGAAAGAGAGGGAGCCCCGGGGGGGCCACTCTGACATACTTGGTTTAAGGGCTCACCGGGGTCTTTTTCGCAGCGTCTGTACACCAAGAGGTGCGGCTGTAAGCGGGCGTCTGTCTTGAAGCAAGCGGCTCGCTATATAAATGTGCAAAACTTTTCCCTCCCAATCCAGGGTGTTATGCGATACCGTGCCCATTGGACGTTTGCAGCCGGGAGGCAAATCGTGGCTGTAGTCGAACGGAGCCTCACTGATACCGGGCCGCCTCAGGGAGTAACTATGGTCTTACCGCGGTATGGGGCTCTGCCGCGGCGGACGACACACTGCCCCTTACACTACCCTTGACCCTAAGCTGGCCTTGTCCGGCGAGGGGTCGTACGAACAAGATGAAGAACACACAAAATACAAAGCAATTAACGACTTCGTTTACTCCGCAGCAGAGAAGAACTATGCTGGAGCAAGCGAAAACACAACGCCGGAGGACAAACTCCGCCTCAAAGTTAACTGGGAGGCCGACAACGATGGAAACTACGGGTCAGTCATCCCCCAAACTGCTATCAAGTAAGAGTGACTTGATGGGAGCAAGCAACAGTGCGGCTGCCTACGCAGTCAAGCAGAAAACGGCGGAAGCTAAACTTCCATCAAGCGCTGGTACGAAACCCAATCTCTTCACATCTGGGGCAATGGTCTCACGACCTGGTTTCAGAGTTTCGAAAGAGAAGGACGACGCCGTAAAGGGAGAGACCGCGATGGCAACTACGAGTCTGAATCCCCCCAAAGAGGCATCTCCCCGACGCTTTGCGTACTGGGATAAAAGAAAGGCCGCAAGGATCCTTAAAAAATATGAGGGAGCATCGCAGGAGAAGCTGTCGCCGGAAGAAAGGAAGATGGTGGAGGAAGCGAAAGCTCTGATACCAAATTTCCAGAGGCCCTATGTGCCTAAGAGGGTGAACGGTAATCCCTTCAAACGCCAGAGATCGGACGGAGAGGTAGACCCCCATCCGAAGCGGCATCAGGTCAACCCCGTAGTGGGAAAACTCAGCTTTGCTGAAGTAACCAAGGACAGAATCCTTATAGGTTTCATTGACCGAGGTAACGACCGTTGGTCCATCCCCAAAGACCAGTGGCTGTATGTCCGGAATGAAATGGGCAGGGCCCTCCTCCACTTAATGCGTGAGTCTCCGGGTAGTCCGCCGCGAGGTACTGACGCGGGCTGGCACCAAGGTCAGATCAAAATATTCGCGTGCGAGGATGCAAGAACTGTCGCACTGTATAAGGCAGCAGTTGCAAGACTGGGTGAAGTCTATCCAGGGGCAAGACTAGATGTCGTCGACTGGAAGGACATTCCTGCTCGGCCAAGGGCAAGGGCATGGATTCCTGCCGTCCCTGCAGAACCCGAGAATATTCTTGAGATGCTGCAGGTCTGGAATCCGTCTCTCCCGACGCAGGATTGGGGCGTCAATCTGGTCGATGATGTGGTTGGGCCCAATAGACAGGTGGTTATCACTCTGAATAAGGAGGCGCTCGAGCCCCTTAAACGGTGCAACGGACGAGTGCATTACGGCTTGGGTCAGATCGTGATCCACGTATACCGTGGCGATGCACAGCGCGCTGCTATTCCGGACGCTCCGGAGGACTCGGAGATCGAGGCATCGGAAGGGGAAGCAGAGGAGTCCGACGCGGAAAGTATGTTATCCGCCACGTCAAATTGCGATGGTGCTGCGAACAACTCGGCGATAGAAGAAAGCCTGCTTGACGAAGAAGGCCTCGACGTCACGATCGTGGCTAAACCTGAGCACACTAACGTTGATGCTGCTTCAGACAGCAGGGTTCCCGCCACGCCAAATCGTGCAGGTGCTCTGAACAACTCCTCGTTGAGAGACAGCCCCCGGAACAGGCCAGACCTCGACGACACGCTGGCGGCAGGGATGTCTGAGCTCTCTCATGTTGGTGGTGCTTCAGATAAATCTGCACAAATCTAAAGCAGCCTCGGCTGTTTTAAGCAGTCGTCTTTCTAAAGGCGACGTAGACGTGGTCCTTATCCAAGAGCCCTGGGTCAATAGCTCTAGGATCTGTGGATTGGGGACTAAGAGGTACAAGCTCATCCAAGCCAATGATGAGGGCAAGGTCAGAACCTGTATTTTGGTAAAGTCTGAGCTAAACACCTTTCTATTACCCAACTACTCAAATGGTGACGTTACAGCTGCCAGCTTAACAGTCGGCAGCACCAGCCTAACGATGGCGTCGGTCTATATGCCCTATGACGCCGAAGAACCTCCTCCACAAAAGGAGGTGAAAGATCTGGTGGATAATTTCTGTACGGGCCATCTTATTATTGGAGCTGACGCTAATGCTCATCACGTCCAGTGGGGAAGCTCCGATATTAACGCTAGGGGCGAGTCTCTGTTTGACTACCTACTAACAACTAACCTGGTGGTTTGTAACGTGGGTAACGAGCCTACTTTTATAACTAAAGCTCGTAGGGAGGTTATAGACCTCACTGTTTGTAGCGAAGGCGCTTATGAGTGGGTCAGAAAATGGCGTGTTCTTGATGAGCATTCATTTTCTGACCATCGGTACATAGAAATTGTGTTAGACTTTATTGTTGAGCAGCCAGTTATGAAACGAAATCCACGCAACACTAACTGGCAGCTACATAACCAAATATTAGCTAGGGACCTACCAGTATTACCTCCACAAGCCCCCTCATCAGTGGGAGAACTGGATGATCTGGTAACGACCTTTACAACGGCGCTCTCAAATGCCCTAGAGCAGGCTTGTCCAGTACCAAAACCACGCGGCAAACATAGACCCCACTGGTGGTCTTACGACCTGGATTCGTTCCGTATATCATGCAGGAAGCAATTTAACAAGGCCAAGAGCATCGGTACGGAGCCTGAATGGCTCGAATATAAAGCTAAACTGAGGGCCTATAAAAAGGCTCTAAGGCAAGCGAAGAGAACTTCGTGGAGAAATTTCTGCACCGGGGTCGAAAAAGTCGATGATACAGCGAGACTTAGACGAGTGCTATCAAAAACTCAAACAGCCATTAGCTATTTACGGAAGCCTGACGGATCTTGGACCAGCACGGAAGGGGAAACCCTGGAGCTGCTCCTGAACACACACTTTCCGGGGAACTTGTATGATGCACCTGTAGCATCTGCAACAAACCTGGCGGTAAACATACCCATTACGGAGGAAAGGGTAAGGTGGGCAATCAAAAGCTTTGAGCCGTTCAAGGCAGCCGGGCCAGACGGGATTTTCCCCGCACAACTTATAAACACGCTGGAAATATCAGCTAAATGGCTGGTAGTTCTCTATTCAGCCTGCCTGGCTCTTAATTACATTCCGTGCTCCTGGAGAAGCGCCACGGTAGTCTTTATTCCAAAGGCTGGGAAGGCCTCACACTATGAGCCTAAAGACTACAGACCGATCAGTCTCTCGTCTTTTGCACTTAAAACCTTCGAGAGGATAATTAGCGATTATCTCTCCTCTACTATTGATAGCAACCTTATTTCTAGCTATCAACATGCATACACCAAAGGTAAATCAACGGAAACTGCGCTCCACAGCATAGTCTCTTTTGTTGAAAAATCATTGCACGAAAAGGAGTACTGTCTCGTGGCCTTTCTGGACATCGAAGGGGCTTTCAACAATATAAGGCCGGAGGCTATTAACACTGCTTTAACAAACCTGGGCATAAATAGGTCTCTTATTGGACTAATTGATCAACTACTAAAGGGAAGGAAAATAGTTTCTTCACTGGGAACAGTTGATCTTTCACGCTATGTCACAAGAGGAACGCCTCAGGGTGGTGTTCTCTCCCCGCTCCTATGGAACCTCACCGTAAACTCGCTGCTACGAGACACAAGGTGGGGGGGCGGGAAGATAGTGGCATATGCAGACGATTTAGCTATTGCATATAGGGGCAAATTCCCACAAACCCTGTGTGACTTGATGCAAGTAGCACTGCGAGAAGTTTCTTCATGGTCCTCTCGCTGCGGACTTAGCATCAACCCGGGAAAGGTGGAGCTTGTCCTTTATACCAGGCGGTACAAGATACCACCGCTGAACCTACCAGAACTAGATGGCGTGCGCCTGAACTTAGCTGATAAAGCCAAATTCCTAGGCACAGTTCTAGATAGAAAGCTTAACTGGAAGGAGAATGTCATCCAGCGCCAGAGGAAAGCGTGCATTGCACTTTACACGTGTAAAAGAGCCATTGGCAAAAAATGGGGGCTCAGCCCCAAAATTTGCAGATGGATCTACACTGCTATAATCCAGCCAATTATGCTGTATGGAGTCGTGGTATGGTGGCCTGCGCTAGGAAAGGCAACAAACCTAAATCTGGTAGGAAAAGTCCACAGATCGAGCATGATCTGTATAAGCGGGGCGTTAAGAACAACGCCCAATGAAGCTCTCCAGGCCATTCTTGGCTTTTTGCCACTCGATCTGGAAGGGTACCGGGCAGCAGCGGCATCGGCTCTGCGTCTAAGGGAAACGTCCGTCTGGGGCGCAAGCACTATTGGACACTCCTGTATTCTAAGATCTTACAGCTTTCTCCCTCTGAGCACAGATCGGTGTGCGACCACAACAGTCGGAGATTGTTGTTTTAGAATAAACATTCCCAGCAGGGAAGACTGGGAGAACATAGATCGGTGTCCAGCTACTAATGGCGGCACTTTTATATACACCGACGGCTCGAAGTTAGACGGCAGAGTCGGAGGAGGGGTTTACTCAAGGGATTTGGACCTAGAACTCTCCTTTAGACTACCTGATCACTGCAGCGTCTTCCAGGCTGAAGTTTCTGCAATCATGGACGCCGTGACTTGGATAGGTAAACGCACCATCGGACAGGATATCTGTATTTTCAGCGACAGCCAAGCGGCCATCAAATCCCTTGGCTCTTACTCGTTCAACTCTGAACTGACGCTCAGCTGTCGTCGATCTCTTCAAGAGATGGCCCAACAGAACCGCGTGAACCTCACATGGGTCCCGGGACACAGGGACATTGAGGGAAACTGTAGGGCAGACGAACTTGCCAGGCAGGGCACGACCAAGCAGATTCTTCAAGATAAAGAGCGCATAGGTATGCCGTTTGCCACGTGCAAGCTAATGCTGAAGGAGCATACACTCCGCGAAGCCAACGAAAGATGGCTACAAGCCCCAGGGTGCCGGATATCCAAGCAAACCTGGCCAAAATGCGATCTTAAAAGATCTAGACACATATACGCCCTAAAAAGGAAGGAAATCTCCATATTAATAGGTGTTTTAACCGGGCACTGCCTTATTGGTAGGCACGCAGCAAGGCTAGGCGTTCCCTACCGACGATGCTGCAGGAGTTGCAAAGATGATGAGGAAGAGGAAACGGTGGAGCACCTCATCTGCAACTGCCCGGCCTTAAGCGGAGCGAGAAGGCGCTCTCTGGGAGTTCCCTTCCTGGTTAGCTTAAGCCAGGTCGCGGAGCTAGACATAAAGGACTTGATGGCCTTCATCAAGTTATCAAAATGGTTCGAGGAGGGGTAGCGGCGTCGGTTAGGAGTGTCAGTCCCGGGTTTCGGCTATATGGAGAGTCCCAACAGCACTGGGATTTTCCATATGGCCGGGCCCGGGACTGACTTTCCTAGTGTTTGGTGGTATCACAACGGGCCTTTTATTACTGGCCTAGGTGTGCCTTTGCGGCAGCCACTTCTACCTACCTACCTAATGTACTGCGATAAGGTGGCAACCCTAGTTGGCAAATCTACTTGAATACATTTTAGTTGGCCTGTCGCCGAAAATACCTTTCATTTGATACCTATATTGGCTAATCTTGCTCAATAATAAATAAAAAAATTGAGATAGGTGGCAACCCTGTAAATCGCCCCAAGTGCCAACACCCAAGTGGGAGGTGTTAGAATCAAGCATACTATCTTTATACCAAATTTAATCGAAATCGGCAAGCGGTTCTCAAGATAGTACCGGATTTACATATATACTGCGGTAAGGAAGCAATTCTAGGTGGCAACTCTACTTGCAAATATTTTAGTTGGCATGTCGCTGAAAATACCTTTCATTTGATATACATTTTGGCATATCTTGCTACAAAATTTAGAAAAATTGAGATAGGTGGCAACCTTGTAAACCGCCTTAGGTATACGGTTTTGGGTAACATTTCCCTCAGGGTCACGGTTGCCACAGTTGGTAGTTTTCTACCAAACTTGGTAGTTTATTTTAAAATTTTTCGAATTTGGTAGTTATATCCGATTTGGTAGTTTTTTTTACTTAGATATCAGATCGAATCGATGGAACTCCCAAATATTTTTGTTATTCTTAAATCTTACATCTGTGTAATACTTTTTTGTGTTAAAAAAACAATTGTTTAATATATTTTTGTTTCTTTACGTTGAGTACCTGATAATAAAATTTGGTAGTTATTTTTTCAGATTTTGGTGGTTTTTTTTCTTTACAAGTGGCAACCGTGTTCAGGATACTAATTGCAACATTCATGACAGATCTTAAGAGTCTAATCAACATTAAGAAATTATGAGTCATTCAATTCACACAAGCACTATATACACACACCTACATACATATGTATGTTTGTATTAATAGAAAGTTTGGTAGTTTTTCACAAAAGAAAAGTGAAAGCATGTGACAGCCAGACTACTCAATAAACTAACTTATCACCCTCAAAAAAAAAATTAAAAAAAGTCTAGTGCTCATTCAATTACGATAATTGTTGACATATCACGCGCGTCAACACCACAAGAACCATGAAGCGTTACACACACATACACACGTATTTGAGGAGTGCTTTTGTGAAAAAGCTCAAAAAAAAAAAAATTATGAATCATTGTTAACATAACGAAATGACAATGAAAACAAACCCAAGCAAACAAACCAAATACTTACACAAAAAATAGTGGTGCAAGCAAATCAAATTACAAAAGCAACAAAACTGCCACCGGACAATGACTTTACAAAGTAAAATCAACACTGCAAAGGACAACTACACCCCCGTTAACAAATATTGAACAGAAGAGTTAGCATACACACACATATGTACATATTGAAATGCAGGAACAAATAACATACATGAAACATGCTTTTCTTTCATTCACTATGCCCAAAAATGGATTGCAACAGCAAAGGGGGCGTTGTTGGGGTTGTTTGGTTTTGTTGGTTGACTAGGTGATTCAATGAAATACAAAACTTCAAATGGGCGTAAATACCAATTGTGCAAACATTTTTACTTTTTCTAATTTTTTTTTTATGTTTTATACTTTTTTTTTAATTTCTGCGTCACACTGCTAGATTTTAGTCACCCTTGAAAATGTTCAAAGGTTTTCTGATGACGCTTTATTTATTTGTTTGTTTGTTTATGTTAGGCCTTCTACTTACATATGTTTTTATTTATAACAGAGCTGTTAAAGAATTAAATCTTTTGCTCTTTGAAATCATAGTTTTTCTTCATTCAGTATTTGAAATTCTTTTCATCGTTGAAGAATTTAACTTCAATTTACGCATTCAGCAATTCTGTACAGAAATCATGATTTATAAATCCACCAAGTGTCAATTCAACAAGAATTCAAAATAGAATTACGAAGAAAAGCTCTTTAATTCAGAATGGCCATTCAGTTGATTTGATTCTTTTGGAGAGTTAATTCCGCTAATTCAGTACGAATCAGTTTTTGGAAAAATGCTAATTTACTCCCTTAAATAGTACTAAAAGTTTTTAAGTTCCTTTCACGCTAGAAGAATTTGAAAAAAAAATTACATTACATATTATAATAATCTATAACATAAAATTAGTGGAAAAAGCTTATTCGCGTGTAAGAAATATGTGAATTTAAAAAAATTCAAGTTAAAACATAAAAAAGTATGATTTTGAAAGGTATAACATGTCTGGTCTTCACATAAACTGCCTTATTAGTGTTGCTGATGTGTTAGTTATGAAGCTTTTCGGGCATATTTTATTAACCCTCTGAGCACATTATTGAATTTAATTAAATAAGCTTTTGTCACATAAATAAAAAAATAAATATGAATGTGTAATTATTTTATTATCATAACCTCTAACGAGATTTGTAGCCGTGCTTCTCTTTCCAACTTGTGGTGTGTTGCTTTTGAGTTTTCCTACAAGTTGGCAGGACCTACAGTTTTTTGCCGACTCCGAACGGCACTTGCAAAGTAAATGAATTTTTTGCTGGCATATTTAGTTTTGGAAAATTTGGCAGTGTCAAGTTTAAATTTAACAACTTCGAAAGTGCTTCAGTATTTTTAAAGATCTTCAACGCACAGCGAATATTGCCGAATTCGCCCTGCTATTACCATATATGAATTTGCGTTGCTCTCATATCTACAAGTTGTACAGGCAGTACACAATATTACGTTCAGCTGAAATTCATGCCTTTTATGAATATAAAAAATTCGGAGCTCTTTCATGGTTTTATTAGTCATATACATACGTCAGTTTTGAAAAATGAAAAAAAAAATCAAATCTTTTTTTTGGATTTATACTTTGAAATATGGAAATTCTTTCCAAATATGAGTATTTTATTTCGATTTTTTAGTCAACAATAACTAGTAGTGGAATTAATTTCCATTTAATTGTATAACAGAAACCATTTGAAATGTCTTTTAAAATTTTCACAAAGCTCAGGAGAGTAAAACGGTCATCTAAACTTTCAACTTCTTCGGCAGATTTTGTATGAAATTTTTGAGGACTCAGTTTGGTAGACCAAGCAGTATAATTATATGCAAGTTAGAACTAGCTGAAATATTTTCCTGATTTTCAAGAACGATTTTCGTCGATGGTGTTGAGTAATTTTTTATGCGAAATTAAATTTTGTTCATGCGTTGCATGAAAGATATTACTTAACACCCTCATCGAAAAAAATTCTTAAAAATCAGGAAAATATTTAAATTAGTTCTAACTTTCACATCATACCACAGAAATTGATTGTCCTACAAAACTAAGAAAAATTTGCCAAAAACGTTGAAAATTTGGATGGCCATTTTGCTAAGCTCCCCTGAACTTTGTCCAAATTCTTAAAGACATCTTTAATTTTGTGTCTAACTGTACATATTACTGAAGTGCCTGAAAAAAGCTCATAAAAGCAATAAATCCGCGATTTTACAATCGACGTGGCTGTTTGGTAGTATCCCGCCTTTTTACAAGTCTTCAATGGGTGACCGGAGTTCTGTTCGGTGATAGTGTCGAATTCAGGACATTTTTTATCACGGATAAGAAACGGGTTAATAAAAATTACAGCACTTTAAAGGCATAGTAGGGATGGCAGCTATTTTAGTTTTGTGAGCCCAAAAGTTTCGAGATCCCGAATATGTATTATTTAGATATTTTATACATTTTAACAAACAAACTGAAGACAGTGCATCAATATTATTTTCATTACCAACAAGATGCTTAAATATATATAAAAAATATGTAAGTAGAGTTTAAATATATCCTATAATTTTTTCTTTACATATTTTTATATTAGTACAAGACCGGGAATAACCAAACATCTTCTTACGGTTTCTCCTAGCTGCTTTGGAAGTTAATGCAAATCAACAAGCGAAAAAGTTAGGGATTTTATAAAATTTCTCTCCATTCATAAGTGGGCTGTAATATTAGGTGTTAATTTTTATACCCTGCTTTTATGATTATATATAAAACCAAAAGCTCAAAAAACTGCCTTAATCCAACTTAATGTCATATTATTCGTAAAAAACTAGCTATTTTAAACATTCGGGATTTTTTAACTGCTTTTCGAGATTTCGGGACTAATAAAAAACAATCCCGGGATTGACTTCAAATGTCAAAGAAAAAATATATAATGACAACATTTCATGATACAATAAGCGCACCAGTAGGAAATTGTAACAGTGAGGTACGTTTCTGACATCTTACATAAGTATTAGGACTTATCACAATATATCTACGTTGCGGTGTTGCATCTACAGCTTAAGTGTTTATTATTAAGGAAATTCACAAGGTCTTTTATAGTTTTATGTACAATTTCAACAACACAACACTTGAGAGCACTACATGAGTTGAATGTTGTGTCTGAATACATTAAATTAAATTTTCATACAAATTTGTCAGAAAATATTGAATTTTTGTGTTCGTGGCTCTTTTACTTTTGACTAGAGAAAACGAAAAAACAAGGAATAGCAAAATAGCACACCTGCGCATTGGGTTGCTTAATTTTATTGTGCTATTCAAATTTTATATAAGAAATGACAACAAAGAAAATATGGCAGTCTTAAATTTTGAATTGCCTAATTTTGATTTTTTCTAATTTTTTTTAGTACATACACAGAAAAGTTTTAATGGCTTTTGACATGTGATTAGTGTTGTAAACCAAATGCTGGAAAAGAACTAAACAATCATACAGTGCTTGTCAGCTGAAGCATCATCGCGAATAACGTTCTAAGTGTAATATTTTTCAAAACCAGTTTCATTGCATAAAACATTTTGTATTGCTCTCCAGTTAACCAATTTTCTAAAATTTGACACCAAAACTGTAAAAATGCATTTAAAAATAGTAGGGTAATTTAAAGTGACATACATTATTTTGCATTGAAGCGTCGAAAGTGATTCGTAACGGCACTAGAAGATCATGAAAAAGGTGTAAAACTCATGATATGAAAGATATAAAAGAAAAAGTTAAGGGAGACAGATGAGAAAAATAGATTTAAAATATATGACTTTAGCGTTTTTTTGCTCTCCTGACAAATTCTGATTTTGTAACTTAGAACGTTATTCGCTTCGATGCTTCAAAACCCTCTTCCTATCACCTAAATGTTTAGCAACATCGGAATATGTTACAATTTTTCCAAACGATGGACTTTTCCTTGATATGCCATTTTTGCTTTTACGAACGTGTTTTTCGCTTTGTTTATATTTTTGTATGATAATTACTATGTATATACATGAAATATTCATGACTTAGGATGAGCTTTTAGGTAAAGACTAATACATTTTTATTTTTTTTTTAAGATCAGAGGCAAAGATGCAACGTCATGTTAATTATAATATATTTCCCGCTAGGCATGGTTCTGCATTGAGGTCTTGTCAATTATAAAAAATTTTTACTTTTCATATTTCAAATTTTTGTTTTGTTTATAAACCGAAAAAAACATGGCCGCTCTTCACAGTGTAGCAATTTCGACAAATCCAAATTTTTTATTTTCTCATTTATCTCAGAATCGGTGGGATTTTTTGAGAGATTTAGCAGCTAAGTAAAATGTATGACATACATATATGGTCCTCGCTTTCGAATTTGCCTTACCGACATTTCGAGTTTTAATTGTCCTGAAAAAAAAAGAAGTTACCTCACGTCCATAGTTTGACTTGAAACATCTATGTGTTGAATTTTGCGCATTTACTTCAGTCAGATGGGATTACTGACATATCTGTGGTTTCGTTATATTATAATATTTGCGGACTGATAAAACCTCCCCAAATATGTAATTTAATCACATCAAAAAATAATGTACATATTTCACCTTCGAGTTGAATTGTATGAGTCTATAGTTAGCCTATGTAAATCTTAATAGCTGCTTTCTGTAGATCATTCGTAGCACCATCAAATTCCAAACATCGTGGAATACTCATAATAATAATAATAATAATACAAATACCTTCTAAGAGGATAAGGTCCAGCCTGTCTTCCAATTTGTGGTTTAAGTTTTAGTACACATTGGCGAGACCTACAATTTCTTTGGCCCAACTTTACACAGTATCTGGCAAGGCATTTTCATTTTGGCTGAAAAACCCCCGGAGCGTTGCCGAACACTGCCGAAGGTGGCCTCGTTTTGAAAAACTTATTCAAAGAATTTTTGGTGTGACCTGTTTCGGTACTTGCACCAGGTACTTTCAATATGGCAAGTCAGCGCACAGTCATCATACCGCGGCGGTAGACAGTAATTTTAATTTCTATGTCTTAAAATATTCCAGAGGGAAATAATATTAAAAGTGAAAATTAAATTAAATCAAATGTTTCCATAAATTTATTCCTACGTTTATATAATGACAAGATAAAATAAATACATTAAACAAGAACCTCGCAGCCTTAAGCTATATTCTTTACGAGTCCATCAACTCCGGGTCTGTAGATAAAACACGGAATTTTGTTTGCATTTTTATCTAAATTTTAACACTGTGCGCTGCATTTTGACGTCTACCGCTTCGAATTTTCAAACGCGTTTTTCTCCACTTTCCCTGTAATAAAACGATGGAACTGCACTTCATGTTGTTCCTTTTTTATGTGACGATTATTTTCTACTTACCTTCTTGAAAAATTTGCCGTAATCTTCGAGAAATCAGCTAAAAACAGCAAGATTTTATGTATGTATGTAAATATATGAAAACATTGAGTAAGAGTTGCCGTAGCTAAAGAAAACGGAACCAAATTTTCGGGCTTATAGTTTCAAAACAATTTTCCGAAGACAATATCATAGCCGAAATAAGTTTTGAACAAATATATAAATATAACTTTCAGTTTCTGAATGGTTCCAATAAAATTTTGGCCTATTTACATTAAAATCAACAGACTTGAAACATAATCCATCACATATAAAATTTTAGAGTTAGGGCCAAATTTTACAATGATACATGGCAGTCTCGTGTTTTATTACTATTTTGACAGCTTCAAATCAATTCCAGGCATGTTAAAGACTGAAAGTACGCAAATATCACCTCTGAAAGTTAAATTTCGAGAGTACTGAATTGAAAAATTGAATTGATTCACCAAAGTTGGAATTCAATTGAGAGAGTTATTGAATGAGAGTTATTTCGATGCAATTCAGTTCAAACTGAATTACTTTCTCGCATTCTTTAATTCTTTGAATGGAAAATATGATTTCAACATGTCAAATCTTATCTACATGGAATTTCAAATTAAATTCAACGAAAAACATTTGAAAAAATGAATAAATCCTGAATTGTAACTGTTTTGATTCATTCAATTAACAGCTCTGATTTATAAACGGTAAATATTAGGTGTTGCTTTTTATGTGTGTTCGTAATCACATTTGATATAGAAAAATGTCTTTTGTCAACGAAGAATGGGGCACAATTTTTTTCTTCAAAGAAAGACACATGATAAATTCTTGTTTTTGAAGAAAGATGCTTTAATAATAACTTTGATCCGCGTTTTTAAGTATGAGAAGAAGAAGAGATAGACTCACCAATAGGCATACCGATATGATCAGAACGATAAGCTGAGTTGATTTAGCCATGCCCTCCTTTCCGTCCGTCTGTCTGTTTGAACGCAAACTAATCTAATATGGCATGCGCCATTTATTGACGCTTAACCGCCTAGGGGATTTTGGCCGTTTCGTATCAAAGCACGCCGGTCATGACTTTTTTTAGCGATAACTGACGCCAATTGGAAGTTCAAGTCATCCTCCACTTGTTGTTTCCATCTCAGTCGAGGCCACCCCCTTCCTTTGCTGCCAAATTCAGGTGACGATAGGAAAACCTACTGTGCTGGAACGTCTTTGTCCTTTCGCATAACATGACCCAGCCAGCGAAGCCTTTGGGCTTTAAATCGCTGGACTATGGTCAGATCTGCGTAAAGCTCGTACAGCTCATCGTTAAATTTCCTTCGATACTCGCCGTTGGCATCAAGGGAAGGACCATACTTCTTCCGGCAAACTTTTCTCTCAAATACTCCAAGGACCATATCATCTTTTCTCGACACTGGCCATGATTCCGAGCCGTACATCAGGACTGGTATGATGAGAGATTTATAGAGCGTGATCTTTGTTTGTCGAGAGAGGACTTTTTTTCTCAATTGCCTACTTAGTCCAAAGTAACACTTGTTGGCAAGGGTGATTCTCCGTTGGATTTCTAGACTGATATTATTTTCGGTATTAATGCTGGTTCCCAAATAGACGAAGTCTCTCACCGTTTCAAACTTGTAGGCATCAACGGTGACTTGGCTGCCAACGCGCAGTTGCGCCGATTCTTTATTTGATGACAGCAAATATTTCGTTTTGTCCTCGTAGACGGCAAGACCCACTTTTTTCGCTTTCTTATCCAGTCAAGAGACGGCAGCGCTCACGGTGCGGTTGCTAAGGCCAGTGAATTCGAATTTTCTTCTCCAGCATCAGATTGAAGAAATCGCACGAAAGGGAGTCGCCCTGTCTGAAGCCTCGTTTGGTTTCAAATGGCTCAGAGAGGTCCTTCTCGATTCTGACGGAGCTGTTGGTATTGCTCAACGTCAACGGAGCTGTTGGTATTGGGCTTCAGTATTTCACACAATACGCTAGAAAGAACCTTTTATGCGATATTAAGAAGACTGATTCCGTGGTTGTTGGTGCAGTTAGCGGGATCGCTTTTCTTGTGGATTGAGCAGAGCACACTTAAATTCCAATCCGGAGGCATGCACTCGTCTGACCACATTCCGCATAAGAGCTGATGCATGCTTTTTACCAGCTCTTCGCCTCCGGCGGGTAGTCCGTCATTTCCAGGCGCTTTGTTGTTTTTCAGCCGGGATATAGCTATCCTCACTTCATTATAGTCAGGTGGTGGGACGACTTTTCCATCATCAGGGTCTGGGGTATCGGGCTCGACATCTCCCTCTGCCGGATCTTTTCATAGAATTTTCGGGTATCATTCCTCTCAGCCAGCATTCAAGCTCCTCACACTCACACCTTTCGGCCTGACCTTTCTTTTTTTCTGAATATGCGTCTCTCTTCCTTCTTTGACTCACGATAGCGTTGCCATTCACTACGGGTTGCGCTCGTTCGAAACCACTCTCTGTATGCAGCGTTCTTTTTGTCCGAGGTAGTGCTGCACTTCTCATCGTACCAATTGTTCTTGCGGGCTCGCTGAAACCCTATAGTGGCCTCAGCGGTGGTACGTAATGAGTGAGAGAACGCAAAATAGTCCCTCATATTTTGATAATCTGAACCAAAATGATCAGACCAATCTTATATATAACTCCCATCCAATCGATAGGTCCGATAAACGGATTTTGGGCTATAACTCCCATAATAAAAAAGGTAACAACGTGAAATTTTATAGCTACGGCTCTTTTTGTGTATCAATACTTTTGCAATATAAAAAGTTGTATGTCAAATATTAAGCTTACTCACTAGTGTCTCCCTGCGAATTTTTTCATCCCGCTCAATATTGCTTCAAGCCAAATAAATATCAGCAAAATTGTGGTTGTTTTTATTGAATTCATGACAGGAGTGTTGAACATAGCCACAGGATACACCCAGCTAAACCAAAAAAATAAAACAAAAGAATTAACCTAACAACAGACTAACAACGAACCAAACAACCCAACTGCCAAGCAAGCGAGTATCTTTAACCAACCAGCTGAAAAAAAAACAGCAAACGAACCATGCATCCCACGAACAAACAAAGCAAAAACCAATAAAGTGGTGAGTGGACAGGTAATAAATGCTCGTATAGGTAAACATACATATTAGGGCGGGTCGAATTAAAAATTGTTCTGTGAAAATCGTATACTAGGGATCAAAATAAGAAACTTTGCCGAAGGAACCATACCTCTAAAAGTAGTTCTGATGTCTCCCAATTTAGGTCGAACTTTTGGGTAGGAGCAAATATTGAAAAATCCCAAGTTGACCCATTGAGTGCCCAAATCGTGCCAAAATGTATGAGGCGCGACCCACCGATGCCCCTAAAACCCCAACTGGGTGGTTCCCCATACAAACATTTAAAAAAATAACCCTTTTTGGCACTTTTTATTAAAAAATTAGTGAAATGGCTGTTTTTTAAAGTTCTTAAGAGAAAAATTAACCCCAAAAGGAAAAAAAAGATAGCTGTTTAGCTGATTTTTTCACTTAAAGTGCCAAAAATGGTGATTTTTTGAAAATTTTGTATTGGGGCCCCTCTTAGGGGGTGTGCCACTGGCATGGGTGGGTGGCCCTATAAAGTTAGTGGGGGTCAGTAATACATTTGGACTCGATTGGAGCACTCTAAATGATTTTTTCACTTAAAGTGCCCAAAATGGTGATTTTTTGAAAATTTTGTATTGGGACCCCACAGGTGCGGTCTTAGGGGGTGTGCCACTGGCATGGGTGGTTGGCCCTACAAAGTTAGTGGGGGTCACTCATACATTTGTAATCGATTAGAGCACTCTAAATGGGTCAAAGTGAGATTTTTCAAAATTTGTCCCTACCCAAAAGTTCGACCCAAATTGGGGGACATCAGAATTAATTTTAGAGGTATGGTTCCTTCTGCATAGTTTCTTATTTTGATCGCTATAATATGATTTTCACATAGCAATGGGCGATTTTTTTGCCTCCCCACAAATCGACTCGGTCTAATTCATACATATGTATGCATGGCAGTTTGTTGTTGCCGCTTATATGCGCATAGCTAAATGGACAGGGTAGTTGCGAACATAAGGTTTGGATGACTCTGGCGACAAAAGTAGTTAATTAAACTTTGTGCTGATAAAAAATTGGTCACACATTGAATATGATTCCAGCCATAGATCGGATCTAAATATTGCAGCACTGAGAGAGATTTCCAAAGGTAGGCTGTCTTAACACTGTTCGCTTCTATTCCGCATACTATTGCATGCATATAGAAATTATAGCGTCAATGACTCTGTCTACTGCGACACTCTCTTGAAAAATGCCCAATAAAAGGTGAAAGTGT
>CAXKVI010000003.1:11392682-11410182 GCA_964058755.1 Campiglossa producta
GTTTTTAGGCTTGTCAGGCTATTTTCGAAAATTTGTACCATATTATGCAGTTATTTCCGAACCATTACGAATGCTTTTACGTAAAGATCAACCTTTCGAGTGGAAAGAAGCGCAAATAGATTCATTCAATAAATTGAAATCTGCTTTGGTTAAGAAACCAGTAGTAGCTGCATATCGAACAAATGCAGAACATCAAATTCACACCGATGCAAGTTCATTAGGTTTGGCGGGCGTACTTTTACAGAGAGAAGCAGACGATTGGAAGTCTGTCGCTTATTATTCTCGATCTACAACAGCAGAAGAACGTAAATATCACAGTTATGAGTTGGAAACCCTAGCTGTGGTTGAAAGTCTTGAAAGATTTCGTTATTATGTGTCTGGTAAAAACGTCAAAGTTGTCACTGATTGTAGTGCAATTAAAACCGCTATGCAAAAAAAAGAATTAATTCCTCGAATCGCTCGATGGTGGTTACGTATACAAGATTTTGATATAGAAATAGAACATCGATCAGGACAGCGAATGTTACATGTTGATGCAATCAGTCGAAATCCAGTTGAGCCGCCTAATGATATTGAAACTGCTTCATTAAAAATAGATAAGGTGGAGATTGAAGAAGAGGACTGGGTTTTTAGTATGCAACTTCAAGATGACAACATTAAAGAAATTATTAAAAAAATTCAGGAAAATGATAAACAATTTAAAGTTGATTATTGTCTCGTAAATGGACGATTGTATCGCATGGTAAATAATCAACGTCTTTGGGTTGTGCCAAAATCGTTAAGATGGCAGATAGTTCATGATTGTCATGTAAAGTCTGGACATCTGGGTGTTGACAAAATTTACGAGAAGCTTCGAAGGCACTTTTGGTTTTCAAGAATGCGAAATTATATTAAAAAGTATATAGCTGCTTGCATCGAATGCGCGTACAACAAAAAAACGGGTGGTATAAAAGAAGGTCAATATCATTTCAGCGATATGGAACCAATACCATTTAAAACGATTCACTTGGATCATTTAGGTCCATTTCCGAAGTCAGCTAAGCGTAATGATTATGTTCTCGTTGTAGTAGATTCGTTTACCAAATTCACGATTCTCCGAGCAGTAAAGAGTACTGCAACGAAGCATGTTCTTGAGCTGTTGAAAGAAATTAGCAGTTATGTTGGGATACCTGAACGTATTGTAACTGATCGCGGACCAGCGTTTACATCCAAACAACTCCAACAGTATTGTGAAGAAAATGCTATTAAACATATTTTAAATGCAGTGCAAACTCCTCGTGCGAATGCCCATGCAGAGCGTACAAATCGAACGGTTCTGTCAATGCTTTTACCATCTACAACTGCAGACGATAAATGGGATAATGAATTAAGCAAAATTCAATGGTCTATCAATACCATGCGAAACGGAACTTCTAATAAAACGCCACACGAATTACTTTTCAATTTTACGCCGAGAGATATTTTGCAAAATAAACTTATTCTTGCTCTCCATGATGTTAATCAAATGAATTGTGATATAGAACAAGTTCGAAAAGAAGCTGCTATGCGAATTAATGAAAATCGATTAAAAGCAAAACAACGATTTGACAACCAACATCGAACACCACATGTATACAAAGAAGGTGATTTAGTTCTAGTAGAGAACGCACCGCCATGTACGGGTTTTTCACGAAAACTTGAACCACGTTATAAAGGACCTTTTGAAATTACCAAAGTGCTCGATCGAGATCGTTATGTAATCCAAGATTTGCCGGGCAGTAAACGTAAACAACGACCATACAAATCTGTTTATGCTTCAGATAAATTAAAGCGTTACTGTGAACCAACAGAAATGGACGACATATGTTGTGCAGAAGATGAATCCGAAGATGAAGATGTAAACTGATACGAGGTCGTATCAATTGATCAGGAAAGGCCGACTGTAAACTAATCAACTGTAAACTGATTTACTGTAAATCGATCTAGAGATCTTGGCAAGGAAAATAAGCAAGCTTTGAAATATTTGATATAATTTTTTTTAGTTTTCGAATTATTGTAAAACCCGAAGAACGAATTCTTTAAATTAAAACCAATTAGTTTTATAAATTGACTATTTAATTAACTATTTATTAAGTATGTCGCCTTGATTTGCGTGTTGGTGCTTTTGTTTATATTTACCACCTTTTGCTTCATACACATTCCTCCTTGATGCCACCCCATTGTTGCACCCGACTTTTGCATGCAACAAAGAAATTTGTGTTAAATGCATACGCTCGTGCGCTCACGCTTACCTCTTACAATTTTTCACAACTTAGCAGCCAACAACTTTGTGTGCGACTTTGTTTATATCTCATGCCAACTAAGTAGTAGAACGTACTAAAGACCCATTAGCAACTAAGTTTAGCTATTTTCCGTACGAAGTGCTCGTCTTACTATCAAACAGCTGCAGTTAGGCTAACCAAGACGTACAAAGCATTTTTAGCTACTTTGCCGCAAGTTTTTTTTCACCAGGTGCCTGTAACACGCACGTGCCACACTTAAGTCACAAAGAAAATAAACTGCAATATCAACAATGAATTAAATTTTGCGTGTATATGTGGGTATGCAGATGTGTGCAAGTTTAAAAATTTAAAAGTAAATAAACAACATTTTTAAAAAAATGTAAGTGGAAATTGTTAAGAAGTGGAATAGTCGACAAAAGAGCGTTGCGAAAAAATGCTAAATTGTTGTATGCCTATGTGGCATGCAACATTTTGCAACATCTGGCGCCATATGTCCTTTGTGGACGTGCTTGCGGCAAGTTAGATATTTATACACAAACATTCATGACGTGTAGTTATATAAAAGATGGATAGTTGAAAAAAAAAAAATTAGAAAAAATAAGTGGCGTGAGTACCAAGTACTCTTGAAGTAAGATGTGGAAACATGTGTATACTTCAGATAAATTTAGTTTATCTACTTCATTTTATTTAACTTAAATTATTTTATTTTGGATTATTTTATTGTTCTTTGAATGCTTTTATTTTATCTTATTTTCTTTTTTTTTTCTTTTTTTTTACTTTGTTTTATTGTATTTTATTTTATTTTATTTTATTTTATTTTATTTTATTTTATTTTATTTTATTTTATTTTATTTTATTTTATTTTATTTTATTTTATTTTATTTTACTTTATTTTATTTTATTTTGTTTTATTTTATCTTATTTTATTTTATTTTATTTTATTTTATTTTCTTTTTTTTTTTATTTTATTTTATTTTATTTTATTTTATTTTATTTTATTTTATTTTATTTTATTTTATTTTATTTTATTTTATTTTATTTTATTTTATTTTATTTTATTTTATTTTATTTTATTTTATTTTATTTTATTTTATTTTATTTTATTTTATTTTATTTTATTTTATTTTATTTTATATTATTTTATTTTATTTTATTTTATTTTATTTTATTTTATTTTATTTTATTTTATTTTATTTTATTTTATTTTATTTTATTTTATTTTATTTTATTTTATTTTATTTTATTTTATTTTATTTTATTTTATTTTATTTTATTTCATTTTATTTTATTTTATTTTATTTTATTTTATTTTATTTTATTTTATTTTATTTTATTTTATTTTATTTTATTTTATTTTATTTTATTTTATTTTATTTTATTTTATTTTATTTTATTTTATTTTATTTTATTTTATTTTATTTTATTTTATTTTATTTTATTTTATTTTATTTTTTTTTTATTTTATTTTATTTTATTTTTAAAAATTAACATGACCGATCTCTGGCTGTTAAGGCTTGCCTTTAGCTTTTGTGATTGTGTACGCAGAGCAAAATTAAAAGTCTTGTGAATCTATAAAAGCATAGGAGTGTCTATATGTGTTAGTGCTGCCAGTTTGATAAATATAATTTTCCGAAAATGTCCTCCGTAATTGCAATAAAACTTGTTTCCAGATAAAACATACAAGTCATAAATTAAATGCTAAAGGCTTTGCTATCACAAAATAATTAAAAAATAGCAAGTTGTTGACATTTTAACTGTTGAAAAATTGTTCTCTTAAACGATACAATCGACATTTTCATTTGCATGTGTAACAAGTAATTATGTGCAACTATCCAACAAAAAATGTGCCCCTTACAAAAGTCTCACCGACAAAGAAATTTAAATGAACATAAAAAAAATAATAAAAAAAAAGAATAAAATAAAATAAAATAAAATAAAATGAAATCATACAACATATAATAAAGCAACGCTTGAACCGCTTCTCCTTTTTTTATAACCACTAACATGATTTTCTGGTGTGTATTTACAGAAGGAGCAACATATTTTAAAACCCGCTCCATACAAAACTTGACCGTAGGCTATACCCATTTCCACAACTGGCATTGCTGTTAATGTTCTTGTCCTTGTTACAGTTGCTGCTGCTCCCATCACTTCTCCTTTTACTTATGTGGCCAAACAATTCTCTCGTTGCGTTTATTATTGCAGCTGTATTCGGTTGTTTGTTGTTTTTGTCATGTATTACAGCTGTTACTGTGAGTTGTTGTTTGAGTTTTTGTTATTGCAAATGTTTATGTTACGGCCGCCATTCATTTTCTCTTGGTTGGAATATACGTTGGCACATGTAAAACAACAAAAGCTACATACAAATACAACACAGCCAGACATAAAGAACAGCAATTTATGTTGTGTAATGCAATGTCAATTACAATTACTCGAAAAACATACGAAGTAGAGCTGAACAGCTGAATGTAACAACAGTAACAACAAGTAATGATAAGGACAACAACGATAACAGCAATGATGTGCCGCATAATTGAAATTGTTGCTGGTCGCTTATATCGTAGGCGCTATCTTTTGTCAACGAGTTAGCAATTTTATAAAATGTACGGTTAACTTTAACTCGCGACAGCTAACGCGAACGGATGACAGGTCCAGTCATTAGCCATATATTGGGCTTATCTCTCTATGCCTACATATTTAGCAATGAGTAGAAGTGTTCCTTACATTATTTAATTATGTTCGGTACTTCGGTACTAGATTTTTAGTAATAAGTTTTTTCTTTTCTTTTTTCAATATTCACATTACAAATGTAGTCTCGTAATTTTGCTACTCAAATGCAAAAGATTATAACTTTATTTACGTTATTACAAATAGCACGTTAACGCTTGCATGTTTCAGCTAGCCCAAATTTTAAGTGAAATATATGTATGTACACTACGCGAGCCTGTGTTGTTCGCTCTTCTTGATGACTCTGTTGAACCTTTTGTTGGGTAATTTGCCTCAAGGACATTTCCCATGTAAGGACGCCAGAGCATTATTATTCTTGCTTTTTCGTATTATTTCGATTTTCGTTTTATTTGCAGGTTTCTTATTATTTCAGCTGGTTTAAGCTTTTGGTTTCCCTTTCTGTATCCTCTGATAGTTACAGTCCTGGAGCAATATATGACAGGTGGAGTCGGAGGAAAAGCATACCAATCAGGACACAGTAGGCAAAGCCAAAATCAGGCTTAACTCCCAGACTTTAAGGTGAAGTTTCATAATCAGGTACAGGACAAGAGAGAGTCAAGCTTGCAAAAAGTGCATACCCGGAATTTCAAAAATATTTACATATGTTCAAAATTTGGAATAAGGGGGCAAAATCCTCTTTTTCATAGTAAAACCTTTCTGTGATATTCGGGGATTAAAATAGATTTAAGAACCTCTCTCTTTACTAAACTTAGACATATTGATCCCTAGAACGTTCTCCGCACTATCGATTCTACCTACTCAACCCACTCTACTGGGGCTATTTGGAACATGCTCGAGGCTGATATCCTAATCAAGTACATGTATCGTAGCTAGCTGTAATGAGTATAAAATCTTAAATCTGCTACATGTAGGAAATATACTCTACTTCCCCAATAGCAGCCATCACATCCTCCTCAGAACTAACCGCGCAGAGGTTCAGGGTTAGGGGTTTAAAATATGACCGAGCTAGGTATGCCTGTCGTAAGAGGCGACTGAAATCCACTTGAAAAACCCCGCCTACGTGGTCAACGAAATCGTTCCCAAGACTGTCGGGCAAGTACCACAAGGAGCTAATAACCGGAACATATCGGATTCATATCCGGCAAAGGACTGTCAACCTCAGTACAACCCTGTCTGGTTCGTCACGTAACTTTTTATAAGTGGATTTTCTGACTAGGCAGCGCGAAGTACTATGCTAAAAAATGTAACATAAAATTCTCATCCGTATCATTTTTCATAAACTAGAGAAGTCAGTAAAAATACTGAGCTTTCTGTCAGTAAAATATTTGACCTTACTCTCGACTGCGTTACAGGGACTTTAGTCGCATTTACTGCTGCAGAACATATGCAGAGGCGAATCTTTAGAAACTTTTCAACGTGTTTTTGCAGTTTTGGCCGGCCGTGTCTTTAAAGTGTCGGAAATTATCACTTCTATCGTAGTTCAATGAACTTATTAGTTTATGAACTACCCAAGTCTAGTCTCGTTGAGATACTTTTTCACCAACTTTATCATAATTTCGGGACTAAGTATTTATGTACTACCTTCTAAATCAGGCAAAATTTTAAAAGGCATGGAATGTCGAAGTAAAATCCTAACCTGTAATCCAAAACCAACACTGAAGTAGTCAGCAAAATAATATTTTCACAAAATTCACTAACTCTTCCTGTGCTTCCTTATACAAAGGAAGTCATTCTAAGGCAATTTATGTTAAGCTAAATTTCAAGTTCTCTCAGCTTGATATGCTAAATAGTACAACAATTTTGTGGTAAGAAACTAGAACAAATTTGTAAAAGTGGTTAGCTAACGTAAATAGTAAAGTGCCAAACACAGTTTTGTTGCATCAAAATGCTGACGAAAAAGAATTTGTTTATAAATTGCTCCAGTGTAGGGCGGAAATACAAAACATGCCACACGCATGCAACAAATGTACTCAAATGCCACAAAACAAACGGAAAATAATACACGTAACAGAAGAAAAGTGGCATGAAAAAATTATATGAAAAATGGCAAGAAAAATGCACAAAAAAAGAAAAATGATACTAAAAAATGCTAAAATGGCATTTGCACAAAATGCAAGAAAATGTTAGATTTGAATTTGAGGAAAGCTACAAAAATTCTTGTATTTGTATTGCTATGTAAATATGTTATAAATGGAGATATGTAAAGAAATATGTTATACATAAATGTTATGAGAAATGTTAAATGTGTGGCAAGAATAGAAAAGAATTTGAGAGAAATGTTAGGTCAATTCCTCCTAGACTTGTGAGAGAAAATGTAGGCTATGCAAACAGATCAGATTGAATAATGCTTCTGAGTAATGACAAATGCAGGTAGGGTCATCCTCAGGGACATTGACGCGCATTAGTGGTGCAGGGAGCTTTTGGCGTTTATTAAAGTAAGCTTAACATAATAATTCTACAAACTACGAAAAACCTGTTGAGACAAAACTTATTGCAATGCAATATGGCGGCACTGTTATCAGCAGTAATTACTCTGCAAGTTTTAAAGTGATCTTGAAATTTCTAACACCTGAAGTTTATGCGCTGCACTTGAAATATTAACACATATGCTTTATTATTCCTTAATTGCAATTTGAATGTTGTTAAAACTTTATTTCAACAGATGAACTTGTAAAACTAGAGTCCTGTGGATACATCAATGTGTGATGTTTGCACATTAGGGTTTCCTTTTTTTACGATTGCAAAACCCTTAAAAGAAGCCTTACTGCCGCCGAAAATGATTGCCAGATCGCGTCAATTTCACAATAAGACAAAATGAACTCGTTACAATAAGATAAGCCAGGCTTTCGACTACGCGTTCTTAAAACCATAAAACGATCACCAACCGGCATGAATTTCAATGAAACCTCATACAAATTCGTACCACCCTAGCATACACATATTTATTTTCAAGTACATCCAGTGCTTGGTGACACATCAAGCACACTTCAACATTCTACGCGGTAGAGCCTCCTTAGCGAGTGTCTGAGTGCATTTGCTTGGATTAATTGAAATTGAAAAAGAATACATGCGTGAAGATATTTTTTTTTGCAACTTTTTCTTTAAGCAAACTAAACCGGAAGCTTCAAAAATGCACCTTGAAATTGCAAGCAGCCTGCTATGTGCAGCATGTGGCAAGTTTGAGAAGCACTTCACATGAGTTCTTGTATGTGCAACGAAAAAGGGGGAATATGGGCAGAATGTTCTTGCTTGCAAGTGATACGCTAAAATAAATAATCAGAAAATAAATGAAATAAAAATATACAGAGACTCGAAAGCGAAAAATAACTAGAGAGCTGAAAGAAATAAAATAAAATAAAATAAAATAAAATAAAATAAAATAAAATAAAATAAAATAAAATAAAATAAAATAAAATAAAATAAAATAAAATAAAATAAAATAAAATAAAATAAAATAAAATAAAATAAAATAAAATAAAATAAAATAAAATAAAATAAAATAAAATAAAATAAAATAAAATAAAATAAAATAAAATAAAATAAAATAAAATAAAATAAAATAAAATAAAATAAAATAAAATAAAATAAAATAAAATAAAATAAAATAAAATAAAATAAAATAAAATAAAATAAAATAAAATAAAATAAAATAAAATAAAATAAAATAAAATAAAATAAAATAAAATAAAATAAAATAAAATAAAATAAAATAAAATAAAATAAAATAAAATAAAATAAAATAAAATAAAATAAAATAAAATAAAATAAAATAAAATAAAATAAAATAAAATAAAATAAAATAAAATAAAATAAAATAAAATAAAATAAAATAAAATAAAATAAAATAAAATAAAATAAAATAAAATAAAATAAAATAAAATAAAATAAAATAAAATAAAATAAAATAAAATAAAATAAAATAAAATAAAATAAAATAAAATAAAATAAAATAAAATAAAATAAAATAAAATAAAATAAAATAAAATAAAATAAAATAAAATAAAATAAAATAAAATAAAATAAAATAAAATAAAATAAAATAAAAAAAATAAAGAAAAATAAAATAAAATAAAATAAAATAAAATAAAATAAAATAAAATAAAATAAAATAAAATAAAATAAAATAAAATAAAATAAAATAAAATAAAATAAAATAAAATAAAATAAAATAAAATAAAATAAAATAAAATAAAATAAAATAAAATAAAATAAAATAAAATAAAATAAAATAAAATAAAATAAAATAAAATAAAATAAAATAAAATAAAATAAAATAAAATAAAATAAAATAAGATAAAATAAAATAAAATAAAATAAAATAAAATAAAATAAAATAAATTAAATAAAATAAAATAAAGTAAAATAAAATAAAATAAAATAAAATAAAATAAAATAAAATAAAATAAAATAAAATAAAATAAAATAAAATAAAATAAAATAAAATAAAATAAAATAAAATAAAATAAAATAAAATAAAATAAAATAAAATAAAATAAAATAAAATAAAATAAAATAAAATAAAATAAAAAAAATAAAATAAAATAAAATAAAATAAAAAAGAAGCGAAAAATCTATTTCAATATCAGGGTATATTTTCTTAAGAACTCGTTTGAGGAAGGCCAAAAAAAATCTTGTTAAGGTTAAAGGAAATACACACTTTCATGTTTGCAATTTCAGCCGCTGCATTGTCACACAACTCCTGCTAGTACTGCTGTCTTAGCGTTCGACAAAAGAACTGCTGAAATGCAGTTGGCAATTTGCATTGACATCATTTGCAATTCGCATTAAGTTTATAATTCCACTGAAGCTATACAAAATGAAAAAGGGAAATAAAATTGAGAAAAGCAAAAACGCGGAGTAGATATAAAAATACGCTACAAAAAGTGAAGCAATAAAGTAGTTGGGTGGCAACGCTTTAAGCTGTGCGCTACTCCTCTTCACTCATACCGCTTCTCCACAAATTATCATAGCATAAGACTGCACCTTGGCAGCAAAGCTTGCTGCACTTTAATACGTATTCCCATTTTTACTACTTTCAATTTATAAGAATGTACTAGAGCTTTATTTTTTCATTTCCTTTTTTTTACATTTTGCACATTACAGGTTCACATCCGCCACGGATAGTCGAGCATCCGATAGATACGACAGTGCCACGTCATGAACCGGCGACACTTAATTGTAAAGCGGAGGGTTCACCAACGCCCACAATACAATGGTTTAAGGATGGTGTACCATTGAAAATACTGCCAGGATCCCACAGGATTACGTTGCCAGCAGGTGGATTGTTTTTTCTCAAGGTAAGCACAAATATTAAAAAAACTCAAAAGACAACAACAAATTTAAATACGCAGTACTAAGTAAATCGGCATTAAAAACTTTTGCTATTTTTTTTTTCTAGCATTTTTAGCTCAAGTCGTCCTATTCTGCGTTTGGTTTGCTTTTCTATTTAATTTAAATTTTCTTATGCTTTGTACTTTTTTTGTTGGTGGGTGCTTTTCATTTTCTTTTATGTCATTTGTCCGCTGAGCCGGATTTATGGGTTGCTACAATGGTAATGGCAATGGCTCGTGCACAGTGAGCTTTGTAAATGAGCCCGTGGCAGTGCAATTATACGATGCCATAACAATGTCGCACATATACACACAACATTTGTCCATACATACAGCCAGATACTTGTAATTTCATTCATTCACTTGCAAATGCCGTATAAGCTTGGCATATAAGCTGGTGTTGACTATAAAGACAGCAGGTTATTTACACAGATTTTTTTTTTCGTTTTCCGTTTGTGATCTTTCTCATTCTTGTTCTCTCTTTACAAAAGTATATTATTTTTAATTTAATTTTAAACTAAATAGCAATGCATTGACATATTTAGAGGGGACCTTTAAAAGTAAATAAAACAAAATAAAATAAAATAAAATAAAATAAAATAAAATAAAATAAAATAAAATAAAATAAAATAAAATAAAATAAAATAAAATAAAATAAAATAAAATAAAATAAAATAAAATAAAATAAAATAAAATAAAATAAAATAAAATAAAATAAAATAAAATAAAATAAAATAAAATAAAATAAAATAAAATAAAATAAAATAAAATAAAATAAAATAAAATAAAATAAAATAAAATAAAATAAAATAAAATAAAATAAAATAAAATAAAATAAAATAAAATAAAATAAAATAAAATAAAATAAAATAAAATAAAATAAAATAAAATAAAATAAAATAAAATAAAATAAAATAAAATAAAATAAAATAAAATAAAATAAAATAAAATAAAATAAAATAAAATAAAATAAAATAAAATAAAATAAAATAAAATAAAATAAAATAAAATAAAATAAAATAAAATAAAATAAAATAAAATAAAATAAAATAAAATAAAATAAAATAAAATAAAATAAAATAAAATAAAATAAAATAAAATAAAATAAAATAAAATAAAATAAAATAAAATAAAATAAAATAAAATAAAATAAAATAAAATAAAATAAAATAAAATAAAATAAAATAAAACAAAATAAATTAAAAAATAAATAAAATAAAATAAAATAAAATAAAATAAAATAAAATAAAATAAAATAAAATAAAATAAAATAAAATAAAATAAAATAAAATAAAATAAAATAAAATAAAATAAAATAAAATAAAATAAAATAAAATAAAATAAAATAAAATAAAATAAAATAAAATAAAATAAAATAAAATAAAATAAAATAAAATAAAATAAAATAAAATAAAATAAAATAAAATAAAATAAAATAAAATAAAATAAAATAAAATAAAATAAAATAAAATAAAATAAAATAAAATAAAATAAAATAAAATAAAATAAAATAAAATAAAATAAAATAAAATAAAATAAAATAAAATAAAATAAAATAAAATAAAATAAAATAAAATAAAATAAAATAAAATAAAATAAAATAAAATAAAATAAAATAAAATAAAATAAAATAAAATAAAATAAAATAAAATAAAATAAAATAAAATAAAATAAAATAAAATAAAATAAAATAAAATAAAATAAAATAAAATAAAATAAAATAAAATAAAATAAAATAAAATAAAATAAAATAAAATAAAATAAAATAAAATAAAATAAAATAAAATAAAATAAAATAAAATAAAATAAAATAAAATAAAATAAAATAAAATAAAATAAAATAAAATAAAATAAAATAAAATAAAATAAAATAAAATAAAATAAAATTAAATAAAATTAAATAAAATAAAATAAAGTAAAATAAAATAAAATAAAATAAAATAAAATAAAATAAATAAAAATAAAATAAAAGAAAATAATAAAATTGCACAAAAAAAGAGTAAAAGCGAGTTTTTTAAATAAATCAAGAAAAAAATTAGAATTACTGCAAAAATACCGTGAAAAATCAGGTTTCGCTGATATTTTCCGATGCTTTATTACTTTCGAAATTGTGGGGCGTAAGCAGTTTATTAATGAAGAAGAGAATTGAATTAAGAAATCAACGCTTGAAGACAATTCATACTTAACTGCTTGTAGCATTAATGAACTTCAAGTAAATAAACTACCTAGAACTCAAAGGAGTGCAGTGGCACGAGAAGATTTGCAAGTTGGTAAAGTGTTGCTTTGTACGTTGCAAATGATTGCAGCTTAAGTGGAAATTTTGCAAATTGTGACTGTTGTTTGCCAATGGGAGTTTTCGTCTGTTTTAAGCAAATACACTTCAAAAAGTAAATAAACATTGCATATGTATGAAGTGCACTAACAAAGGTAAACATTCGCTTTTATACCTTCAAACACACGCGCACACATACACACAGATACGCCTAAACAAATATGCAGACTGAGAGTTGTGAAAGTTAACAAAATGAGTGCAATTGCACTTAGCGCATAGTAGTCATCACTCAGATAGCGAGTCAGCTAAAAAGGTATCAAATTAAAAGCGTTTCAAAGGCGGTAGACGAAAAGCAGACATACCTACAAACATAGAAGCAAACAAGTAAGATTGTTTAAAAGGGGAATTAGAGTGTGGATGAAAGAAGGTGACAATGAAAAAGAGTATGTATAAAAGGGAGGCGTGGAGCATACTTTGATGGGGGATATTCCTTTGGATTGGCTAAGGTGGGAGCGGATGATAAAAGGTTTGATACCTAGCGGTAGTAGGAAGAAAAAGATATACTCATCAATGTTTCGAAGACGAAGTTTCAGAGAGAATTTCCAGATGACTAGCTTTAGTCAAGACTGGTGTGAAATGGCTCAAGCAGTACTTACTTGGAATTTTTTGAAACCGAGAACATTCTTAACATCACTTAAGACCAGTACCCCGTTTCTGTAAAAAATCGCCACATTTCTCGAATTTAACGTCGTCACACTGAACTCGATTCAAATTTTGAAAAAAAAAAAAAAAAAAAAATTGTCACTACCTCAAAAGCAAGTGAGAAAATAGATCAACAAAATTAATTTTTTACAGAAACAAAAAAAAAAAAATGAGTGTGACGTCATTATGACGTAAAATCTTCTATTTCAGTCGAGAAGATCGGTCGCAGGGAGTTACAGAAACGCGATACAGGGTCCGGAGGAAATGAAAGTGAGGGTGTATTAGTGAAAGAGATGAGGCAGCGAGGCAAAAAATATACCGCAAATAAAAACGGTACTGAAAGTTTCGTAAAGTTGAATTAAATATTAACTTTAGATTTACCAATGCTATTTACCTTTCCTTAATGAAGTTGAGGGTGTTTGTGTTTAACTATATCTCACAATATTCTCAGTAACTCACTCTGCATTCAAAGTTGTCTAGGTGCTAACTACGCCAACTGCAGAATGCTTCAATCCTCAACATACCCGCTTGAGGCAAAAAAAAAAAAAAAAAAAAAAATTGTAAAACAAAGAAAGTTAAATGAATTCAACAAAAAAGTTAAATAAAAAAAGTAATTAGTGAGCTCAAACGTTCAACAGTTGAAAAATGAGTATTTAAATGCAAATAAACAAAAATTTTACGAAAAAAAAAGGGAAAATGTTAAAAAAATTAAATAAATCACAAAAAGTGCTGCTAACGCTGCAAATTTGTTTTAAAACAGGAGTGAAAAATTGTTGAATAACTAAAAAAATAGACAGCATGAGGATGAGCAGTGAACAAAGACAAAAAAGCAAAGTCTTTGTTTGAAGCTGAAAAAAAAAAATAAATAGAACTCCACTGCGAGTCAGGAAGTAATTATCAACACAGAAATAAAGTGAATGCTTAAGGCATAAATTAAAACGTAAATAACTTAAGGTTCTGATAAAAAAAAATTCAACAAAGGAAAAAATGCGTAGAAAAGAGAAATAGCTGCTGGAAAAAACAAATGCTTAATTAATAAAAATTTTTGAGAAAATAAAAGCAACGCAAATAGAAGAATCATTTTTTCAGAAGAATGAAACTGAATAAGCACATTTCAATTATATACATAGACCTATTGTTAATATCGTCGCTTACTAGCCAGAAGCATGAATATGCCAAAACCAAAATTTTGAAAAATCGTATTTGAAAGTTTATTCCTCTCGCAAAATTTGAAATTTTACTGATAACACTGATATATTTTTTACGTTAATATTCCTTCAATTCATCGAGATTCGGCACATTCATCTTTTAAAAATTTCCAAAAGAAAATGTTTAAAAATTTTCGTTGTGCCAGAAACATGAATGTGCTGCACTCAGCGGCAGATACCATGGCGTATACGTAACAATTTTGCTACACATTCATGTTTTTGGCAAAATGAAAATTTAAACAAATTTAAAACTTCAGTTTTTAAACATTTTTGTCGCGCCAGAAAGCGAGCGACGATATTTTACTTTTGGTAAAATGTTGGTATTTATAATACGGATATTTACTGAAAACCAGCTGCTTATTCTGCAAAGATTAAGCGGTGAATTGATTTTGGGATAATTTGGTGACTTTTTCGGGATTGTTATTGGATAATTTCGGAATAGTTTTCCTTGGAACGATTAATAATACTAAACGTCACAAAAATGGTCCAGAAACTATCCCGAAATGGTGCCCCAAAACGATTCCGAAATTATTCCTAAAATGTCATAAAATGATTCCATAAACAATCTCGAAATAATCCCGTAAAAAGTTCCGAAATAATTCCCAAACTGATATCGCTAAATTTCCTCAATTGTCGCAAAGAAGATTCTTAGATATTCCCGAATAAAACAATACTAAACGATACATAAACTGGCCCAGAAATGATCCAGAAAAGGTGCCGACAACAACTCATAAACAATCCCGAAGTGATCCCGGAGAAGTTCCAAAATGAGTCCGAAAAAGTTTCGAAATTCTACCGAAAAAGGCTCATCTCGCCTCTTTTCGTAGAAAAGAATCACTAAAAATCAAATTTTCAACCGATTTTAAAATTCTCAATGCCTTTGGTTAGAGAATTGTTGACAATTTCGAAATAAATAGTGTTTTGTTCATTTGGAAAGGGTATGAAATGATTTTCACGCGAGAATTTGATTTTTTTTTAATTTTTTTTAAATTTGTTTCCATTTTTCCGTTTTTGATGTCATTTTTTTGCAACTAATTGACAATGAATGAAGCTTATTGGGCATGCGTCATCGAGAGGCAACTACTGTTTAATTATGGCGATTTTATTTTTTTTTGAAAGGACTTCAAGTTTTTCGAGATATGCAGCATAAACCAAAATCGAATATTTTGGTCTCTAGCGCTCTACAGGAGTACTGTGTGTAATGTGACATGGAAAACCCTATTCTAGGGAATAAAATAAGCTACTTTGCCGAAGGAAGCATACCTCTTAAACCAACTCGGATGTCCCGACTTTGTACTTTTGACTTTGAGTGCCAAAGTCTGAAAAATCCTAAGGTGACCCAATCGTGCTTAAATGTATGACCGACCCCCACTAACTTTGGAGGGCCGACCCACCCACGCCAGTAGCACACCACCTAAGACCCCACTTGAGGGGTCCCCATACAAAAATTTCAAAAAATCACAATTATTCAACATAAATATTGTGACGAATTCGATGATTCCTTGATTATTTTCCGTGAGTTCAATCACTGTACGTTAAATAAAACACTCCGATTCTGCTTAATAAGTAGTACGCTTTATTCAGTACTAAAAACCGTAGTACAATATCGCGGGTTAATTCACTGTTCAGTACTTCACTGTACAATACTTCAAAATAAACTGATTGAAGTGCGTTGTCTTTGCGCGGTTTATATACCCTAGCAAACAGCAGCTTCACAACCTAGAAATGTCTACACATTTCTGGTTTATTCGTGCAACAGTGTTCTCGAAGCGTTTATCTATCGTCATCTCCTCTTTGTGCCACATTCGCAAACACGCGAGCTGCCTCTCCCTCTCGCGCTCTCACGACATGTATCTAAACAGCTGTAGTTGTGGTAGTGACGCTAGTGGTGGAAATATGCTAGTGTTGGAAGATGAGCGATTCTTGTAAACATTCGCCACAATATATTACATTATTTTGAGGAATATTTCATCATCCAGTATATTTTACACTGTGATCTGTGTGACAAATGTCACAACCACTATAAGTGCACATTCTCTGTACTGAAAAATTCTTAATCCTTAAGGTGTCACCAAAAATATTTCCTTTGTAGTTAAAATCTCGCCTCCAGCTTTAAATCGCTTCAACCTTAAGGGTTATTTACATGGGTCGATTTGCTGGTCGATTTTTATCGAATCGACCCATGTAAACAGCAATTCGATCGATCTTCACCTTGTATTTAAGAGTTGAGCACAAGTGGTTCGACATAAATCGACCAGAAAATCGACCCGTGTAAATCATCCTTTAAGCTGAGGTACACCATGACGTATGCGTAACATTTTCGCAGACAGTACAGTTAGCTTATCCACCCCTAAATGCAGCAATCACTTTCACTGCGATTACATGCTTAACATAAAAACATTCACACACGTTAGTTAAACCACTTACACATGCAACAGTATATCCTACAGATACATATCTAGTATGTGCTTTTGTATGTGGAAAGCCAAAAAAACGAATAAATACAAAAGTTTACCCAAAAAAGCTGCTAAATCACTTCAAAGTGCATTTATTTTTCGCTAGAGTAGCATAAAAGTTATAAAGAGCTGTTTATGTGCCTCTCATTTATATGCTCGTACAAACTCGTACTACTTCTTTAGTTCAGGCATTAGTTATAGTCATATACTAACATATATATTTTTTGGATAAAAACATAAAAAAAAATTTAGTTCCGCGAAAGAAAAATAGTCAAAGAAATTTGTATTAGTTGAAGAAAATTGCACACATAACTCCTTTGCCAGCGCAGCAAAGGAGCAACTCAACGTTACTACGTGCAGCTAAACAACCATAAAGGGAAAATGGTACGTACTTGGTTCGTTGTTGGAAAAGAAAATTCATCGCTGCCGGCACGCGATTTGGCACTCTACTACAGAGAGAAATAAATTTTGGGCAAATATGTATTCGCGTAGTCTATCGTCTGCAGTTATGTTACGCTTATAAGATGCTAGAGCCAGAACTCCATACCAGACCGTTTTGGGGTTTAGGACCTCAACGCATTCG